>CM062807.1:260792605-261392605 GCA_031772625.1 Pinus tabuliformis | reverse complement strand
GTTCAGAGTCTAACTGGTGATGTAAGGATCTGGTTTAGGGAACTCCCTATAAACATTATTGTTGATCCAGAAGCCCTTTATCAAACTTTCTTGAACATATGGGAAAAGAATAAGGACCCTTTACACATCCTATCAGAATATGAAAGCTTGAAAAGAGGCCCACAAGAAACTGTTCAAGATTATTGTGCTAGATTTAATAATGTATACAATGTTATCCCTCAGAATCTTAGACCTCCACCAGACTTGGCCTTGATCAAATTCCCTGATGGATTCGATTCCAACATGGCTTACCAGCTTAGGGAAAGAGCTTTCCCAAGCTTAGAAGACATGTAGAGTATAGCTATCAGTGTAGAGGCCAATCTGATTTCTAAACGAGCTCAAGCTAGAGCTGAAGGGAGAGCACCTTTCAAAGAAGAACCTTTTGCATTTGAGAAAAACTAGATGCAATTATTAAAGGAATGTATAGACTGGGTGATAGAGTAGAAACAATTGAGAGGAAATCCTCTTGGGATGGTCAACCGAGCAACACCGGAAGAAATCCAAACTTCAGGAAAAATCAAAATCCCAATACTGGAAAGGCTGGTCCTGACCAAAATATTAGGCCTCCTTTCCAGGAAAACTATGCCGAAGCTTCAACTTCTAGTGAGCCAACAGAGGATACTCAAATTAACTTAATGGGTCTAAATAGTGAACAACAAAATTTTGACCCAGGATGACCAAGAAGCTCATACTTTTAATCAATTCCAAACCCAATCTGGGGAATCATTCGATTTTAGGGAGGGATATGATGCTGCTATCTACGAGGTCCACAAGCAATATAAGTTGAGAAGCAGAACAATAGATGTTCCTGAACCCAATAAGCAGAAAGATGCCAAGCAGCCTAAAAAAGCAAAGGTTAATACCCCCCCTATACAACTCCCTGCTAGAACAGACCTCAACCCAAAAGAACCAACAGTTGAGGAAATATCAGATAGTCAACTATCAAACAGTAAGCCTTCCACTTCCTTTCCTCTCAAAGAAAATGCAAAGGAACCTCCTAAAATTGATTTTGAGGCGGATTCAACTCATAACAGCACTCCTGATAAAGGAAAAAGCATTGAAAACACAGCAGAAAAAGAGAACCTTGCTGCTCGAAATGCAAAAGTCCAAATAGAAAAACCTTTTAACCTTGAAACCAAAATAGGCAAGTTAAATATATTGTCAGAATTGGCTAAAAATGATGTCTATAGAGAAAAAATCAGCAGATCACTTCAAATTTCAGAAAATAGAGATGTAGTGAATGTTCTAGATGACCAGCCAGAATTAATTTTTGGCCCTGAAGTAAATGGAAAATCAGTAGATGGAGGAGTTCCTCCTTTCTATGTAAGTCTGAATATTCATGACAAAGTACTTCACAATGCAATGTTTGATTCTGGAGCTTCCCATAATTTAATGCCTAAATCTGTGATGGAAAAGTTGGACCTAGATATCACCAGGCCATACAAAGACTTGTTCTCTTTTGATTCTAGCCAGGTCAGATGTCTAGGCCTAATCAAAGATTTATGTGTATCATTAGTTCAATACCCTGCCAAGACAATTTTAATGGATGTAGTGGTAGCTGATATCCCACCAAAATATGGAATGCTTTTGTCTAGATCTTGGGGTGCAAAGCTCCAGGGATCTTTACAGTTGGACATGTCCTATGCTACCATTTTAGTATTTGGCCAGCCAAAAATATTGTATCAGGAAACTTTGATGAAATATGTGGTCAGCAGCCAAGAGAAACCCCAAAATTTTCCTATCTATTCCATGCATTCTGATATGGACTCTTTCATCCTATACAATGCTAAAATTTCCCCCCCAACTGATGTCAAAGTTTTGGCATCAGCATAAGGAGAAAGCATAAATGAAGAATCTATTGCTCAAATTGTGGAAATTGCTGAAATAATTGATATAACAGACACACAAGGGAAACCACATAAAACTGAAAATCCAAATCTGCCTACTAAGAAAATTTTTGAAACTCCTGATGCTAGCTGTAATCAAGAAATTCTTTGGTATCTAGAGTTTGATGGATCAGTCAATAAAATAGGAGCAGTGGCAGGGTTTTGGATACATAACATGCAAAATGATCATGCTGAAGGACATGCATATAGGCTGAATTTCAGATGCACAAATAACATGGCTGATTATGAAGCCCTTTTGCGAGGACTCAAATTCATCAAAAGCCTAGGGGCAGTTAGGATATCAATTTTGGGAGACTCTGATTTAGTTATTCAACAAATGAAAGGAAACTTTCTCACAAATGACCTCAGGTTAAGAGCTTATAGAGGAGTAGCAATCGAAATACTCAATACCTTTCTAGAATCAAAACTTGCCAAAATTCCAAGGAAACATAATTTGCATGCTCATAATTTGGCAACATTCGCCAGCACTCGTAAATTACCATTTGAGCCTAATCATCATTTTACAGCTGAAATTAAACACAGGCCGACTGTACCAGACAATGTAAAAAATTGGCAGGTGTTTGACAATGACACTTAGATTAATAATTTCCTCACTTTAAAAGAATAATTTTCCAGTACAAATATAGACACCGGCACTATTGGTGAAGTTGATCAAATAGACAAAGTTGAAACTCATATTTCAGTTGAAACAACAAATCGAATATTACATCCAATAGAATTTACCAACGAGGAGTTGCAAGAGCTGAAACAAATAGACTTTGATGAAACTGTTGAAGGAGAGTCTGAAGTGATTGATTTAAAGGATAATTTTTTACCCACAGGATTAACCCCTCTGGAAGATATTTTTGACTCTAATGACATCCCAAGGAAACCCAAAATGCAACCATTAAATGCAGAAATTGAGGACTGTAATATAGGCACTGAACAAAATCCTAAAAGGATAAAATTGTCTAAAGCTTTGCCTCCTAACCAAAAGCTGAAATATATTGAACTGTTCAAAGAATTTCAAGATGTTTTTGCATGGAGCTATGAAGATCTTAAATCCTATGACACTTCTGTCATTCAGCATACAATACCCCTAAAAGAAAATCAAAAACCTTTCAAACAAAAACTTAGAAGGGTCAACCCTATACTCCTCCCTCTAATTGAAAAAGAAGTCAAGAGAATGTATGAAGCTGGGATAATTGCACCCATTAGATTTTCAGAATGGATCTCAAATTTAGTGCCCACTAGGAAGAAAATGGGAGAAATAAGACTGTGTGTTGATTTGAGAAATCTGAATAAAGTCTCTTTAAAAGATCACTACCCCTTACCCAATATGGATCACATTTTACAAAGGGTAGTGGGTGCTTCCAGAATTTCACTGCTAGATGGATTTTTAGGCTTCAACCAGATCTTAGTTCACCCTGATGATCAAGATAAAACTGCTTTTACAACACCTTGGGGAACTTTTAAATATGTAAAAATTCCTTTTGGACTCAAGAATACAGGGGCAAATTTTCAACAGGCCATGGACATAGCTTTTGCTAAAGAAATTCATGATTTCCTGGTCATATATCTAGATGATCTCACTACCTTTTCCAAATCAAATCAGGAACACCTAGATCATCTCAGACAAGTGTTTTTAATCTGCAGAAAATATGGTATATAACTGAATCCAAAGAAATCATTATTTGGCCTAGAAGAGGGCAAACTGATAGGTCATATAATCTCAAAAGATGGCATTAGAATAGATCCAGACATAATACAAGCCATTCTGCAAGTTCCTCACCCTAGAAATATCAAAGAACTTCAAGCTTTCCTAGGGAAAATCAATTTCTTAAGGAGATTCATACCCAACTTGGCTGAGCTGATAAGATTGCTGAACAACATGCTGAAGAAAGATTCCAAATTCAAATGGACAATAGAAGCTAAAAAAGCCTTTGAAGAAATCAAAATAGCTTTAACCAAAACATCAGTCCTCACAAGCCCGAGATCTGACAGAGACTTTATAATCTTTTCCTTTGCATCAGAACATACTATTGTTGTTGTTTTGCTACAGAAAGATGATCAGGGATGTGAAAAACCCATTGTTTTTTTCGGAAAAGCACTTAGAGATGCACCACTTAAGTATCAAATCATGGAAAAACAGGAGTATGCACTGGTAAAAGCTATTAAGGACTTTAGAGTTTATATCTTATACTCTCATGTAATAGCTTATGTACCAAGTACTGTGGTCAAGGATATTCTAACTCAAGAAGGAATCAAAGGCAAAAGAGGCAAATGGATAGCTAACATTTTGGAATATGATATTGAAATTAAACCAACAAAGTTGATAAAGGGACAAGGATTAGCTAAACTTATGACCAAACCTAATTTTCAAGCCCTTGACATCAATGAACTGGATAATGAATAGGAGATGGTAACTCCACAAATCAATCAAGCCTTTTTACAATCACCTTGGTATGCTGATATAATTTATGTATTGCTCAACCTGCAAGCTCCTCCAGGGTTATCTAGAACTAAAAAGATATTTCTGAAAATGAAAGCTTCAAAATTTTGTATTTTAGATAATGTTTTATTTTGGAAAAATCATGAAGGCATTTTACTGAGTTGCTTAAGGATGAAACTGACAAAGTGCTGAAAGAATTTCATGCAGGGGACTGTAGTGGACATTTGTACTGGAAATCAACTGCTGATAAAATCCTAAGGGCTGGATTTTACTGGCCCACCCTGTTTGCTGATGTAAAGAAATTTGTAACTACTTGCCCTAAGTGTCAAATTTTTGAAGGCAAGAGAAAGCTTCTACCTCTACCCCTCAGACCAATTTCCACTGAAAGACCATTTCAACAATGGGGTCTAGATTTCATTGGGAAAATTCACCCTCCCTCTCGTAGCCAGCATAAATGGATTTTGACTGCCACAGACTACTTCACCAAGTGGATAGAAGCCATCCCTTATAGGCAAGCTAATGATTCAGTGATCATGCAATTCCTAGAAACCAATATCCTGTCTAGATTCGACTGTCCAGGAAAGATTATAACTGACAATGCTGCGGCTTTCAAATCCAAAAGAATGATCAAATTTTTGTCACAAATACCATATTACCTTAGGCCACTCCACGGCCTATTACCCTCAAGGTAATGGCCTAGCTGAATCATCCAATAAAAGCGTGATCAATATCATTAAGAAAGTATTGGAGGAAAACAAGAAAAAACTGGCATAAGAAGCTTATCAATGCACTTTGGGCAGACAGATTGACTACAAAGGGATCCATTGGAACAAGCCCCTATGAATTGGTTTATGGCATGGAGGTTGTATTCCCTTCATATTTGGGAATCCCTGTGATAAAATTGCTGCAAGAAGTGTAGGCAGAACCCAATGACATTCAGAGAAGAGTCAATCAAACTATTTATTTACAACAGACTAGAAAAGAGGTGTATCAAAGATCTCAAATTATACAAGAAAAACTTGACAAGATATTTGATAAGAGGACTAAGGAAGAGGATTTTTTCATAGGAGACAAAGTACTGAAATGGGATTCCAGAAGGGAAGATAAAGGAAAACATGGGAAGTTTGACTTCCTATGGAAGGGACCTTTTGCTATTCAGGCCTCACAAGGAAACAACACCTACTTTTTGAAGAGCCTGGATGGTACAGAAGCAGAAGATGGGCCAGTCAATGGTCAGATGTTGAAGCATTATTTTGATCCAGTTTGTTGAGATGTCAGGACTCTAACTTGTACATAAAAATGTTTACTTTCTGTAGTTTATTACAGCAATAAGATAGGGAGGAATATGTAGCAAATTTTGGGAAAAGGTCAAGGAACTGTCCCACCTTTTTGTGTTACCTTTTTGCTTGTAACAAAAGCTGAAGAAGAAGACTTGGGAGCTATAAATATGAGAACAAAAATTTAGACAAACCATCCAAAGCAGAGCTGCAACTTTTTGAATGAGCTCATGAGAAGTATATATATGTTACAAAGTTACAGTTTTGTCTACTTACAGCAAAGAGGAAATTTCAGAATGCAACAAGAATTGATTATAAGGCCATATGACCTGCTGTTCTTGGCCTTTCACCAGGAAAAACCATCCCCAAGTGGAGCCAGTGTTATGCTCCTATACCAATAGATGTCATATTTCATGATTGACTGGTAAAATGCCAAATATGTTCATCCTTTCCATGCTGCAAAGGTTCCATATTTTTAAAAAATCAAAAAATTAAAAAATGAAAAGAGGGTATGCCCTAAAAGAAAAATCAAAGGGCAAAAAGATTGAAATGGTCAAAATGAAAGAAAATGAACCCCAAATTAAGATGACCAAGAAAGTGTGCTAGTCCAAAATGCCACTACTATTCTATTTTTGCAAAGAATTTCATTGTGTGCAATTAGTTAACTCTTGCTACAGTTGAAAGACGGCCAAACAACTTAATCTTGGCCAGTTCATGTTTAAATTTCTTGTCTTAGATATAGAGAATAAAATCTATCCAAACAGTTCAAGCTTGGTAGATAAGTAGTTAAGTAGAGAAGCAAAAGAGCTCAACAGCCAAATCTGAGCCCTTGGAAGAAATAAGGACAGACTTGGATAGGATGGTAGTTAAAAGAAAAGGAGTAAGGGTTTGCTAGTTTAAATGCACCCAAGGAAAAAGGAAGAAAAAATGTTAGATAAAGTAGGCTGGGTAGGCAGTTTTGATGTTGCAAAAGTAGGTTTATGAGTAATTTTGTCTTTCAAAGATAATTCATCTCTCATGGATATCATAAGTATCATGGATACTCACTAACCTCCCCTCTAAAGATGTTTGGATCTGCTCAATACTCTTAAATCACTCCATTTCATGAGAAAACCAAAGGGAAATGGTATTCCTATTTAAATACAAAGAAGCCACATTTCTTGTGTAAAATTCCTCTTGGTCTATCATCCTGAGTTATCTAACTTCATAGTTTGGTGCCTTTCATCTCCCTAAGCCTAAATTTTTTATGTTACAACTTAGTGCTTTTTGATTCAAACAGATTTTTCATACTAACATATTAACCATAATATATAAACCCTTATATTTCCCCCATGCCCGTATTATATAAAATATATAAAAAACCCCAAGAAAATTAATATCCTGCCCTGGTTTAGTTATAAGCCATATTGTTCTATTTTTGGGAATTATAGGTTCACTTGGAACTATGTAATAACCCTCCGCGCACGCATATGCCAAAGTTAATTGATATTTGGTCAATTAACCATTAAACGCTCTGACAGCCAATCAACGCACCCCGATGTGTTTAAACCCATTTTTTATTTGATTGGGCCCCGCGCCATAGCCCTCCGCCAGCTCTATTGACCGACAACCGTTGGATCCGGGCCTTCCCATCCAATGACCCAGGTCCATATCACGGCACCCGTCCATAGCAAACGTTACCACCCGGGGAACGGTGGTATTCCCGCCCTACCTTGGGACAGCTGGCGCTAGCCCACAATGCTCGCTTCCCTCCAACCAGATACCACCTTTGCCCAAAAGCAGTGCGGGGCCAAACCGGTTACCGACCCCATTGCCTCCCCGGTGATGTCATCGTCACCTCATCTGTGATGTCATCGACACATCAGCACCACATCACCCGCTACACGACAAAACACCACGTCATGCTGACGTCATCCAAAACAAAAGGCGCCAAAAGCCCGCCAAACCAATTTTTGTTAAAAAAGATGTGAAAACATCATTTTCACTCATTTTCACTTGTTTTCTCTGCGCGACTATTGCATGTGATTTACGTCCAAAGCAGCGCTCGACCATACAGTCTGCCACCAAGCCAAACAGAGTCCACAGTTCAGTCTTCCAGCTCATCCTGCAACCTGCAATCTGCACAGTGCGCTGTTAAAAATAGGTATTTACCTTAATTATGTTCCCAAACCCTGTGAATTTTAGCTTTCCTCTGCAAAATTGTCCGAAGGACCCAAATTTGAGTTGAATTCACCATACTGCCTTCAAATATACACACTAGAACCACTGTTATTTTGCCCATTTTCCTGCAAAAACCCCACCCCCAGTTCAAAAGCACAAAAAACCAAAAATGGAGGCCCTGGTGGCCCTAAACTTTGCACCCATTAATGTGCCTCACAAAGAGTTAGAGTGGATGCCCTTTGCTGATAGGGATTTTCAAATACAAGACTTAACTGGTTACGAAAACCACCTCCAAGCATTCTGTGAAATTAGGAACAGTCACCTAAGTAAAACTGATCTCTATGGGATATGGTAATTCAATCTACCCAGGTAATACCTCCCCTCAGTAAATGTATTCCCAGATGTTATCCACCTGTGCTATGCCAATTATGAACCTGTCAAAAGAGAAGTTATGACTCCATCTGGAACTGTCCTCTTTCATATAACTCCTGAGTCCATAAATGAAATGCTACACTTCAAACCTACTCAGCCTATAGCTCGTTTTTCTATGGGATTATTGCTTGAGCAAGGCTCTAAATTGACCAATGCAGAGATAACCAATGTTGTTCAAACATTTGTGAGACTAGATTGCCAGCCCAAAGAGCCACCTCCCTTTCACCATGTCTAGTTCAATGAAGCTGGAAGATTCATTATTGATATGATATCCTATGTCCTGGGATTTCAGACAAGTGAATATGTTGATGAGACCATCTTAGCTCTGTTGTCCATGTTTACTCCAAGACAGCTCCCTGCTATTAAATATGACTTTGCTACTTTCATTGCCAACAAGATCCATGACCAATTCATGAATCTAGACAGAGAAGGAGTCTTTAAGTACACATCGTATATATATCATCTGTTCTTGTACTACCAAACAGACAATTTTCAGTTTCCCATCAGAAAATTGGATTCTAAAGGAGAAAGGAGGTCTGTGATCTTTTGGACCTCAGTTTTCCATGAAGTCCATAACTCTCCTTACACTTATTGTGAATTCATTGATTTGTTTATACATCCGGTCTCTTCTCTACTGATGAGAGCTCCTCCTCCTAGACTCTCTCGTGATATGAAGAAAATTTTACAGCTCTCCAAAAGCTACAAAATAGGTGACTGGTACTTCTACTGGAATCACACTGAGATCAGGATATATGGCTGTGAGTTGTGCCCTTATAAGCTGCCTAAATATGTGCCTATGAGACTGTTTGCTCTAGAATATTTCAGGCAATTTATCAACTCAGATTTGACTCACTTTTACGGTGCAAAGAAAAAAGCTCAGTTGAAATTAAGAAACAATTAGGCTCTTTTATCATTAACAAAAAGGAAGCATGGCAAGATGCTAACAAGATATTGGGTGAACAACTCAAATTAAAGAGGAGCTTCTAGTGGGTACCCTATGACCCAAATGGATTTATTTGTGAAAGAAAAGTAAAAAATAGGCTATCAGCCTATAAACATTGTAGGATCCCTGAAATAGAGTGATTTGCTAATCGAGATGAGTGGGTAGAGGGCACATTAATTGAAGAACTCACTAAGGAAGAAAGGATGGAACAAACTATGAAAAATCTTGAAAAGACCCTTGACCTGGACTCTTTTGGAGAGGTGTCTTTCAAACTGCCTCAGCAAACCGGAGTGGGCACATCATCTGCTGGAACTTCACAGCAACCTGCCCAAAAAAGCACTACACCAGTTGCAGGGACATCTAAAGGCAAAGAATTGCTGGATACAGAGCAACATAAATGACAGATCAGCCAGCATCATCAAAGGAACAGGGCCAAGGGAAAATTCCTCTAATCCAGTCCAAAGCACCAGAGATACCAGCATTACAGACTCCTCTAAATGAGGAAAGGGGCAAGAAAAGGGACAGAGAAGAGACCACAACTGTAAGTGGACTAATAGAGCAACCAGCAGCAAAAAGGCAAAGAATAAATCCTCTACCTGAAGAGGAAATTACTGAGGAAACCTTAGAGAGTCCAAGAGGTGAGAGGGCAACCAACTCACAGACATCCCCAGTGGTAGAAACATCCACCAGCTCTCATAGGTAGGACCTAGAAAAGCAACATAGTGTGGAGGTTTCATCCACCAGACCATCAAGCAAGCAGGCCTCAGATGTCAAAAGAACATTCACAAAGATTAAGGCTAGAAATGATCCATTGAGGCTGCAACTTTATGACCAATTTCTCAAGATGACCCCCGCCAACCAGCAAAGGTTAATGTCTGCATATGACATTAAAGAAGGAAAAATGATCTTGAGCCACTTTAAGCCCAAAGTGCAGCAGCCACAGTCAGCAACTGATTACATTAGAACAAATCTAGAGGTCCTTGCCAAAGACATTCATCCTATGGATCAGATTGAGCTGCATAAGCAAACTAGAGAGATGGTCTACTCTACATTGGTAGATAAGGCAATGTTAGCTCACAAATTGCAGAACTCATTGAACAACACATCTGCCCAACTAGATTTGGAAAAGGAATCTTCTTTAGCCAAGGACAATAGGATAAAGTCCTTAGAGGATATTATCGTTGAGCTGGGACATGATCCTAAGGATGCCAAAGGAATAAAATCATTGATTAAGAAGAAGGAAGAGGACATTGCTGCCCTCAGGAAACAGTTGAAGCTGCCTATTACCATGAATCCACAAACTACAGAGGTTGTGCAGAAAAAAGTAGAGGAGGACATGATGGACTGGCTAATAAGAATGAATCAAAGATTAAGTGAGATAGAGCAGGAATTGGAGAAAGCATTACAAGAAAAGCATGGAGTGTCGACCTCCCAGTCACTTGAAATAACTCCAGCAGTTACAATTGCCCCTCCTACAGTTACAACAGTAGTGCCTCCCACTGGCCCAGCATCAGCAGCAAGTACTTCAGCAACAACAACAGCAGCAGGCAGCAACACTACCATGACCACCGAGGAGTTGATTGTTGGAAATAATACTGAGAGGGGGGGGTGAATCAGTATTATCAGATCAATAAAACTTTTTCAATACTCAGAAACATATACGCTACTTCAGTTAAGTGAACCAGCGTGTACACGCTACTGTGTCTAAAGCAACCAGCGTATAACCAGAAATATTATGATTCAGTTAGTTTATCTTCAGTAAATGCATCAGGACATTATTAACCATATTAAAAGTAAACAGGTGCAGTATAACAGAACAGATCATCACACAAAAGCCACACACATGAACACCATGATATAAGGTGGAAACCCAATGTGGGTGAAAACCACCTGCTGCAAGTCGTCTCTATCTTTCTTTAATAAGAAACTTCAGTTTACAATCTTTTGTACTGGTGCAGCCTTAGACCAGTACGCAGGCTAGAACCTGCAGAAGGCTACAACCTTCTCTAGTTTTCCAAACTCTCCTGGAAGGGAGCTCTAACCCCCTTTGCTCTTGTACTAGCTAAGATACTAGTACGTAGGTGTTGGCCTACAATCTTCTTTCCTTCAGGTACCACTTTTCATCAATTTTTAGACTGGATACTCCTGAAGCACAACATTACAATCTGAAGACCACGATTCATTCACAAATCATTGAAGCACAAAACAACCAATACTAGCATCATCAATCTTTGAATCACTGAACCACTGAAACCCTGTCAACATCCAGTCACCAGAACACAGAGCAGACTACAGAACTCTGCAATAACAGTCAGACCCAACTGCAACCCCAAAAATTAAGCTTCAAAAGATATACGCTACTTCAATGAAACCAACCCGTGTATACACGCGCTTTTACCAAAGACAACCTGCGTACAGATCTAAAAATAATTTCTCATAACTTGCAGCTGTACCAGACATCAGTCATACCCAGAACATAACATTGTGTCAGTATGCAGATCTAAAAATACGCATAATCAACCATATAAAGATAGTTCATTTCAAACAATTTGATCCCGATCTATCCTTAGATCTAGCCTTCCATAAACCGGTGTGATCTCTCCTTAGCTCAGATGTATCATCAACCCAGAACCTGCATACTAGATCTCTTTCTTCATTAGATATTCAAGACTTTTTCGATACAAATGCCTAATGATCTTCTTCTCCTTATATAGCCTTAGGTCCTCCTCAATACCACGGTCCAAAACCATAGTAATACAATACCATCAACTTCAAAACTCGGGATCAACACGACTGTCGATATACCTTGGTCCAAAAACATAGGCTCAAGTACCGAGGAATAACTACCACGGACCAAAAGAAAGCTTCTCGATATGTACGCTCTTTCCTGTTCATGAAACTGCATGTATACGCGACTTCGTATATAGCGAGCCTGCATATCCGCGACTTAGTATATAGCGTACCAGCGTGTATACGCAACTTGGGCTTAATGAACCTGTGTATATGAAATTTCTCTTCATTCTGGTAGTCTGGACTGAGATCTGTCATCAAAGAGAGTTGCCATCAAGGACAACACCTGTACCGTAGCTCCACACCTGTGCCAAAATGCCAACAATCTCCCCCTTTGGACTTGATGGCAACCCCAAGATCCTTAAAATAATTCTCCCCCTTTGTCGTCAAGGGCAAAGGGATGTGCTCCCCCTGAGTACATGCTGATATCTCTGCTCTGCTGTGCTGAAAATGCTCCCCCTGACTGTAGGCAAGATCTGCAAAAGATGTCCTTCAAAAAGAACCAAGACTTATACATCATAAAGGACCTTCCTATCACCAAAAGACTCAATATATACATCCATACTCCCAACCAAGAGGGGATACATCAGAAATTTACATATAAAAACCAATTACATTACATCATTCATCCTAGGCATAGTGGGGAAACCAAAAAAGGCCGTTACATGACCTTGACATCATAGAAGTGATATCACAAAAGAGATACATGACATAGAGACGAAAACTCTAGACCAAGACTTATGAAAGTCACCAGCAGCATCTGATAATCATCTTTTAGATCAGCAACCAAGATTTCCTTCTCCTGAAACCAACAACAGTTGTGAACTAGAACCAAAAGCATCTAAATGCCAACAATGCTTTAAGCTGATCCCCCTGAAACTGTGCCTGCTGCTCCCCCTGAAACTGTGCCTGAAGGACTCTGGCATACCCATCTCAGACCTTCTCCAACCAGAATCTGCCCTTGCTGTTCAGAACTCCATATACGCGACTTCACCTGCATAAATCAGCGTATGTACGTGGATATCCCTTACACAACTCGAGTATACCAAATTTTCCTTAGAACAGACAAGCTTCAACAGCAGGATGAAGCATCAACTACTCCCAGCTTTTGTCTGAGATATTAAAAAGTCTCCCTGGGCAGTGGTTTTGTGAAAATATCAACAACTTGTTCTTTAGAAGAAACATACTCCAACTTGACTTTTTGTTCAAGCACTTGTTCCCGGAGGAAGTGATACTTGATTCGTATGTGCTTGGTCTTTGAATGCATGATTGGGTTCTTTGAAATGCTGATTGCACTTGTATTATCACATAAGATAGAGACTGGTGGAGTGCAAGTGATTTGAAAATCCTGCAAGGTCTGCATCATCCAAAGAAGTTGTGTGCAACAAGATGCCGCAGCCACATATTCTGCTTCAGCTGTAGATAAAGCAATCGAGCTCTGTTTCTTGCTGAACCAAGATACTAATCTAGAACCCATGAAGAAAGCACCACCACTTGTGCTTTTCCTGTCATCCACACTTCCGGCCCAATCTGCATCTGTGTAAGCATGAAGAGTGAGATCTGTATCTCTAGGATACCATAAGCCATAGTTTTGAGTCCCTTGAAGATACTTGAAGATTCTTTTGACTGCCTGAAGATGAGTTTCCTTTGGGTTGGCTTGAAATCTTCCAACAATTCCTACTGCATGCATAATATCTGGTCGGGTACCTGTCAAATAAAGCAAACTCCCAATCATGGATCTATAAGTTGGTTGGTGAACTGTTGCTGATTCATCATTTGCACTGAGGCTGCATCCTGTAACCATGGGGGTACAAACTGGCTTTGAATCTTCCATGCCATACTTCTTCAAGATCTGCTTGAGGTACTTGGTTTGAGACAAGAAAATACCTCCTTCATTTTGATGGATTTGCAATCCAAGAAAGTATGTCAATTCTCCAAGTAATGACATTTCAAATTCTTTCTGCATAACCAAGGCAAAGTTTTGACTCATAGCCTCTTCATTGCTGCCAAAGATAATATCATCTACATACACAACAAGTATTAGCAATTTGTTATTTTCAACTTTCATATAGAGATTGCTATCTGCTGATCCTTTTGAAAAACCTTGTTGGTGAAGATATTTGTCCAAACGATAGTACCAAGCCCTTGGAGCTTGTTTGAGACCATAGAGAGCCTTTTTCAATCTGCATACAAGGTTTGGATCATTCCTAAGAATGAAACCATCTGGTTGCTCAATATATACTTCTTCTTCTAAGTCTCCATTCAGAAAGGCTGATTTCACGTCCATTTGAAATACCTTGAAGTTTTGAAAGCTTGAGAGAGCAAGGAACATTCAGATGGCCTCAAGTCTTGCAACAGGAGCAAAGGTCTCTTCAAAATCTATTCCTTCTTGCTACGCATACCCTTTACAAACAAGTCTGGCCTTGTTTCTAATTACTTCTCCATTTTCATTCAATTTATTTTTGAAGACCCATTTTGTCCCTATGACATTATTATCTTTTGGTCTAGGAACCAATTCCCAAGTGTTGTTCTTTTCGATCTGCTCAAGTTCTTCATCCATTGCTTTGACCCAACATTCATCTTTGCATGCCTCTTTCACATTTTTTGGTTCAGTGGAAGAGATTAATGCCAAATAGCTTGAAGCTTCTGCAATTGTTCTTCTTGTTTGTACTCCTGCTTCTTTCTGCCCCACAATCTGAGATTCTGGATGATTCTTCTGAACATATCTGGATGGAGTCTTTTCTTCTATTCTTGTCTGCTCCTCTGGTTCTTCTTGAGGTTCTTCTTCTTCTTGAGGTTCTTCTTCATCATTCTGTCTTTGAGGGTAGCCTTCATCTTCTTCGATGTCTTCATGATGAACTTGCCTAGGAATGTATCCCTTCTCATCAACCACAACATCAATGCTGTCAACAATTCTGCCAAGTCTTTTATTGTAGCACTTGTATGCTTTGCTATGTGGAGAATAACCAAGAAGAATGCCTTCATCTGCTCTTGGTTCAAGTTTGCCAAGTTGCTCATCAGTATTCTTAATATAACATTTGCTCCCAAAGATTTTGAAGTGCTTCACCGAAGGAGTCTTACCACACTAGAGATCATGAGGAGTTTGAGTGCTGTTTACTCGAACATTTGTTTTGTTGAGAATAATAACCGCAGCATGTGCAGCTTCACCCCAGAAAGTTGCGGGAGTACCTGATTCATCAAGCATAGCATGAGCCATTTGTTGGACTGTTCTGTTCATTCTTTCCACAACTACATTTTGCTGAGGAGTTCTAGCTGTAGAGAATTCTCTTCTTATCCCATGTTCTTCACAGAAATCGAAAAATTCATTCGAGGTAAACTCCCCACCGCTGTCAGATCTGAGGCACTTAATTTTATGTCCTGATTCATTTTCAACCAAGGCTTTGAAGGATTTGAATTTTTCGAATGCTTCATCTTTGTGCTTCATAAGTCCTAACCAGACAAACCTGGAGAAATCGTCAATGAATAATATCAAATATTCTTCTCCTCGAGGTGTTCTTTTTCTGAATGGACCACATGTATCTGTATGTACTAGCTCAAGAGGCATGCTAGCTGATCCTTCCTTCTCAGGAAAATTAGTTCTGGTTTGCTTTCCAAACTGACATGATTTGCATATGGTGTTGTCTGGAATTTTGATATCTGGAAGATCACGAACTGCCTGATATTTGCATGCTTTCCTTATTTGTGGAAAGCTTAGATGCCCCAACCTCCGATGCCATAGCCAGTGTTCATCATCCTTGCTCAAATAGCATTGTTGTTGTCTTTCTTCAAATATGTATAGATTATTTGGAGTCCTTCTTCCTTTGATCACTGTTTCACCTGTATCAAGATCACGAACACAACATCCATTTGATCTAAATATTACCTCTATTCCTTGATCGCACATATGACTGACACTCAAAAGATTATGCTTCAATCCATCAACATACAAAACATTTCCAGCTTTGACCTTCTCTTTCAACGGAGCAACGCCTTTTCCTTTTATGGCTGCAGAGATATCGTTTCCAAAAGAAACTTTCTTTCCCTTTTCTAATGCGGTATATGATTGAAGTTTTTCTTGTCCCCTGTCATATGCTTCGAACATCCGCTGTCAATGTACCATAGACTTTCTTGACCTTTAAAAGGCTATCCCACATCTTTCTGGTTGCGGTTCCTTTATTCTCCATGTTCTGACATTTGAGGTTTGTTCCTTCTGAGTTGTCTTCCAGAACCTGCTCCTGCATTCAGAGTCTTCATGACCAAAGTTATTACAAATAGAGCATTCAACTTCATTTTCAAGAACCGAAAAGTTGTTATAAGTCCTTTTCATGGTTCCAGTCATACTTCTTTGCTTTTGAGCTTCTCTAGTCATGATTGTCTTGTAGGCAACACATTGAGCTGCTTTGTGACCGAAGTTATGGCAAGAAAAACATTGGCCATTAAAGAAATTTCTGCGATAATCAGATCTATCATCCAACCGATTGTAGCTTCTATTGACATCCATTCTTGGGGCAAATTGGGAAGATTTTGCCTGTGGCTGATTGTAGCTTTTGTTTGTCCTTAAGGCAGCTTGTCCCCGAATTTCTTGATAGTCTTTATTTGTTCTTGAGGTAAACTGTCCCTCATTCACCTGATGACTTTTATTTGGTCTTTGCTCGCTCCTCCTTGCTGCATCAAGATAACTTTTAGAGGTAGAAGCATGAGATGTTTCTCCATTATATCCCAGACCTGTCTTGATCAGAGGAGAACGCTGCACATTGATAATCTCATCCAAGGTTTCAGATCCTTTAACAAATTTCAGATTAATTGCTTTTGTTTTCTCAATCTCCTTTCTAAGACAAACAATCTCACATTCCAATTTTTCAAGATGTTTTTCCTTTTCTGCCAGTTGACATTGTAGAGAATCAATAATAGCATTTTTCTCTTCTAAGCAAACTTTGAGATTATTCATTTCTTCACAAAAGCCTTCTACATCTATAGCATCCATGTAGTCATCATCTTCAAAAGCCATTAAAAGTTTATATCTATTACCCTGTTCATCTTCGTCACTATTTGAAAGACCATCACTATCTTCATGAGTGTAATAGCTTTTCTTCTTTTCATTCTGTTTCTTGTTCCATTTAACAGGTTCCTTTCCATTGTCACTCTTATCTTTGTGAGGACATTTGGCAGCATAATGACCTACTCTTCCACAAGCAAAGCATTTAAAAGGTAACTTACCTCTGAACCTTCCAAGTCCCCTTTGAAGATTTCTGACAAAATTTGATTCTTCTTCTTCATCTTCTGGAACGTGACTTGCTTCATAATAATCTTCTTTGCCTGAAGCCTTGAAAGCAGCTTCTCTTCTGTCTGATGGACCTCCTTTTCTCATTTCATAAGCAGTTAGAATTCCGTGAAGCTGAGACATAGTAAGAATTCGTAGATTTTCCTTTTCTTCTATTGCAGACACTTTAGATTCAAATTTGGGGGACAATGATCTTAGAACCTTTTCAACCACAATAGCCTCTTTTATTTCTTCACCCAAGTTTTTCATGCAATTAACAATCTCATCTACCCTAAGGAAATAGTTAGCCACACTTTCATCATTATACATTCTGAGAGTCTCATACTTAATCCTGAGAGTTTGAAGTTTAGCACGCTTTACCTGTTCGTCTCCTTCATAGCTCGTGACAATTTTGTCCCATATTTCTTTTGCGGATTTATAGTGCATTACCTTCATGAATTCCGATTGGGATATACATCCTAATAGAGTACTGACTGCTTTCGCATTTGTTTCATATTTATTTTTCTCGGCTGGATCTGTAGGAGTAGCTGAAGGAAAAGTGTAGCCTGTCTCTACGATGTCCCAAACTTCTGTACCAAAAGATTGAAGATAGGCAGTAACTCTTACCTTCCAATAATTGAAGTTTGTCCCATCAAAAACCGGTGGCCTGATTGATGCTTCTCTCTCGTAGTTGCTCATGATGAACGATCTACCTTCAAGCGATCAAGCTTCTCTGAAGGACCTGCTCTGATACCAATTGTTGGAAATAATACTGAGAGGGGGGGGGGGGTGAATCAGTATTATCATATCAATAAAACTTTTTCAATACTCAGAAACATATACGCTACTTCAGTTAAGTGAACCAGCGTGTACACGCTACTGTCTCTAAAGCAACCAGCGTATAACCAGAAATCTTATGATTCAGTTAGTTTATCTTCAGTAAATGCATCAGGACATTATTAACCATATTAAAAGTAAACAGGTGCAGTATAACAGAACAGATCATCACACAAAAGCCACACACATGAACACCATGATATAAGGTGGAAACCCAATGTGGGTGAAAACCACCTGCTGCAAGTCGTCTCTATCTTTCTTTAATAAGAAACTTCAGTTTACAATCTTTTGTACTGGTGTAGCCTTATACCAGTACGCAGGCTACAACCTGCAGAAGGCTACAACCTTCTCTCGTTTTCCAAACTCTCCTGGAAGGGAGCTCCAACCCCCTTTGCTCTTGTACTAGCTAAGATACTAGTACGTAGGTGCTGGCCTACAATCTTCTTTCCTTCAGGTACCACTTTTCATCAATTTTCAGACTGGATACTCCTGAAGCACAACATTACAATCTGAAGACCACGATTCATTCACAAATCATTGAAGCACAAAACAACCAATACTAGCATCATCAATCTTTGAATCACTGAACCAAAACCCTGTCAACATCCAGTCACCAGAACACAGAGCAGACTACAGAACTCTGCAATAACAGTCAGACCCAACTGCAACCCCAAAAATTAAGCTTCAAAAGATATACGCTACTTCAATGAAACCAACCCGCGTATACACGCGCTTTTACCAAAGACAACCTGCGTACAGATCTAAAAGTAATTTCTCATAACTTGCAGCTATACCAGACATCAGTCATACCCAGAACATAACATTGCGTCAGTATGTAGATCTAAAAATACGCATAATCCACCATATAAAGATAGTTCATTTCAAACAATTTGATCCCGATCTATCCTTAGATCAAGCCTTCCATAAACCGGTGTGATCTCTCCTTAGCTCAGATGTATCATCAACCCAGAACCTGCATACTAGATCTCTTTCTTCATTAGATATTCAAGACTTTTTCGATACAAATGCCTAATGATCTTCTTCTCCTTATATAGCCTTAGGCCCTCCTCAATACCACGGTCCAAAACCATAGTAATACAATACCATCAACTTCAAAACTCGGGATCAACACGACTGTCGAGATACCTTGGTCCAAAAACATAGGCTCAAGTACCGAGGACTAACTACCACAGACCAAAAGAAAGCTTCTCGATATGTACGCTCTTTCCTGTTCATGAAACTGTGTGTATACGCGACTTCGTATATAGCGAGCCTGCGTATCCGCGACTTAGTATATAGCTTACCAGCGTGTATACGCAACTTGGGCTTAATGAACCTGCGTATATGAAATTTCTCTTCATTCTTGTAGTCTGGACTGAGATCTGTCATCAAAGAGAGTTGCCATCAAGGACAACACCTGTACCGTAGCTCCACACCTGTGCCAAAATGCCAACATTGATAAAGGCTATGGAGGAATTAAAACTCCAAGTATCAGAATTGAAAGATGCCAAAGAGAAATTGGAAAAATTGGAAGTGAGTTATGACAAATCCAAAATGACTGTGGCAGAAAAGACAAGAGAGGTGAAAGCATTAGAGAATAGGGTAAAAGCATTGGGAAAGTACCTCTCTTTAGACAAGCCTCTGGGTGAAATCAAAGGCATTTTGTGGGCTAACATCAGTGAATCCATTTGTAATATATGGAGATCTATTCAAATTATATATGAGTAGATTGAATTGATAGCAGTAGCCCAGGTGGAAATTCAAAAGGCTAGAAATTTATTGGGACATATGCCCGAACAGGCCAACAGGTTAATACATTTTTTGAACACTAAAACCAGTGAATAATTAGCAGCACTGGACATCAAAGATAGGACAGCCACCATTCTACCAGTCAAAAGAGTTCTGACCATGAAAACCCTAATGCAGAACTTGGAGAGGAAGAGCCAGGACATGCAAGTGGAGGTAAATTCTTTTATAGAGAGATTTGCAGTTTTGCATGAAAGGGGCTTGCCAATTCTGTTGGGAAGAATGAACGCCTCTTGAGACAAGCTGAGTACATGCACATGTTGAATAAACATGCTACTGATCAAGTAAATGCATCATCAAGCACTCTAGTAGAGAAGACCCTTCCATCTGGCCAAACTCTCTACAATAATTTGGAAAATCTCTTCTATATTGAGCATGAAGTGAAACGTCTCTTTACAGTCTAGCGCAACTTCTGCAGATAAATAGATGCTGATGAGACTTTCAGAAAGCTACAAAGACATCAGTTACCAGAAGAACAGTGATGGCAAAGCATGTTGGAAATCCTATAGGAACGTTTCAAATTTTTTTTCACCCAAGATACAACAGATGCCATAAAGCAGAGGGAGGAAATGGATGAGAGAGGTCCGGGCTAGCAGTCTATCAAATCAAAAATAGATATGCCCGAGACAGCTGAGCCAGCAGTGCAGAATATCAGTGAAAACCACCGGCCGACTCGCCTAGCTCACAGTCAACGCATCTCACCAACTGAGCAGCCAGCACAACAACATTCACTTCTGCATTTATTTCTCCCTGTTCCCAAGATCATTTACTTCTTCTGTAAAGTAGGTAGAAGAAGTTATTACTAGATATTATCTCTTTGAGATATTTTGTAAACATTTTTGTAAAAATACCTCCCCAAGCGAAGTAATAGGGGTTGGTGATACATTTCTGGAACTGCGCTGTAACTCTGAAAATCTTCTAAATACAAAAGTTGTTGGAATCCATTGTCGCTGGACTCTCTGGATATGGAATTGATAGCAAAGGACTATGTTACAGAATTCCCAAATCATTTTGTGGAACAATAAGTCTCTCTTACTCGCGTTTTCAATTCCTATGTTTACTATATCATATATGTTTCATAATATGAATAATAGGGAAAAAGAATAACTCAGAATTTGTTTGCAAGCACTCTGAGTTCAATCTCTATTATTATTAATGTTTTCTTTAGAATTAGCATAAGCAGGAATTCTTAATTGCTTCTGTTTCCCCTAGTTCTTACATCTTGAATATTAGCCTAGGGAATTCTTAATTGCTCCCTGGCAATAATCATCCACTGTCTTCGTCAACATGATGAAGGATTCTTAATTGCCGTTCACCCATTGGCTCCATCCCACCTAATTCCAGCTTATAAATTGTTCCATGATTGATTACATTGCTCTGTAGTACTGCCCTCTATCAAAGAAACCATATCCAACAGTTCATCCTCATAGACTCCATTAGCCCAATGGATTGAAATTCTTAGATTTACACCCCTGTTCTATTGAAAATCACCATCCAAAAACCAAACAAACCCTTGTACTTCATAACTAGCTTAATATACCTCAAAACAATGCTAAATCATAAAGAGAGACCCCTCTCTGGATGCAGATTGGCTAGAACTTGCATCTAAAAGATTGGTCTATGGTTACCTCGGCCGTATTCCCTTTTCTACAACTTTTGGGGAACAACCTGAGTGATAACACCTGCTAGAGTAGTTATGGAGAGGGTTGTTAGAGGAAGGGTCTCCATTGTGGTGATAGACATCTATGTTGATTTTTCTTTTTCCTACACCATCTTTTCCATATCTTTCCCCATCTGTTTGATTTGGATCGACTGCTATACTATAAGTTTCATCATGTTAGCTTTTATGCTCTTTGTTTCCTCTATTTCCTTGGTCAGTGAGTCATGTGTAGCAGGTAGCTTGAGCTGCTTCTTCAGAGTTATGATGTCTAGATCTTTCTTCTTTATCACTTCTTCAGCTACCTTGGTATTTGAGGGGTCATACCCAATTTTTATTATTAAGTCTTCCAAAGAATTAATCTTGGTGTCCTTTGATAATGATGAAATTTTCTCGATCTTCAATCGAGACTAAGCATTTGAAAGGGCTACCTACATTTTAAACAAGTTCATGGAAGTGCTGGTCAAATAGATGAAATCATTTCACCTGTTTACTTGTGCATTTCTAGATAATCGATTGGATGCACATTTTTGACATCAAACTCAAATGAATTCTGCTTGTAGCCTACTGGAGTTTTAGGCTTTGATGTTTGTGCCTCCAAAAATGCCATATGCATATTTTCCTTCTCTAATTCAAAGGCAGAGATAAGTCTACCTTGTGTAGTTGCACTCTGCTTCCAAAACTAAGCATAAGTGCCCTTCTTGAGCATTTCATTCCTAATTTTGATTTCCCTAAAGGTTTGAAATACAATTTCTTCGTTCTCTTTAGTTACCTTTGTAGATGTGGACACTTGGAGAGTTTTTTGTCTTTCTGAAGTTGGAGTAGAAGAAAATG
This sequence comes from Pinus tabuliformis, assembly GCA_031772625.1. NCBI lineage: Eukaryota > Viridiplantae > Streptophyta > Pinopsida > Pinales > Pinaceae > Pinus > Pinus tabuliformis. The sequence continues at coordinate 261,370,232 of CM062807.1, read as the reverse complement.
ATTTTCCTCTAGCTGGTGAAGAATCTGGAATATCAATTAATTTTATCACTGTCCGTGGTGGTGATCCTTTATCTATATCCATGTGTTGTTTTATGGCTTTCTTTTTGTACTTCAATCTGAACTCTTTTATGGAAATATCAGTTCCTGGTGATTTCTCTTCTCTAGATCTCTTCCCTGATATTACTTGTTCTAAATCTTTTCCCTTTTCATACCTTTCTTCAGTAGTTTGTTTCTCCTGTGGCCTTGGGGTTTGTGTACTAGATGAGGAGATTACCTGCTCGTTGGCCTCCCGTAATGTATCTGGCATCCACTCTGTTTGATTCATGTATTTTTCGATTTCAGGTCTTTGAGTGTGGATGTAGATCGTGGATTTATTTTCCACCCTCTTCTTAGATATAATTCCCCAAGGGTCATAAGACCAAGTGAAGGTATGGGTGAAATTCGTCTCTCTTAGTCTTCTATCTACCTCCTCTCCTGCATCTTTGGTATTGCAAATAAAGGGACCAATTTGGGACTTGATCCCGAATTGGGCTTTCTTCTTGGCTGCTACAAAATGAATCTCATCTGCACCTATCATTGTCTAATATACTCTAATGAAAATATCCCCATGGGGAAGAACTTTGGCAGCTTGTAGGGGGCAAATTCATAGCCATACACTCTTATTTCAGTGTATTTTTGGTACAAGTACCAATCACCAGTTCTGGCTTGATTAGATAGTTGCATAATTCTTTTTATGTCTTCAATTATCCTTGGTTCTCCAGTTCCACTAAAAAGGCTCATTGCTGGGTGTACAAACATTTCCACAAATGTCTTGTAACTAAAATACTTTTGATCTTTCATAACCACGGTTGTCCAAAATATCATTGATTGAGGCTCACCTTCATCATTCATTTTGCTCAATGAAAATTGAAACTTGTCTACCTGAAAATACACAAACATGTAAACCAAAACTGAGGAATAATGAAAAACTTCTTCTGTGAAAAAGTTGACAAGTTGTTCATGAATTACGTCTGCTAGAAATTGGCTAAAGTTGAAAATGATTGAGGGCTTGGATTTAGTGGAGAGGATAGATAAGAAAGTTATAATAGCTTCATCAAGACATTGATCAGAATAATATCCAAGTAGGTATGAAAGAACTGAGGCAATATGTCTCGTTCTGTCAGGGAAAATAGAGGAGGAATAAGGAGGGTTTTTGCCTGGCAGAGGTGTGTTCTCGGCCATGAAAAGCTCTAATGTTTTAGTTCTTTTGGAGAAATCAAGATTTTGGTACATTTCAATCAAAAATTCATCTGAAAAAGCAACAACTCCTTCAATAACTGGGGCCTGCATCATCTGCATGATTGATTGAGCATCAATTGTGAATAAAATATGTCTTGTTGGGGCCATCACTACCCTTTGTTATGGGTTGTAACATGAATGGCACTTCTTGATCAGTTGTGGATAGCTCTGTGTTTTAGGGAAGATATTGAAAGGCAAGTTGGTGTCCCACAGGCCTATGTAATCCATTTCCTCCATGAATTTGTCCTCCCACCAGTAATATATATTAAACAAATCAAATTCTGAGAGGGTCTCATGGATCTTGAAATCCCTGTTAGCCAATGGTAAATGATATAAATCCAGTGGTGGGTGCACCATTGGGTTGAATATTTCTGGTTCTTTCTTCTTAGGTGCCATCGCTATCTACTCTATAACATAAAAGGATGAAATAAATGGGATTTTAAGTGAGGGAGAAAGAAAGGGATTTGAACAAAAATGGGATTCAAGAATAGGAATTGATGATCACTGCTTGAAAATTAGTAATCCTAGACTATATTGTTTCTCTCTTGCTTTGCTTTGTGTTCTCTGCAATAGATGAATGGAGTGGGAGGAAGCCCCTACAAGTGAACAATAACATTTAAAGTTTGAACTCAACATTAATTTGGTGGTTTTATGATTTGAAATCATACCATTGGATTGTCTTAATTTGGCGTGGGTCTGTTAGCTAATGACCAGATCTCATTTATGGCTCAACGACATGAATGGGAATGATTGGATGGATGGGATGGTTTGGCGTGGTGAGGTGGTGAGTGTTCAATGGTCACTTGGGTGAGTGGTTTGGACAATACCAAATACAACTTTTTGGTGGGGCATGCGGAGCGGTAGGGGGTATGAGAGGGGGGAAGTGTGAACTCACGAGAGCATGACACGTAGGGGTGTGGAAATCACTGACTTCGGACCGCCCCCCTGGGATTAACTTTTGGATGGTGAGGGGGGTCGAAAAATGACATGGGCCATTCGATCAGGCAGAGTGAGCAGAGATGAGGGGAAATATGGTGGGTTGGTTAATGATGACATGACAGGTGAGTGAGTGGTGGGGTCGAGTTATGAAAGGGGGTGGACTACATGAATATGAAATGGAAAATAAATAAGGTTTAAAGGGGTGGAGGATTATTAATGTGTCATAAGCCCCTTTTCCTTACAATTTTCTATCCGACCTTAGAAAGATCTAATTTTCTTCGAAACTTAGGAAATGTCTTCCAATTTTTATGAAGGTCCTTTGATACCCCTTCTTTATTCTCTGATTCTACCTACCCTTATTCTCTATCCTAGCAGTTTTTGTTCTTTCATTGTTTTTTCTTCATCTCTTTTGTTTTAAGATCTAACCTACTATATCACTTATTTCTCCTCTTTGGTCTATATTAAATAGTTGGACCAAATTCCATTTCTACCTAGCTACTGATTTGCCAACATTTAATTGTTTAGCAACTCTTTCTTTTCTAATCTCTTTATTTTCTAATCTATCAACATTAATTGAAATTTGTTCAATCATGCTTAAACTGTATGATTTGAACAATCTTTGGGGTTTTCTTTTTCTTTTTATTTTTCTCTTCTTTTTTTATACCCTCTTTTCATTTCTTTTTCCTCTTTCTTTAATGAAATCAATTGAAAGTTGAAATCTATGAACAATTTGAAACCTACAAACTATGAAATGCTTAATCACTTTGAGATCCTATAAATTATAGGACCCTAACAATGGCTCCAGCTAGGGATGGCACTTCTCAACTTGAAGTGTCAAGGACACATGACCAATAGCCTTGAGTCTTTCAAATCTTTTTTGTCTTCAATTTGATTTCATCTATCAAATAAACTAATAAAAACAAACTAAAACTTGTGATATTTATAATGGATTGAAGAGATTTATGTGCCTATGAGAAATAATGCTTCAGCATCCTGCCATTGACAAGACCTCCTGATAATTATGTTCCATCCAATTCTTTTAGAAAAAATGCATTATTTCCTCTGAAAGATGAAATGATATATGGACCCTTCCAAAGATTCTAAAATTTACCATGTTATCCTTGTTCTTCTCTTCTTCAGTCCCACTTTAACACTTTGTCCCCCATGTTGAAATCATCAGCCTTGGTTCTTTTGTCAAAAAATTTCTTTATATTTTCTTGGACAACCTGAGTTTTGTTGTAAACTTCTTCTCTGGATTGTTGTAATTGAATGGTATGATATATCCTCCTTTGGATATCATTAGGTTCACTTTGTATCTTCTGGATGATCTTCATAACTGGTACTCCCATGGAAGTAGGAAATACTGCATCTATACCATAAACCAACTGAAATGGGGACATGATAATTGATTTCTTTGTAGTCAATCTGCCAGCCCATAATGCATAGACCAATTTGTTATTCCATGACTTCTTATTGTCTTCTAATATCTTCTTAATAATGTTCACCAAACTTTTATTAGAAGATTCAGCTAACCCATTACCTTGAGGGTAATAAGTTGTTGAATGTCCTAGAGAGATATGATATTTTTGTGACAAAAATCCACCATCTTTTTTGACTTGAAATTTGTTGCATTATCAGTGATCAGTTTCCTAGGATAGCCAAATCTAGAAAGGATATTGGTTTCTAGGAACTTTATTATGACAGAATCAATAGAAGCTCTTGAAGGAATGGATTCTATACATTTGGTAAAATAATCAGTGGCAGTTAGGATCCATTTATGTTGGGAAGAGGATGGAGGATGAATTTCACCAATGGAATCCAGTCCCCATTGCTAGAAAGGGCTTTCAACAAACATGGGTTTTAAAGGTAGGGGTAACAATTTTCTCTTTCCATCAAAAAGTTGGCATTTGTGGCAAGCGATTACCATCTTATGGATGTCTAGGAATAGTGTAGGCCAATAATAACCATCTCTAAGGATTTTATTTGTAGTTTCCTTCTGATGAAGGAGCATCTAGCCCTAGCTAGCAATGTGATGGAGTGGTCACATGTTGTGGCTAATGCAAGTTTGGAGGATGACTTGGTTGTTTAATTTGTATTAATTTCAAGTACATGTAAGTAATTAATTATTGCCTAATTCTGAAATGAATTAGGAATAAATGGCAAGTGATCCTCCCCACATGGAGATCAAGCCAAGTAGTTTAGTTTGTTCAGATTAGGATAGGATTTGATTTCTAAATGTATGGTCTATTCCTTCATTTATGGAAGGAAACTGTTATGTATGAAATATATGTAATTTCCTGTGTTTTTTGAAAGGGGATTCAAGAGAGAGATAGAGAGGGAGGATTAGAGAGGATTTGAGAGTAATGTAAGCCTACAGGTATCATAGGAGAAAAAGGGCCACTAATTTGTAGAATCAGGCCATAGAGGATTGAGGAGTGGAGTTAGTAGAGCGAGAGTAAGACAGTGTGGATTTCATTTCTTTTGAGACAAAGGTCCTTAATGTTGTAATCTAGCCCAAGGCCGAGACTCTATAATGGATTCATTGTGAATAAATCAGTGTTGCGTGCATTATTATATAAATAGCCTGTGGAGGCCTCAATTGCTTTCTTTTTCACTGTATTCAGATGATTTTGGTATTGGCTCTGTGTTTTCATACTTTTCTGTAGAAATCCCCATGGTTAAGGCAAATTTGGTGTACTTTGGGTCTGCAAGCAGAAATCCCATTTACACATAGAAATCATGCAAAACACTCAGCGGGTTCAACAAAAATGATTTGAAATAAAATAAACGCCGCTTTTGGGACTTATCGAGTCCGGATAATATTATATATATATATATCGCATTGCTCAATTGGATCGGTGCAGGTCATAGGCCTTTCCCCAAACCCCGGTGATATGCGATTTCCAACATATCGCATCAACACTTCGAAGCTGGAGCAGTAAAGTGTTAAGTGGCGTATTGCGATTGCTGATAGCAATTAGAGATATCGCATCGGACCTCCGCCAAAGGGATAGCGTGATAGTACAAACCATTGGGACTGTCGATTTTCGATAAGGTGATTTGATCTGGACCGTTAGATCTCATAGCTTCAGATCAACGGTCACCAAAGCTCGGTGCGTTGAGTTTCACATACGATAAGCGCGCCAATGTAGAAGTGGTAAATATCAATGCTTTTGTGTGTATTCATATATTCAGATGTATATGAGCCTGCGATGGTTCGTGATAGTGATATTATGGTAAATCAATGGTAAAGGGGTGTTGTGTGGACCCGATAGGGTTATGTACGCAGGTATAATGTTTATTGAAGTCTGGTTAAGCATAGTGGGTGGAATTTCCCGTGTATTCACTATGGTTCTTTGTATTTTCGATAAAAGGCATGATTCCAGATTTTAAAAGGAAAAGTGCCAAAGAATGCTTTCGATATATATATGAGTGCATATAAAGCTCAGGAAGGGGCCATTAAGGGGAAAATGAGTCCCGATAAGGTATATTGGTTGTGGCAGCATTAGGGTTGCATCATTTTGGTATCAGAACAGGTTTGTGATTGAAATAACTGATAGCATAGTAGAATTGTAACTGAATAATTGGGGTTAAATAGAATAGAGAAATTATGTATGAAGGAATTAAAAACAGAGTTATGTGTTAAAGTATTTATGCAGGCAAGAGGAAGGATCAGATTCTAATCTGACAGAAGGAAGGCACACAGTGGTGATGTGTAGCAAAACTCGCAGATGTAAGAGACAAAGTAAATCCATTCAAAACACAGGTGACAGCATAAGAAAGTGTGAAGACTGCAACAATATAGAACAAGAGAAGCTGCGAGAGAAGAACCAGATGTGTCCTTAAAAGCAAAGTAAGGAAAGCACTCTAAAGTGGTAGTGAACCTGAAGAATCCAACAAGATATTAGACAGAGAGGACAACTGAAGTGTTCTCAAAAGAGAGTGAGAGAATGTAGAAGCCTAGAAGGAGTGTTACACAATAATTTGTCACTGCCTTCATCCCAATCCTTCTACTGTGTCATGTGTCAAATAGAACATGCTCCTATTAAGCAAATGCTCTCTAATGTTGCCAATTGACCCTCATTTCCTAAGTTTTTTGCCTCATCATAGGAATACACTTAATATGCACGACGGACCTCTGTCATGAACTGTCCCATTGCGACCCCGTCACGGGAGTACACCTACTTCCCACAACACTCAGATTTCAAGCCCCGGTGTGAGGCTATTAACTAGCTTTAGCAACGGTCGGTCTGCACACATTGCTTCCTAGCGATGTCGGTGCTAAAGCTTAGTTCACGACCAGCAACGATCGAGATTGGGCAAATTTGTTCCAACAGTCGGCCTTCTGGATGTCTCTAGACCTGGTTGTTGGGTCAATTTGGGTCGCCCCTCCCCCTCTGGGTTGGTAGTTCCTTCTTTTGTGCTTCCTTCCTTGAGGATAACCTCCCTCTCCCTCATTTCATGGAGACTCCTTCTCCTATAAAATCACTCATCATTGCTATGATCTGCTAGCTTTTTTAACTAGTTAGTTCTTTTGGTTGTACAGTGCTGTTGTTGCTTTTGAGTTTGGTAGATAGCTTTGGTGTGAATGTGACAAGTGTGGGATTGCTTAATAGTTTGCAAGAGGTTGCGGAGTGCCCTTAACCTTGTATTAAAGCTTGTGAGTGAGAGAGAGAGATATTGTTGTTTGGGAGACCCATCTTTGAGAGTGAATGCTTGAAGAAAAATACTGGTTGGACCCTCTGAGAAGGCTTGTGATGTCAAGACTTGGTTGTAAGCTTTGCTCTTGATTTATTATTAGTACAATCAATGATGATTTCCTATGTCTTGTATGTAATTTAATTGATATCTCCTGACTTCTTGAATTTATGAGTAAATAGATCATTGTTGTTCTGGGTTACATGCTCTGTTCTTTTCTTGTGGTGTTTCAAGTTGATTGCTCATTAAGGAGAAGGAAACGGAATCTGGAGCAGCGCAAAGGAACTTCATCAACCACCAATTTGAGGTAGGCCTCCAATGATGAATATTTAAGGGAATTAATTGTTGTTTTGTCCTTGTTGTGACTAGACCCACTCTAGGGCTAGAGGGGTTGCCTCTGTCCACAGAGGGAACACTTTCCTACTTCACAAGTTGGTGACTCCACTGGGGAGTCCTTTGTATGTTTCTTCTCTTGTTTGCTCTTGTTTTGGTTTTGATTTAGTGTCTCTTGGATTTTGGGGTTAAACTATCAGTCTTTTGGGTTACCTGGGTCAATCTGGGAAGTCCCCTGATTATCTGTAAGGATAGGCTAGCCTTTGTTTGGGAGTTTTTGTTCATCTTTCATTGTTTTTAAGATCATCGCTGAAAAAAGCTTAACAGTCGCGCTGATGTTGCGCTATCTCTATTTTAAAGTTCTGTGCATCACTGAATCATGTCGTACAGTCGCAACAATTCCTGAAATCTGCCCGTCGCGAAAGAGACGTGTACTCCCTCGACAATGTCGCTCTGTTGCTATAGCTAGTGGCTAATTGTCCCTAGTTGCTAGTGTTATGCCCTCGACGATTTCTGTAGAGTTTTTTTTTGTTGGAAATAATACTGAGAGGGGGGGTGAATCAGTATTATTAAATCAAACACTTTTTCATTTCCATACTCAGATTCATATATGCTACTTCAGTTAAGGGAACCTGCGTGTACACGCATCTGTGTCTAATGCAACTAGCGTATATCCAATAAACTTATGATTCAGTTAATCCATTAAATGTTGATCTTTATTTAGTGCATCAGAACTTTATTAACCATATGAACAGTAAACAGGTGCAGTAAAACAGAACAGATCATCATGTTAGTGTCAGTATCTTCATCCCTCCATTAGTGATCAAATTCTCTTGTTGCATTGCATGTTAGGTGTCTCACTCGATCAACTGCATTCCATTAGGGTTATGGATCATCTGACAATAGTGGCTTATTATACATTTTCCCTCATGTGCTGGCATATTTTCATTCATCTAGATCATCTGCAATCAATTTTCGTCTTTAAATCAGTAAAAGACATTTTTAGGGTTTTAGGTCTCATTAGGTCTAGGGTTTTCATCAATAAGGTCTCAAAATTCTCAGTGATGGTCAACAGGCACATGGGAGGTCAAATAAAGTTCCAGCAACAATAATTTCCATAACCACCCACTCAGTGATTGTTTTTTGTCAAAACCTTGTTTTGAGGAAAAACAAAGTATTTTATATTTTTATGTATAATTTTGATGTATTTCAGTTCTTTCATATGTAAACAACTTCAATGGCAACCTTGGTCACCTTGCCAAGCTTCAACAACTCCATCCCCTACAAGGCAAACAAAAAATCTAATCATTCAGTTCGTCAAAGGAAAAAATGAAGTAATTGAATTGAGACTTTTGTGATCCATATCAAATGTTTGAAGAATTCTTCGGCGAAAATCTCATGGAGAAATTTTTGTCGACGCTTTTCGAACCAACTAGTGTGGTTCATCGTCAGGAAAAGTTGAATGAGCAGATCTGGCTATGCACTTTAAATAGATAGGGCAGAATATCCACTGACTCAGATTTCAGCTAAAAAGACAACAGTTAGATTTGACCTGATAACGACTAGTTTGACCATGATAAGGGGTATATATATATGTATATATATATGTATATATATATATATATATTCAGTTATTAATATAGAATAAATTAATATAATATAATAAGTAAAACATAAAATAAATTAATTTCAAATGTATTAATATATTAATAAAGTGAAATTAATAATAATAATAATAATAACAACATAAATAAATACATAAATAATTTCAAATATATTAGTTAAAAATTAATTTAAATTGTTAGATAAAAATATTAGTTAGTAATATAAATATTCGTAAAAAAAAAATAGAGAACTCAAGGGTTGGAAATATAAAAATTAATTCAAGGTCTATTTAAAAAAATAAATAAATAATAGTATATTAAAATAGATTAATCTTAAAATTCACTTTATGTATTATTAATTTTACCATATTAAAATTAATTAATAGTTTAAATTAATTATTTAAAATAGATTTAAATTAATTTTTGTAGATAAATTAAGTTTAAATTAATAGTCACAAAGCTTTTACATATAAATTAAAAATAAAAATAAATAAATATAAATAAATAAATAAATGAATAAAATAAATAAATAAATAATAATAATAATAAATAAATTAATTATATATATATATATATATATATATATATATATATATATATATATATATATATCGATGAAATAAGGGTGGAAAAGAAAGAAAACGACTAGGAGGAGAGGGCTAGGATCCAGCAACTACTGATCTTCCAGCCATCTTCTCTATTGAGATTGTTTGGTCTCTTTTCAATCTCCAGGGCTTCCCTAAATTTCCGGTGGTGGAATTGCGACACTCTAGCAATCACACTAGCCTCCTCGATGCAGACATGATGATTGGTTTTCTCCACATGCTCTGCTAAAGCGGAAGACTTAGTTCTCATATGCTTGAGGTCAACTGCGTGCTCAATAATCCTTTAATTAATGGAGCGACCAATCTCACCAATATAGGGGGTCCCATAAGAACAAGGAATAATATAAACCCCTTTCATGTCCTTAGGGTCGATGGGATCCTTTTAAGATCTGAGGGATTTACGAATGGTGTTGAGAGGTCTAAAAGTTGCGGGGACATTATGCCTCCTAAGAACCCTCGCAATCTTATCCATGGTCCCCTGAACATACGGAAGATGGACACTAGGAATCCGCTCTTTAGGCCCTCTTTTGGTTAACGAATTCTTAGCTGCTTTGAGGAAATCCTTTTGTCCCAAGTGTCTACTATAACCATTTTCAAAAAAGACATTAAGGAGGTGGGATTTATCCTCCTCGAAGCTCTTATCATCAGAGATCCTTAAGGCACGAGTTGCAAGGGTGTTGAGAACCCCCAACTTCTGGGCCAGGAAATGGTGGGAACTAGCATGAAGATACTGCTCCGTATGAGTTTTCTTGCGAAACACTCGGTGGGAGAGGGAACCATCCTCATTCTTAGAGATAAGAATATCAAGGAACGGGAGGCAACCATTAACCTCTTGTTCCATAGTGAACTTAATAGCCAAGGATTGATTATTGAGATGATCAAAGAAGAGATCTAACTCCTCTTGGCCATGAGACCAGATGACATTAGTGTCATCTACATACCTTTTCCAAAGTTTGGGAAGGAGACGGGCTGAGTTCAGAGCCTTAGATTCAAAATCCTCCATAAATAGATTAGCAACCATAGGGGATAGGGGTGAGCCCATGGCAACCCCACAAGTTTGCTCAAAGAACTCTCCTTCAAAACTGAAAAAGGTTGAGGTGAGGCAGATCTCAACTAACCGAGCGTATCAGGATCAATCAGACGGTTGATCACATCCATTTCCTCATTTATAGGGATGCAAGTGTAGAGGGAAACAACATCAAAACTGACCAGAATGTCTCCAGGGTCCAGCTTGATGTCCTTGAGCTCTTCAATAAAGGAGGCCGAGTCTTTCACGAAGGATGTTGTACGACCAACTAAGGGCTTAAGCTTCAAGGCAAGAAACTTAGCAAGAAGATAGGTGGGACCTCCAATGGAATTGATGATAGGCCTAAGGGGAGCTCCTTCCTTATGGATTTTAGGGAGCCCATAGATTCTAGGCATGATAGGATTGTTCTCAATGAGTTTTTGGTGTAGGGGACTCACCGAGTCACAGGATTTAATAGCAAGGGCCACCATCTTGGAGATCCTCTTTAATGGGTTTTTGGGAAGCTTCTTATAACTACCGCTATTATGAAGATGATCTAACATTTTATTGCGGTAGTCTTCCTTGTTAAGAATGACAGAAGCCCCCCCCTTGTCAGCTTTCAGAACAACAATATCTTTGTTCTGATTTAAGGATTTTAGGGCTTCAAATTCATCTCTATTAAGGTTGCTCCTGGGAGGCTTAGCCTTCCTAAGGATAACCGCACAATCCTGCCTAATAGTATTCTTAATACTATCAGGTAAGCCCCGAATTCCAAATTCTATGTCACAAATAATGTCATCTACAGGGATCTTTTTAGGGGCCAAGGAAAAGTTTAGACCTTTGCTTAAAACGCTAAAAACAGAAGCGGGAAAAGAAAAACTAGATAAATTAATAACTTTATTATTAATATGAGAGGAAGGGGGAGGGTTAACATCACTTAAATGACTCTTCCCCGATTTAGAGTTAATGTCTCCATATAAGTTAGGCCTTGTTAACCTATTATCATTGTTCATTATCCTCCTACTCCTAGAACAATATTTATTTATTTTCTCATTATTATTTACCATATTAATATTATTATTATCAATATTAGTATTATTAATAGTGTTATTATCTTCATTATTAACAACGAAATTAATCTTATTAATATTACTATTATTATTAATACTGTCAACGTTATTATTACTATTTTCATCACAAATATCATTAATATTATAATTATTAATATTATTATCACCGTTATTAATATTATTATTATAATTATTAATACTATTGTAAATACTATTATAATTATAATTCTTAATATTGTTAATAAAGTTACTATTATTGTTATCAGTATTCATAATAACGTTATCATTTATATTACTAATGCTATTACAAATTTCTTTCGTATTATAATTATTAATATTCCAAATTTCATTAGTATTGTAATTATAAATAATCATATCGCTATAGTTATTATTGTTATTAGCCATATTAACCAAATTGTTATTATTCCCATTATAATTTTCAATATTCTTCATGTAACTAGCGTTATTCAAACGAACGAAATCCACCTGATTCTTAATTCCTGCGTCACCTATATTACTCAGACAATAAACCTGATTAAAATCACATAACTTACCACGGTGGTCGATGGCAGAGTCCCGGTTCACATGATAAAAAACGCTGGAAGACGGATTCGGATGGACTCCGCGGGTGCCAGAACCAGTGAAAACAGCGGAATCACTGAACTTATCTGATCGGTCGATGGCAGAGACCTGTGCACCTGCGCAGAAACAACTCTCATGATCGCGGGAAGCCTGATCCAGATGGACCCCGCCGGTACCAGAACAGGTGAAGGGGACCTGAGGAAACACGGGTTCGGACCGATCCTTGTTGCAACGAAGATAAGGGTCATGGGGAACCTGTTCACCTGATCGCGAAACAGAGCAAACAGAAATATGAGGGCTGGGGTGACAGTTCTGTGTTTGGAGAGACTCAACAATATCCCCCACGCAGGTATACCAACCGGTCGAGCTAGGATGGGAAGAAGCCGAGCCGCCGGTACCAGGAATAACCTCACTGCAGGATACCGAAGAAGGGTTCAGATGGGCGCAGGCTGCCCCATCTGACTTACTGGACTGCACAAACGAGTTAGCTTGCCTAGAATTATGAAGAACCCAGCTCCGAAGGGTAGACTTTTGACTGGCAGAAAGCCTAACCTGGGAGACATGATCTACAAAAATTAATTTAAATCTATTTTAAATAATTAATTTAAACTATTAATTAATTTTAATATGGTAAAATTAATAATACATAAAGTGAATTTTAAGATTAATCTATTTTAATATACTATTATTTATTTTTATTTTTATTTTATTTATTTATTTTTAAATAGACCTTGAATTAATTTTTATATTTCCAATCCTTGAGTTCTCTAATTTTTTTTTTTTTTACGAATATTTATATTACTAACTAATATTTTTATCTAACAATTTAAATTAATTTTTAATTAATATATTTGAAATTATTTATTATTATTATTATTATTATTATTATTATTAATTTCACTTTATTAATATATTAATACATTTGAAATTAATTTATTTTATGTTTTACTTATTATATTATATTAATTTATTCTATATTAATAACCGAATATATATATATATATATATATATATATATATATATATATATACCCCTTATCATGGTCAAATTAGCCATTATAACTAACTAATATTTTTATTTAACAGTTTAAAATTAATTTTATTCTTATTCTTGTTAATTAATATATTTGAAATTATTTATTTATTTATTATTATTATTTAATGATTTACTAATTTTACCTATTCTAGTATACTTTTCTAACAATTTTTAAATTAATTTAGGTTTAGTAATATATTTAAAATTAATTGATTTATAATTAATTTATTATATTAATTTATTCTATATTAATAACTGAAATTTCTTTTATATAAATAAAATAAATAAATAATATAAATTAATATAATACCCCTTATCATGGTCAAACTAGCCGTTATCAGGTCAAATCTAGCTGTTGTCTTTTTAGCTGAAATTTGAGTCAGTGGATATTCTGCCCTATCTATTTAAAGTGCATAGCCAGCTCTGCTCATTCAACTTGTCCTGACGATGAACCACACTGGTTGGTTCGTAACGCGTCGACAAAAATTTCTCCATGTGATTTTCGCCGAAGAATTCTTCAAAAATGAAGTAAACTGCCCAAAAAACAGAGTTTAAAAAGTAAGTCACAATGTAAACATTATAAATGTGGGTTTTGTGAGCGAAAAATCAAAATCTCTTGTATATAACTCATTGGTCATGTTCAAAGAGCTCATCTGCATTCAAAGGAGAAATATTGAGCAAGAAAAGGTCGTGTTGGAGAAAGGGAGCAAGTTTGAAGCAAAACTGTGCAAGTTCAAGGGTGTGGCGCATTAGATCATGGGCGCAGTGCATAGAGAAGGCGCGATGCATTGGGCTGCCCTCCATAGTGTAAAAAATACACTAGCATGATGCATATAGAAGGTGTGGCACGTTGGGTTTGTGGCATGACACATAGAGCTGCAAGCCCGATTTCACCGTAAACTCCCTCAAATTTCCAAATTTGCTCAATCCTATGGTGTGCAAGTAAGTCAAGCCTTCTTTCCTTGCTAGTGAAAGATTTTTTCTTAAAATTTATGGTGGTTTAGTGTGATAAAACTCAAACCCTACCTCTTTGCAACTTTTGCTAAAAAAACAATTGCCTAGGGTTTGCATTTGTGTTTTTGCTACCACGTCCACTCCCTCACTCTTTGACACCTCCATTCATTCTTTAGTTTCATCCACTCATTCCCTAATCCCCATATTCCTAAAATTCCCTAATTCCCATATCCCTAACTCCCACTATCCCAAACCCTGCTTACAAATTCCTAAACCCTAATTTCTCTCCGTAAGCCTACATACTATTCCCTAAAACCCATATTTCCCAAAAAACTTGTCAATTATATTCCCAAAACCCCTCATACATTCTCATCCTTGGTAGCAAAAAACTAAAAACACCATAAATATCTTTATACTCATCAAGAAAACTCATACATTAGCAAACATGGAGTCTAATCCCTCCTATGACCGAGATGAGGAGACACACAATGATTCTCCTAGAGAAATGCATGCACCAAGAAGACCTCACAAGGGTGGCAAACATATACGAGAGGAGCCTACTTCACTTGCCAAGCTACATGCCTATCCTCTTACTGTCACATGTTTTGAAAACCAATCCTGTTATCAGTTCTGTGAGATGGGATAGAGAATCCAGTACCATCATGAGTTGGCCAGGTTGTTTGTGCTCCATCTTCAAAATGGCCAAGTCACTCTAGCAAGTGTGACATTCACCTTGACACCAGAGTCTATTTCTCTAGCAACTGGCATTCCAAATGTCGATGAGCAGTGGAATAAGAGGTAGTAGATTGAAAGGGAACATTATGAGCCTTACATCAAGGCTTGCTATTTAAGGCATCTCAGCAGAGTTTTTCCCTTCCGGTATCTGAAATACTCATATGCTCCCTTGATGAAACTCATAATTAAGTATTTCAGCTGTGAGGGCCGGTTTTCTCGCCTGTATGCCTACCATATCAGATTTTTGATGCACTTCACTAGGGTGAGAATGATGAACCTCCCCTACTTTATTTGCCAGAACATTGAAAAGATGACCACCTTAGTGCACAAGAAGACTCCTCAGCAGTAGTATAACATCATATATCATTTTGCACTAATCAAGATTGTGGTCATGCATCAGCTTGGTTTAGAGAACATCTCATGGGAGGATTTCATTTCACATGAGGTCTTCACCACTCCCGAAGTACCTCCAGCAGCTTTTCATGAGATAGGTGAACCTTTGCATCGACAGGAGCTTCATGAGACACAGACCGCTAGTGTGCCAGTATATGTCACCTACCAAAAGGGCACTAGAAAGTTGTTTGCGGCAGCAAAGCGGGTATTATCTCCACCCGGGGTGGAAGGGGTCTTGCTTCCTCCATCGGCAGAGCAGGTACAGGACAAGGGCAAGCGGCCATTACAGGATGAGGGGCCTTCAGGAGGGCAGGAGACAGATTTTATTCTTATTCAGGATGATGACACCGATTTGGGCTCACAAAGCTTAAAGCTTAGAGAGATCATCCAGGAGCAACAAGATGACATTCAGCATTTGTCTCTCAACCTACAAAGAGCCAAGTTAATAGTCAAATATCTGGAGCAAAGAAATAAACAACTAGAGGAATAGCAAACCATAATGGAGCTAAGAAACATACAAGAAAACCGGCAAGCTGCCAAAAGGAGGAAAGTCAAGTTCACAACACTTGAAGAAGAAATCAATGTTGATCGTGAGTCTTGGTTGGAGAGGACAAATATCCACTTGGAGAGGATTTTTGAGAAGGCCATCAACGAGAAAAATATGTTGAGAAACATGGCATATCACTACTTGTCAAGAAATATGGTGTGCCAAGCAAGAATCAAGAACTTGAAGGCCATGTTGAAGAAGGCATCAAGGAGGGAAAAAGAGCAAGATAAACTTCATATCTTGGCTGAGGCTTCCTTGGCCTAGCATAGCACTTAATGGAGGACACTCAACCCAAATTTCAAAAAAATTGGGACACTTTTTGTCATTTTTGAATTTTTTCCTTAAAAAACAAACTTTTCTACCCAATACGCCGCGCCACCTGGCACTTGCTTTTGATGGAGACATCCTTTTGAGGAAAACTCAGCATATTTGGATTTTTCATGAAAAAATATGCATGCTCACAAATGGCCAAGAAATTTTGACAGGTTTTTGGCTTCCAAAAAGCTCAAAAACACCCCAAAAATGACATTTCTGCCCCTTTTTTGACACACATGAAGCAGTCTTGGGAGAACTCAGTTTTGGAGGGGCAAATGGAGGCCAAATTCAAAAATTGCACTTGTGATGAAAAGTAGACAGGTAGACCTTTCCCAAAGGCCCACTTGGAACAAATTTGGACACCAGGAAAGCCTCCAAAATCAGCTGAAAAAAGGCGCTACACATAGGGAAATCAGCACGGTGCATTGGAGGAATTTTGCTCAGTTTGACCAAAAATACTCTGTTTTTCGCCTAGTTTCTTGACAGTTTGACTTTTCTTCTTCTAAATGTCAAACTTATGATGTAATTTAACATGAATTGATGGATTTTGATGTAATTATGCTAAATTTTCACTCATAGAGGTAGATTCATCCATTAAAAGGTGGTTTGCAATTGAATGAATCAGTTTCCTAGTTTTTAGAGGCAAGTTGTTCCACTGCCTACTTTTTAGTTCTCAGTTTAGATTTTGTTGGAACAGCTCCTAATATTATGAGCTTGACCCCTAGAGGCTAGGATGAGTTGTTGGTTGCCTATATCTTGTAATTTTTTATTCATTAGCATGGTTGGACTTTTGGGAAAGCTTGGAGCTTATTGTATACTCCTTTCAGCAGTTTGCCTAAGGAATAGACCAGTGGTTTGCAACACTTTATGGGATTCATGTCGCATCTTGCTTTGGTATTGTGTTGTCTTCTGTAATTGTAATTCTACATGTGTTTATGTATGCCATATCTCTCTTTATTTCATCTTAACTAAATCAAACAAGGATAAAGGTAGAATACGCTGAAAGTGCAGCACTCTACCTAGGGTTTGCTTAGTTATCTATGTTTTCAGCTGATTGAAAAGGATCCCTGAGTTCTTCATGCCCTTTTCAACTCCTCATCTATCTAAAACCTCTCCATATCACTCAATTTGAAGTACCAAATCATTTGCCTACCTTGCCCCATAGAGATCTCTACAAAACTGAGCCTCATTCCCCAGGCCCAAATCTGCCTTTCACATTTGAGCCAACAAAACATCATCAAATTCAATCAAACACCTCTGTACACATACCTAGCCTAAAATAAATCATCACATTAGTCATCTCAAAGCTTTCATTGGCCATATTTTCTGAGATTGACAAGCAGAGAGCCCTCTCCTGACCTGGTAGGGCTAGCTACCAGGTTAAGCATGGTTTGATGTTACCCTAGATCCTACCTTTCTCAGCTTGAGGCAAATTTAGGCCCTAACACATCACAGATAAGAAGCACACATGAACACCATGATGTAAGGTGGAAACCCAATGTGGGTGAAAACCACTTGCTGCAATTCGTCTCTATCTTCTTTTAATAAGAAGCTTCCTTTTACAATATTTCTGTACTAGTACAGCCTTATACCAGTACGTAGGATTCTACCTACATGAGGTTACAACCTCCTCTCATTCTCCAGCTTCACCTGGAAAGGAGCTACAACCCCCTTAGCTCTTGTACTAGCCGATCCTTTTACTATTATGTAGGCGCCGACCTACTGAATGCTCCACCCTTCACTCGTTTTCTAGCTACTACTCGAAGGGAGCTACAACCCCCTTAGCTCTTGTACTAGCTGATGTACTAGTATGTAGGTGCCTACCTACAAAAGGCTACAACCTTCTATTTCTTCCACCAGGTACCACATTTCATAAATTTTCAGACTGGATACTCATGAAGCACAACACCATAATATGAAGGCCATGTTTCATCCAATTTTCATACTGGACCCATCCATATCATTGAAGCACACAATCAATCAACGCTAGCATCATCAATCTCTGAATCACCCGATACTGAATCATTAGAACCCTGTCAACAAATTGCAGTCACCAGAACACAGATCAGAACACAGAACTCTGCAACAATGTTCAGATCTAACTGTATAATAAAAAATTATGCATCAGAGTGCATACACTACATGGAAGAGCTGAACTTGCGTGTATACACAACTTCACCAAAGCAAACCAACGTATATGTCATTAATTACTTACTTATAAATTCGTTGCACTTCCTGACTTCAGACATACCCAAATCATTACATATACAAGGATAATATGTGTGTTAGCAACCAGATCTAGTCCATCACATTACTTAAAGATAAGTCATTATGATCTTGATCCATTATTAGATCTCATCCATCAACACTGAAGCTAAACACAATCAACCAAACTGAATATGCAGAATACTAACACCAGTAAACGATCATCAAAACTCATCAACAACCAGAACCACCTGTAACTTCAAACATCATAGTTCATATGGTATACACTACTTAGATGTATCTAACCTGCATATGTACGCGCTTTTATCATAGTAAACTAGCGTATACATCTGTAAATATTCATTCATGATTTGCAGCTATTCCAAACTTGAGTTATACCCAGATCATAATATTTATATAACATTACATGTGTCAGTATATAGATCTAGAATAAGCGTGATCAAATCGTATAGAGATGATTCATTCCAAGCCATTAGATCCCAATCTATCCTTAGATCTTTTTCTCCATCAGCCGCTGAGATTCCTCCTTAGCTCAGTTCAAGCAAAGCATTATGAACATAATTTCTCAATGCCTTTGCCTAATGATCTTCTCCTCCTTTTATAGTCTTAGGCCTTACTCAATACCATGGTCCAAAACCATAGAGAATTAATACCATGGACCCAATACCTGGGTTCAACACATTGGACGAGATACCATGGTCCAAAACCAAAGGTCCAAGTACCAAGGACTAAATACCATGGACCAAAACCCAATGTATGCACCTTCCCTTGCATGAAAGTGCGTGTATATGTATATGCACCTTTTGGTTGGCTAACCCGTGTGTATACGCAGCTTTATCAAGGGGAACTTGCGTATATCTCTTTTTCTTCATTATATGAGCCTAAACTGTGGTTTGTCATCTTATTAAGTTGCCATCAAGGACAACACATGTATCGTAATGCCAACATCTCCCCCTTTGGACTTGATGGCAAAGTTAACTTGCCATATTGAGAACTGTCATCTTAATGAGTTGTCATTGTTCTTTACATCTAAACTAATTCCTTTGAGCTGCCCTGCATCCCATGTATTCTGTCACATCTAATCTCTCTTCTATAGATTCATGTAGTTATATATAAGTGAGATGTTTTGCTACAAGTGGGTTGCCATCAAGTACAACACATGCATCATAAGGCCAATAATATCCCCCTTTGGACTTGATGGCAACATCCATACCAAGTCACTCTCCCCCTTTGACATCAAGGGCAAAGGGTGGCCAAGATATTCTCTTACTTGATATACATTCCGCTGTCCATACTCCCCCTAAGTACCTGCTGAAATCTCTGATTAAGCTCCCCCTTTGTATATGCCAATGTGTACCAATCTGTCCATGCTACCTCTGAGTACATGCTAAAATATCTGCTCTGCTGAAGTGCGTTGTTCATGCTCCCCCTGACTGTAAGCAAGGTCTGCAAAAGGATGTTATACAAGAAGAACATGGCTCCATACATCGTAAATGACCTTCCTATCACCAAATACTCATACATACATCCATCTCCCAACCATGTGGGCATATACCAATATTGACTCATCCACCCAACCAAGTGGGGATACACCAGATACCAATTGTTTATACATAACTGGAGTATTACATCATCCTTCCCATGCACAGTGGGGGTACAAATTACATCATATGACCAAAAGGGATTCATCAAATGACTACAATAGATAGAGACAAACTATTTTAGAATGATATATATGACATTTATAATAGAGACCAAATATCTCAACAAGACCATGATAGTCATCAACAACTATCATACACACTATATGATCTGCTCCATTCTATCAACAACATCTAGACTAGCAACCTGTATATGTCCATAGTGTAGAAGTCATCAACCTGTAACAAGGTATGTCTGCATCGACTCATCCTTTCTTCCTTGAATGAATTCTGCATATGACATACAAAATCATTCACATTATATCATATGTGAAAAACACCATAGCCATCTCATCAACATCAAGATCTGCATGATCTTATATATCATCCATGTATCATCACTTGGAAACATCTGCATCAGTCAACATATGTAACTATCAACCTATCATCATATAGGTAAGAACATCATCATCATGTCTCCAACAATGCAACTTTGAGTAATCATCCACGCATCCAACATACTATACTAAGTATCTTGAGCTCAAGATATTTTGTCAAGACTTCTTGATATCATCAACAACAACAATCCTCATCCATGTGAGCGCCAAGAACTATAGGAATCCTACATCATAACTGCACTATATGTCGACAGCAGCATATGAGTGACTCATCATCAAGTAATGAAATTGTGTATTCAAGCTTTGTACTTCTCCTTATCCTTATGAAGATCACCATGTAAGCACCATATATGCGTCATCAGAGAATCAACCACAAATCTGATCTGAACACCAACTATGTAACCCCAAGAATCATATGAGATTTTGTCATGGACAAATCATAACCATATCATAACAAGATGTATCACTTAGCCATATAAGAATCATCACCAAGGACTACTAACCATAATGCCAACAATGCATTATTAAAAGTATATGCTCCCCTGAACCTGTGCCATCTTGTTTACTGTCAGATCTGATCATGCATATATCAACAAGAATTATCAAGGTATCATCATCATCAAGTTAGGATCAAAACACTTCTAAACATCTTACAAGTATCAAGACATTTCCACACATCATCAATAGATTGTAACCATATCAAACAGAGCAAATAATGGATTGAATCATATCAGAACCTTTTCCTAAGCCTGTCCCATTGATTTTCTCAAACTGACATATATGCAACTGTGAACTATATAACTTGCGTATATACGCGACTTCTCTTTATGAAACTTACATATGAGATTGAGAACACTGAAGTTTTACACTTTCAGCTTCCTCTGAGTCTGTTATGTCTGTACATTGTGCTGTGCCACATCTTTCTAACTGTACTTCCTTCTTCTTCCATATCTTCAAGTGTGATGATGTTTTCTCCTTTTGGTATGGTGCCCATACTTTGTTCCTGCATTCCTTTGCTATATGTCAAAGCTTGTTACATGCATAACATCTTACATGTTTCATATTCCTTCTATAGCAATCAACAGCTTTGTGACCAAACATATTGCAAGAAAAACAATATCCCTTAAAGTACTTGGAACGTGATGATCTTTCTGTGTGATGGTCTTAAACCATTCTACTTCTGCATCTAGCTACAACATGTCCAAGATTATGACATCCATAACATTCAACATTATTCATCAGACGGGTAAAATATTTTCTTTGAAGAATTTCTTTCCTTGGTTGTTGATGGGATTGACCACTCATCTCCTTGTTGAGTATTTCAGATTGTGCATTAGAGTTCCTTGTCTTATTTTGTGAACTAGATTCACCTTCAATGGATTCATGAAAACCAACACCATTTTTGATAGCAGGAGACCTTTGGCTACTAAGAATATCATCCAAGATCTTAATACTATCTTGAAATTGTAAGAGCTTATCCTTTTCTTCTAAGTTATCTTTTAGAATATTTACCTCAACCTGAAGTTTCTCTTCCTTTTCACGATACTGCTTCTTCACATTTTCTTCAGCTTTTCTTCCTTCTTCCAACAAATGTCTTAATTCAAGAACTTCATTTTCTTGTTTTTCAAGAGCTTGGAGTAGTTCTTTATTCTTCTTATTTGATTCTTCAAGATATTATTTTAGCGAGAGGATCGTAGCTTCAAGACTTTCATAATACCTGGATATTTCTCTGAGTTTCTTGATTGTTGTGCTCCTTTCATTTACTTCACTTCTTAATGATGTCACTTCATCCTGCAACTTTTGATATTGATCAACTTTTCCTTGAATAGCTTCCTTACCTTGTTTCCTTCCTCTAGTCGAGCTTTTAGTTTGGTAACTTCTTCTTTGGAGATACATTCCATTTTGTGCAATAGATCTTGTTGATCTCTAATTTTGTCTATAAGCCTTTTAAATTTTGCCTCTATTTGATATCTTTCTTTCTTACCCATAAGAGCAAATTCATTTGTTTCACTATCACTTTCATCATCTTCAAATGGATGGAGAAATGTATCACCAGAGGATAACAAATTCATACCTGATAGTTATTTTTCTTGTTCATATTCATTCTGAAGTGATTCTTAATTTGAAGTGCTTCTTCCACCTATTCCCCAATCGATTCTCCCACTGCCATAGTTCTTCTAAGATGTCTTCTTCTTCTTAGGTGCTTTCTTCTTAAACTTCTTTCCCATTATTCTACGGATCTCCTTCAAGCGATCAAGCTTCTACCAAAGGACCTGCTCTGATACCAATTGTTGGAAATAATACCATGAGGGGGGGTGAATCAGTATTATTAAATCAAACACTTTTTCATTTCCATACTCAGATTCATATATGCTACTTCAGTTAAGGGAACCTGCGTGTACATGCATCTATGTCTAATGCAACTAGTGTATATCCAGTAAACTTATGATTCAGTTAATCCATTAAATGTTTATCTTTAGTTAGTGCATCAGATCTTTATTAACCATATGAACAGTAAACAGGTGCAGTAAAATAGAACAGATCATCACACACAAGAAGCACACATGAGCACCATGATGTAAGGTGGAAACCAAATGTGGGTGAAAACCACCTTCTATAATTTGTCTCTATCTTCTTTTAATAAGAAACTTCTTTTTACAATATTTTTGTACTGGTGCAGCCTTATACCAGTATGCAGGCTTCTTCTCACATAAGGTTGCAACCTCCTCTCATTCTCCAGCTTCTCCTGGAAGGGAGCTACAACCCCCTCAACTCTTGTACTAGCCGATTCTTTTACTAGTACGTAGGCACCAGCGTACTAAATGCTCCAACCTTCACTCGTTTTCCAGCTACTACTGGAAGGGAGCTACAACCCCCTTAGCTCTTGTACTAGCTGATGTACTAGTACGTAGGTGCCTACCTACAGAAGGCTACAACCTTCTCTTTCTTCCTCTAGGTACCACGTTTCATAAATTTTCAGACTGGATACTCATGAAGCACAAGACCATAATCTGAAGGCCATGTTTCATCCAATTTTCATACTGGACCCATCCATATCATTGAAGCACACAATCAATCAACACTAGCATCATCAATCTCTGAATCACCCAATACTGAATCACTGAAACCCTGTCAACAAACTGCAGTCACCAGAACACAGTGGAACACAGAACTCTGCAACAATGTTTAGATCTAATTGTATCATCAAAAATTATGCATCAGAGTGCATACGCTACTTGGAAGAGGCAAACCTGCGTGCATACGCAACTTCACCAAAGCGAACCAGCGTATATGTCATTAATTACTTACTTATAACTTTGCTGCACTTCCTGACTTTAGACATACCCAAATCATTACATATACAAGGATAATATGTGTGTTAGCAACCAGATCTAGTCCATCAGATTACTTAAAGATAAGTCATTATGATCCTGATCCATTATTAGACCTCATCCATCAACACTGAAGCTAAACACAATCAACCAAACTGAATATACAGAATATTGACACCAGTAAACAGTCATCAGAACTCATCAACAACCAAACCACCTGTAACTTCAAACATCATAGTTCATATGGTATACGCTACATAGATGTATCTAACCTATGTATGTATTTGCTTTTATCATAGTCAACCAGCGTATACATCTATAAATATTCATTCATGATTGGCAGCTATTCCAAACTTGAGTTATACCCAGATCATAATATTTACGGAACATTACATGCATCAGTATACAGATCTAGAATAAGCGTGATCAAATCGTATAGATATGATTCAATCCAAGCCATTAGATCCCAATCTATCCTTAGATCTTGTTCTCCATCGCCCGTTGAGATTCCTCCTTAGCTCAGATCAAGAAAAGAATTATGAACAGACTTTCTCAGTGCCTTTGCCTAATGATCTTCTCCTCCTTTTATAGTCTTAGGCCTTACTCAATACCATGGTCCAAAACCATAGAGAATCAATACCATGGACCCAATACTTGGGTTCAACACATCGGACGAGATAGCATGGTCCAAAACTAAAGGTCCAAATACCAAGGACTAAATACCATGGACCAAAACCCAATGTACGTGCCTTCCCTTGCATGAAAGTGTGTGTATACGTATACGTACCTTTTGGTCAGCTAACCTGCATGTATACGCGACTTTATCAAGGGGAACCTGCGTATATCTCTTTTTCTTCATTCTATGAGCCTAAACTGTGATCTGTCATCTTAGTAAGCTGCCATCAAGGACAACAACTGTATCATAATGCCAACAATCTCCCCCTTTAGACTTGATGGCAAAGTTAACTTGCAATATTGAGAACTGTCATCTTAATGAGTTGTCATTGTTCATTACATCTGAACTGATTCCTTTGAGTTGCCCTACATCCCATGTATTCTGTCAGATCTGATCTCTTTTCTGTAGAGTCATCTAGTTATATATAAGTGAGATGTTCTACTACAAGTGGGTTGCCATCAAGTAAAACACATGCATCATAATGCCAACATTTTCTTCAATTCTACCTCTTGAATTTGCCAGTCCTGTTGATCCCCTGTTATCTTTCTCTTACCCATCAGTTTTTTTTTGGTTGCTTTTGGTTAAGGTACTGTCTCTTTGGTTTCATTGAGTGAATCTTGTATTTTTGGCGTTGTGACCTAGTTTTCTCAAATTTGTTTGAATTACTTGACTTGGTTACCTGTTTGCCCAAGGTTCATCTACAACCTTCTTGTTGATTTGTTTGAGACTTCTTCACTGCTTGTTTCTTACTAGTTGATTTTTAGTGATAATTATTGAACCAATCTTTGATATTGATTTGATTTCTTTTCACTGCCAAACATAGATCACAATTGTTTGGATCGAATGGTTTCACACTTGCTTGTTTGTCTCTTTAAATTCAAAACAATCAAAATCAAAAGACTGCATTCAGCTAGTATACGAAAGTGAAAGTCTATTTGCATCTCGAGTTTTCATATTTGAAAAATTGGAAAGCAAATATTAAAATCTATCATCAGTAGTATTCGTGCACTATAGGATTGATGTGTTTATGCATTGTGTCTCTTAGCTGATCTTGGTTTTTCTTGGTTTGGGAATGATCTCTCTACCCTCCCATAGGTAGGTGTTCATTGAACTAAAAGATGCGTTACTCATTCTAACTGCATCCTAGGTTTTTGATATACATACGGTAAGGCCTGGAAACTGAAACATAATTAAAGATCAACTCTAAAATGAACTGAATGAACTTAACAATGCATTGGAACATAACACACATTATTTATAGGTCTAGGCTAGAGACGTGCTCCAGTGTCGTTAAACCTAGTCACTATTGTTTTCACTTAAGGTTGGGTGATTCCTCCTTCTCTGACTCAAAAGCGGTCTAGTACAGAATTGTGCTCCTAGTATCATCGAGTATAGCTTGGGAGACTCCACTAGGTTATCATCCTATATCCTTAGGAAGCTGTGTCTTCCGCCTTGAAAACCATAACGCATCGAACACAGCATTCGGGAAGGTTGACTACCATATGGAAAGTCCTTGTTTTTCATATGATCACCAAGGTGTATATGCAGTTTTATGGGTTGTTTGGTAAACCTTTTGCCTAGTTTCTCCAGAGTAGTCACTTTTGTTCCTTTTCAGACTCCTTAAAATAAAATTTCCATTTGAGCACTTGTCCTTTCAGGCTCATTAAATATTCAAAGGTGACTAGAGTCATATTTTCATCCTTTTCTCGACTCTTTAAAGATGAAAAGGTCAAGTTCTGTTCCTGTGTCTTAAAATTTATTCGGCCACGTTCACACTTACCCTGTTAGATCTTGTTGCATTTTAGTTTGCATAGAGTTGGCTTCCTTACTCCATTAGTTTTCCCTAGGGTCTTTGAGTTAAATCATCCTGGCGGAATCACCGATCCCGTCTCCTGTTCCAAGCGACCAAGGATCTCCATCTTCTTTCGCTCCTGAGGTACCGGTTGTTAGTGATACATTTCCTGTCATTCTGAGTATCCAACTGCTTGACTCTCGCACTCCAGAAGACAAGTCTTATGACATTCATTGGAATCCTGTTTGGGAGCCTTTCGAAGAAGAATTTCCCCTTACTCCTCCTGGTGTTTCAGTCACAATGTATTCTTCTAACATGGATGAAATGAACCCCGTCACGTGTGAAGAGACCTTTATGGCAAGGGGTGAAATCCCTATACCTACGGAAACTTCACCCTTTCATGTCACTCCTCTTGGTATTATGTTACCTTTGTGCTATAATGCTTTGGCGGATATCATAGGTTCTAGGTCTCCCCTTACAAGTTCCATGTGGTCTCGTACTGTCACTCTGACTTCGGGACGTTTTACTCCCCATATTCATAATGTAACTGTCATGTCTGTCCCGACTATTCCAACCGTTTGTGTGGCTTCCTCAACCCCCATCGTTAGTGCCGTCACTACATCTTTAGTTGTGACCACTGTTGTCGAACCTTAAACTGGGCCTCCAAATAGTGGCCCTTCAGCATCCACATCTGGGGTTGTTGACCCTAGCCTTAGTGCCCCACCTTCTTCTTGTTTCATTCCAGTAGGGGGGGCATATGACCAATATCTCCAAGCTCTTCAGAATCTGGATCTGCAAAATTTGTTTCATTATTATGATTGTCAAGGAGCCCATATCTACCACCCTGCACCCATAGTATCTCAGCCTGCGGTTGAGGTTTCAGTTTCATTATTTATCGCTTGGGGTACCACCGCTTATCATGGTGACCAAGTACAGTCTTCAAATTTTCAAGGTCCACTCTATCAAGGTCAACCATCTTACGGACAACCATCTTACAGACAGCCATACTATGGGAAACCTGTCGGCCCACAAGGACAACCTTTCGGCCTTCAGTGGGTCTTCTTTCACATACTTCGGGCAACCTTCTGGTAGCCCAAGGCAACCTTACATCCAACAAGGCCAACCTGGCACCCAGCAAGGTCACCCTTCTGGACAAGTTGGTCAGCCTCAAATTCAACAAGGCCAACCAATTGTTCAGCCTACTCAACCATCTGGTCAGTCTGGACAACCTTCGGTTGTGCAAGGTCAACCCAATACCCAGCAAATTCAAAATTCTGGGAAAATGGGCCAACCTCAACCTCAACTGGGCTAGCCTTCTAGCCAGATGGCTTAGCCTTAGTTTTCACAAGGACATATGTCTGGGCCTGCTCAACCGGGAACTCAAATGCTCATTGCTTCTCAAGCTCCACCCGATTTTCAGCCCAGTTTGGTCTCCAGACCGAATCCGGTCTCCAAACGCAAGTTGGATCCCAAATCCAACCTGCTTATAAAATCTAGCTTGGTCCCCAGGCTCAGTTTGGAGCCCAACCACCTTATGGTTTTCAGTAGCCCCAAGGGAAAACTCAACTTGCCCCATACCAAATTATCAACAGCCACAGCTTAACCATTATTGGAATTTCCAGCAACCATACGTTGCTCCTACAAGCCAAGTTGGTAATCAGTGGAATGTTGGGGGTCAAATCCAAGGTCAACCATCTAGTTACAGTTATAATCCCTATGGACGAAATCCCTAAGGACAGAACCCTTATGGGCTGAATTTGTTTAGACAAGATAAATGGGGGCAACAAGGAACTGGATGGAACTTTGGTGCTACTTCTTACCCGTGGCCTCAAATGTCCTTTAACCCTCAATTACCCTTTTTAGCGAAGTTGGAATTACTGGATTTGTCCAAACTGATAAATGATCCCATTCTTCATAATTCGTATTGGCCACCGGTTCCAACTAAAATTTCCAGTGATTGTCCCAAGTTTGATGGTAAAGCTAGAGAATATCCCCGAGCTCATGTAATGACTTATCACCTATGGTGTTCGTCAAATTCATGGCTTGATGATTCAATCTGGCTCTGCCTTTTTCAATGGACTCTCACTGGCTCTGCCGCAAAATAGTATATTGAGCTAGCTCGTGGATATTTTCAGGACTTTAACTCGCTAGCTATGGAATTTTTAACTCATTTTCAGTTGTTTATTCGATATGAAACAGGCACGCATCTCCTGACATCCTTAAAGCAGAACACGACCATGCATATCTTCAATCATATCCATGAATGGAGGATACGTCGCCATTTGATTAAGTTTTGGATCTCCGATTAGATTTTGACTGACTGGTTCACAACCTCATTTGTCGGTCCGATAGCCCGGGACATTCCTATGGGGGCATGTGTAACTGAAGAGCAAGCTATCGCGCATGCTCAGTATCTTGACTTGGTTTACTCCCAATCCGGTACGCTATATGATTATTTTCCTGATGCTCCGCGACCCAGAACTTCTAAAGCCCTGTCAACACCATCTGTTGATGGTGTCATCGGTTCTGTCAATGCGTCCTCTAAAAAATCTTCCGTGAACCCTGGGAAGCAAAAGTTGAATTCTTCGAATGAAAATGATTCTCAGGCCATATCCAATTCTGATAACACTTCCGAGGTTAACATCATTCAGTCCAACATGATGGATAAAACTTCGAAAGGAAAGAATAAGGGAAAAGGAAAGAAAGGCAGCAAGATTCCCCTAAACCTCCACCCGAGGAAGGTGCCAAGCGCAAGCCTAAGTATCCTTGCATTATTTGTGATGAGGATCACTATACTAAAGACTGCCCGAGGTGATTTGAAGTTAGTCATTTGTTAAAAAGGTGCCTCTGGGACTCCTGCCATGCTCAAAGAGCCTTTTCCCTTGCAGCAGACTCAAATGGTGGCTGATCCATCTCAATCCTCCTCTCCTTTTGGTTCTCAGGTATTTATGGCTGGGACAATTCCCATCCATATCAGTACTCGGTCAAAAGAGTATCCTTCGCCTGCCGGGAAGGAAACTGAGGTCCCCTCTAGTGCTCCTTCGTCCAGCTCTGGTTCGCTCCATATCGAGCGACCTAGTATTGAGGCAGTCATCTGACCTCCTCCTAAAGGGGTACTCTGGAAGTCTTCTTACAACCCTAATGCTCGTGCTGCGCAGCACTATAGCATCGTTGAGGACTTAGCCCAGGCTCCGTCAGCTATGTCTACATTAGAGGTCCTCCAGAGCTACCCCTCTCAGAGGAAGTCATTGCTATCGGCCATCGGTGGCATTGACCTGGCTGACTCGAACTTGATCACTTTTGACCTAGACAGTCATGTATCGAGACTGCCTCACCAAATTTCCTTCCTTATTCAAGTCATCATCAATTCTAAAACTATTCACCGCATAGTCATTGATGAAGGCGCTTCTACTTGCATTATGTCTGTTACTTGTTGGAAGTCTATCGGTCCTCTGACTCTGAGTCAGTCTCCCACTACCTTGGAAGCCTTCGATGGGAGAGAGTCTCGTCCTTATGGTATACTCCCACGTCTGCCTATTACCCTGGAAGGGAAGACGATCAAAGTGGAGGTCGAAGTTGTCAATGCCAGTTTAACTTACAACCTCCTTTTAGGACGAAGCTGGACATATGCCATGTGAGCCATTGCTTCATCTCTATTTTGTGTCATTTGTTTTCCTCATCAAGGGAAGATTGTCACAGTAGACTAGTTGTCCTTCTTTGCCTCTTCCTCCTCCGATGGCAATGTGCCTTTAATGGAGCATACCTCCGTTCCATATGAGAGTGTGGGTGCTGGACTCTTTAAAGATCCTGCCCTTATGGGTGTTTTTTCACTCCCACCTCCCAACATCGCTCCCATTAATATGATTTCTGTTTGTTCTGATCCTTGGGTTCTTCCTCCTATGGACCAGATAGAATCCTGGGGCGATGTGATGCCGTTGAGTCCTGCCGAGCTCAACTACATTGAAATTTTTTTCTGTATTGGCTTCATCTCCTGAACCTGCTCCTTCGAGTAGGGCTCTTGACTCATACGTTCAATCCCCTTGGCTCAGAGATGGCACTTATTTAGACCCTTTACAGGAAATTTTTCCTTCTGATGAAGCAATTATTGAGACTATGTCTTTTGAGGAACCTCCTTGGTCTGATCATCACCATCATTCCTCATTTCTCCCTACCCACGGGGAAATGCTTACTTGTCTTGAGCAGTTTGCTCCCTGTCTCCCCTCTCAACCCCTTCAGAAACCCATCCAAATTCATCAAGTTTTTTCTAAAGGAAACATGAGGAACATTACGCAAACTGAGCTGATTGACATCTCTATCAAACCAGGGATTGTTGAGCACATTCATGTCGAGGTAACCTGTACTCCGGAGGAGATTCAACTTTATGCTAATCTTTTTTGCGAATTTCGTGATGTTTTCGCTTGGTCTTATGAAGAGATGCATGGCATTGATCCTAGCATCGTGGTGCATGAAATACCTACATATCCAGGTGCCAAACTTGTTTGACAGCGTTTACGCCCCGTGCACCCCTGAAAGGCTGCAGCTATTAAAGTGGAAGTCAAAAAGCTTCTTAAAGCTGGCTTTATTTACCCTATCTCGCTCATAGATTGGGTTTCTAATATTGTCCCTGTGACTAAGAAACAGGGCACTATTAGGGTATGTGTTGATTATCGTGACATTAATCATGCCTGTCCCAAAGACAACTACCCTACACCTTTCATTGACCAGCTCATTGATGAGTGTGCTGGGAGTGAGATATATTCATTCATGGACGGATTTTCTAGTTATAACCAGATTAATATCTCGCCTGCGGATCAACACAAGACCGCTTTTATCTGTCCGTGGGGTACTTTCGCTTATAAAAAGCTCCCTTTCGGTCTAAAAAATGTTGGTGCTACCTTCTAGCGTGCAATGTCTTACGCATTTCATGATATTCGACACATTGTGCAGCCTTACCTGGATGACCTTCCACCTCATTCAGCGAAACACCAAGACCATCCAAACCACCTTCATGAAATTTTTCTTCGCTGTCAACACTATTGTATCCATCTCAATCTGCATAAGTGTGTCTTCTGCATGGAATCTGGCAGACTTCTTGGGTTTTTCGTCTCCCAAGAGGGTATCCGTCTGGATCCCCTTAAATTTGAAGCCATCCTGAATCTCCCTCCCCCTGCTTCTTTGCAGCAATTGCAGAGTCTACAGGGCAAAGAGAATTTTCTACGTTGTTTCATTCCGAATTATGCTGAAGTGGCTAAATGCTATATGCGGTTATTAAAGCGAGATACCCCTTTTCTTTGGGATACCACTGCACAAGAGTCATTCGAGCAGCTTAAGGCTCTCCTTGTTTCTGCTCCATTGTTATGTCTGCCTGATTATCACCGTGACTACACTCTTTAATTAGCCGCCACCGATAGCACCATCGTTATGGTTCTGGTCTAAGACAATGATGATGGTACTGAGCATGTAGTTTATTATCTCAGTCACAATTTACTTGATACAGAAACTCGATATGCCTATGTCGAGAAGTTGGCATTGGCCACCATTTATGTCATCCAATGTTTCCGCTACTATATATTATTGCACACTATGACGATGATTTCTGACTGCAACCTAATGACATACATCTTGTCATGTCAGTTACTGGGGGACAAGTACTCGAAATGGATTGTCATCCTTCAAGAGTTCTACTTGGAGTTTACTACCGCCAAGTCTAAGAAGTCCCTCATTTTCGTTGAGTTGTTTTGCTCCCTACCATCTGCTACCACACCCTCTCAGTTAGAGGGCCATATCCCAGATGAATCTCTGTTCTTGATTAGCACCCTTGATCCTTGGTACGGGGATATTATTGTCTATCTTCAGATGTCCTCTTTTTGTCCAGATTTGTCAAAGGATGCTCGGCGACGTATTCTCCATCATTCTCAGCATTATCGCATTGTTGGGGACACCCTAGACCTTCTTGGCAGTAACTCTGTTCTCCGCCGTTGTTTGATGTTCGAGGAAGCCAAAAGAGTTCTAAATGACTGCCAGTCTGGCACCTGTGGGGGTCATATGTCTGTATATGCTACTGCTCAGAAGATCCTCCATTCTGGTTATTTTTGGCCGTCTATTTTTAAGGATTGCATTCTTGTCGTCCACTCTTGTCATGAGTGCCAAATCTACCAACGGAAGATGCGCGCGCCTCCTACTCCTTTGCACCCTGTCATTACCATCAACCCTTTTGCCAAATGGGGCATTGATTATATGACCTGTAACCCTTGCTCAGCCGGGGGGGCATGGGTATATCATCGTTGCCATCAATTACTTCATGAAATGGGCCAAGGCGATACCTACGCTATCTAATGACGGTCAGACACCGATGCAATTTTTATTCAATCATGTCATTTCGTGATTCAGAGTCCCTCGGGCTATCATCACTGATCACGACAAGAATTTCCATAATCATATGATGACTGAATTAACAACCATCTGGGCTTGCGGCATGATAGCTCAACACTGTACTATCCTCAAGCCAATGGCCAAGTAGAAGCTGTCAACAAAGTTTTGGTCACGATGCTTCAATGTACCATTAGCATGCACAAGTCCAACTGGCATCTGATGTTGTTCTCTGCCTTATGGGCCTACCAAACTTCAGTGAAGGATGCCACCGGGTTCACCCCGTTCCAATTGGTTTACGGTCTGGAGGCTACCCTTCCGATTGAGTGTGAGATCCCTTCTCTTAAATTAGCCGTCGAATTTCTCCCAAACACTACTCTGGTAGAAGAATGTCTTCTTTACCTAGAGTGGTTAGACGAGACTCGTCGACTAGCCTGTCTAGCCATTGAAGCGCAGAAGAAGAGAGTGAAGAATCACTTCGACCAAGCTGTCAATCCTCATTCTTTCGTTGAAGGAGACTTAGTCCTGCTCTATGATCAAGAAAATGATAAGCTGGGGCTAGGCAAATTCGACCCTATGTGGCATGGGCCTTACATTGTGAAACGTGTTTTGCAAAAAGGGGCCTATGAGTTGATCGATTATGAAGCGAATCCTCTAGAGAAGCCTCGAAATGGGCTTTATCTAAAAAAATATTATGCATGAATTTCATGCATCTGATTTGTACATACATGTGCTTTTAGTAGGTGTGTTGACAATGTGTGTTTGCATGTATGGCTTGGTGTGTAGGCATAATTGCCACTGATTGTGTCTTTTGCTTCTTGTGCAGATGTCTAGTACACCTTACGTTGGTTTCGCTGATGGTGCCTGCCATAGTACCCGGAACCTTTCTTCTGTGGCGTGGATGATCTACGATCCTCACGATGAGTTAGTAGACCTTCAAGGTGTTTGTCTGGGTTGCACCACAAACAATGTCACTGAATATAGCATTGTCATTGAATTACTGACCAAGGTTGTCAACCTTGATATTCGTGCATTGGTTGTGAATCTGGATTCTCAACCTTTTGTCCACCAGCTTAACGGGCGTTATTCCATCCGAGATCATCGCATTTTAAGGTTGTATTTACGTGTTAAATTATTGGAAAGGAATTTTGATTTTATTACATATCAACACATTCCAAGAAGATTAAACACATTAACTGATGCATTAGCAAATCATGTATTAGACAAACATTTACACAACATGTAATTGAAACATTGAATAGGAACATTCAAGACACAATAATGAACCATAGAAATATCTATATATATATATATATATATATATATATATATATATATATATATATATATATATATATATATATATATATATATATATATATATATATATATATATATATATATATATATATATATATATATATATATCGTGTGGTGCACCGAGGCGCTCAAAAAATAAGTGTATATGTCAAAAATAGAGTCTGTGCTCTCCATACATCCGAGACGCATGTCTCTCAAAAAATCAGCAGAAAGTAAAACCTAGGTATCTACTGTGATGGGTTCTGCTCTCTATAGCAGACCACTGCTCATGTAACTCGTCTCAAGAGCCTATGCACCCTAGGTGGCACTCCGACTATATGTCTCTGGTACTCTACAGGAACCTCCTCGATCCCCTTGTAATCCAGGATCCCATTCGTCAAGCCCTCAAGGTTACGGGCTATCTCCTCCACTACATTTCCACCAAGGCGAACCAGGGCTAGCTCCATGTTGCCCTGTGGGTCCCTCCATGCCTTGGGAGGTAGTCCTACTAGCCTCTCTGGTCCCACATCTGCAAGTAACATAAGAGACATTATTAAGACATATGCATGATAAAATCCAAAAACATCATAAAAATCAAAACATAAATAGTGTGGTGTTTCGATCAAGTATTTACCTCCCTTGTCCCACTGGTCTCCCACAGGAAGCAGCATGTTGGAGTCTCCATGAAAATCTGTGCCTGCATATGGCTAGTCCTCGACTATGACCTTTTACTGGTCTAGCTACTCTCAGAATAGCCTCCCCCATGATACCAGTCGGCCACCACCCCCTCGCGGCATAACGTGTGCCCAGCGGGTGATGCGGGTCTCTCATGGCCCGGGCACGTACAAGTCCATGTCCTGCAGCTGAAGAACCGGTACCCGCTCCAGCATGAGTGGGATCAGAATAGATCCATACCCGAACTGTTTCACCTCCATGCACTGACACCTCGTCAACTGTCTCTTCATGTTAACAGCCACTGCCTCAGCCCAGTTATACATGGTCGGGTTAAGGCACTCGAGAGCTAACCGGAGGTGGGTCTTTGTTGCCTCATGTTGGGCTTGGAACCCACCGTCCTCATCACCATGAACAGTACGGAGCAAAGAGTCAAGTCTTCCACTGTCAGAATTTGTAACTTCCTGCTAGTGGCTGATTTGCATGCCCCAGGGAACGCCCATGCTATCAACATGTCTAAGGTCTCACCTTGCACTCATTGGCCCTCTAAGATCGGCCTCTCGCCACGGCAAGACAATCCAGTCAGAAAATATATCTCTGTGGCATCAAATTCAATGTCTTTGCCCCGGATGACAAACTTCCCATCTGTTGGGTTCCAGGAGTGGATTAATAGCTCTAGTAAATCCAGTTGTGCCCTAAGATGAGGAGTGAGGAAGAATTTTAGCAATTCGCACTCGAGAAGGGCTCTTCGGCACCCAAGATCATTAAAAGCTTATTCGTCATTGTCATCATGAGTTCTCTCTTGCCACACAAAAGCCATTTTGTCTTGCGTCAAAGGAAAAATTGATTAGGACACTTTTCATAAGCTTAAACACATAAATTATAAAAAAAATTGACTTTACAGCACCATCGCGATTGTTTTTCAAACAGCAGCGACGGCTCAACATCAGCCGTTGATTTTTTTGGTGACCATCACGGGAGTACATCTATATCCCACGACGATCCCAATGGTAGCCAGTGTTAACAATCTTGGTCGTTGCTAACCCAAGCGGATCTTCCGCAATGACCGAGAGGCAGATGTGGGTTTCAAAATCAGCCCAAAAATAACCTATCTACCACCAAACTGCATGAAAAAAGATTTGAAATGGAGTGCGAGGAAGAGATTACTTGGTAAAGACCTTGGGCGAAGTTGTTGATCGTCGGTGCCGGAATCAAGCCCGGGGCCTCGCTCAGTTTTGCACACCAAAATGCCAAGGTAAAACTCACAATGGTAAATGGTAAAAATAAACTTACCATACCCCCTTTTATAGTGTTTTTTTCAAAAAATTAAAATATTACACTATATGGTTTGGGTTTTTTCCATTTATTTTAGGGTTTTGGTTAGGGTTTTGAGTTTTTTCCCTTGTATCCACACATATACTATTTTTTATGTCGAATGGGTCTTATATTTAGGTGTTTTGTGCAGAACTACAGGTGGTGAGTACATGTCATGATTCTTATACACTTGGTCCATATTTTGTAAAAAGTCCTCTTTAACGCTCTTTTCCGACTTAAAAGATGAAAATATTGCCGAGTCTTCCCTTTTGACTCATTAAATGGAATAAAAGGCGGTCCACTTTGAGCTCTTTTCCAACCATATAAACGTGAAAAGATCGCCGGACCTTTGTTGTTTCAGGTTCAATACTGGTTACGAAATGACGTGTCTTCGATCGCTTTTCTACTTTTTTTCGAAATTGAGGCCACTAATTACAAAAAGTACTCCTTGATCGTAATGGTCAAACGGTTCTCTCGAGTATTATTTTATACTTTTTCGGGCTCGAGGGACACAAATTTACGAAAAATGACCCCCCCGGAGTTTTCTTTTCTATGTCTTTTTCAAACTCTCTAAACATAAAAAAGGCTCCAAGTTTCCCCTATGACATACTCGTTAAACCCTGACGACACTGGACTCATCACTGTGACGAGACTCAAGCTTCTCCTCCCTAGGGCTCATTAAACTATCACTAGGTTGGATTCGCCCAAAGAACGAACTTATATTACAAGCATATGCTATCCCCTTCAAGCTTGTTTCCAAAAATAATTGGCGCACTCGCCAGAAATGGTGGGGGAAAATTTGGAAGTCATCATTGGTTACCTGCGGTAGCTAGTCACTCTTGAACATCAACAGTTTCACTTCTTGCCGGGTTGGGATGTCCATGCATCGTCATTTGGCCTTCCGAGGTTTTGGGTTGCCATTCTGCCTCATTCCATTTGATCCATGTTGTCTCCATTGAGCCTTCGATCCCTTGGTACCTGAATGCTGCCACCTCCTGGAGTCGTGTCGTTGGCATGTTCAAGAGTATAATCCTTTTGCAATTCACACCCTTACCTCCTCCTCTGATACTCTGTTTCACCATCTACCACTTGTTCCTTATCTCATGTTGTTAATGAGGGAAACATTATGGCCCTCCTGCGATGGATCGTCTCCTGTCAATGCCAGCTCATTATCCAGAAGATTGGTCTAGAGATCCCTTTCAGTACCTTGGAGCTTGCATGCCTCAATGGCAAGTTCTTCGTGCTTGATGATAGACATTCATCATTGGTCGTCGATTGGGTGATTCCACGAGTGTTCGACTTTAGCTCATTTTTCACACTTAGTGGAGTGTGCCAGACAGTACCTTGAGAGCCATTGGCATTATTGGTGGCTTCTCTCGCGCTTGTTAATGGTTTTCATCATTGACCGGTAATCAAGCAACTTTCTATCATGCTTGAATTCAGCACATTTGTTCACATTCTATAATTTGTACTATGAACGTTTGGGTTTCAAGACCCTAAACTAAGATTACACATGTTCGGGTTGCGTGGATTGGTTTGTGATTGCATACATGACTCTGTGATGGATGGCTATGAGCATACTTGAGTCTTCATGGATGGCTGTGACCATACCTCTATCATTATGATGGTCTTATTAGCTGGGTGGCTGCGTCCATACCACAGACCAAGTTTGTATGTCTTTTGGATGGTTGCGCCCATGCCTAGACTACATGTATTTCACTATCAGAGATGTCAGTTGTACTTTCACCTGCAAGTTCTTCCTGGTGGTGTTCCAGTTCAAACAGTTTCGTAAAGCATTTCACCCCTCCCACTCTCTCGGGCTTCATGCTTTCGGGGGCATATGTTACACAGTAATTTCTCATTACCTTCATCCTAGTCCTTCTACTATGTCATGTGTCAAATAAAAAATGCTCATAATTAAGAAAATTCTTTCTAATTTTTCCAATTGACCCTCATTTCCTAAGTTTTCTGCCTTGTCGTGGGAATACACTTAATATGTTCGACAAACCTCTATCATGAACTGTCCCATCATGACCCTGTCATGGCAGTACACCTGTTTCCCCTGATGGTCAGATTTCAAGCCCTGGTGCAAGGCTATTAACTATATTTAGCGACGGTTGGTTTGCATACATTGCTTCCTAGCGATGTCGGTGCTAAAGATTAGTTCACGACCAGCGACGATCCAGATTGGACGAATTTGTTCCAACAGTTGGCCTTCTGGATGTCTCTAGACTTGGTTTTTGGGTCAGTTTGGGTCACCCTTCCCCCTCTGGGTTGGTAGTTCCATCATTTGTGCTGCCTTCCTTGAGGATAACCTCCCTCTCCCTCATTTCATGGAGACTCCTTCTCCTATAAAATCACTCACCATTGCTATGATCTGCTAGCTTTTTTAACTAGTTAGTTCTTTTGGTTGTATAGTGCTGTTGTTGCTTTTGAGTTTGGTAGATAGCTTTGGTGTGAGTGTGACAAGTGTGGGATTGCTTAATAGTTTGCAAGAGGTTGTGGAGTGCCCTTAACCCTGTAGTAAATCTTGTGAGTGAGAGAGAGAGAAATATTGTTGTTTGGGAGACCCATCTTTGAGAGTGAATGCTTGAAGAAACAACCTGGCTGGATCGTCTGAGAAGGCTTGCAACATCAAGACTTGGTTGTAAGCTTTGCTCTTGATTTATTATTAATACAATTAATGATGATTTCCTATGTCTTGTATGTAATTTACTTGATAGCTCATGACTTCTTGACTTTATGAGTAAATAGATCATTGTTGTTCTCGGTTACGTGCTCTGTTGTTTTATTGTGGTGTTTCAGGTTGATTTCTCATTAAGGAGAAGGAAACGGAATCTGGTGCAGTGCAAAGGAACTTCATCAACCACCAGTTTGAGGTAGTCCTCCAACGATGACTATTTAAGGGAATTAATTGTTGTTTTGTCCTTGCTGTGACTAGACCCACTCTAGGGCTAAAGGGGTTGCCTCTGTCCGTAGAGGGAACACTTTCCTACTTCACAAGGAGAAAAGGTGTTTCTCAAGAGGAGGTTCTAGATAGAGGATCGTGCTTACCAAAATACTGAGTGAGGAGAGCTTAGTGAGGTAAGATAGCAGTAAGGAGGACTTGTTGTTGCAGAGTCTTGTTGCAGAGGAGTGGGGAGCTCATGAAGAGAGAGGAGAAGAAGATGACTATTGATAGTCATAATAGAGGTTTAGAAAGAAGCCACAACAGAAGGAAAGATACCAAAGCAAATGGCATGAGGATGAGTCGAGAAGAGTTTGATAGAGAGAGAGGTGAGATAGACTTCCATATTGGAATATTGATGGCGATGCTGCAGAGAAGTGATGAAGACAAGAAGCATGGTTGGACCATGAAAAGGAGAGTAAAGTGGTAGAGGCTACAAGAGAAGAGAAATCAGTGAGTGAATTAGAGATAGCAGAAGAGTTGAGAAAGATTGAGCAGATATTGAGTACTCAAGAGGAACCATAGGAACTCAGAGAAGCAGAAGCAGAAATGGAAGTTTCCATTTGTAGACCAGAACAAGGTGAAATGTTGGGTGAAGAGGATAATGAGAGATCAACTAAAGATCTCATGGACTATTGGCATAGTTCAAAACAATTAAAAGATATGATGATAAGGGAAGCAGATGAGGCAATGGAGCCTTGTGATTTTTATTCTCATAGTTTGTGTATGTTTGCAGGATATGCAGAGGATGATGGACAGTCTGGTGAAATTGTCACAAGCAGGAATGAAGCTATCAAGGTGAAGTATGATGGAGAATGCCTTTTAGAGGAAGAAAGTGCTGGTTTATTGCAGCAGAAATAGTTCATAGATGAATTTTTGTTTGGGGTAAGACAATAAGATAAAGTTGATATGGACTAGAAGTCTAATGACAATTCCATAGTGGTATTGCAAGGAGGTAAGAAAATGAAATTGTCTGATGAAATTGATGAAAGAACTTTGCAATATGACAGTGTAGCAAATAGGATAATTCAGGAGGATTGCCAGGAAAAGAATGAAGCTAAGAATAGAAGTTGCGATGAACTGCTGCAGAGATTTCACATGGAGTTAGAATTCTTGGAAAGATTTCTCAAGGAACCTGAAGGAGAAATGAAGCTTTCAAAACCTGATAAAGAGGAGATGATGGTTACTATGCATGATAAGGATGAACTGTCTCTAACATTTATAGAGTCAAGTAAATGTTTAGAATCTTTAGTTAATTATGTGACTGTAGGTATGGAAGACAACATTAATAAATATGATGCTGACATCAGAGAAATTGAGCAGAGGCTATTTGAAGGTGAAATGGAAAATTAGGAGCAACAAGGAAGTTATATCCTCAAAGACATGAAGGAAATAAAAGTATTAATTCAGCAAGATAGAGATGGAAGGAACCAACAATTTAAAGGAGATGATCAGCAACAAGAGAATGAATTTGAGTAAGGCATTAGATTGCATAAGTATAGCAACTAGCAGCAGAATGAAGAACAAGAGATTATTCTGGGAGTACAAAAGAAGACAGATGAAGACCGAAGATATAGATGGAAAACGAAGAAAAGGGTCAAGTGGAAGCTATTTCAACAAAGGTGGAATGGTAAACTGATGAACGAGTTCATGGAACTTGAACAAATTCATATTGATTTGTTAGAGAAGGAGAGAATCAAAGGAATGGATTCACAGCAAGAAGAATCTATTGAAATTGAAAAGTCTATGATGGAGGATGGGTGCTGGAAGCATCAAAAGAAGATGAAAGGTATTGTATTTTGAAAACTGAAAGTTGTTGTGTGTTTGCAGGTCATATAGACTTGAGGGAAGACAAGAAGTTATTAGAAATTGTTATATTAACAAGTGAAGAGATGACTACTCACAGTCATATGCAAAATAAGGAGAAAAGTTACAATCAAGTGAAGGGAGATGTCTAGTTAGGTGACATCCAAAGGATGATACAAAAGGAGGATGGCA
The DNA here is from genome assembly GCA_031772625.1 of Pinus tabuliformis. Lineage (NCBI taxonomy): Eukaryota > Viridiplantae > Streptophyta > Pinopsida > Pinales > Pinaceae > Pinus > Pinus tabuliformis. The sequence continues at coordinate 261,329,474 of CM062807.1, read as the reverse complement.
AAAGAATTATTGAGATCAAAGGAATGTTTGGAAGGGAAGAGATCCATTCATGTGAACATAGAACAAAGTTTTCCTAAGAAAACTGATGAAGATAATACAAAGCAAATGGAGAATCTTATGGTGTATTGAGGAAGTGGAAGTCAACTGGAAGAGTTGATGATGAAATTATTTGAGGAGACCTTGGTGTCTCATAGTTTTGAAACTAATATTTTGTGTGTAAATGCAAGATACACTGAAGTCAAACAACCAATTGATGTTGACATAAGGGAAAGGAAAAGCAAAGATATGATTGTTCAGAAGTTGGAGGAAGTAAATTCACATAACCTTATGATGTAGAGGAAAGGGTAGCTGTTAAACATAGCTGTAGTTAATTATGCAAATAGTAGACAACTATTGAAGACTGAACCCAAAGGAGAACAACTACTGAAGGTTGATATAGAAGACTTTATAGATATTAAACAGCTATTGAAGATTATTGACCTTGAAGAAAGCCAGATTAAATAAGGATTAAAGACAGATATTGCAGACAATGCAGTTAGTGAAGATCGTACAGAGCTCTTGGGAGAAATTCCAAATGAGATGACAGATTTGTGGCATGAGTCAAGTCTTTTGAAGAGGAGGCAAGGAAACCAAAGAATAAGTGATAAAATTGTACAACCAGCACTGAATGAGAACAAAGTTGTCATGGATGACAAATATGAGAAAGAAGTTGTCAGAAGTGTTGGCATAATGAGGAAGCAAGGTAAAGAATTTGTGGTTATTGAATTGATTAATTCTGATGAAGATTTATATGTAGGAACAAGGCAATGTGAAGTCAATCTTAACCAAGGAATTAATTTTGAAGATTGGGTCGAATTAATGAAGGGTGAGATCAGAACGTCTCAGAAAGATGAAATGGTGTTGAATCTACAGTATGTTGAGATTTTCTGTCTTATATAAAATAGGCAAAAATCTCAGTAGATGACAACAATAGGAATTTGTTGCTAGATTAGCTCCAGGTTGTTGGGGGGGAGTTAATGCATCCTAAATTTGATGTGAGAGGATTTATGAGGCAGTTAGATTCTCCTTGCTATAAAACAGGTATCCATACGGATGGTTTGAGAGGTGTGAGAGTTTGTGAGGATTTGATTAATTATGTAATCTCCTGTTTGATTAATAAAGATTTCCGATGCCTATGTTTGGTGGACGTAGCCCAGATTGGTTGGGTGAACCACGTTAAATTTGTATCTCCTGTGCATGATTTAATAGTTGTGTATATTTGTTTTAACTGCTGTGCATCTTGGCTCCAACAAGTGGTATCAGAGCAATGTTGGAGTGTTGGTGCTGTTGATTGCTGTCCAACTACGTGGAGGGAACAAATCTGCGTGTAGGTAGAGTTTTTTGAAGCGTGTGGTTGCCTGTAACACTGCTGTTGTATTACAGCGGAGTGCATTGTGGAGATTGTTGTTGTATTACAGCGGAGTGCGTTGTGGAGACTGCTGTTGTATTACAGCGGTGTTGCGTTGTGGAAACTGCTGGCGTATTACAGTGGAGTGCGTAGTGCATTAACCTGCAACGTTGCCACCAGAAAACGATTGCACTTGCTGCGTGGAGGTATTTTCAAACTTGTTTATGCTGGCGTAGCAACGTGCTGGAGCCTTTTCTTACCTGCGTGGAGTTCCGGATATCGAAACAGCGAGTAGCTCAAAGTCAATAGAAAGGCGGGCAGCTGGTGCGTGTTAATGAGTTGCGTGCTGGTGATGCGGAGGCATTGCGTGCTGGTGATTATGTGTGCTGGTGATGCGAAGGCATTGCAGTAACGATTATATTTCAGCGCCAAGGAATTCTGTAAGTAGTTTATTTATAACTCTGTATGGTTTGGTGAACATAATTTAACTTCCACTGTAATTTTATCCATGCTTTCGTTATAAGATGTCCACCGAAAATCATAAGGGATGCTAGCATCCATCCACCACATTCGTGCTCTCTTAAAGGAAGCCACCAGATTTGAAAATGTCTTATTGAGGAAACCACCAGATCTGAAAATGTTTTTTTTTTGAGGAAAAATGCCTTTCACTAGATCTCAATGAATTTAAATGAGGTGGAGTAGATTTTGGTGAAGCGGATCAATCCTTACATTGGTGGTTCGAGATTTTTTTTTTTATGGTGTGCTGTGATATATATTTGTCACAAATTGCAGAATTGGTACAATTTAATACTCAGTTTTATGTATTGTAATTCACACAGCAAAAAGTTTGTTTTTTGAAAGCAAAGGCTATAAGGCATAGGCAGTTTTTTTATTGCTGGTATTTAAAAGTTGGATTTTGGAGATTATTGTGTTTTTTGGTTGATACAAAATGGCGAAAACTCAGAGTGCCCAGTTTGAAATTGAGAAGTTTAATGGAAAAAATAATTTCGAGATCTGGAAGGTGAAGATGTACGATTTGCTTGTCCAACATGGTGTGGCAAAGGCATTGTTGGGCAAATCCAAATAGCCTTACAACATCACAGGTAATGAGTGGGCCGAGATGGATGAAAGAGCGATAAGTGCTATTCGACTGTGTCTAGCTGATGATGTCCTATTTAATATCGTGTCGAAGACAACAGCTGCTGGTTTGTGGACGAAACTGGAGAAACTGTACATGACCAAATCCTTAAACAATAGGATTCTCCTGAAGCGACAGTTGTACAGTTTGCGAATGAAGGAAGGTACATCGATTGCTGATCATTTAAATGCTTTTAATACTCTTCTTGTGCAATTACAAAGTATAGAAGTAAAAATTCAATCCGAGGATAAAGCTATTACTTTATTGTGCTCAGTGCCCGAGTCATGAGATCATTTTGTTACTTCTATAAGTCTTAGTTCATCAGAAACTATTGAGTTTGATGATGTAGTTGCATCCTTATTATCGGAAGAGATAAGGAGAAGGTCGCATTCAGAAACCTCTACATCAAAAGCTATGATGGTTAGAGGTCGTTCGAAAGAAAGACGCCCCAGGAGGCCGAGCGACTCACGTTCAAAGTTGAAAGGGAAGAAGAGTAAGCTAAAGTGTTGGTTTTGTGGCAAATCAGGGCATCTAAAGAAGGACTGCTGGAAGCGACAGCAGCAAACTTCTAAAGCAGATTCTTCGACAGAGAAGAAGGAGGCAAATACGACAGATACAGGTTCGGCATCTGGTTCAGGTATGAGTGATGAAGTATTATCAGTTAATGTGTCAAATCATGGTAAACATTGGTTGTTAGATTCCAGTGCATCAAACCACATGTGTATCCATAAAGACTGGTTTAAGACATATAAATCAATTGATGATGGTGTTGTGTACATGGGTAATGATGTAACATGTAATATTGTGGGAATTGGGAGTATACAACTGCAAATGTTTGATGGGACAACTAAAATGTTAACTGATGTGAGGCATGTACCAGATTTAAGGAAAAATTTGATTTCATTAGGAGCACTTGATTCAAATGGATATAAAACTGTAATTCAAGGTGGAGTAATGAAAATTTACAAAGGTATTTTACTAGTTATGAAAGCTAAGAAGGTAGGAAATCTATTTCAGTTAGAAGGAAGTACAGGGTCAGATTATGTGTCTACAATGTCTGAACATGACAGTAGTTCCATTCACTTATGGCATCAAAGATTGGGGCATATGAGTGAAAGGGGGTTAAAACTTTTGGCTGATCGCAAGTTACTTCCAAATCTAAAGTCTGGAAAGTTAGATTTCTGTAGGCATTGTCTGTTTGGAAAACAAAGTAAGCAAAAATTTAAAACAGGCAAACATACTAGTAAAGGCATACTTGATTATATCCATTCAGATGTTTGGGGACCAGCCCCTACAACCTCATATGGTGGCTCGTCTTATTTTGTATCGTTTATTGATGACTTTTCTAGGAAAGTGTGGGTCTACATGTTGAAAAGGAAGTCTAATGTTTTTTCAGTTTTCAAGCAGTTTAGAGCATTGGTAGAAAAAAACATTGGTAGAACAATAAAATGTTTAAGAACTGATAATGGTGGTGAGTTTACTTCCAAGGAGTTTGACAGCTTTTGCAAGGATGCAGGGATCGAGAGACAAAAGACCACGGTTTATACTCCTCAGAAAAATGGAGTTGCTGAACACATGAATAGGACTCTTCTAGAGAGAGCAAAGAGTATGCTGAGTAACGCTGGGTTGCAAAAGGAGTTGTGGACGGAAGCGGTGGCAACAGCTTGTTATGTGATAAATCAATATCCATCAACGGCGATAGGCTGTAAGATTCCGCAAGAGGTATGGAAAGGACACCCTTGTGACTATTCTAAACTCAGAGTGTTTGGTTGTGATACATATGCTCTAGTGCCTAAACATCAGCAAACTAAATTAGATCCAAAGTCGAAAAGGTATATCTTTGTTGGGTATGGTGTTGGAACAAAGGGATATAGATTGTGGGATCCTACTACCCGCAAAATCATCAGCAACAAAGATGTAAATTTTAATGAATCCTCTCTTGTATAGTTAGATGTAGATAGTAGATTGAAACAAGATGATGTATCTGACTTTCAACACATTCAGTTTGATAGCATTTTTAATGATAGTCATGATGACCATAGTTTAGATACTAGTCATGAACAGGTTTCAGAATCAAAACATGAACAGGGTTCAAGTATAGATCATGAACAGGTCTCAAATACTGATCGGCAAGAAGTTCCTACAGATGGTAGTCAACCAATCAAGGAAGTGCCAGAAACATCCTTAAGGAGGTTGACAAGAATCAAACGGCCACCGAGAAGTATGATGATTATGTCACTTCTGTTTCATTTACTGCTAATGACGATGAACCTCTGTGCTATCAGGAAGCAATAGAAGGTTCGAATAGTGACAAGTGGAAAGCAGCCATGAAGGACGAAATGATGACTTTGGGTAAGAAAGGCACATGGGATCTGGTTGAGCTTCCGAAAGACAGGAAAACTGTGGGGTGTAAATGGGTTATCAAGCTGAAACGAGGTGTGAGTGATACGGAAGATAGGTACAAAGAGAGACTGGTTGCAAAAGGGTTTTCTCAGAAAGCTGGTATTGAATTTCATGAGATTTTTTCACCAGTGGTTAAAATTGTTTCAATTAGAATTGTGTTAGCATTAGTGGCTTTGCTTGATTTAGAGTTGCAGCAATTAGATGTTAAGACTTCATTTCTACATGGACACTTAGATGAGGAAATATATATGGAACAACCAAAAGGGTTTGTTCAACATCGCAATGAGAAATTTGTCTGCAGGCTCAAGAAGTCATTATATGGCCTGAAGCAGTCACCTCGGCAGTGGTATAAGAAGTTTGATTCTTTCATGTTGAGTTAGAAATATGTTAGAAGTGAATATGATCATTGTGTTTATTTTAAGCAATTTAAAAATGGCATATTCATTATCTTAGTATTGTATGTTGACGATATGCTTTTAGCAAGCAAAAGCATAGAAGAAATCAACAGGTTGAAGGCTCAGATGGCAAGGACATTTGATATGAAAGATCTAGGAGCAGCAAGACAGATTTTGGGCATGGAGATTTTCAGAGACAAGAGCAATGGTAAGCTATGGCTATCAAAACAAAAGTATATTGAGAAAATACTTTTGATGTTTGGTATGTATAACGTGAAGCCTGTGTCAGTCCCTTTAGCTTCCCATTTCAAGCTTTCTTCCAGTTTATGTCCTAATACAAATGAAGAAAAGGATTATATGTCTCGAATTCCATATGCCAATGTAGTAGGATGTTTGATGTATGCGATTGTGTGTACGTGACCAGATATTTCACATGCAGTTGGGGTTGTCAGCAGGTATATGGAAAATCCGGGTAAAGAACACTGGTCAGTAGTGAAATGGGTGCTTCAATATTTGAGAGGCACAAGTAGTTATTGTATTAATTACAATAAGAGTAGTGAGTCTGTTTGCGGATATCTTGATTCTGATTTTGCAGGTGATTTGGATAAGAGAAGGTCAACTTCAGGGTATGTCTTTACTCTTGCAAGTGGAGCTATTAGCTAGATGTCAAAGCTACAAAACATTGTTGCTTTATCCACTACTGAAGCAGAATACATTGCTGCTTCGCATGCTTGCAAAGAGGCGGTTTGGTTGAAAGGTTTGCTTGGTGAGTTTGGTAGGTTACAGGACAACATCAGGTTACTTTGTGATAGTCAAAGTGCAATACATTTGGCTAAGAATTTTGCCTATCATAGTAAATCAAATCATATTCCAATTAAGTACCATTTTGTAAGACAGGTTATCACTGAAAGGGGAGTCTCTCTTGAAAAGGTGCATACAAAGGAGAATTGTGCAGACATGTTCACGAAACCAGTTTTGTTAGAGAAGCTACGATGGTGTTTGGCTTCTCTTGGCTTGCAAAAAAAATAAAATAATAAAGAAACAGGGCATCAGGCTAATTGTTGTCAAGGTGGAGATTGTTGAGATTTTCTGTTTTATATAAAATAGGCAAAAATCTCAGTAGATGACAACAATAGGAATTTGTTGCTAGATTAGCTCCAGGTTGTTGGGAGGGAGTTAATGCATCCTAAATTTGATGTGAGAGGATTTATGAGGCAGTTAGATTCTCCTTGCTATAAAACAGGTATCCATACAGATGGTTTGAGAGGTGTGAGAGTTTGTGAGGATTTGATTAATTATGTAATCTCCTGTTTGATTAATAAAGATTGTCGATGCCTATGTTTGGTGGACATAGCCCAGATTGGTTGGGTGAACCACGTTAAATTGATGTGTCTCCTGTGCATGATTTAATAGCTATGTATATGTGTTTTAACTGCTGTGCATCTTGGCTCCAACACAGTATGGGAGTGTTGAACTAGAAACGAGTTAAAGAGATGATAGTAACCAAATTACTATTATACTATAGGGATTTATTGATGGAGAAGAGGCTGAAGATGACATTTTATATGCAGATGAATATAATGCCATAATCTTTAAGAATTTAGAAATGAAGTTACTGGAAGAAGAAATATTCCAAGTACCTAATCAAGCAGGAAAAATTATGAGTTTTCAAGAAATTTGTAGAATTGCAGGTATACTGGAATCTGAAGTAAGAAGTAGTGAAGTTATGAATGAGAAACCAGAAGAGGGAACTGGAATTATTGCAGAGGATCAATGGAGAAGGCATTTGTACATTTCAGAGATGTATATGGAAAATTATTGGCTCAGGGATCATGGTGTTCTTATTCAGGAACACAATCAGTTGCAGGAGGATAGTATTCATCATCTGAGAAGTGAAGTAGACAAGGAAATTGATGAGTTGTGGAAACTCATAACACAACATTCCAATAAACTAAATAAAGGACAAAAGAAGAAAGGAAGATTGGCTATAAAGAATGGTACAGGTGAAGGAAATGGAAAACTGCAAATTAAGATGTGGAAGTCTGGCATAAACTATAAAGATGAGCAAAGAACGGTAAGATATATGAAAAGGATAACAACAAATAGTGAGAGCATAGCTAATGGGGTAATGCAGCATAAAGTATGGAGATCGGGATAACAACAAACACCAACAGTAACTGAGGAAAAACTACCAAACAAAGTATGGGATCTAGGAGGACACAGATCAGAAGCGCATGATCAGGAGATCATGATTAATTTAAACTTTGGGAGTCTGATGTAGGAGAATCTAGGCCTAGGCAACAATGTGATGGAGTGGTCACATGTTGTGGCTAATGCAAGTTTGGAGGAAGACTTGGTTGTTTAATTTGTATTAATTTCAAGTACATGTAAGTAATTAATTATTGCCTAATTCTAAACTAAATTAGGAATAAATGGCAAGTGATCCTCCCTACGTGGAGATCAAGCCAAGTAGTTTAGTTTGTTCAGATTAGGATAGGATTTTATTTCTAAATGTATTGTCTATTCCTTCATTTTTGGAAGGAAACTGTTAGGTATGACATATATTTAATTTCCTTTGTTTTATGAAAGGGGATTCGAGAGAGAGATAGAGAGGGAGGATTAGAGAGGATTCGAGAGTAATGTAAGCCTACAGGTATCATAGGAGAAAAAGGGCCACTAATTTGTAGAATCATGCCAGAGAGGATTGAGGAGTTGAGTTAGTAGAGTGAGAGTAAGACAGTGTGGATTGCATTTCTTTTGAGACAGAGGTCCTTAATGTTGTAATCTAGTCCAAGGCCGAGACGCTGTAATGGATTCATTGTGAATAAATCAGTATTGCGTGCATTATTATATAAATGGCCCATGCAGGCCTCGATTCCTTGCTTTTTCTCTGTATTTGGATGATTTTCGTACTATCTCTATGTTTTCATACTTTGCCATAGAAATCCCCATGGTTAAGGAAAATTTGGTGTAGTTTGGGTCCGCAAGCAGAAATCCCATTTACACAGAGAAATTGTGCAAAACACTCAGTGGATTCGGGAAAACGGATTTGAAATAAAATAAACACCGCTTTTGGGACTTATCGGGTTCGGGTAATATTATATATATCGCATCACTCAATCGGATCGATGCAAGTCATAGCCCTGTTCCCAAACCCCGACGATATGTGATTGCCAACATATCGCATCGGCACTTCGGAGTGGGAGCAGTGAAGAGTTAAGTGGCGTATTGGGATCGCCAATAGCGATTAGCGATATCGCATCAGATCTCCGTAAAAGGGATAGCATGATAGTGCAGACCATTGGGACTGCCGATTACCAATAAGGTGATTTGATCTGGATCGTCAGATCTCATAGCTCCAGATCAATGGTCACCAAAGCTCGGTGTGTTGACTTTAGCATATGATAAGCATGCCAATGTAGAAGTGGTAAATATCAATGCTTTTGTGTGGTTTTCAATGTATCTACACGTATTCATATATTATGATGTATATGAGCCCGCGATGGTTCGCGATAGTGATATTATGGTCAATCAATGATAAAGGGGTGTTGTGTGGACTCGATAGGGTTATGAATGGAGGTATAATGTTTATTGAATTCCGGTTAAGCATATTGGGTAGAATTTCCTGTGGTTCTTTGTATTTTCGATAAAAGGCATGATTCCAAATTTTAAAAGGAAAAGCGCCAAAGAACACTTTTGATATATATATGAGTGTGTATAAAGCTCGGGAAGGGGCCATTAAGGGGAAAATGAGTCTCGATAAGGTATATTGGTTGTGGTAGCCTTAGGGTTGCATCACCTTCCAATAAAGATGGCCTCCACAATCATCTTCATGGAAGTCCTGCATAACTTTTTTAGTATCATCCTTTAACAAGCATCTGAGTAAAACACCTCTAGCTTATTTCCAATACAATCTACCACTAACTATAAAAAATTTGTCAGCTTTCAATTTGAGAAATGTAGATTTTGTTTTGGATAATCCAGGAGGAACATTTAAATTGAAAACAACATATAAAAGGTTTGCATACCAGGGAGAATTTAAATATGACTCATCTATGGGTGGAGTGGCCATTTCTTTAAGATCATCCAAATCAAACATCATATTGATGTCTAAAGCTTTGAAATTTGATTCAGCCATTAATTTGGCCAACCCATGTCCTTTGATCAAATTGGTGGGCTTGATTTCTATATCATATTCCAATATCAGAGTTATCCATTTGCCTTTCTTCCCATCTGGTCCATTTTGAGTGAGAATGTCTTTGACCACTACATTGGGCAAATAAGCAATGATATGAGAATGTAAAACAAAAACCCTGAAATATTTGATTGCTTTGACTAAAGAAAATGCTTGTATTTCCATGATATTGTACTTTAAAAAGCATCTCTCAGAGCTTTGCTAAAGAATGCTATTGGTTGTTCAGGTCCATCATTGTTTTTCTGTAATAACACAGCAACAATAGTATGTTCAGATGAAAAAGAAAATATTATGAAATCCTTGGTGAAATCCGGGTTGATTACAACTAGAGCTTGTGTTAATGTGTGTTTAACTAGGTCAAAAAATTTCTTAGCTTCCACATTCCATTTGATTTTTGTACCCTTTTTAAGCATGTTTGTTATATTCCTGAGTAATTCGGCCAGATTTGGTATAAATCTTCTCAAAAAAATTATTTTCCCAATAAAAGACTGAAGTTATTTCGTCTTTCTTGGATGACTAATTTTTAGGATGCCTTCAATCCTAGTAGGGTCAACCCTAATTCCATCTTTGGATATGATATGGCCTAAAATCTTTCCTTCTTCAAGGCCAAATAATTATTTCTCAGGATTAAGTGAAATACCAAACTTTCTGCACTTTTAAAATACCTTTCTTAGATGCACTAAGTGTTCTTCATCAGTTTTGAAAATATTGTGATGTCATCGAGATAAATGACAATGAAATATCCAATCTCTTCTGAGAAGGAAACGTCCATTCCTCTTTGAAAAGTGGCACCTGCATTCATTAATCCAAAAGGCATTTTAACATACATGAAAGTTCCCCAAGGGGTAGTGAAGGCAGTTTTATCTTGATCATCAAGATGTACTAAGACTTGATTGTATCCTGAGAAACCATCTAATAAGGAAATCCTACTAGAACCCACTACCCTTTGCAATATATGATCCATCTTTGGTAAGGGATAGTTTCCCTTGAGAGAAACCTTGTTTAAATTTCTAAAGTCAATGCACAATCTTGTTTCACCACTTTTCTTTCTTATAGGCACTATGTTGGATAGCCATTTAGAATATCTTATCGAGACTATGTTCTTAGCGTCATACATCTTCTTGATTTCCTTTTCAACCAAAGGCATTAAAAGAGGGTTTATCCTGTGTATATTCTGTTTAAATGGCTTTTGATTTTCTTTGAGTGGAAATTTGTGTTGTATAATGCTAGTATCATAAGCTTTCAAATCTTCATAACTACAAGAAAACACATCTATGAATTCTTTGAATACAGCTATATATTTTCTTTTAGCCATGAGGGGTAGTGATTTTGACAATTTTATGATTTTGGGGTTCAATTCACTACCTATATTGCATTCTTCTATGTTTTTACCTGATCCATTAATGAAAAAGGTATTATATACTATGTGTGAATTCGCTTATGTTACTTAGTGCAACAGATCAAAAATATTGTGAATAACATAAACACATTAACAACTTGAAAACACATTCAAACACATCAACACAACCAAATTTAATAAAGGATTTCATTATACTTTCTAGCTACGTTTCCTGGTCCTTGTCTTCAAATTGTTGTTATAGGTATGAGCTCGAAAATAGAGTCACAAATAAGAAAATGGACATCACCACTACGTACAGCTCAAGATTTCAAGTCAAACGAGTATAAACTCGACCATATTTGGCCACTATGACCTCCAGACCCCCTAGAATGGTCCAAAATCACCTCTCTCCCTACAAACCACCCATTGTTTGGAAAAAATAACCTCACCTACATAAAACTACCACAGACTGCATGTTGGTGGTAGGGTAGGTTCGGCACCTGCAATGGTTTATTAAAAAATTGGTGGCTTGGTTAACCAAGTCCCACCCATTGGCATGTTGGTTATATGGTATTGATATAGCATATGTAGTTGCAATCAGTGGTGAATGTGGGAGAATTTGATAACATAAAATCAAAGGACCAGCGGTCGTGGGGTTGACCCCAACTATTCGACCTTTTTTTGGCAGAGATCCTGACACCGAAATAAATACAAGTTTATCATATCCATTACCAAGTCTCGTCTGATCCAACAACTATTGTGCCATCCGTTCGCCAACTATCTTGGCCGATCTCCACTGTCGATCCATCCCACGTGATCCAATAGCTATCGCACAATCTCACGTGAATTCTTGCACGACCAATATCAAATCGGGAGCACGTGAGAAAAGTGGTTTTCTCATGCTACGTGTCGCCCGCTAAGGTTAATTGTGTGAAATTGAGGAATACCATTTACCATTTTATAAGCACGCAAGATACTACTTACCACTTACGAATACTACTCCTTTGTTCTACTAACACGTGGCTTAATCTGATCTCTTCATTTATTAACTTTATTTTGTTCAACTTAATCATAGTTGTCTATCTCCCTCACTCTCATTCATTGATCTAATGATCCAACGACTGTGCTTCACTGCTCTGATACCACTTTCATCTGAATTTGAAGACTTTGATCCAGAGGCAAAACTGAATCCACTTTTGATCAGTCCCTGTGGGTTCTATTTTTGGTTTTCTAGTGACATCATTAAGATCAAATAGTTCTTCTAAAAAAGCAAGTCCTCTAGGGAGAATATTATATTTAAGTTGTAATACTTTAAATTCTTCTTTTTCTGGGTCCTTATGTATTTTAGTTTTTTGTACAGTTTTATTTACAGGAAATTTATACTCATAGATGACATGTTTTTCTAAATCACTATGTATAGCAGTTTGACTCTCTGTTTCACTTTCCAAATCTATGCTGCAGTATTCAAATTCATCTTTTGATTGCAAAAAGATTTCAATCTATTTGTCATTCCCAAAAACTTGCAGTGTCTCATGTTATCAGGCACTGCAGCGCGATGCTTTACTTCAACTGTGTATTGTTTGTTTGGATGAGGTAATATGCAAGTGCTGGCTGAAAATGCTAGTCCATTGGCCAAAGCATTCTAGAGCCTAGGGATAACAGTAAGGTCATACTCTTCAAATGTTTTGAGGAAATCAATAACAACATTTCAATATTCTCTCAATCTGGGGTGTTTAGCCGAGTATTGTCCTTTGATTTGTCTAATGATAAGCTCATAGTCTCCCTGGACAGAAATCCTTTTGGCACCTATATTTTTAAGAAACTTTAAGTCTAATAATAATGCCTCATATTCTGCTATGTTGTTTTTACATAGCAAATTCATCTTATAAGAGTAACCTTGAGCCTGAATAGTTGTCGGATTATATAACTAGATTCCTTCCCCTGATCCTATTTTACCACATGAGCAATCGAATGTCATATTCCATAGAGGTTCTGTTTCATAGTTTTGCTGCATAGTGGGTACTTGAGTGTTATGCTTTTCATCAAATTCATTTTCTTCCTATTTTACCTGAGTATATATGTCTCCAACATTGTCATTATACAGAATGAAGGAATCAAGATCAGTGTGGATTGAGTAGAGGGGATAATCGCCTGGTCTTTCTTGACTACTCACCATGTACTTCATTAATGTTTCTCTATATAGTCTTCTTGATTGACCAAATATTGGTATTGTAACACATATCATATCCATTTGAAGCGTTTCATGCAACTTAGCCCCCTAAGACCGTGGTAACAACATACCATACTTAGGAGGGATATCTTCTACTAAAATGTCCATCACTAAACTTTTGGCTGCTATTTAGGCTAGCATGACACAAAGGTCCTTAATTAGACCTAAACATCTAACCTTGCTGGAGTCAAAAGAATACAAATCTTTATATGGTCTAGTGATCTCCAATCCAAGTTTCTCCATAACAATTTTTGGCATGAGATTATGTGATGCACCTGAATCTAACATGGCATTATGAATAATCTTATCATGAATATTAAGACTGACATAAAATGGACGAACACCTCCTTCTTGAGGCTTGCCATCCACCTCTGGTCCAAACAAGAGTTCAAGCTGTTCATCACTTAAATTCATTGTATCTGTGTTTTCTCCTATATTGAGTGCCTTTAAAACTTGATACCTATAAACATTCTTGTTCTCCAATTCAGTAAGGGGAATAGAAATCTTAAGTTCTACAATTTCATTGTCAATACTGAAGGATGCCTAATTTTTTAGCAAGTTTGAAAAAATTGTTTTATCAGCTATGGTCCCTGTTATTAGTTCCACTTGTTTACTTGTAGTAGGCATTTCAATTTGGACAGATTTTGTTGAGACATCAATCATTTTCTTGGTAATATTTTCTGTATTTCTCTTTTCTGCATTGTTGTCATTTCTCTTTGAGCTTTCAGCTACTTTCTTAGGATAAGATTCTAAATTTTTCTTTCCAACGCTGTTTAGATATTTTTTTTTGGGGTTATCATTGTTTTTCTTGCTCCTAAGATTATATTGTTTGTGGACTTCTAGAATAGCATTTTCAAAACCGTGTTTATAATCATCAGATTCTTCAGATTCTAGTTCTATTTGAGTCAATAAAAACAATTCCTGGCCTTCTTGTGTAAGAAAAACAGAGTCATCTTCATTAGTTCCCGTTAAATTTATCTGATTCTCTTCCACTTCTTCAACTACACTTGTATCATCAGCATAATTTTCTTGAAATGGTGGCCTAATTTGTTGATCTGGGCCTCTTTGATCTCTTTGTCTGATTTGTGGATTGTTCCTCCTAGGGATTTCGGTTATGTTGGGCAGGTGTATTTTCCCTAGGAACATTCCTATCATTTATACTGATTCTCTTCATCATCCTCTCCATAGTCCTTATTAAGGAATCAATTTTGGCTTCTGCCGTCGAAGTTGAAGCTTCTTCCTTAAAAGTCACTTGTCTTTTAGTTCTCATCCTAGCTCTTTGAGCTTGTAAATTGGCCTCTACACTCACGAAGTCTCTTTGCATTGCTTCTAATGTTGGAGAATTTCTTTCCCTAAGATGGTACAACATATCTGCATCAAAACCATCTGGGAATTTTATCAAGGCTAATTCTTGGGGTGGTTTGAGATTTACAGGTATTGCGTTATAGGTATTGTTGAATATAGCACAATAATCCTGTACACTTTCACCTACCTCCCTTTTAATATTTTCATATTCTGATAGAATTTGTAAAGGGTTCTTCTTGACTTCCCATCTATTGAGAAAATTTTGGTGAAATGCAGGGAGATCAGTTATACTATTTGCAGGCAAATATTTGAACCACTTTCTGACTTCTCCTCCTAAACTTTGAGCGAACATTCTGAGATTAATACTTTCATCATCTACCTCTTGTAGGTAAAAATAGTCATTCATTTTGTCCACATGTTGTTGGGCTGTTAAAGGACCTGTCCCATCAAACAATACAATTTTGGATTGATAGTCTTGTGGCATATTGGCCAATGGTGCAGGTAGTACCAAAGGAGCATATCTGGCAGCCATGATTGGCGGTGGTGGTGGTGGAGGGCTACTTGAAGGAACTTGAATAGTGGATGAAGTAGGTTGAATAGTGGATGGAGTTGCACTAGTGCTAGACGAGAATGAGAGTATGGGAATCTGAGCAACCTTATGTTGAATGATGAAAGAAGGGGTGGGAATTATGGAGGCAATAGGACCTGGTGACTGAATATATGCAGTTGGATATGTGAAGGAGGAAGCTATGAGGTTTAAAGCACTTAATTATACTGACTGTCAAAGGTAAGCATCATTAATTTCTGAGGTGAGGTTTGTCACTAGATCTTGCAGTGTATCAAAATGTTGTAAGAGTTGAAGATCTGATTCAGTCTGTGAGGAAAGTTCTCTTACTGGGCTCTCAGGAAAGATTGACAGATCAAAGATGATATGGCCTTTCGAATTCTCTGATTTAGTCCTGAATAAACCTTGTTCAAAGTGTTAGTCAAATTGGATATATTGGAAGGTGATAAAGTTTTTAGGGAGTGAGTTGGCTATGTGAAGAAATCTACTACTTGTCTGACTCTCAGTTCTAGGATTTTTCCTTAGGATCTTTTTAGGATTATCTACTATGGTAGGAGGGTTGGGATCTGGATGAGATCTAGTAGAGATTATTTTAGGAGCCAATTTTCATATCTAACACATAGACAAATTGAATATTCAAAAGCAAAAGATAAACCAATCTTAGGAATTATAATATCATACAAAGCTATTTAACTGGGTAGTTTGAAATTTAAAACATAATGGAAAATTCTCAATAGTTCCCCACTATGGTCGCCACTATGTTATCATTCTGTGATTTTGAATATTGGCAAGACAAAAGTCATAAAAGATACATCAAACCACCTATGAGTGCAGGACCTAGCCTTCCTAGACTCAGAGAGGGATCTCTCTATAAAATTATGTTTTAACTTTGTTTTTAGTGCTGGAATATTTTAGGCTAGATATTAAGAATAAAAAGATTGTTTGTTTGTTTGTTCATTTGGTTAGAGAAAGATCATTTTTAAACATTTTCCATTGGGCAATGGAGTCACAGGCCGGGTGGTAACATCAATTTTATAGAGCGTTTATAGGGCAATCTAACTATCCTCACTAGATCTTTTAAAGCGGAATGATAAATGGAATGACAGATAATGATATCATTTAGGATTAAAAAGCATTTAAGTATTTTTTAATCGTACTTCAGAACAAAACAGAGAGATTGTAAATACAAATAGCAGTAAGGTGCTTCAATAGCATATCTTAAACTATAATTTATGTTTTGCAATGAGAAATGAAAATGCATGGATAAGTAAACATAAATACATCAAACATAGAAAGAAAAACATCGCTAGGTCAAAACAGATCTAGTATCCTATAAATTCTCCTTTTATTGATGCTCCAGCTCGAAACTACAATGCTCCAAATAGAAAAATAATTCAAATGACTAGGGTCCAACCCCTAATACTCCCAATTCATGGAGTATTTAAACAAAAACTACAATGATTTTCCTTGTACACTTGGAAATCTATTATTTATTACAATGAAGGAAAAATTGAGTAATGTAGCTAAAGAGTAGCCACGCTGA
Source organism: Pinus tabuliformis (assembly GCA_031772625.1). Taxonomy (NCBI): domain Eukaryota; kingdom Viridiplantae; phylum Streptophyta; class Pinopsida; order Pinales; family Pinaceae; genus Pinus; species Pinus tabuliformis. The sequence continues at coordinate 261,312,974 of CM062807.1, read as the reverse complement.
GAAGACTAGGAAAAGTGTCCCTCCTTATCTGGAATGTTGTTGCCTAAAGTGCTAGTTAGATTGGAGTGGTTTTGCTAATGTGGTTGGTGTTGGCTTGAGGGGATCTAACCCACGTTTGGAGTTATTTAGCCAAACAAATCCCTGTACTACTGGCCCTTTTGGCAACAACCCAAGGAGCGTGGACTGAGGTCTCACCCGAAGCAGTATGGGGGGATGCTGGAACCAAGTTTCTGCACCCTTGAGATGTTTGAGGGCTCGATTTAGTCCAAGTGTGAATACCTTTGTGTAGGTCACTTCGCGCACTCCCCTAACATACAAGTCCTTCGTGACTTGTTATAATTGCCTTCGCGCAACCCTCACTTGGGGCTGAGGTGCTTCCACACTACTAAGGCATCGATCTGCGCTCTTTTCCTAAGTTACACCGCGGATCTAACTTATCTTCTTACAATTTTTACTTAACTTCGCATAAATAGATACTTATCTTATATTCGCTTATTCAAAACATCCATATAAGTTCGCGTAGAAAATAAACAGTAAACTTACAATTCATACCCAATATAATTCAATGCATAAAATAGGAAAAGATACACAGAAATAATGTAAAATTTCTTTTTATTAATGCTTCAATCAGTTACAGACTCAACCTGCCTTGCGCACTCAGTTGCAGGGGTCCACGCACTCAGTTGCGGATTACTAAGCCTCTGCGCACTCAGCTGTAGAGCCTTATCCTACTCTACGACCCAAAGACTCGAATTTACACTTCAAATTAGACTCAATGCTTCATCTTCTCTTAGATTTTTCGATCTCTTAGATGTCTCTTTACAACTTAGAGCCTCGCTCTAATTATACAATCCCATGTTCCACGGACCATGAGTGGAACTCTCAAGCCGACATTACATTACAAAAGTAAGGGCAGACAACCCTATGACTCAATTACAACTTCGCGCTCCGCGCCCACAAATTGTGGAGTCTTTACATTGGAATTAGTCAAAACTTGGGCTTTAAGCCCAAAAACTTGCCTTGGGGGATCCCGTGCCCAACAGCTGGTGCTGACTCAAACCTATATGAATACTCTAGTCATCCTTGTCTTGTTCTTCCTGGTAGTCACATAAGTCACTCCATGCTTCCCCTTCAGGGATATTAATTTTGATTAACCTTCAGTACACCTCATCAGCATCAGTGTATTTGGAAAATGATGGCTTAATCAAGAATACATGCTTCAGCTCATGTTGAATGTAAATCTAATTGTTGATTGCTTCTAGTAAAGCTTTTCTTGTTATGTTGCCTTTGATGTTTGACAGATTTATAGTATTTGTGGCTATGCCTTGAAGCTTCTAGACATAATCCCCTCTGTCCATGAGTTTTTCATTTATTAGAAACAGAGAGGGAAGACCCTTTTGGTGCAGAGGCTGCATTCTGTTTAAAAACCTGTTTATTGTCAACTCTAAAACTTGGCGTTTTTCCTTCATCTACACTTTTAAACTCTTCTTTGTCAGCACCTTCTTGACTTTTAATATGGTCACTATCCTGTCTGCCACTACCAAGTCTTCCAGCTCATATTTGTTTATTGCATTCAAAAAACTGATGATTTTGTTTGTTGTCTCTGGCATATCTCCCAACTCTGTGTTGGTGGATGAAATGGCTTCTTTGGCTTTTTCGAGCAACTCTTTCTGCTCTAAAATAATTTGGATGCTAGGCAAAATTTCATTTATCCGATCTATGATATTGTGCCAAATTATTTCCTTAACCCTCCCTAGAGTATTCCAAATGGAGGACTCTTTTTCTCACTTCTGAAGCTTCTCAATCAATGCCTTTGCTCTCTTCATCTCTACCAAGTGGTTGTCTTCAACCCTTTTAATCTAATCTTGTAGCACACTAACTTGGTATTCTAGCCTTTTAATTTCTTCATTTTGCAGATTCATTGCCTCCATAGATTTTTCCAATTGTTCTATACTACTTCCTACTCCTGTTGTTGTACTTGCTGGAGTAGTTATGGGGAGGTTCATTAGAGGAAGGGACTCCATTGTGGTGATTGTCGTCTGTGCTACTTTTTCTTTTTCCTGCACGATCTTTTCCATCTCTATCCCCATCTGTTTGATATGGATGGACTTCTCTACTATAAGTTTCATCATGTCATATTTTATGCTCTCCATTTCCTCTATTTCCTTGGTTAGTGGGTCATGTGTAGTAGGCAGCTTGAGCTACTTCTTCATAGCTGCGATGTCTATCTCTTTCTTCTTTATCACTTCTTCATTTGCCTTGGTATCTGAGGGGTCATACCCAAATTTTATTATTAAGTATTCCAAAGACTTAATATTGGTGTCCTTTGTCCTTTGGTAATGATGAAATTTTCTCCATCTTCAACTAAGACTAAGCATTTGAAAGGGCTACCTGCATTTTAAACAAGTTCATGGAAGTGTTGGTCAAGGTAGATGAAATCATTTCACCTGTTTACTTGTGCATTTCCAGTTGATCAATTGCATGCAAATTTTTGACATCAAACTCAAATGGAGTCTACTTGTAGTCTGTTGGAGTTATAGGCTCCAATGTTTGTGCCTCCAAAATTTCCATATGCATCTTTCCCTTTGCTACGTCAAAGGCATAGAGAAGTTTGCCTTGTGCAATTTCATTCTGCTTCCAACGCTGAGCATAAGTGCTCTTATTGAGCATTTCGTTCCTAATTTTGATTTCCCTAAAGGTATCAAATGCAGTCTCTTCATTCTCTTTAGTGACCTTTGTAGATGAGGACACTTGGAGAGTTTGTTATCTTTCTAAAGTTGGAGTAGAAGGAAATGATTTTCCTCCAGCTGGTGAATAATATGGAATATCAATTATTTTGATCACAGTCTATGGTGGTGATCCTTTATCTATATCCATGTGTTGTTTTCTAGCTTTATTTCTGTACTTCAATCTGAACTCTTTTATGGAAATATTAGTTCTTGGTGACTACTCTTCTCTTGATCTCTTCCTTGTTATTCCTTGTTCTGGCTCTTTTCCGTTTTCAGACCTTTCTTCAATAGTTTGTTTCTCATGTGGCCTTGGGGTTTATGCACTGGATGAGGAGATTACCTGGTCCTCGGCCTCCTATAATGTATTTGGCATCGACACTGTTTGATTCATGTATTTTTTGATTTTAGGTATTTGAGTGTGGATGTAGAACGTGGATTTATTTTCCACCCTCTTCTTAGAAATAATTCCCCAAGGGTCATAAGACCAAGGGAAGCTATGGGTGAAATTCATCTCTCTTAGTCTTCTATTTGCCTCCTCTCCTGCAGCTTTGGTATTGCAAATGAAGGGACCAATTTGGGACTTGATCTTGAATTGGGATTTCTTATTGGTTGCTACAAAATGCATCTCATATGCACTAATAATCTATCTAATATAATCTAATGCAAAGACCCTCATGGGGAGGAACTTTGGTAGCTTGTAGGGGACCAATTCATAGCCATACACTCTTATTTAAATGTAGTTTTGGTACAAGTACCAATCAGCAGTTCTGGCTTGATCAAGAAGTTGCATAGTTATTTTTATGTCTTCACTTATCCTTGGTTCTGCAGTAACATTGAGGAGGCTCATTTCTGGGTGTACAAACATTTCCACAAATGTCTTGTAGCTCAAATCCTTTTAATCTTTCATAACCAAGGTTGTGCAAAATATCATTGATTGAGGCTCACCTTCATCATTCATTTTTCTCAATGAAAACTAAAACCTGTCTACCCGAAAATACACAAACATGTAAACCAACACTGAGGAATAATGAAAAACTTCTTCTGTGAAAAAGTTGACAAGCTATTCATGAATTACATATGCTAGAAACTGGCTGAAGTTGAAAATTATTGAGGGTTTGGATTCAGTGGAGAGGATAGATAAGAAATCTATAATAGCTTCATCAAGCCATTGATTAGAATAATAGCCAAGTAGGTATGAAAGAATTGAGGCAATATGTCTGGTTCTATCAGGGAAAACAAAGGAGGAATAATAATGTTTTCTGCCTAGTAGAGGTGTGTTCTCAGCCATGAAAAGATCAAATGTTTTATCTATTTTGGAGAAATCATGCTTTTGGTACATTTCAATCAAAACTTCATGTGAAAAAGGAACAACTCCTTCAATAACTAAGGCCTACATCATCTACATGATTGATTGAGCATCAATTGTGAATAAAATATGTCTTGTTGGGGCCATCGCTGCCCTTTGTTGTGGGTTGTAACATGAATGGAACCCCCTGATCAGTTCTGGATAGATCTGTGTTTTAGCGAAGATATAGAAAGGAAGGTTGGTATCCCACAGGCATATGTCATCCATTTCCTCCTTGAATTTGTCCTCCCACCAGCAATATATATTCAATAGATCAGATTCTGAGAGGGTCTCATGGATCTTGAAATCCCTGTCGACCAATGGTAAATGATATAAATCTAGTGGTGGGTGCACCATTTGGTTGAATATTTCTGGTTCTTTCTGCTTAGGTGCCATTTTTGTCTACTATGTAACATAAAAGGATGAAAGAAGTGGGATTTTTAGTGAGGGAGAAAGAAAGGGATTTGAACAGAAATGGGATTCAAGAATAGGAATTGATGATCACTACTTGAAAATTAGTAATCCTAGAATATGTTGTTGTTCTCTTGATCTGCTTTGCATTCTCTACAATAGATGAATGGAGTGGGATGAAGTGCCTGGAAGTGAACAATAACATTTAAAGTTTGAACTCGGCGTCAATTTGGTGGTTTTATGATTTGAAATCAGGCCGTTGGATTGGCTTAATTTGGCATGGGTCCATTAGCTAATGGCCCGACCTCATTTATGGCTCAATGGCGGGAATGGGAATGATTGGATGGATGGGATAGTTTGGTGCGGTGAGGTGGCGAGTGTTCAACAGTCAATTGGGTGAGTGGTTTGGATGATACCGATACAACTTTTCGGGGGGCCTGCGGAGTAGTAGGCAGTCTGAGAGGGGGAGGGTGTGAACTCACGAGAGCACGACATGTAGGGGAGAGGAATTCGCTGACTTCAGACCCCCTTGGGATTAAATTTCAGATGGTGGGGGGGGGGGGGGAGAAACAATATGTGGGCCATTTGATTGGGCGGAGTGAGAGGAGATGAGGGGAAATATTGTGGGTTCGTTAACGTTGACATGATGAGAGAGTGCATGGTGGGGTCGAGTTATGAATGGGGGCGAACTCTAAGAATATGAAAGGGAAAATAAATAAGGTTTAAATGGGGGGATGATTTTTAATGTGTCATAAGCTCCTTTTCCTTACAAATTTTTGCTATCCAACCTTAGAAAGAAAGAATTTTCTTTGAACCTTAGCAAATGTCTTCCAATTTTTAATAAGGTCCTTTGATACCCCTTATTTATTCTTTGATTCTACCTACCCTTATTCTTTATCCTAGAATTATTTTTGTTTCATTGTTTTTTTTTTATCTCTTTTCTTTTAACATCTAACCTACTCTATCACTTATTTCTCCTCTTTGGTCCATATTAAATAGTTGGACAAAATTCCATTTCTACCTAGCTATTGATTTGCCAAGATTTAACTATTTAGCAACTCTTTATTTTCTAATCTCTTTATTTTCTAACCTATCAACATAAATTGAAATTTGTTCAATAATGCTTAAATTGTATGATTTGAACAATCTTTGGGCTTTTCTTTTTCTTTTTCTTTTTCTCTTTTCTTTATACCCTCTTTTCATTTCTTTTTCCTCTTTTTTTAATGAAATCAATTAAAAATTGAAATCTATGAACAATTTGAAATGTGCAAACTGTGAAATGCTTAATCACCTTGAGATCCTATAAATTATGGGACCCTAAAGGAATGGATAAAAAAAATGATATAAAAACCATGGGTAATGATAAAAATATGTTCAAGGCTAAGGATATAAATTTTTGACGATAATAAGAAAATTCACCAACTTTCACTATGGGGAAAGAGTATATTCACATAGATTTTATCTCTATATAATGGTGAATCACTTGAGAAGGTACTTAAACAAGGAAATATATGAAGGCGTTAACATTTTATTGAAAGGGGGGACTATACTTACCTTATAAATTGGTAGCTTTCTTGAAATAAGAGTAAAGAATTATCAAAAATAATTTTCTATCTTCATGAAAACATAATAATAATGGTATCTGATTAGATAGCCTAGATCCTAGATGGATTGGGAATAATCTTCTTTCACAGTTTGTATTTATTGAAATTAATAAATCATAATAAGAATGGTTATGATTTTTTTTGTATCTGTGTGATATGTACTGAGATGATAATGATATGATATGAGGTTATATTGGCATGAGATTGCATTTATTATATGCCTTAATAATATATTTTTGATACATATATGTTGATGCTATAATTTATGATAGTATTTCATGATGTGAAGCATGTGGATTGCATGCATATTTTATGACATGCATGAGCATGTAGTCTTTTACTATTCAAAATGTTGTGATAAAAATAGCGATATGTTCTCAGGATGACATACAATAGTTGGCATGTGGACTATTTTCTATTATATTAATATGTTATAAGTAATGCATTGGTTCCATGTTGAGATGTGGTGATTGATAGGAATTCCACAAATGGGCTGAGAAATTCAGTTTATTTGATGATATTTTGGTAGTCCACACCTACGAGGGAGAATGTGTAAACCATATGGGTTGGGGACATACTCAATCAACACTACATATGCCCATGTTATTTTTTCTTGTATAAATCTTGATGGATATCTCTTGAGGAGATATGGGACCATCTTGAGGAGGCTGAGTGCCTGGCATTAAATTGAGATGATGAAGTCCAGAAGTGGTGTGAGGACTTCGATGCCTGGGGTTGTGTACCTTGGCTGCAGAGGGAGTTGGGCCAGCCTCTCAAGATGCCCAGAGTCAATGAGTACTAGGACCGGATGCATTCCTTAGGGAAGATGATGTCTAAGCCCTAGGGTGAGTCTTGGGGCTATGGTATAAAGCGATGAGGCTATATGTCTGGTTCAAAAAGGTGGGAAAGAGGATTGATATTTCTCGATATTTCCTTAGTGTTTTGATGTAACGTTTGATTCCTACTGGTATACTAGTTCAGGAAAATGGCATTGGGAAAATATGGTGTAATAAATGAATAAAATAATAAATGATTAAATGAATATATTAACTTTGGGACGAAGTTCCTTAAAGAGGGGAAGTATGTAATTCCCCAAATTAACAAATAAAAACAATACTAATATATAAAAATAAAATAACAAATAACTAAGAAAAGATAATAATAAAATTCAAAATAATATATCTAAAGAAATAATAGTGGGCATGATGACACATGGATTATGCACATGTGGATCCCTTTCCAATCCCCTTACCAATTTTGGAATAGTTTGTTGTATTTAATGGTGAAAAAGGGAGACGTGAGGCATTCATTGAGGAAGAGAATGATGGAAGGCAAAGGGAACTAGAAGTAGTAAGTTGATTAAGGGATTGAGGGTGACAACTACAAGAAATATTGGTTACATCTCCTCCAAGGTTGGTGGAGAGCCGTCCACAACACTTTGTTGTTGTCAACTAGATTTGGATAGTGTAACGAATTCATAGTCACATGTAAGGCCTATTGTCACTCCATAGGTATGTTGTCCTGAGGATGTGGCCCAATGGTTAGGTGTGGAAGTTTGGTCCCCATAGGTCTTGTGTTCTAATCTTGGGAAGGACTATGTATGTCTGTTAGTTGCTCTAGGCACAATTTCTTCAGTTGAAAAAAAGGTATGTTGTTATTTTCAAACATTTTGAAAATCCTATGGTAATTAATTGAGTAGATATGTTAATGGATAATAGCACGGATGATGTATTTAATTTTTCTCGTTATGATTGTGGATATTACAACTTGTCATAACCATGAACAAAAGATGAAGTGCCTCAACTTCTTGACAAGTCTCTGAACTTTCAAATGGTGGATCATAAAATTTTGGTGGCTTAGAAATATCGATAGATGAATATGAACAACTATCATTAGATTTGTCAGTGAAGAAATTATCAATAGGATGAAAAATGCTAAAGCCACTAATTTGATCGAATTTGAAATCTAAAACATGAGAATCTTCATGGGTTATGAGTGAGGATGAATCAACTGAAGGAATTTCTTAAACATTTAGAGTTGTAAATTTTTCTTCTTCACCTATTACAGATTACAGATTAGAAGGAACATGACTAATGGATTCATTTTTTTCATCTTCTAATAGCAAAACAACACTATCATGTACCTAATCATTACAATCAAGACTAGTATAATAAAATATCTAAAGGATTTGAAGAAATATTTGATGTAGAAGACTCATTAAACAAATCACGGTATAATGTGTACTGTGTTAAAGATGAAGGAAGATGAAAATACTCAACTGAAGAAACATCAATTCCAGCTAAATTTTATTCAAAACTCAAACTTTGCACATTAGTATCAACTTGAGGAAACAAGAGATCAACATGCATGTTATGATATATGAAGTCATTTGATCATCCATTGTCACCCAAGAGAATATCATGGGAACATGTGAGATTAATTGAATCAACATAACTTTCATCAACATGACGATCAGTGGATGCTATACCAATATTATTTTCAATTTGAGCTTGTTCCACTTCAACAATGTTTATTTGAGCTTTTGAAACAAGACACCTCTACCTTTTTTCATGCAGATTTTCCTCATTACCTGATTCATTATCAACAAATATTTGCATTTTAGTACAAGAAACAATTTCATTTGATAATCAAGACGAACGACGATAAGGAAAATAAGGGGAACCATTTTCTCCTATAAAATCTAAGGTTTTCTTTGATTGAAATCCAAATCAAAAGTAGGCATAATGAAATTAGGGAGAAAAATATTATAAGCTTCTGATTACTTACTATCAATTTTTATTTCATATTAAAATTGTTTCTAAGAGATGCAAACCAAATGTCGGTTTTTTTCATCCAAAAAATCCCAATCCATCTCTTTCAGAAAATTCATAACAAATATGATGAAATCTATCAACAAAATCTTGCAATGGTTCATCTTGCTTCACTCTAACCTTATTGATATTTTTATACAAACTTTGATAATCATACATTTCAAAGGCTTGACCAAGCTCCTTAACAAGTTGCTCGAAAGAATGGATAGATGCAAGTGGTAAGGTTTTTTACCATTCCTTGATGTGACCTTCAAGTGTGGGGGTGAATAGCTTGCAAGCGACATCTTTACAATATATTTCATTAGCATGACAAAATTGAAGAGATTGAACTGAATGTCCTAATAAAGATGCTTCACCATCACCATCAAACATATTCTATGACAAGTTATGCACTATTTCCACAAGGATTGAAAAAACTATCCATTTATAAAAACTTAAAATAGAATCCATAGGGAAATCTTTTCATCTTCCCTCCTTCTAGTGAAAAATATGTTGACAGTCCACAATATTTGGTTAACGATAGGGGGTCTCCCTAGTGTGAAGTCGAAATTATACTTCACACCATTTGTGATAGGAGCCTCATCTGGTTTTTGGGCCCGACAACGACCATGTGTATGTGTGTGTGTGTGTGTGTGTTAATATTCACTTTCAAATGTAGAGAAATAAATGCGACACCAAGTGTAATATGCCAAAAGAATGAAGATGAGGTAAAATCTCCATTAATGTATTACAGATCATAATACAATAAGGTAACAATAGAATAAGGAGCAGGAGTATGTCTTAAGAAAGAATCAGATAGCTAAGACTAAGTAAGACATACACAAGAAGGAAAGTGTTAGAAACAAACAAAAAATTAGTTTAGAACTAATTACCAACATATGCATGGAATGAAGAGCAAAGACTCAAAGAAAACATACCAGTTCCATGAAAAAATATAGTTCATAAACATGTAACCAATGTGTAAACAAACATGCATACATAATTGGAATACCAATTAACCAATATAACCAACAAAGGAATTCACGGGAATCAATACTTGAATTGAAAAGCTTCTCATTAATGTTGTTGCACTTTCAAATGAATGTACCACAAGCTCGTCAAAAGCCAATAGTGGAATGAGAGAATTTCATATCATCTCTAAAACACACACCCTAACCTCAAAAACACTAAGCCTATAATCTACCAAGAGAAAATGTGCTCAAATCATATAACTCTACTACTGTGCTAAAGTATTCAAGTGCCAAAATCCCCCTTACAAATGAGGCATGAGGGTATTTTATGCAAGTGGGTGGTAACCTTTCACCTCTCCCATAACCCTTTATATTTCCTCATTACCTATTTGACACACATAGCTTTTTCCATCCCGAGATACTCTTGGATGAATCTCATTATTTATTATTACAATATAATAAAAGAAAGGAAATAGACTTTGAGGATTTAGAATGCAAATCATTATGACTAGAAACTTTCCCAATAGCTCCTACTTTTAAATGATATCAGGTTTATCTTTACAAGGATTCATGAAGTTCATGAGCATAGGTAAGATAGCTACCATTTGTGATTTTGAGCCACACTGACAAGCTCCTTGCAATACTCTTCTACAATTAGAAGAGACTGTTATTTTTTTAATTAAACTGAGCTTCAATTAATAATGTATAGGTTCTACATTTAAATTTCCATAATGTTATTTCACGAATGAGAAAACCCTAATATGATATCCTAAAATAAAAATAGGACATAAAAATGATCTTTGTCACATGCTAAGGTGTAGAATCTATAAAGTGCCTCACTATCCCTCATATTTTCAAAGGAATAGTAGGTTTCTAAAACCTCTGCATTTTCTCTTTGCACATTCCTATGACCATGTTCTTAACAATTCATGACATTTTCATACTTGGATCCACCACTCGAAAAAAACAATACTTCTAATGGGACAACTTAAACAAAATGGGTTAACAATATAGTGTGTGAATCCATATGTTGTAGCAACCTTCAAGCAACTCTATTGTTGCATGCATAAAACCAATAGTTAGGGTACAATATGTAAGAATTAATAATAAAATAATAAAATAATAACACATATAACAATTATTATGAGATTTCCCAAACTAATGGTGAAAGGTTCGAAGAATTTTACAACCTCAGAGTGTTAATTTCATTTTTCTACCATAATCGACCAATCAATTTTAGTCACATGACTCTAGTTTGGAATGTGTTTCAATGTATTTTTCAACATTTGACCATGAAGTATGCTCCATTGTTAAGTCGATGATTTCTTTGCAACTTTGTCTTTAGCAAATTTGGGTCATGAAATCCCTCTTTCCTACACCATTATGTTTTAAATACCTTTCCTCCATTTTCCTTTCATTGGTGGAATATAAAATGTATGAGAGCTTAAGGCACGGATTGGAATGGAAACCTTAGTGTACCAAAGGTTAGTATCTTGTAGAAATAATGAAAGACACTATAAATGTTTCGACATACATTTTAAATAATATCACATAAAATTAATGTGTTCATGAATTAGTGAAGAATATTTGGAGATTTGGTAACAATCATCACCCAAAAGTTTCTCCTTTCTTGTGAGAGCATATACCTAGGTCTAGCAGCTTAATATAATGTAATCTATTGTGCCATAAAAGAAATGAAGACATTTAATATGAAACATGTACAGCGTAGGAATAGGTTTGAAGGTGATATAAATGAACAAAGTCACCATATGTCCATTCTATCTCAATATTTCTTTCAGAATGTGATCCTACACAATACAAGATGAAGAATGAGGTAAAAGATCATAAAAATAAATTCATTAACAACCTAGGAACATGATTAATATTCAAAATTGATTCACTATTGTCAATATTCATCCACGGTATCATTCTACAATTTGGTATGGACCTCTCAACAATTAGTTTAACCAAGAAAATAATGGAAAACTTCTTTACGTATGAGTTGTGCCTATTTTGTCTTTCAACATGAGAAGCACTAGGATGGAATGTGCTGAGCATAGAAAGAGAAATCATGCTGAGAATTACTAAAATTGGAAACTTCTAGTGTTAGTTATTGCACACACTTAGAATCCTTGTCTAATGCTTGTTGAATGGTTATGGTTTCTTGTAGTATTGGTTTTGTTATGAAGACTTACATGTATTAACTTTTGATGTAGTGTGTAAAGAATAACAAGACCTAACTATGGAATGGATGAATTGCACATTTGTAAGGTCAAGCAACTCAATCTATACCCATAGTATATACTCAATACTTCCTTGCATTTATTATTAAGACTCAATCTATTGAAGGGAATAAGACGAAGATGTTTGATTCTACTAGTTGTTCATCATTTTTTGTTCATTAATATGAGGAGAAAATAAATAACTTTTCAAACCCTACGAAAGCCTTAGAAGAATATCAAGGGATTGGTACTTCCTAGCCTTTAGATAACCCTGAACACTCAGGTGGAGAGTCATAGGAGAGCATGAATTTAGAGGATAGGAGAGTTGTACTAAAGAGAAAACAATATTAGGAGGTCAAGAAGTAAATATTGAAGAAACAAAGAGCCAAACATGAAGCTAAGAAACAAGTTGAAGAAGAGGCTAAGACAAAAAAAATCGAAGAGGAAGTGAGAAAAATGCAAGAGGAATAGGAGATGAAGAAAATGGAAGAATAAGAAGGACAAAATCAACAATCACTAAATAAGAAAAGGAAATAAGAAACAAAGAAGAAGAAATAGGAATAAGCCAGAAAGAGAAGAGAGGAAGAAGAGAAGAAGAAGTAGACAGAGGAAATGAAAATAAAAGAAGAAGAAGAAGAAGAAAAGAAGAGAGATGAAGAGTTGGTCAAACATCTTGATGAAAAATTAATTGCTAAATAACTAGCTGACATGAAAATAGAAGAAAATATACCCTCCATGGATGTCCATATTCCCAAACTTATCACTAGAGGACACCTTCCAATTGATAAACTGGGAATTACCTTTGAAGAAGAAGAATGAGTAATCAATCTCTCAAATTTAGATTCAATCAATTCAAAAGCAAGATATATCAAGAGAAAAAAAAAAATTAGAAATATATCTAAAGAAACCCATATCACTTACCATAGAGAATGACATAGTCATAGAAATTATAGTCAATCTAGTTGCCATAGCTTTTACAGGATCTGCATTGTCTATTTCCATTGTATAGAATGTAGAACGTTTTCTATATGAAGTAAGGCAGTTAAAAGAGAATTCGGCAAGGGCCCAATAGGAAAATTAAAGGTACAACTTCACGTCTAGGATTTGGAGACATGGAATGTTACTAGGAAGTTGGGGGTGACGGTGAGGGAGTTTGACTCTTAAAATGGATTTCCAATTTATATTTACTTGTCATTCATAGCTTGATCCTCCTTCTAGTGCCAAAATGTTGAAGCCTCGGAATTCCCTGCAACAACATGGGGGATAACCACCTAGTCGGGGACTTGAATATCATCCCTTATCCGTTTAGGTTGGTGGCTCTGACTGGAATTATGGGGCCAATTTCCCAATTTGAAATATGGTAGGATGGGGTATGCATTTGATTATCAAAGCTGATTTCGTAGAAGAGGGTGGTTTCAACAAAAAAATATATATATATATATATATATATATATATATATATATATATATATATATATATATATATATATATTACTAGTACTATTACTATTACAATTACCCGGGCTTAAATCAATATTTGTGCGATCTAAATAAATGAATATCTTGAATGATAATGAAGATTATTCATACAAGAAGTATAAAACTTTCATAAAAACAACTATTTCGATTAAATAGTTAATCGAAATGGTTGACTGTAAAACATATCGCATCAAATACTTAACAAAATTTTGTTTATCAAAAATAAAGAGGATGACAGCTCAGCTATATTTCAAAAGTGAAGGAATAACAGGTTGTATTAAAACATAATTGACAAACAATGTACATATAGAAGAAACAACTTAACAGTTCATAAAATAATCACTACGCAATGATAAAAGTACCTGATGTGAGATGATTGATCCATAGACAATAAAGTTGCAATCCATGTGTTTTCTCCAAGATCGATCACAGAAAAATAAAAGTGCAATTCTTAGCAAACTTTCTTAAATAAACTTCATGGACTAGATCTTCAAAATTAAAGAAAGCCTTTAAAAGTACAGAAGTGTATGTTTTTAAAGAGTCTCAAATAAAATTGTTAGACCCCTTTCTAAATACATGAAAGGGGTTTAAATAATAAAAATATTACAAAAATAGCTAAGCACCAAATTCTGAGGAGTGAAATGACTCTCCTTAGAATCAGTGCCAGAAATGAAAAAATAAAATTGATTTAAAATTCAAAAATCTGATTTTGACTGGTGTTGGCTTCTGATATGTTTCCTCTTCTCATAGATATCTATCATTTCCTGAAATCCTAGAGGAGTCCTAATGCTTATCTTGATTTGTCCCACATAATCTGTATCTGATAATGATGGCATCATATGGATGATATAATTGGTTAAGCATCGTAGGGCCATGAATTGGCTATGTGGTTTCACCGGGTATGAGAAATAAGCTTGCCAATTCAAATGTGACAACTCTCTGATCTGTTGTTCTTTTGCTGCATGATTTTCGTGCCAAGTTGATTGCAAATCCTCGATCTCAGGAAAATTATCTGGCGAACATTTTTGAATAAACCTTGCATACCAAAGATTATCATTAACATTCTCTATCATATCGTTTCATGTTTCACTTGCGCTAGAAACTACCCTTTCATCTTATTTTATCTAGCTTTCCTAATTAGTAAAGAGAATGTCCTTGTGAGATTCTTTGATCTTTGGAAATTCTGCTATTTTTCCCTTTGAATTGTCCTGCCATGTGATCAAGTTTGAAATCTTTTCATCTATTTCCTCAAAGTTGATTTTAGCATATGTGAATTGATTCACTAATGCATGAGATTTTTGGCACAATGGGCTAATATCTACTAATTGCTTACAAAATATTGATTGTTGCTTTGATAGCAACAAATTGATTTCTAAAGCCTCTTTGATGAATTCATCAACTTTTGGGTAATCCTTCATTTGATCTATAGTAAATCACAGCTGTGCAATTTCAGCGTCTTTGGCATTTAATTTTGTTTGGATTTGAAGTTTTAGGCTCTCGAAACTCTACTGCAATTGCTCAAGCTATGATTTAACATGTTCCTTTGCATTCACCTTTTCTCTTGTGAGTTGATCCTCCAGATGCCTTATTCTTTCCTCCTTTTCTTTGATCAAATTTCTCACTTCTTCTACTTTTTGAATCATTGTAGAAGCATAAGCTCTTGCAAATTGAGATAACTTAGTCAAGTTTTTGGATGGATCTATAGGTGTATCTTTCCAAGAAACATCCATTGGCTCATTTCCTAGCAATATAATAGCAGTAGGATCAATTTTTCTCTTTTTTCCTTTGAATCTTCATGACTACCAGATGTTTTGGACTATAGAAAATATCTAAAGGAGGAATTTCCTCTACTTTCAAAATAATATTTGAAGAAGGAAAAGCAGGAATAACTTCGATTTCTTCTGAAGTAGTGAGAGGCTTTTTCGTAGATTTCTCGAGAGGCTTTGGCGTTTTGAGAAAATTTTGTGTTTGATTCGTACCTCCCTGTGGTTCATTGATTATATGTTCAAACTGTCCCCATTCTTTCTGCATTTGCTCCTGATCAAGTCCCTTCTCAGTATTCTTTTTATTGGAAGGTTCTTCCACCTTCTTCTCTGTAGCAGACTCCTCTGGTGGTTCAACATCTTTGGATGCTTTCTTTTCATCCTTTCTTGAGACATTAGTAGAAACTCTTTCCTCCTAAGATTCCTGTGGGACTATTTGAAGTAGATTTAAAGGCACTTGCATTAACCTTTGATTTCTGTACTCCTTAAATTGTGCTAATTTAATTGGATTTAGTATTATGCCAGCTAAGCTCTATACCTGTCAAAATTGTTCAGCTACTTCAAAAATATCATCAAAACAATTGTCCTCATGACTAAACACCTTAAATTTAACAGACAAGATAAAATTATACACAACTTGATTAGGGTCATACTACATTTTGCGAAACTAAAAAAGATTTAAATTATAAATATGTTTGACCTCAGCCTATGCATGTTTGAAGTCTTATAAACAATAAACATGACATCGAAGCAGAAAAGTGGGCTAGAGATATTTTTTAAATTCTTTGATAGACTTGGTTACACCCGTGATAACTCTCTAGTATGCAATTTCTTTGGCTAAGAATTTAACAAGGACATACCATGGAAGTACATGTGGTGGAGCGGTGCTTCCAAAAGCTCTAATGTATGTGAATAATTCCTCTCCAAACCATTTCGCCACAAGTTGAATATTGACCTTGGCTTCTTGAGATAATCTTGGGGCTTTCGCATTAAAAAGAGCCTGATGGATAGGGAGCATAACCCCCTGACAAATCTGATAAAAGTATTCATTGAAACAAGAATTCCAAAGGGATTTATGATATATATGAATTGGTGTGGGATCCTGAGGCATCCATTTCCATCCCATAATCAGAAAGGGAAATATGAAACACACAACATCCATGATGTAGGCACACATAAAAAATGGAGTAACGGTTATTGTGGTGAAAAAATGATGCTTCCTATATTCTATGATGTCGTGGGCTAAATTATTTGAAAATATTGTCGCCCAATCCATTATTATAGAATTAGAAGCAGCATTAATCAGAGGCACCCATTCAACTAAAAACTTGGTAGTGTCTGCATATCCAAATAATCTACATAGAATTGTGGCAATGTCTAAATAAGGAGTGGCAAGAGAGGCTACTATATACATACTATCTTTCCATCTTATGCTTGCTAGGATTTGACTTCTGTTGCTTTATAACTTCAGATGGTTATTCATTTTCAGTAGCAAATTTCTCAACAAATGCTTTATCATGAACCCTGTGTGGTTGTCGTAAATGATACATCCTCCTGGTATCCTCAGGTTTAAAAGAGTCGATGACCACTTGTCTTTAGGTTACAAATTATTTGTCTTCAATGTTCACATTTTCAATAGCCCATTTCACCATATCAGTATAGGGTAATACTTTTGTTCTGACTACTGCCTTATGCAACATAGAACTTGTGACCTTAGAATAAGAAGCACCTGAGGATTCAATATCATCTATGGTTTCTTCTTTTTATCTTCCCTTCTCGAATATATTATAAGCCTTCTCCTAGGAGCCCATGCCAAACTCTGGTTAACAGGATGTATCAGAAAAGAGAGGTGATGATTTTAGCACATCTTCAGCTAGGGATTGTGTAGCCTTTCCTTTATTCATCTTGACCATTAAACCGAGTAATTGAGTCTTTGTGATAGTCCTGTAACCACAAAGAAGACGAGAGTGATAGTGTGAAGGATGAAAAATGGAAATATAACGACATGCAAATATGAAAGCCTTTTTCAAATTAATGAAACTAAAAAACTTAAATGCACCCGTAATGGTGAGAAGACATCGAATTTTTTGAGCCATGGAGTCATAAATATCCATAACTTGAAATGATAACTGCGTAAGATTCAGATTAACTCTCATTAATGTAGTGTATCGGAAAAAAATATTTTTAGAGAATATCATTAAAAACTTGTTAAAGTACGATCCTTAGAGCATGAAATGTGATTTTATGATTTAATGACGTGTCATGTTGGTGGTCCTGGATTCTCTCAGAAATTGACAATTTACAATGTCACACAAATAGTTTGATTTCTAGTTTTCCGATTTTCCAATTTGCGAGATTGCAGTTTGACGGATGCGAAAATGTTTTCATATTATAGTTAATTCATTTGTCGAGTCCGTCGTCATATCACAATACGTAAAGTAAGGTTTAACATGTTCTGTTACTTTTCTGCGATGCGAAAAGTTTGAAAGGATTTGACCGAAAAGGAATATTCTTGGATTCTCCACACGTTGCAAATCGGCTATGTTCATATGGTAATGTTATGTGTTGCGCATGAGACTTTGGAAAATGCGAAATGAAATTTCACTTTGGAGCAGGGTAAATGAATTTTTTATTTGGATTTTAATGAATTTAAACCAAATTATTTTCTAAAGGACCCCCATTTATTATCTAAAGTATTTCACCATAAATGGGGTTTTTTGTATAGCACAACAGAAGTCCTAGCCAATCATTAGATAGTGTAGCTACCAAATATCAGCATTAAAGAGTGGAAAGACTCCCATGAAAGAGGAATTTAAGAAAGAAAAATCATGAACCTTTGATGGAGCTGTAAAGAAAGAAGAGGATGCAAAGGCTTGGACTTTTGGAATAAATAAGTACAATATGCATAACTATACCGAGATCATGAAGGTCGGGGTAGCTATTTTCAGCTTGAAGTAAAAAGTTGATATATGGTGGGAGGTGTTATCACTATGAAAAAACATTGGTTGTGAAGGGAAATCACTAAGGAAACTTCAAATCGATTTGGGATTGAAATTTGTCCCTTCAATCTGGAGAGGTATTTCTCCTTAACTTTTCTACTCAAGGTCACTATAGTAGCAAGTCACTAACACGCTCATTGGCCAAATTTGATTTGTAACAAATGAATTTGGTTTGGAAAGAAAATAAAGGGACCATTAGCAATGGGGTCTCTGACAGAAATAAATACTTTCTAATGACATATTATGTGAACAACTATAAACAAAGGCAAGATAGCTTATGATTTCTTTTACAGGTTATCATCAAGATATGGTAGAAGACTGTAGAAAATAAACATAAAAAATAGACCACTATGATTTTTGGAAATGATATCTAGGTTGAAAAACACATAATAATTTCAAATAACATGAACTTGAGCATTAAATACAAATTCCAATTCATATAGATTTATTTAAATACTTGTTGGCTTGATAGGGCCTAACGCGGGTTCAATGTTAGCTATGCCAACCAACAAAACCCTAACTCGTTGTCCCTTTCGGCAACAACCCGCGTAGTGCAGGCTGTAGTCTCAACCAAAGTAGTATTGAGGGGTGATAGAACCAGGTTTATACATCCAGAGGCATGTGTAATAGGTTCCTACGACTCCTAGGGCTTAATTATACATTTGCAAACCCTAATCCTTCTGAGACAGATAATTACAATAATTCATTCCAACAACATCCAGATCTTCATGAAGGCCTTTAACTATTCATAACATGTATAATTCATACTAATCTACTACTTTCATGCACAAATTAAGAATTCATTCATATAAAGTGCAATATAGAGCGAAAATATAGAAAACTGCATAAGTAAGAATAAAGACACAAATGCACAAGAAATGGATCTAACGGTCTTTATTAGATGTAATAGTCAATAAACAAACTCTTTTTTCCCTGCGCACTCAGCTGCAGGGGCTCGAGCACTCAGCCTGCAGACTCACCAAGGTCTCCATGCAATCAGCTGCAGGAGCCTTCCCCTTCGCCTAAGTACAGGAAATCGACCTTTCTTCTCTTAGCTTACTTGTCATTACAAAGATTTCTATCAATTAGATCATCCCTTAGAATTTATGACTCTTCTATTTATAGCCTTTCTTTTACAATACCATGGTTTGCGGACCATGGGTGGGTCTCAAAACCTTCCGATCACCTACCCACCTAAGAGACTAAATCTCCTTTGACTCACACTAGCTTCATGCTCCGCTTCCACATTTTGTAGAGACTTTACATCTTTACAAAATGAAATTACAAAATTAAAAAAAAAAAAAATTACCCCAGGGACCCCTTCCCAATAGGCCCCCAACACAATTTGGTGACTCGTCCTCGAGTCACTCAGCTGGCACTACAATCTTGTCCTGGAGTTCACGAAACTCCATCTTCAAAATCTGCAAATTGGTTGTACCCTGCATAGCTACCTTCTGTACTTCCTCAATGAGCTTGTAGTAGGGTCTTCCACCACGAGGCCCATTGTCCTTTGTGTCTGCTAGATGCCCTTTAACTTATTTTGAATTGACAGAGTGAGTTGGCTGGCTTCCTCCATCCAAGGTTGTGTCTTCAATTTTTGTTTGCAGCTTCTTTCCTTCTTGTAGCCATGTGAACTGTTGTACTGGTGCCAAATTGTGCACAATCAACCTTATCTCATCAAATTGTTACTACTTTCCCCTAAGGTTTGTGCCGATCTTCTTTAGAGTGGGGTCCTACTGCAGAGATGTCCAAAGCTCCATGACCTACTCAAATAATTCAGTGTTGTCCTTGACTGCTACATCTAATATGGCAATTCATTCCTTGATTGATGCTTTGCGCTACTCCCGGACCTCTGGCGGAGTGGTTGGCTATAGCTTCAATTGTAGCTCTAAAATCTATAGTTGTAGTTCAAATCAGACTTGGCCAATTTCATCCTTTGATTCCCTGACTGCAACAACCGACTTCTGTATATTCTCTGTTGATTCTTCATCTATTGGAATATTGAGTTCTGGCAGTGATTTACGCGCCTGTGTAATCACCTGCTTCCAAGTGTTGGCTACACGTGGCAATCTCTTATTTTTCTTTCAGCGTCTGTGCCTTTTCTATGAAGATCTACTCGTTGTTTCTCTTGACCTCAGTAATGACTAGTAACATGCGCTGCTCACTTACCCTGAGCTCATCGGATACACCTTGTGAAATTCATGTAGGGTCTATATAGGGAGGGCTGTGAGATTAATGCCCAGATCCTTGATCTGTGAAATTTCGATGGTCGCTTCTTTTGATTGGGCATGCAGGGTCCTGTATGGAAATTGAATCACTCTAAGATATAGAGTTTGATCTGTATCTAGGATTGTCTCACTGGATTTTTGTAGGCTCACCTGGATCCTACTCTCCTGACCAACGCTCACTTGTAGTCACCCCGTCTGGATCTATCGATCATGCAGATCCTTCTACACATTCCCCAATGCCTGTTGGTACTACTGCTCGCACTGCATCCATAGCTCTTTTGTGGTGTCACAGAACTTGTCCCCAATCTCTACTAAGTCCCCCTCAGTAAGGACAAGCAGATGCACCTGTGAGAATCTAGTGGACTTCTACTTCTTTCGTGGTCCCGAGGTAGTCTACTTTGGTCTTTTCTTAAGCACAAATGGGTTTCCCTACTCTGTGCCCCTACCTCCTTCAACATATGAATCCTCTTAGTCCTCGGTGTTATGAGAGGTAGACTCCTCAACCTCTATCATCATTTCCTTGTCTTCCTACTATTTGTCAGCAGCTGCCTTAGCATCGTCTTCCTTTTCAACAGTCTCCTTAGCAGAAGTTTCCTTTTGTTGCGCTTCTTTCTCCCAAGTTGTAGCCTGCTCTGCCTCCTTCTATTTTTGTGTTGTTGTGGTTTGCGCGAAGGTACCTTCTGCTGCCTTACTCGTTCCCACACCTAGATCGGATGGAACCAACCATTTGCCTGGACATTTCCCAATAATCTCTTGTACATCCACCTCACCCATAAGGTAGGCCAACTTATACCACACCTTCTTTGGATCTTGTCTCGCACAGATAGAAACATTGTGAAAATCTACCTTGAATTATGCATAAGGTTCCAATTGTTCATATAAATTAGGTGATAGCCTCGACCTCTCACTGATTAATGTGCAGAGATCCATCTCTACAAGCACCCAAAACATCTTGGTCTCTATGACCTACACTACATCTTTGGTCACCCAAAGCGAAGCAAACTTCGCTACCTCCGGAAGGTTTGGGTCTTGCAAAGGAAACTTGCTATCCTCCAGCATCCTCCATGCTACCAGTACTATAAAAAACAATAACTAGGCATAATGAAATGCCTTGCCCTCATCTTAGGCTTCGCAATAGTTTGCCAAAAAATATTTAAATAGGTACTAAGCCTAGTTGTACTTGACTCCTTTGGCACATTATGCGGCTACTGAAATCACCAGTGCTAGAACCTCATCTCCGCAACACTTTTGCATGATCTTGCAGGTCAAGATCTGCGCGGGGAACTACACCACTTTGTGAGAAACAGAGAAGATGGAATATCCATGTGACTTCTTCACCAATCCAAACTCTCTCCTCATATGATTGGTGAGTTGCTTCTCTTTTGTTTTTCCTCCAAATGCCTCTACTGGATCCACACCTTAATAGGGAAGCATGGTAATCTGGTGGATCAACATGTCAGTAATAGGGATGGGTTCTCCTAGCCAGAGACACCCATCATCCACCAGGGTGAGAAATTTTCTAACACAAATGGTGTTAATGATTGTTTGGCTGAAATGCAGCACCCAGAGCATGTTTAGTAGGCTTGCTATCTCAACTCCCGCGACCCACTTCATTAGCTCCAGTCATGTTAGTCTAGTTTCCTCATCGTAAATTTTGGCCAAATATTTATTCGACACAAGCTGTGGGAACTTCTCATGGTCTTTTAAGTCCCAATCCTCTAGCTTGAGTGATGGAATGCACCCCAATAGCATGCCCTCAAACACCACCTTCTCTAGCAACAATGGTGTAGAGACCATGAATTTGGCGGTGTTCAGATCTTCAGGCACCTTGTCTTTTCCCTTACATGGTGGGATGTACTTCAGGAGCCAATTCGTATGCTCACCCTCTTCAACATCCATCTCCTTGATTCCTCCACAAAGCTCCTCTTCATATAAGTCAAGGGGCTCATGCAGTTGTTGTGTTTTGTCCATTTTTCCCTTCTAGTGAATCTCTATGGAAATTTTTCGTAGTGATTGCCGCATCAGAACTCGTTGTAGCTTCTTTTTCTTTTTATCAGTAGGAGAAAGATTAGGTCTAGGAGACCTAGGCATTGAAACTCTCATAGGAATAAGGGGAGGTTCTTCAGTGGAGGGTGTGGCTTTAGATGGCGCAAATTTGGTTTCAAGACGAATTGCAATCATGCTTGCCAGAAAATGATCATGAAGAAACATAGGTACATCAGCCAACCCTGGTCATGAGAAGAGCTTGTCCCAATCCGGGTCGGACATACAGTTCAACTCTTGGTGCAATACAAGGCAGAAAACCTTAAACTTAATTCTTAGGATGCAAAGTGTTCTAATGTTGGCTAGTCTACCAGATTTATAGGTGAATTTGAATTCAAATCCAACCGTTCCCTCTAATTTTCTATCATAAATGCATCTTTGGCAGTAGATTTCCAAATATTTTCCCCATAAATGTGCCCTCCCTGCTCCTCCTAACGAAAATTGTGCCATCCAATCATCTACAGTGCACCCAATGACTACTTTTTGACCAGCCTGCATGGAACCAACCTCCATGGCGTAGTCATCTTAGCGCAACTCCCCTTGGTGGCCTACTTTCTTCCATTGCACAACCCCCTTACTTTGTCTTTCCAACTTTTGGGCAGTGTAGTTTATAATCCTGTACTTCTTTGCAGCTACCTGGAGTACTAAGACTATCCTGCCATCATATAGTCATTGCATAGGGGCGAGATTCACTTTGTACAACTTCAATCAACTGTAGTTGACTTTTCCTGGAAATAATTCCCCATTTAGCTTCGCGAGATGAACTACACCTCCATCTATAATTTCCTTGACTACATAGGGTCCAAGCCAATGCATTTGAAAATTTATATGAAATTCCGTAAACTTGTTTTCATATAATAAGACCAAATCATTAACGTGGAAGGTGAGTTGCATTATATGTCAATTGTTCCATGCCGTTTCGCTCTCCTTTAACACTTTTTGGTGAAATCCTACTAAAAACTGAACCGCTTCCAACTCCATTAGCTGTGCAAGGTGCTCCTCCATAGTATCGCGATTCACCATATTGGTCATTGCTACAATGTGTAGACTTAACACAATATATTCCATGGGCATCACAGCATCCTCCCCAAAAACCAATCTGAAAGGGGTTTTGCTTGTCATCTTTTTGCATGTAGTTCTATATGCCCACAGGACTGGTGGTATGCATACATCCCAATCATTTCACTTCACATTGCAAACCTTCGTTAGAGAACTCTCCATAATTTTGTTGAAGGCTCCAACTATACCATTAGGTTTAGGATGATAGGGTGTACTCTTTTGATTATAGACCTAGAATTATTCAAGTATCACAGCAATCGTTTCATTTAAGAAATGTGTACCCTTATCGCTCATTAATATCTTAGGACATCCAAATCGGGATAAGAAATATTTGAAGATAAAATTCATATAAGTAGTTATGGTACAGTCCATTACCTACTGTGCTTTTTCCCATTGCTGCAGGCATTCATTTGTTGTAATAATATATCGTGCTCTAGTAGTCTTTTCGTATGGTTGGATCAGAACCAAAAAATCAATCGCCCACTTATCAAACGTTTGGAAAGTGATCTGTGGATTCAAAGGCAATTTGTCCCTCCATGATGGTATCACTGTCCTTTGGCAAGCATGGAATGCCCTACAATACACTTTTGCATCCTTATGTACCATTGGCCACCAAAGTCCTACACGCAGGATATTCTACGCAGCTCCTTTTCCTGCATAGTGGCCTCCCGCCACTCCTCCATTCGCTTCTACAAGGATGCCCGTTCGTTCAAACTCTAGAACATATCGTCGAAGTATCTCATTGCAACCCATTTTATACTAGTGTCTAGCAGTCACAGAAAAATCAGCTACGCAAACAACCAACTCCTTCTTTTAATGCACAGAATATCCTTTTGGGGTTGTGCTAGTTGTTAAAAACTAGATTATGTAAGCAAAGTGATCATCTATGACAAGAATAACAAAGAGTTGCACATCAAGCAATCCTTCTTCCAAACTAGTAGGTTCATCTCCAAACTCAATCCAGGAGAGATGATTAGGATCAACATTCAATCCTCCAAGCTTCACAATTACATCAAAGTCATACTCCTGAAAGAGTAATAGCCATTTGCATATCTTCCCCCCCCAACACAAGCTTATTGACCAGGTATTTTACAGCAGAATGGTTTGTATACATCTTGAAGTACGTGCCTAACAGATAGTGCCAAAATTTTTGTAGCACGTACACCATAGCTAGTCCTTCGCACTTTGTAGTCAAGTAGTTCTTCCCTGCCTTAGACAACTTCCTACTCGCAAACTCTATAGGATCATCAATATCACCTTCACCTCGTTGAGTCAACACCACACCTAGCGTAATACGAGAAGCATCCACATGCACATGAAACTCCTTTTTCCAATCGAGGAATACGTGAATGGGTGCGGTGACAATTTTTTTCTTCAAAATATCTAAATTTTTCTAAGACTCTTCATCCTAGCAGAATGTCGTGTGTTTCCTCAAAAGTTTCTCCATTGGTGCAGTGACTTGTGCATATGCCTTAACGAACTTTCGATAATACCTCGTATGGCCCAGTGTCACATGAAGCTTTTACATTCTTCGAGGCCTCCAAATTGAAAATAGTTGCTATCTTTGCAGGATCAACCATCAATCCCTGTTTTCAAACCACATGACCTAGCAATATTCCATAAGGGACACAGAAAATGTATTTCTTCAAATTCAGGGATATATGATGTCTACAATAAGTATCCAACATAAGGTAGAAACTTGCAACATGGTGCTTTACCAACCCAAATACAGTCCAATCATCAAAGTATACTTCTAAGAACCCATGGATGAATTCCTTAAAAGATTCAATTACTACTCGTGAGAAGATTGCAGGTGCATTCTTCAGTCCAAATGGAATTACCATATATTGAAAACATCCGCACTCCATCCCAAAGGTGGTCTTGTGTTGGGTTGTGTTATATTCTTTCCACGTAGTTAACAGGGGGTTTGAAGAGCACCCGTAACCCCACTTTATGGGGTTCGAGGCAGCACCCTGGAAAATTTTGGTTTTGGACCCTATGTTAGGTTGGGCGGACCCACCTATGGTTTTGTGCATGATTTTCGCACATGTTTTTTGGACACGATGGTTTTCGGTCCATGGTATTAGACGTGATGGTTTTTTGGTCCATGTATTGGATGCTTTGGCATGTATAAATATGTATTGTAACATTGAAAGGAATATAATGAAAAATCAAGCTGGTAGTCCCAGTTTTGGGATCCAGGGGAAAATATCTGTGTATATGTGTTTTATGTGTTATGATCACGCATTGTTTATTTTCTATGTTTTAGAATTCATATGCAGGTAATTTCTGTACGAGGTTAAAACCTACATTTGGTATCAGGGTTGTTTTGGCTTCAAGGGGACGCCTTTATTGCTGAGGGGTTTCGCTCGGGCTTGTGGTAGACCCTGTTCAGTGGGAGATCTGTGAGATCAATTCTGGTGGTGAAAGAAGATGGCGAGCAGTGGAAAGATAGAGATCGAGAAATTTAATGGTTAGAGTTTTTAGTTGTGGAAACTCAAGATGGAGGATCTGTTGGTGGATAAAGACCAGTGGACCATGGTAGATCCAGGTACTAAACCAACAGGAGTGTCCGATGAAGAATGGAAGAAGTTGGATCAGAAGGCAAAGAGCACAATATGATTGTGTGTCTCAGATTCAATATTGCTGAATGTATCAGGGGAAGCTACGATGAAGGCTTTGTGGGACAAGTTAGGGACTTTGTACCAATCTAAGTCTCTGGTGAATAAACTGTTCCTGCGTAAAAAGATGTATAACCTGAGGATGAAAGATGGAGACTTGGTGACATAGCATCTAAATGCATTTAACACTGTGGTAAGTCAGTTAGAATCTATTGATATTAAAATTTCGTATGAAGATAAGTGCATCAGTTTGTTGTGTTTTCCACCAGATTCGTGGGATAGTCTGGTTATTGCAATAGGTAGCAATGCAACTGCCTTGCAGTTTGATGAAATAGTCTTAGCCTTGCTGACGGAGGAGATGAAACGGAAAAATATGGAGAGCCAAAATGGTGATGCCTTTTCTGTACGAGGACGGTCCCAGAACAAAAACAAAAATAAGTCATCGAGTGGGAGATCTAAATCTAGAGGGAGATCTAAACCTCCAAGAAAACCTGTAAAGGTGGTGTGCTGGAAATGTGGAAAGGAAGGCCACTTCAAAAGGGACTGTAAATCTAAAGCTCCTGATAAAGGAAAGGGATCTGATGAGGCTCCTTCTGCAGAGGAAAAAACCACCTCAGATGAAGTTGTGGATGTGTACTTGGCTTCTTCAAGTACACATGTAGATCATGAGGCATAGTTGATTGACTCAGGTGCATCCTTTCACTTCACTCCCCATAGAGAGTGGTTCTGTGAGTATGAGAAATATGATGGTGGTGATGTCTTCTTGGGGGATGACAGGAAGGATAGAATCATTGGTCGTGGAAAAGTAAAGTTGAAGTTGCAAGGTGGAAGGGTTAGAACACTTCCGGGTGTTCTGCATATTCCTACATTAGCCAGAAACCTGATTTCTGTTAGTAAGTTGGATGATGCAGGTGTAAAAATAGTGTTCGAGAAGGATACCTACAAGATGGTTCGAGGAGCACTGGTATTGATGCGGGGAGTTCGGATTGGAACTCTGTACAAGCTGCAAGGTAGCATTGTTGTTGATGGGTGCAACAGTTCCGTGGTTCCTGAAAGTGGAGCAGAAAATCTAGTGGTCTCTAGAGAAAAGACCATGCTGTGGCATCAAAGGCTTGGACATATTAGAGAGAAGGGCCTTAGAATACTTCATGGTAAAGGTATGGTAGAAGGTATGAGTAATAACTCTCTAGATTTTGATTTCTATTAAAATTGTGTATACGGGAAGCAAAATTAGGTGAGTTTCCCCTCTGGTGCTAAGAGGGCGAAACATATATTAGAGCTTGTGCACAGTGATGTGTTTAGAACTGTGAAGGTTCCATCACTGGGTAAGTCTGTGTACTATGTATCATTTATAGATGACTTCTCAAGGAATACATGGATATATTTCCTTAAGAAGAAATCTGAAGTCTTTGATAGGTTTAAAGAATTTAAGGCTCTAGTGGAAAACCAGACAGAGAAGAAGATAAAGGTGTTGAGGATAGATAATGGTGGAGAGTTTGCAGTGAGGAATTTGAATAATTCTGCAAGAAGTGTGGTATAGCACGGCAGAAGACTACGCCATATACACCTCAGCAAAATGGGGTTGCAGAAAGAATGAACAAGATGTTGATGGAAAGGGCAAGAAGCATGCCCAGTGGTGCCGGGTTAGGACAGGAATTCTAGGTAGAGGCAGTGGATACTGCATGTTACCTAGTCAATAGGTCACCTTCATCAATGTTGGAGGATAAAACTCCACAAGAATTATGGACTGGTAAGAAACCCTCTCTTTCACATCTGAGGGTATTTAGATGTGATGCATATGTACATGTTCCAAAGGAGAAAAGAACAAAGTTGGATAGTAAATCTGAAAAGTGCATCTTTATTGGGTATAAGGATGGTTTAAAGGGTTATAAGCTTTGGAACCCAGTAACAAGGAAGGTTATGTACAGCCAAGATGTGGTGTTCAGAGAGGTTAAAGATGTTATTAAACATGAAGTCCAACCAAAGGAACCTGAGAAGATAGAGTTTGAGCTAAAGGAGGAAGAATCAGACTCTATAGGAGAGGAGGAATCAGAAGATGAAGAGCCACAAACTCCTGCTGTGAGAAGATCAGTTCGAGAAAGAAGGGAGCCAGAAAGGTATAGTCCATCTACTTTCTGTTCAAATTTTTCTTTGTCTATTACTATGATGATCCCAGAACTGTGAAGGAATCAGTGGATTCAGAGGATGGAAAACTTTGGAAAGAGGCCATGGTTGACGAAATGGCATCTTTGCACAAAAATGAGGCTTGGGATCTGATGGAGTTTTCGGCTAGAAGGAAACCCATTGGCAGCAAATGGGCGTTCAAAAAGAAGACAAATGTAAAAGGAAAAGTGGAGAAATACAAAGCTCGGTTGGTAGCAAAAGGTTATTCCCAGGTGTCGGGAATTGATTTTGGTGATATTTTTTCTCCTGTTGCCAAGGTAACTTATATTATATTACTTTTATTTGTTGCTGCTGCTTTTGATTTTGAGGTAGAATAGATGGATGTGAAGACAACATTTCTTCACAGGGATCTGGAAGAGGAGATCTACATGAAGCAACCTAAAGGCTTTGCGGTGAAGGGTAAGAAAGAACTGGTATGTAAGTTAAAGAAGTCTCTATATGGGTTAAAAAAGTCACCAAGGATGTGGTATCAGAAATTTGATACATTTATACGAGGACTTGGCTTCACTAGAAGCAAAGCAGATCACTCTGTGTATTTTAAATTAATTGGTGACCGTGTTATTTATCTGGTTTTATATGTGGGTGATATGTTGTTGGTTGGAAATGACAAAGAAATTATCCAGGATTTAAAGACCCAATTGTCCTCCAAATTCAACATGAAAGATCTTGGTGCTGCAAACTATATTTTGGGCATGGAAATTAAATGAGATTAGGCAAAGAGGAAGCTCTAGTTAAACCAGAGGAAGTATGTGGACACAATACTGTAGAGGTTTAATATGCAGGATAGTAAACCGGTGAAGGTTCCTATTCCTGTAGGTGTAAGGTTATCTGTTGAACAATGTCCCAAGACACAAGAAGAGGAAGAGGACATGTCTCATGTTCCATATGCAAGTGTAGTCGGTAGCCTAATGTATGCAATGGTCTGTACTAGACCAAACATTGAACATGCAGTGGGAGTATTGAGCAGGTTTATGTCAAAACCAGGGAAGGAGCACTAGATAGCAGTGAAGCGGGTTTTTAGGTATTTGCGTGGCACTAGTGATTATGGTCTGTGCTACCAAGGAAGACTAGGATTGGATAGAGTGTTGGATATTCGTGGCTTTGTTGATGCAGGCTAGGCTGGAGATCTAGATCAGAGAATATCTACAAGTGGGTATGTGTTTAACCTATTTGGAGGTGCAGTCAGTTGGATGAGTAAGAAACAA
This sequence comes from Pinus tabuliformis, assembly GCA_031772625.1. NCBI lineage: Eukaryota > Viridiplantae > Streptophyta > Pinopsida > Pinales > Pinaceae > Pinus > Pinus tabuliformis. The sequence goes on along the minus strand of CM062807.1, from coordinate 261,283,301 downwards.
TATGTAGTGGCACTATCAACTACAGAGGTAGAATACATGGCAGCCACTCATGCAAGTAAGGAAGAAGTTTGGTTACAGAGATTGTGTTCAAGTATGGGGTTAGTACAGGAAGCTATAAGGATACACTGTGACAGCCAAAGTGCAATTTTCTTGGCAAAGAACCCTGCATATCATTCAAAGACAAAGCACATTGATGTTCAATATCACTTTGTGAGGGATATGATAGAAGAAAAAAAGGTGTTGCTGGTAAAGGTGGACACTTTGAAGAATATTGCAGATGCATTGACAAAATATATGAGCTCTAAGAAGTTCTCATGGTGTAGAGAGACAATGGGCATTTTAGGGCTGGGAAAATGACTAAGCTCTCTTGTGACCCCCTGTGGAAAGTAAACAACAAGTGGGAGACTATTGGGTTGTGTTATATTCTTTCCACGTAGTTAACAGGGGGTTTGAAAGGGCACCTGTAACCCCACTTTATGGGGTCTGGGGCAGCACCCCGGAAAATTTTGGTTTTGGACCCTATGTTAGGTTGGGCGGACCCACCTATGGTTTTTTGCATGATTTTCGCACATGTATTTTTAGACGCGATGGTTTTCGGTCCATGGTATTGGACGCAATGGTTTTTCGGTCCAATGTATTGGATGCTTCAGCATGTATAAATATGTATTCTAACATTGAAAGGAATATAATGAAAAATCATGCTGGTAGTCCTGATTTTGGGATCCAGGGGAAAATCTCTGTGTATGTGTTTTATGTGTTATGATCATGCATTGTTTATTTTCTGGGTTTTAGAATTTGTATGCAGGTAATTTTTGTATGAGGTTAAAACCTACATCTTGTTGCAACCCTCTGATGCGATCTTAATCTAATGGTACCCCAAGAACCCAATGAACGAATATGCCACCTACCCTGCAACATTATACAATACTTCATCTGTAAATGGTGTTGGAAATGGGTCATGAATGCACGCAATATTAAGCTTCCTCAAATCTACACATATTTGGATTTCATCATGTTCCTTTTTCTCCTGAACCACCATAAGACTTACCCATTCTGATTCCTCGACTGGCTTAATGATCATCGAGTCGAGCATCTTGTCCAACTCTTTGCGCACCCTTTCCTTATATTTGGGATTCAAACAGTAGCGTCGTTTTTTTACAGGGTTCATATCAGGCTTCAAATTAATATTCATCACACCTAGGTCCCCTTCTATCCCCTTTAGATCTGAGAACTTGGTGGGAAACAAGTCCTGGTATTCACGCAACAATTCCGCAACCTTATCAATTGTATCCTCATCCCAATATTCGCCTATTTAGCAGACGTCTACTATGCATCTATTACAATGTTTACCTGTCTAGTCTTCAAAGGTTTCAAAATTTCAAGGATTACTGCTTTGGGTCCTTCAACTTCGCATTGTCCCTCAGACTCTGGAATGTTGATATTTCTAGGATCATCTTCTTCTTCTTTTGTGGTCACATTATAGCATTCCAACGCATGTCACAAGTGCCTATTCGAGTCTGGTTGAATCAATTCTACTGGGTCCTCAGGAATTCTAAATATCTCATCCTTAATTTCTTGGAGTGCTTCATCAATACATTCAAAGACATCCTTAAAGATGAAGGTTATCAGGAAACTTTCCTTGAGGATATCCCATTCAGTTGTTCCATGGTGTAGCTCTGTTTCCAGGTACCAATTCATTGGAATGGTATCCAAAGTGTGAAAAGAGATATGTACCCATTTAGGTTGAGGATTTTCTCCCCATGCTTTAGTCCACCACGCCAGATGCTTACGTGGATCATATTTTCCAGTATATTTATTCATCATACAGGGATTGGCATACCTAAACCTGAGCTTCACCGTTCACCTTTATTCTTTCCAATCAGCAAATTTGTTCTTATGAGTACCCCACCAATGGGCAAGCATAGCATGCAATGCTAGATCTAATGCCTAAAACTTATGTTCTTCTCGCACCTCCCATTCAAACTTATCCAAAAAAAAATTAGCATCATCCAATCCATCATAATTAGGTAGATTTCTTACCTCCATAGAAATGCAACGAAGCGATTTGGTCAACATGTTGCATCGCAACGAAGAGACTTCATGTAATCTGTTCTACTAATGCTCGAGCTCTTTGTCAAAATATGAGGTGTAGGAGCTATATTTTTCCCATGTAATTCATCCATCTGTTGTATGATTGATCCAATCCTCATCTCATGTAGTGATCATATATATCTAACCTAGATTGTCCTCTTCTTCATAATTGTGAATTGGTTCTATGTATCACACACCTTCAAATGGATCTAAGGGGACAATTACTCGAAGCTCTTTTCTTTCAAATATCACTCTTCGTTTCTTAAGATTAATGATTGCATCCATTTCAAAGGCCCAATCAATGCCTAATAGTGTAGGGTAAGGATTACTATCATCCACTATCTCGATCATTTCAAAATCAACCAAAGAGCTTGCTCCTTCAATATTCACCGTTACCCCATACAAGCACCCCATAGGAATTATTTTCTGATGATTGGCCATACAAATATGGATAGGAGACTATTGTAGCATAGGTCTCCCCATCCTTTCCCAAGTTTTCCTTGGTAGCACATTCACACCAGATCCTATATCAAGAATTACCTACTCCATTTCATACTCCCTAATCTATGTTGTTAGCCTCATTTCACAGCCTATTTGTTTATTTCTTTTTCCCATTTTTCATACAGTGTGTGGTTCTTGAGGATTTTTTACCTTACTTGTATAGTTATCAATTAACCCTTCTACTATCTTTCTATCCCATAACAACTTCATATAACTCTTTAGAAAGGTGGCTAATAGTGAAGGATCTACGTCTTTTGCTTTGTTGTTTCTGCTAGACTCATCCTGACTTCCTGAGGTAGAGGCCTCAGCGAAGCTCTTTTTAGCTTTCATAAAGGTCGAATCCAACTTCCTTCTCCTCAACCTTGCGTACTCGTCCTTCAATTTCTAGTTGCTTCCCCTTATCTTCTCCTGTGGCAATACCATTGCACGTTACTATGTTAATGCTAGGCTCTTCTTCGTGAGGTTTCGTCCTCATCATCTGAATGTTTAGTGTAGGTGTTTGCATCTTCTTCTCCTACATCTTGGCTATTAGTATTGGGAAATCTTCTAAGACATGATCAAACTTTCAGCAATACTGGAGGGAGGGATGCGTTGGGTTCTGACCGTCGCACGCAAAATTGCCTGATTCTCCAAAAGTATAACAAATCATTTTTTCGTGACCCCTTCTAGCCCCTCTTCCTCATCCTCTTCCTCAACCCTAGAACCCTCCACGTATTGCACTTGTGCTTTGATCCTGAGGCTGATTTTCTGTTTGCATTCCATACATGGGGGTTCGCTCCATCATTAGTTCATAGCTCCGACAATTGTTTTCATCATGCCCAACTAATTTACAGAAAGTACAAAATAGTTGTTGTGGTGTTTGTACAAATTTTTGTAGGAGATGGCAGTTATCAGTCGCATGCTTCCCAGCTACCTGACGGATAGCGCACCATAAGGGTGCTCCTGTGCTCAATCCAACGATGTTTTCTAGTTTTAGAGGAATAAGGCCTCCCCCAATGAGGTAGTTCTGATAAGCAGGACCATGGTCCTTACCATGAACTTGGACCTTACACTTCAGGCACAAAACTTTTGCGCGCACCTCTGTCTGGACTTCCTTTCCCTTCTTCAGGCTCTGCAATTCCATGTACGAACTCGTCAGTTGCAATTGAATCTACTGTACCCCTATATTGGTATCTTGCACTAGCGAAGCTTCTAATATCATGGAGATCTCCACTGCCTCTATTTGTGTTCCTATTTTCTCTTGTGACAATGGTGATCTCAGATGTGGTAGGAGTGAAGCAATATACTAGTCTCTATGTTGAGTATCTGTAATAGTCATATTAGCTTATTGAATCAAACATTTTAATCATTGACAAAAGTCCCATGCAGACTCATTTACCCTCTATTGAATCTCCTTGAACTCTATTACAGACTGAGCCTGATATTTGAGCTTCTTGAATTCTCTATTTAGTGCTTTTTGGGTCTCTAACATAGTCGCAGTGGGCCTATCTATGCAAAACTTGATGTGCCAACTTAGCACTCTATCCTGCAGTGCTATAACTAGTTGTGATTTCTTCATATTTTCATCAATTATTTGTTGTGCCATCCATACAACATCTATGATAAACCATAATTGTTTGGGGTCTTCAATTCCCACACCCTTAAACACAAAAAATTTCATTGTATTTTCCATATTAAATGATGGGGGTGGGGTTGGAGGTAAAGTCAGGGGTGTAGGTGTAGGTGTGTGAGGCAGAGGTGGAGTGGATGGATGAGGTATTCCTACGATACCCTGACTTACAAGCTATAGCGCCCTTTGCAGTGTTTTTAGAATATTACCTTCTTCGTCACTATCCAAAGATCATAATAGAAAATTTTATTTAGAACATGGTTCTTCATTCCTTATGAATGTTCTCCCACTTTGCATAGTCCCAAACATCAATTTAAAGGCATAACTTATTTTTCACACAATAGCATTTTAATCCAAGTCTTTAGAGATTTCAGGTACTTACCTCATGGTCCTTTGAAGAACCTACGCTTTTCTTCACTGTAGCTAACGAACGTATCAATTACAAATTTAGTGATGAATCCTTCTAGAATCTGATCAATCCAGTGGTCGACGACCCGCGTGATGTTAGTTTCTAAAGCCTCCAAACACTTTACCAGTTCAAGATTCCACATAATAGGGTCGTCAAGCTTCCACATACCTTTACTATCCACTAATTTGGACAGACACTCATGCAATTCATAGGGGAAAGCAAAGAAGAATAGTTCATGTTCATCTGTAGATAAGTATCTATTCAGCCACTCTTCCTTTTACAAGCGTGGATTTATGTTCTCTTGAGCTACAAATGAGTGCAATTTCCAATCACTCCACTTCTCAATTTCTTTCTTAGTGGGGAACCACTTATCACACATCCCTTTAGCAAGATCCCAATCCCGGTAACGAAACCATTTGTTGGCTTGATGGGGCTTGATCCAGGTTTAATGTTAGTTGCACCAACCAACAAAACCCTAAACTACTGGTCATTTCAACAACAACCCACATAGTGTAGGCTGCAGTCTCACTTGAAGTAGTATTGGGGGATGACAGAACTAGGTTTCTGCATCCAGAGGCCTGTGTGATAGGTTCTTGCGGCTCCTAGGGCTTATTTCTACCTTCGTGAACCCTAATCCTTTCGAGACATATAATTACAATAATTCATTCAAATAACATCCAGATCTTCATGAAGGCCTTTAACTATTCATAACATGTATAATTTGTACTGATCTAAATCATTCATTCATATAAAGTGCAATGCAGAGAATATAGAAACTGCATAAGTAAGAACAAAGACACATATGCATAATAATTGGATCAAACAGTCTTTATTAGATGTAATCGTTTAGATACAGACTCTTTTCTCGCTATGCACTCAGTTGCAGGGGCTGGTGCACTCACCCTGTGCACTTATCAAGGTCTCCACACACTCAGCTACAGGAGCCTTCCCCTTCACCTAAGTACAGGAAATAGACCTTTCTTATCTTACCATACTTTCCCTTACAAATATTTCTATCAATTAGATTGTCCCTTAGACTAGCTATGACTCTTATATTTATAGCCTTGCTTTTACAATACCATGGTCTGCGGACCATGGGAAGGTCTCAAAACCTTCGTATCACCTACCCACCTAAGGAACTAAAGCCCCTTTGACTCTGACTAGCTTCGCGCTCCACTTCCACTTTTCACAGAGACTTTACATCTTTAGAAAAATAAATTACAAAATTTACCAAAATTTACCCTAGGGACCCTTTCCAACAATACTAAAGAATAATGTTCAAAGGTGTGCCTAATGAGAATGTAAACACAATGTAAAATAGATAGGAAATCATTCACACATTAATCTCTGAAACTACAAATATAAGATTGCTAGAAAATATATATTAATCTCAAAGTCTACAAAAATACACAAAGTTTTTCCAAAAAATATGAACCCTTGTTACTTACAAAATATTTGCTTAAATAATAAAAATAATATCTCAAACTGCTCTTGGTTTTCTAGAAGTAAAATCCAATAAAATCATAAAAAATCAAACAAATCTAGAAACTGTTGCAATATTTTTCAAATGATTGATGTTTTTGGTGAATTTGGAATGTTTTTCAAAATCTCCTAGTTGCTGAGTGTCTGCAAGATAATTGTTTAACCAATTGGTGTTGTTGATTTATGCTCCAAATTAGGACTACCCTACCACATACTCAAATTTGGAGTTGACCAAGTATCTCCTAATTTGATACTTTAATATTTTGTTGATAAATTCCCCTTTTGACTACCATTTATGGTCCCTTGGATGCTAAAAAAGTGAAAGATATGCCACCGATTGTTGTAATTGATTCTTCAAATCTGGATATACAAGAGTTGTGATAAGAAAATTGGGATATGATTTGTCCATCTATCCACAATTGTCTTCCTTCAAATCTAGATCTACCCCAAAAAATATTCCAACTATTGAGTTGATGCCCAAGTCAAATTGATGAGATGGCTCGTCAACAACTATCCATACATTTTTTCTAGAGGAATCCTGAACGATAGGCTTCAAAGATCCATTCGAATATACAAAACTATGATAGCTGTGTAAAAACTGAAAGAATTTTTTTAGAAGAGCTCGTTCCCAACAAAAACCTCTTTTGGTTTTCAAAAATTCATTTCTAGTTGTTCAGAAACCATGCTCTAAGTTACTGTCTTTTACAAGAAAAAATAGAGTAAAACAAAGTGTTCGAAATAGTAAGTTCACCATGGATCTCAAGCTTGATTCATCAAAACTGAAGCTTGGTTTTTGAATCCAACTTGCTTGAGTTTTATCATGATCAAAGCCTCTTATCATTTCCTCAATCATGTCATTAACTTTGATAATGATTATCACATTTGGTGGTGGTAAATTGAAAAAAAAAAATCATTTTGGGAAAATTTAATAACATGCCACGCCAACTAATTTATCAGCGCCATTTTTTAAATGATGATAGGTTATGTGGTAACTTGATTTGTCAGTGCTCACTTGTTCAGAAATTAAAACAATTTTTGATGCTTGATTTTTCAATTCTTTCACTTTAAATGTTTTCAACCGGCACTGACAAATTAATTGTCAATGCTTTCATTTTAAATTTTTTGAACCAGTGCTAACAAATTGATTGTCAGCGCACTTGAAAATTTTATGAAAAAATTAAATAATTGTTCCAAGTCATTACCTCTGAACCCTTTATCTTAAAACTAAATTTTGATAAGAACTGACTCCAATGGGGATGATGTCACCTTAAGAGGTAGAAAAGAATCCCCGTAGACCAAGTGCCTAGTCATTGGGTGACTCCCAAATCTTTAAAACCAATTCATTCTCCAAATCTGAAACCTGTGACCTATAAATTGTTCTTGTCCCAATATGAAAACACTGATGCAAACTAAACTATCCCACATACCAATAAAAACCAACTAATCACTAAAATGTTGATGAAGACTACAAACTACTAAAGCGAAAACCAAACATGCTACAAATCTAACTGATACTACAATCAAATTGAGATTGAAAACATGCTCTAGTGATGAACTTATTTATGTACAACCAACCTATTCTAACAACTGAAATCCACTACATTAAGTGAAACAAAAATGCCAATGCAACCAATCAAATAGTTGCTCAAATGATGTGACTCCTTGACTTTGCTTGAATAATGTCCAAACTAGACAATGTAATGACAAAGACAACTGATGATAAACCTGATTCTCATAGTGGAAACATGGTTTAACATTTCAGTTGAAAATTCCTTCCATATACACAACTACATGATCCTATAAGAGAAATTTTGTTTGCTAATCCTCAAGATATCATGTGACTTAATTTTTATAATTGGATAGTTCATGTGTGTTCTCTTCTTCAACATATGGTGGTTTCAGCTGTGATTTTTCAAGCTCATGTACAAAAAAAAACATTCTTCAATCTCAATATCAAAGCGAAAGGAAACAATGTATCTTTTTTCTTCTGTTGAAATGAAACTTCAAAGGAATGAGCATGTAATGGAAGAATTTGGAATATTTCCTGAGCCTATAAAGCTTCAATATTTTTCTCAATATTCATGGAAAATTCATCCAAAAAATTATGAGCTTCTGAGCTACATTTGCATGACTGTAAATAAGAAGACAAAAATGAAGAAAAAAATGTATCCACTTCATCTTCTGTAAACATATCATTCCATACTCTAAAGCCTTGGATGGAAGTAGGGTCTACCACATACTCTTCCTTCGCCATCCATGTTTCCAGAAAGATAACCCAAAATCATGTTGCAGACCTTATGGATTTAACAAGGAAACTTTCAGCCCAACTTCTACATTTTCCTTGGAATGAATCATAAAACAGTCTAAGAAATACATCTTCATTCTTGATTTTAAGGAGATCAGTAAAGTCATGAAATTTTGAAATATGTTTCAAGGGAAAGCTCATATATTCTCCATTAAATTTAGGACCATTCCTAAAAAATAATTCATTTGTAGGAAGAGGATTTGGAAAAATAGGAAGGTATGTAAAGTCTAAACATGAAAACATCGAAACAATAGTAGTACTAGATGAGTTCTTCATTGAATCCAGTGTAGTCACATGTACATTATTCAAGCTTTAAATTCTTTAGACAGTGGATTTACCTTTCGTGTTTTCAAACTCTGGATTGGTTTACCATGGATTCACCCGGTGAATGATGCGGAACCTCTTGTGTATGATCCTTGTTCACCATCAATGATCGGAACTAGTCTTTTGTGGCCTTTCTCGGCGATGATTTAAACTTCATTCCTTGACAATGGCACCAAGTTGTTATCACTAAGAAATTACCCTGGGTGTGAAGGGAAATCAATGAGGAAAATTCAAACCCCTTTGGGATTGAAATATGGCCCTTCAATCTAGAGATGGATTTCTCCTTAACTCTTCTACTTAAGGTTAATGTAGTAGAAGCTCACTAATATGCTCATTGGCCATATTTAATTTGTAACAAATGAATTTGGTTTGGAAATAAAAGAAAGGGACCATTGGGCCTTTGACAGAAATAAATACTTTCTAATCATAGATTACATGAACAAATATACACAAAGGAAAGATATATTCTGATTTTTTTGATATATTATCATCAAGATATGGTATAAGACTGTAGAAAATAAACATAAAAAATAGAGCACTATTATTTCTACAAATGATATTCAGGTTGAAAAGAACATAAGTATTTCGAATAACATGAACTTGAGCATTCAATACGAATTCCAATTCATATAGATTTATTCAAACATTGAAGAATAATGTTCAAAGGTGTGGCTAATGAGAAGGTAAACACAGTAGAAAAAAAACAAGAAATCATTCACACATGAATCTACGAAACTATAGATATAAGATTTCTTATAGAAAAATATAGTAATCTCAAGGTCTACAATAATACACAATTTTTTTCCAAAACATCTGAATCCTTGTTACTTACAAAAGCCTTGCTTCATTAATAAAAATAATATCTCAAACTTATCTTGTTTTTCTCAAAGTAAAATCCACTAAAATCATAAAAGATCAAACAAATATGAAAATAGTTGCAATAGTTGTCGAATGATTGATGTTGCTTTTGAATTTGAAATGTTTTTCAAAATTTCCTGGTTGCCGAGTATCCACAAGATAAATTTTTCGCCAACTAGTGTTGTTGATTTTGTGCTCCAAATTAGGACTTCCCTACCACATACTCGAATCTGGAGTTTACCAAGTATCTCCTGATTTGATACTTTAATATTTTGTTGAAAAAATCCCCTTTTAAATACCATTTATGGTCCCTTGGATTCTAAAAAATTGAAATATATGCCATCGAATGTTGTAGTTGATTCTTAAAATATACATATGCAAGCTTTGTGCTAAGATAAATGGGATATGATTTGTCCATATATCCACAATTTTCTTCCTTCAAATCTATATCTTCCCTAAAGATTCTCCCAAATATTGATTTGATGCCTAAGTCGAATTGATGAGGTGGCTCATCAACAACTGTCCATGAAATTTTTCTAGCAAATTCCTGAAATATAGGAAATATAAATTCGAATCTCCAAATCCATGATAGACATGTAAAAATGAAAAAGGTTTTTTTTTAAATATCTTGTTCCCAACAAAATCCTCTTTTGGTTTTCAAAAATTCATTTCCAGCTGTTCGGAAACCACGCCCAAAGTGAATGTCTTTTATAGGAAAAATCATAGTCTTGTCATCATATTCAAAATTGTAAGTTCACCATGGATCTTGGGCTTGATTCATCAAATCTAAAGCTTTGTGTGCGAATCTAGCTTGCATGAGCTTTATCATGATTAAAGCCTCTTATCATCGCCTCAATCATGTCATCAAATTTGATAATGATTGTCACATTTTGCAATGGTAAATTCAACCATTTCTCATTTTGGGAAAATTTAATAACATGCCACACCAACTAATTTATCAATTCCATTTGTCAAATGATGATAGGTTATGTGGTAACTTTATTTTCTAGCGCTCGCTTATTCAGTAATTAAAAAAATTGTTGATATTTGATTTGTCAGTGCTTTCATTTTAAATTTTTTGAACTAACGTTGACAAATTAATTAACGATGCTTTTGTTTTAAATTTTTTGAGCCAGCGCTGACAAATTAATTGTCAGCACACTTGAAATTTTTATGAAAACCTTAAACAATTGTTCCAATCCATTACCTTTGAACCCTTTATCCTGAAACTAAACTGTGATAATAGGAGGATCTCAAGAACATCAAAGGCATCAAAGAGAAGGAGTTGACCTAGAGGAAATTTGAAAAGTACTTTCGAGAAAAGTACCTATCTAAGAAATATTATGACAAAAGAGCCAAGTGTGTGCACTTAAGTCTGAAATCCTAACCCCAGAGCATTCATATGTGCATGAGGGAGGAACGACTGAGTGTGAGTGCATAAATGTTAAGGTTCGGTTTATAGAACTTGGGTGGTAGAAAATTTGGAAGAAGTTGATGGATCGTCAATTTGGGTCATGTTATATATATATATATATATATATATATATATATAATTGGATGTTAATGCATAGCACGGGGGAAACGTGGGAACCCAACCATTGAATGAGTCAACAACTAATACACCCAAGCCAAGGGGCATTGAGGGGCTAGTTATGACCGCCACATGGATGCCATGTGATGGAGTGGTAACATGGTGCTTTTTGATTCGTTGGGACTCAAATTGCCAAATGTTTTGATTTAGAAGTTTATTGAAGTAAAAATTTATATCACTAGAATCATCTCAATGAGACAAATACAATGGTGATGTATAACTAAGGTCTTAAGTGATTTGATGAGATTGAAATTTTTATACCCCATTTCCATAACAACACCTCAGATCTTGGTTCAACGTAGTAACCACCTCCTTTAATCAGTGTTTTGGTAAGGGTTAGTGTTATAGACATTTTTGTGCCTTACAACATTGAGCATAAAATGTCCATAATCTAAGGGATCCAAAGTCCCTAAAAATGTTGTTCCTACCCCTAGAGGAACAAGGCTAACAAACCACAGCAATTCACAGAAGTTCTCCACCAGAAACTGCTCAAAAAAAAGTCAATTCAGGATCATTTCAGTGGCTCCACTAGCTGTTTGCGCTGAATGTCAAAGGCAACACTGGCTACCTGCGCTGAATGTCAAAGGAAACACTGGCTACCTGTGCTGAGCGAGAGTGGACATGTGGCAAGTTCATTTCTCAAGGTGTCAAAACCCAGGAAGCTTCCAAAATGACACTTGCCTCAGGGAATTCGACTGGTGATGAGTAAGAGGTTCCAAATCTCCAAGTGGAAGCAAGAACCTCCAAGTGGAATCAAGAACTGACAGAGGGAGAGGACACTAGTCAGATCTCAAGCTGACTCATCCTCTCTCCAAACATATATATATGGATCTCTCCTCCATGAGATCTAGAGGCTGGAATTTTGTTATTGCAAAGAATTGTTGTTGGTTTGAGATTGGAATCATTGGGTGCTTAGTGCTTTGAAGGGGGTGAAGATAGGAATTCCATTTGCTGGGAAGGAGATGCTGGATTGGAGCCCTCTGGGTTGTATCTCTTCCTGAACCTTGTTATTCATCAATAAATCTATCTTGGTTTCTCCTATATACTGATGTATTTTTGATGTATGATTGCATTAGTATGTTTAGTTTATTTCTAATCCTGAACTAGTTATGAATATGAATCCATGTCTTGTGTAGTGTTCTCTTCTTGTGATCTTGCAAAAACCTCTTGAAGCTGGGCGAGCGAGAAGGAAAGTAGCTGGGAACTCTCCAAGAGAAGAGAAGCCGGATCGAGGGACAAACGGAAGACACCGGTTAGTCCATCCATCTCTCTCTTCATTCTTAATTCATAAAGGAAGAATACTAGAATAGCTGTCTCTGTTTGTTGCTAAGGCACTGTCACACCTTAGGTGGATAGGATCGTCCTGCATAGGCATTTTTCCCCACAACAAATTGGCGACTCCGCTGGGGAGATCTGTTTAGTCATTTTATTTGTGTTTCTATCATTGTTGTTTCATAGACTTGACAGCAACAATCGAACTGCATTTGCTATTCCCAGATGCAAAGTAGACAGTTGCTGCTTTGATCCAATCACTGGACTTGTCTATGATCTGAACAATGGACTCACAAATGATTTGATGATCCTTTGTGATAGATCTTAGTACTCCCTCAAAGCATCCCTTTGATTGTACCTTGCTTGTTGCTTTTATTTGGCCTGAAACAGTAGATTAAATAGAAATCTGTGACCCAGAACCCAGTGAGAAACTCTTGTTTCTCCTTCAACGCGACAGCTGTGAAGAGGTTCTGCATTTCAACGCAGGTCCCGTGAAGGCTACCTGCGCTGAATGTCAAAACCCCTATGTTGAGGTTGCGCTGAACCAGTTTGGCCTTGTGCAGCTGGGGTTCTCTGCTCTGTTTTGCCCTGTTTTGATCTCTGATTTTTGCAGCCTGTAACCATCATAGGTACCAGTCTGATAACTCCTTTTCTCTGCTTAGATTCCGCCTCCTTTTGTACAAAACGACTGTGAGTGTTTTTATGTGTTTGTGACATCATTTGCAGTTTTCCTTTGCATGAGTGAAATAATCATCCTATAGCCCTTGATTCAGATCTGTTGATTGTGATCTTAGGAGAGAGTTCATTAGCTGTTTATAGTTGATTAAGTGTCAAAACAAGTGTTCATTTCGGAAATCGTTAAGTGTTGTAATCTCTTCTACCCTCTCTGATTTCGAAAGAGTAAACTTGTTTGCATTGGTCATTTAAAAGCAAATTCAAAGTTGTACAAAAAGCTTTCTTTGTAGGCATCAATATTAAGAAAGAGGAAAACAAACACCTGCATTATGCATTTGCATTTTGATAGTTTGCATGTTTGATTTAGGAAAAGTGCATTAGAGTGTGCTGATTGCTCTTTGAGAAAAGATGGTGTCTTTCTTTTCCCTTAGTAGCTAGGATTTTCAAAGTTGAAAAGATATAAAGCTTGCTTATCATCTTTAGACTGCATTTAGGAATTGTATCATACATCTTGTGGTGAACCTTGAAAGGCAAACTTCTAAAAAGATCAACCTAAAATAAATTGAATGAACTTAACAACGCTTTGCAACATAACGCACAACATAGAGGTCTAGGCTAGAGACGTGTTCCGGCGTCGTAAAGCCTGGTGACTGTCGATCTCGTTGATGGTGGGTGATTCCTCCTGAGGGACGATAGCGCCAGTACGGATTGTGCTCCCACGTACCGTCGCGTATATATTGGGAGACCCCTATAGGCATAAAACCTTTATCCTTAGGAAGCCGTGTCGGCCGCCCTACTGATCGCAATGCACTGAACACAGCATTCAGGAAGATCGACCGCCCGTACCCTAAAAAGTATTCTGCGGTTTTGCGAAAAGTTTGGCACACCCTCTGCCTAGAACTCCAGAGCAGTTCATTTTGGCCTTTTTCAGACTCTATAACAGAAAAAGTCCATCCGAGCATTTGTCACTTCGGGCTCGTTAAAACATCGAAGGAGACTAGAGTCATCTTTAGCTTTTTCTCGACTCTTTAAAAGTGAAAAAGCAAGTTGTGTCTAAAAGCGTCTAAAAAATTCATTTAATTCGGAAACACACTTTCCCCTTTTGTATTTTGGTTGATCGAGTAATCCGCAATCGTGGAAGAAAGTCAATTGAAACCCCGTCGTTCGCGGAGGCTTACGAGTCAACCGTCTTTGTCTCCGGAATCGAAAACAGTACGGACAAAGCGAACTCGTTTAACCGGTTCCAAATCTCCTCTTAAAGTTAGAACAAGTGTTCCGACGACATCGGAGGTTCTGGTTACTCCAAACATTTCTGGAAACCCTGCCTCTACAGAAGAAGTTCAACAGCCACAGAGGGACAGTAACATTGATCCTAGTTTGGGAGCAAATACTTGCGTTACTGAACCAGTTCCATCTGTAACCGGTTCAGAGAGTCTTGCTCCTCAAACAACTGTCGATGTCGATTCAACCCCTTCTTCGGCACCAGAAATATTTTACGGACCTGACGGTCTTCCCCTTCCACCTGGTTTGATTGCGATAGAAGAAATTGTAGAAGATCCGCAAGCAAGTAATCCAACACATTTTGGAGTAGGGGTCACTCTATTTCCTTCTACATCAGAAGTTAGTCTACCACAAGTGGAAGTTCCTGTAGAATCGCTAGGTAATCTCTTGGAGAGACTCAAAATGTCTGAACAACCGTCAACATCTAGGACTGTGTCGAACGACACGGTGACAGCAGAACCCCCTGCCGTCACTCCGACCATGTTTGCCGGCATACCATCTGTCCCAACTAGCTCACAATCGCTAGAAGGAGTCCACCCAGGGACTATTTCGACAGTGTGGTCTGTTCCAGTTTGTTCCTCCGGAATAATATCCGGCAACTCTTGTGTTGAAACTCGCCAGATTGATCCATGTGGAGGTCAATTTGGGCAATCCAGTTCCCAAGGACAAACAATCCCCTTGAGTTCCGGATTGCTACCGTATGGGGGGCAGTATGCCCTTTCATTACCCCCTCCGGGAGGGTATCCATACGGGAGTTCACAACAGTATTCAGGTTATACTGGAATTACATCAAGTGGTTGGGTACCTATGCTACCTCAACAACCAAGGGTTGTATATTCTATTCAACAGTGTGTACCTATGTCGAACATCCCGACCACACCGGCCATTGTGACAGTGTCGCAAGTTCAAACGTTTGTATGTCAACCTCAGATTTCTCAGGTTGTAATGCAACAGCCCCTTGACCCTGTGACACAACCACAATCGCCAACTGGTGGGGCGACACAGGTCCAAACGGGTACAATTACCCCACACCTTGGTCCAACGGTTAGTATAGCGCAACAGAACATGGCTTCACAACCATGGCTGGTGCAATACCAACAACCACAATTCCAGCAAGTGTACCAAGGTTCTGAGCAGCAGATCTTTGCGAACAATGGACAACCGTATATTCAAAACGGTCAAAACCAACCGCTTTACAGTGGTCAAGTCTGCCAACCGTATCAGTCGTACCAACATCAATTACATTATGCTGGTATGCAAAGGCCCACTGCTCAAGCAATTCCATCGTACCCTAGGTATGCTTCACCTAACCTGAATCAACAGTTACCATTCGTGGCAACTTTAGAGTTACCCGATTTACACCGGTTAACAAACAATCCAATTGCTTACGCCGCTTGGTGGCCAGCGATTCCTCACAAACTTCCATCGGACATTCCTAAATTTAATGGAAATCCAGGTGAAGACCCATCGAATCACGTGATGACTTTTCATCTGCGGTGTTCATCAAACACCCTAAACGATGATTCGATAAGACTTCGCCTTTTCCAGAGGACGTTAACGGGTCCAGCGGCAAAATGGTATATTGAATTACCTAGAGCCTCGTTCGACAATTTCAGCTCCCTAGCCACGACTTTCTTAACCCATTTTCAATTACCGATAAGGTATGAAACGGGAACAGAAATCTTAACCAACTTCAAGCAGACAACGGCCACTCATATATCCGATCATATACATGAGTGGCGTCGTCGTCGTAGGATGGTGAAAACGTACGTTCCCGATCAGCTATTAGCTGAATGGTTTATCAAGTCGTTACTTCCTGCCATAACGGAAGATGTGGCCAAGGGGGGAGTCATAATGGAGGAGCAAGTCATTGCTCGTGCACAATATCTAGACTTAGTCTACACTCAGTCTGGCACGCTCTACGACAAAATACCTGACGCCCCTAGACCAGAATTCTCAATTCCTCCTCCTCCTAAATCAAATAGTGACTCTCATGCCGGCGATGGCGTGATTGGCACGGAAAACACGAAATCGACAAAGGCTTCGTCTAAGAAAGCTCGTAAGAATTCGGATCAAAATGCAAAAGAAGAAATTCTTGCTTCGGAAGTAAATGTCGTATCAGCAGATAAAGGCAAAGAAACCAATCAACCGGGGAGCAAGAAGAAGCAAAACAAAGGGAAGAAGAAGAAACAGGGTGAGTCATCTCCCGGAAAAACTTCTTCGAATCCTCCTAGGAAAGGGAAACCAAAAATTCCATGTCAAATATGTGATGAGGATCATTGGACAGGCAATTTTCCATACAAAGCTAAGCTAAAAAGGTTCTTCAAAAGTTCGCAAACCTCAGCTGTGTTAACTGATCCGTTTCCCAATCCAGGTCAAAATCTGGTTGATAGTTGGAAATGCTTCCCCGTCGCAAGTGCTTATGTTGTCGGTTTCAAAACAACAGAATGATGCTTTGATTTCGACAAGGAACAAAGATTACAGGAATCCGCAGCTGTTGAATGACAAAGGTAAAGATCAACCAAGTAGTTCGACAACAACTTCGACAGAAGTTGTACCACCCATCATTCCTGAATTAACAATAAAACCGCCAAAGGGAGTAGTACACAAGTCGACATTTAATCCTCGCGCCAGAGCGGCGCAACATTATAACATAGTGGAAGATTTGGCCCAATCGCCATCCGCTATGTCGACTCTTGAAGTACTACAAAATTGTCCATCCCAAAGGCAGGCTTTGTTATCAGCCATTGGTGGGGTTGATCCTAAGGATTCCAATCTTGTATCCTTTGACCACAAAGGATACGATCCTCAGTTACCAGCTCAACTAGCTTTCCTTATCCAAGTGAAAGCCCTCAACAAAACTGTTCACCGAACAATTATTGATGAGGGAGCATCCACATGTATTATGTCGATGAGTTGTTGGAAAACTTTAGGATCTCCAACCTTGTCGCGATCTTCGACAACATTAAAGGCATTCGACGGAAGGACCTATACCCCGTGCGGTATCCTAAATAACTTGAAGGTTGAACTGGGGGGAAAAACAGTAGAAATAGATGTTGAAGTCATCGATGGGAATCTTGACTACAACATCCTACTAGGAAGACCGTGGATATATGCCATGGCAGCTGTAGTGTCGACTTATTTTAGGAAGATCGCATTCCCTTTTCAAGGAGGGATTACGATCGTCGAACAACAAGACTTCCTCCCTAATGGTTCACAAGTTACGGGAAGCATTCCCATGATCCATGGAAGCAACCATTCGCTTCAAGACATCGGAGTAGGCCTACTCAAAGACCCCACATTAATGGGAACTTTCGCACTTCCACCTCCAATCTATATAGGAGAAGTAGCGTTGGTAGGAGCCTGCAACATGATATCTTCCACGAATATCTCAGAAGACGATATCGACATGGATCATGCAATGGTGTTGCCCCCAAGCCCTATAGAAATATTGTAGCAATCAATGTTTCGGGCATGGGAGGCGAACCCAAATCAACGCTCATCAAGCGTTTGGGTAGATAGGTCTAGAGAATATGGTACCCCATTAGATCCTTGGTCGAAAGTGCATGGGACTGATGAAGGAATCCTACAATCAATGTTGATTGAGGGGGCACCATGGAATGATTGCCACCATCATTCCCTTCTTCCAGAATATGAAGAAGTTACTCAACATGACCTTTACCACCCTTCAATTTTTGAATTCCTATCAAATACTGTAAATACGGTGGATTCCGAGCGAAACTTATCCAATATTGAAGAAACTATAGCCATAAATATCTCGACTAAAACAAATGTTGTAGAGAATGTTTATGTCGGCAAAGGTTGTTCTCCTTCAGAACTGGAAATATATAACGCTCTTTTTCGCGAGTTCAGAGATGTCTTTGCTTGGTCATATGATGAAATGCCAGGCATTGACTCGAGTATCGTTGAACACGAAATTAAGATGTATCCTGATGTCAAACCAGTAAGACAACAGCTTCGGCAGGTGCACCCCAAGAAAGCCGCTGCCATAAAAGCAGAAGTTGAAAAGCTCCTCCATGCTGGTTTCATCTACCTGGTTCCTCTAACCGATTGGGTATCGAATATTGTCCCTGTTATGAAGAAACAAGGGACAATTAGAGTGTGTGTCGATTATAGGGATGTAAACCAAGCTTGTCCGAAGGACAACTACCCTACACCCTTCATCGACCAGATAATTGATGAATGCGCCGGATGTGAAATCTTTTCATTCATGGATGGATTTTCCGGGTATAATCAAATAAATATCCGCCCACAGGACCAGTCAAAGACTGCATTCATCTGTCCGTGGGGCACATTCGCTTATCGAAAATTACCCTTTGGTTTAAAGAACGCAGGGGCGACGTTTCAGAGGGCAATGAATTATGCCTTCCATGACATCAAGAACATCGTTCAACCATACCTCGATGACCTTCCGGCTCATTCGCGAAAGCAGACTGATCATCCGCAGCATTTAAGAGCGATATTTCTACGTTGCCGACACTACAAGATAAGACTCAATCCGCACAAATGTGTATTTTGCGTCAGTTCTAGTCCTTTGCTTGGCTTTGTGGTCTCTAAGGATGGGATTCGTCTCGACCCTTGCAAGGTTCAGGCAATCATTAATTTGCCTCCACCTTCAAATTTGCTTCAGATTCAGAAACTCCAAGGGAAAGCAAACTTTCTGAGGAGGTTCATTCCAAATTACGCAGAACTTGCTAAAGGTTATACTCGTCTTTTGAAAAAGGATGTACCTTTTGTCTGGGATAAGGTGGCGCAAGCTTCTTTTGATGCTCTGAAAGATTCTCTAGTAAAAGCATCATTAATGTATGCCCCAGACTATCAAAGAGATTTTAACCTGTATCTGGCTGCAGCAGATACGACCATTGTGATGGTTTTAGTCCAAGAAGTCGATGGAATTGAACATCCTATATATTATTTAAGTAAAAACTTAAATGATACAGAAAGAAAATATTCTTACGTTGAAAAGCTAGCGCTCGCTGCTGTTCAAGCGATACAAAGATTTCGACATTATGTCCTCTTTCGGAAAACTACCATTTTATCAGATTGCAACCCCATGACTTATATATTGTCGCGACAGTTGCTGGGGGGCAAATATTCAAAATGGATAACGATCCTTCAAGAGTTTGATCTAGAATTTGTAAAATCCAAATCAAAGAAAGCTTTAGTCTTCGCAGAATTATTGTGCGATCTCCCATCATCGTCCAACGATGAAACATCCGAAGAATCAATCGTGGACGAAAGTTTGTTTCTGATATCTACAAGCAATGAGTGGTATGGAGATATAATCATTTATCTCCAAACCCAAAAGTTCAGGCCCCACACCTCTCACTCAGAACAGAAACGTATACGATACCAACCAAAAGACTACATGATCGTCAGTGATACGCTTTACCGTCGTGGTATCGATACAGTTCTGAGAAGGTGCCTTACCCATGAGGAGGCCGAAAAAGCCCTGAATGAGTGTCATTCAGGCGTGTGTGGGGGGCATCAATCTGGATATGCTACAACACAAAAAATCTTACGAGCAGGATACTTCTGGCCAACCATGTTCAAAGATTGCATAACCGCAGTCAGAAGTTGCCATGCTTGTCAAATTTTTGATAGCAAAACCAGAAGACCACCCGCACCTTTACAGCCAATAGTTGCTGTCGGGCCTTTCGCCAAATGGGGCATCGATTTCATGACATGTAACCCCACCTCGACTGGGGGGCATTGGTATATCATAGTCGCCGTTGACTATTTTACCAAATGGGCCGAGGCAATGCCTACATTAGATAACATTGGTGAAACAGCTGCCCTTTTCTTTTTCAATCATGTAGTCGCCAGGTTCGGCGTACCACAGGCTATAGTTACAGATCATGGATCGAATTTTCGCAATCACATGATGGTTGAATTAGCTGCCAAGCTAGGGCTATCTCACGACAGCTCTACCCCGTATTATCCGCAAGCCAACGGACAAGTTGAAGCGATCAACAAGGTCCTGAAGCGTATGTTCCAAAGGATGATAGGAGTTCACAAAAGAAGGTGGCACCTAATCCTATACTCAGCCTTGTGGGCTTACCGAACATTAGTAAGGAATGCGACCGGGTTCACACCTTTCCAACTGGTGTATGGCCTGGAAGCAGTCTTGCCAATCCAGTGTGAAATCTCGTCTCTTAAACTCGGAATTGATCTCCTCCCCGGAACTTCAGAAGAAGAGGCCCGTTTCTTGGAATTAATCCAATTGGATGAAACCCGTCGTGATGCCGCTTTGGCTAACGAAGCCCATAAGAAACGAGTCAAGGCGCAGTTCGACAAAAATGTCAAACCCTGTGTCTTCTCAGAACGTGACTTGGTCTTGCTTTATGACCAAGAATCCGATAAATTGGGAGCAGGTAAATTTAATTCTTTATGGATGGGCCCCTATATTGTTAAACGAGTGTTAGTAAAAGGAGCCTACGAGTTAATGGATTATGATGGAATTCCACTGGCGCAACCCCGTAACGGGTTGTACCTCAAGCGTTACTATGCTTAAATAGTAACCTGTATGCTTTTGTTGTATTTTGTTTTCGCTAAAGTGTTTGTTTTGGTCGAGTAATCCACTTTTTTACATTTATTGCAGATGTCAAACCTTCTGGAGACATGTGTTGGATATGCCGACGGAGCGAGTCATAGTTCGAGGAACCTGTCCTCCGCAGCCTGGGCCATTTTTGATCCAAGCGGCGAGTTAGTAAGTTCAGAGGTGTATGTATTGGTCAATCAACGAATAACATCGCTGAGTATAGCGCGTTGATAGAACTACTCTCTGATACCATCACCCATGGTATACGCTGACTAATCGTCAGGCTAGACTCACAACTCGTAATACTACAACTCAATGGCGTATATTCCGTCCGCAACCCAGCTATTTATCGCATGTTCCTAAGGGTTAAGATTTTGGAAAGACAGTTTGATTTAATTCAATACCAGCATATTTCCAGAAACTTAAACACATTAACCGACTCATTAGCAAACTATGTGTTAGATAGACATTTGCGACATTTATAAAAAGAGACACATCATCAATGTTGTACATATGGATCATATAACTCAACCAGAATAAACCCCGAAAATCAAAATATATATATATATATATATATAGATATATATAAGCTGTTTATCATTCATACATAATGTTCTGTAACCAAGACAAAAATCGGTCGCATGACCCAAAAACTCAAAAATGCTAGGGGGCACCCTAGTCTAGTGATGCTCATGATAGCACGTCACGGCCTGTGCAATCATGCGTAAGAGACGAGTCCATCGTCTAGGCACACCAGTAGTATGTCGCTGCAACTGTAAAGGTAACTCATCAATCCTCACATCGGGAATGCCGAGAGTAAGGCTCTCAACCTGCTCCTGCACAACTGTAAGGGTCTCGGCCACGTCAAGGTCGCGGAGAATAACCCTCCCAACAGTCTCCCCTGCTGGGGCAGCGACTGGCACTCTCGGGCGAACTGCTGGACGAACAGGACCAACATCTGCATGCACACATGAGTTTGATTAAAGTCTTGATAGAATAAAGCACAAGGACATTATAAATAAGAACAGTAAACAGTAATATGGTCGAAAATTTTACCAATAGCACCCCACTGTTCGCCATCCGGCAGTATCAAGTCCGGATCACCTCGGAAATCCATACCAACATATGGATACTCGGAATAGACCATCTCCTGACGCTCGAACCACCTGAAGAAGGTATCAGTGAAAGAAATCTGAGATTGACCAGCGTGCCTAGACATATGATCAACCCATCTCTGCATGCGTGGCTCGGTAGGAGAAGGCAAGTCGAGTGCGATATACTGAGGCTGTATCAGTGGTATTTTCTCCAAGGCAAAGGCAGTCAAAATAGAACCAAATCCAAAGTTCTTCAGCTTCCCATCCTTTACCTTGTTCAACTGACTTTTCATCTGAAGAAGTACTGCATCACACCAGTTGAATATTTTTGGTTGGAGACACTCCAAGGCGTGCTGCACATAGGATCTGTTGGCAACATGAAGAGATGCGCTACCGGCCATCCTACCAATAGTATACAGAATGGACCTGAGAGATCTGTCATCAATCTCACGGATAATGACCTTGTCGTCTCTGCTCGGCTGAGATCCTTCCCTGCAATACTGACGGACATAATCTCTCACGGAGTCATTCCCTCGGGTCGAACCTGACAAAGAAATGGGAGCACCCCGCCTCGACAAGCCAGTCAAGAAGTAAATGTCTACTACGGTCAGGGGGATAGATTTGCCCCTAATCTGAAATACTTGGTTGATAGGATCCCAAGCATCAAGCATATACTGCAGTAAGGAGATCTGTGCTCTCATACTAGAGATACGGAAGAACTTCAGCAGGCCACAGTTCCGCAGCGCGTTCACCGTGATAGGGTCATGGAGGGCAATCATGTCCTCTTCTTCATGTTCTCGTTCTCGCCATGTAAGGGTCATTTTGCTCAAAATTCCCTGCAAAACAAACAAGAGAAAGAGTAAGATCCTGGATTTGATGAGAAACTGGCAAAATTTTCATCAAAAACTGTGCAACAGAACTGTTTTTCTATGCCCAACGCAACTGGCTAGTATTCCACCTGCGTTGAAGGTCAAACTGCCTTCATGCAGCTTGACATTCAACGCAGGTTTCGAGTGAACTACCTGCGCTGATGGCAGAGTGCCCTAACAAAACCCCAGGGGCTCAGGGGAGTAGGAAAACAGGCACAGAATGGAAAAAGGAAACCATGAAAAGAAAGAGCTAGGGTTTAGCTCCTTTCTGGTCCAGACGGCGCCGAAAATCGTCCGCAGAATCTCCCAGAATCAGCTGATGAAAATCAAGGGGGAAGAGGCACCTCCAAAGCTCCAACAAACCAAGTTCAAATGAAATGGTAAAATGAGAGGTAAAAGCACCTTTTAATTGCTTTTTACGTAGTTCAAAGCGAAATATTAGGGTTCTAATCTCATTTTCAAGCAAATGTTATTCATTTCTAACTAGTTTGATGCAGCAATTGAGGATACAGTACTATCTTTGAAAAGGGCAAAGCTATTCATGGTAAAA
This sequence comes from Pinus tabuliformis, assembly GCA_031772625.1. Classification (NCBI taxonomy): domain Eukaryota; kingdom Viridiplantae; phylum Streptophyta; class Pinopsida; order Pinales; family Pinaceae; genus Pinus; species Pinus tabuliformis. The sequence goes on along the minus strand of CM062807.1, from coordinate 261,259,828 downwards.
AATCAAAATTTGACCATATAATCGAGCAGTTTTAGCACACAGTTCATGCTCGTTAAAAAATAAACATAAGATCGAGCAAATGTTTCCACCCGCGTTTAAGCTCGTTAAAAAATGAACTATCCCGGTAAATAACCACAGTGAATGTAATATCATCAGCCATTAAAGCCTTGGTCGTGTTTGCACCGTCACCTCCACTTTTCCATTGGCCAATCGTTCACCTCCATATGATTGCTTACCCATTTTGAGGAACAGCTGCGAAGAGTGATTTCACTAGCCATCCTTGTGACACTGCCGTGATTGGAAAATTCCAACCTATACCTGGAATCAGCTGCTAACCCTGTTTATCACTCGTTCCTCAAAAGACGATTCTTCTTTAAGCTCTTTTCAACTGACTCGTAAAATATGAAAAGATTGCCGAGTCCTTGGCCTTCCAGCTCGTTAAAGGGACAGGAAGAGCTATCCCTCCTCTAGATTTTAATCTTTTTGGACCTGGGGGATTATTGCACAAAAAGATCGAGCGCTTGTTTTATTCGGCTCGTTAAAACTATCGAAAACTCATCCCTTCTGTATTGTTTTATACTTTTTCGGACTTAAGGGATTAGATGACGAAAAAGGACTTTTGGAGTTAACTTTATGTACCTTTTCAGACTCTCTAAAAATGAAAAGGACTGAGTTATCCTTGTCGTTAGACTCGTTAAAATCATTAAATAGCGACAAACTTGTCTTTAGACGAGAACGAGTTTCACTATCGCTAGGCTCGTTAAAACATAGCGATGGGCTTGCCCGAAGGGCAGGTTATAGAACAAGCATATGTTATCCTCCTCAAGCTTGACAAAAATAAAGAGGTACTGGTCAGCAATGACTGGGGAAAAATTGGGAGAAACTCAAGAAAACTTTGATGGTAGCAAGTCGCTCTTGAACATGACACTTTTCCTCCGTACCACAATCGGGTTGGGTTGTTTCATTCACCGGTCACATCCATGGTCTAACCATACCATCCATATTTGGGGTAATGCTACCAATCCATCACATCAGTGTCGCCATATGTTCAAGAGAAGTCGTTCAGAAAAGTCAACCGTGTCCCATCCACTGCCATACATTATCCTTCATCCTTTCATGGCCGCCACCCTGAATCATATGTCACAGATCGTTTTCACCTCCATTAAAATCATTAGCTCCATTCCGTGTCACTGATGTGGGATTCATTAAGGCCCTCCTTTGACGGATCGCTTCTTGTCGACATCAGCTCATTATCCAAGAAGTTGATCTAGGAACAACCCCTTCAGTACTTTGAAGCTTGCATGCCTCAATGGCAAGTTTCTCACTTCCGGCGACAGGTATACATCAATGACCTTCGACCGAAAGATTTTGCATGGTGTTCGACGCCAAGTCCTTTATTCACACCGCGTGAATTGTACTGCAGTACCTTGAGGGTCATTATCATTATCGGTGATTCCTCTCGCGCTTGTTAACGGTTTACATCATTGACTGGTAATCAAGCGATGTCTTTCCATGTTCGACTTTAGAACATTTCTCACATGGATCGACATGTACTTAGAGTGAAGATCGAACGAGTTTGAAGACCCCGGATCTAGTTTCATCCATCCGGGCTGCGATATATATTCAAGAAAGATAAAGACATTGACATGTACATCATTGCAGCAGATAATCATCCTACTCAAAGGATGATAATTTCATCAGAATTATCAGTCTACCATCAGACGATTGTCTGTTCTATGTACAGAAAAATGAATTTATAAAGCTGAGCATGGGAATGCCTGCCTCAGCTAGATCATGAAAGCAGTATGAAAAATAATGTATTGTATTGTATCTTATTACAGGTCTCCTCCCAGCATTGGATGAACTTCGGATCCCCCTGATAAAGCATTTCACCCGATAAACAGCCTCATACTTTAGGGGGCAACTGTTATAGACATTTTTGTGCCTTACAGCATTGAGCATAAAATTTCCATAATCTAAGGGATCCAAAGTCCCTAAACATGTTGTTCCTACCCCTAGAGGAACAAGGCTAACAAACCACAGCAATTCACAGAAGTTCTCCACCAGAAACTGCTCAAAAAAAAGTCAATTCAGGATCATTTCAGTGGCTCCACTAGCTGTTTGCGCTGAATGTCAAAGGCAACACTGGCTACCTGCGCTGAATGTCAAAGGCAACACTGGCTACCTGCGCTGAGCGAGAGTGGACATGTGGCAAGTTCATTTCTCAAGGTGTCAAAACCCAGGAAGCTTCCAAAATGACACTTGCCTCAGGGAATTCGACTGGTGATGAGTAAGAGGTTCCAAATCTCCAAGTGGAAGCAAGAACCTCCAAGTGGAATCAAGAACTGACAGAGGGAGAGGACACTAGTCAGATCTCAAGCTGACTCATCCTCTCTCCAAACATCTATATATGGATCTCTCCTCCATGAGATCTAGAGGCTAGAATTTTGTTATTGCAAAGAATTGCTGTTGGTTTGAGATTGGAATCATTGGGTGCTTAGTGCTTTGAAGGGGGTGAAGATAGGAATTCCATTTGCTGGGAAGGAGATGCTGGATTGGAGCCCTCTGGGTTGTATCTCTTCCTGAACCTTGTTATTCATCAATAAAGCTATCTTGGTTTCTCCTATATACTGATGTATTTTTGATGTATGATTGCATTAGTATGTTTAGTTTATTTCTAATCCCGAACTAGTTATGAATATGAATCCATGTCTTGTGTAGTGTTCTCTTCTTGTGATCTTGCAGAAACCTCTTGAAGCTGGGCGAGCGAGAAGGCAAGTAGCTGGGAACTCTCCAAGAGAAGAGAAGCCAGATCGAGGGACAAACGGAAGACACCGGTTAGTCCATCCATCTCTCTCTTCATTCTTAATTCATAAAGGAAGAATACTAGAATAGCTGTCTCTGTTTGTTGCTAAGGCACTGTCACACCTTAGGTGGATAGGATCGTCCTGCATAGGCATTTTTCCCCACAACAGTTAGAAGGGTGTGTGTTAAAAAGTGGTATCAGATTAACAAGTTCAAGGATCGGGCCTAGAGAGTCTCACATGCACATGCTAGATGATTGATTGATATCCATAATATGTCCGATCTATTAATTTTCCTTTTATGTTGAATACAAAATTTTGTAATGCATGGCTTATAGGTTTATTGACTGAACATGGTTACATACTGATTGATATGTGATGGGTAAATAATAATGTAGACCAAGAAGAAGAAGTAATTTGTGTTAAATTCATGTTTCTTATTGATGGATAACATTGATATGTATGTAAAGGTAGATTTGTAGGTATCCATGTGCCATAAGATAAAAGGAAATAGATTTTAATGCATAACATAAGGGAAATGTGGGATCCCAACCCATGAATGGGTCAACAACTAATACACTCAAGCCAAGTGACATTGAGGGGCTAGTTATGACTGCCACGTGGATGCCATGTGATTGAGTGGTGACATGGTGCTTTTTGATTCATTAGGACTCAAATGGCCAAAAAAATTTATTCAGAAGTTGATTGAAGTACAAATTTATATCATTGGAATCATCTCAATGAGACAAATATAATGGTGATGTATAACTAACAACAACACCTTGGATCTTGGTTCAATGTAGTTTTGTGGCCACAACCACCACCCTATTAAAACCTACCTTGATAGCAATTTTGAATGGGTCCCCTAAAAAAGTTGATCTTTCACCTCTCTGAATGATCTATTATATCCCAGAGACTTTAACTCATTGCCAAGTCAAATCTTCAATGCCCAATGGTTAAGCCCCCCTCTTCAAATATCTGTCGCATGGTTCATCTCTAACCCTTTCTAGCCCCTCATTCATACCCTCCATCGAGACCTTTTCGACCCTCAAAAACCTTCTATCGCACCTTATTTCCATTAGAACTCTTTATAATGGAAATGCTTCACAAACATGCATAAATCACCCTTTTTCCGCCTATCACAATCAACATTAAAACATAATTCTTACCGTAATACACCGGACCCGACGGTTTTATTAACCAAAATGTATATATTTTGGGTCCGGAGCCCCATTGTATATCGAAATCGGTGGGATTCCCAGGCTATATATATATATATATATACATATATACATATATATATATATATATATATATATATATATATATATATATATATATATATATATATATATATATATATATATATATATATATATATATATATATATATATATATATATATATATATATATATATATATATATATATATATATATATATATATATATATATATATATATATATATATATGTATATATATATATATATATATATATATATATATTATTATATATGCATATATTATTAACCGTATATATATATCAGGTCTGGAGCCCCATTGCATATCGCAATGGTAGGGTCTGGGGCATATATATAAGACACACTGCTACCAACCAGACCCGACGATGATTATAGACCATGATGCATATTATTTCAAGTCCAGACTTATGGCCGGACGTGGGTTTTCCTGTATATTCCTGTGTTTTTTGAAAAGTATTGAGGTCGGGTTTTTTCAAAGGGAAGTCTAACATTGTGGACCCACCGTATATATATATATATATATATATATATATATATATAAGGTGCACCTGGCTTCCAGACCCGATAACATTATTAACCGTAGTATATATATCGGGTCTGGAGCCCCATTGCATATTGCAATCGGCAGGGTCTGGGGCCTTTATATAAGACACACTGCTACCAACCAGACCCGACGATGATTATAGACCATGATGCATATTATTTCAAGTCCAGACTTATGGCCGGACGTGGGATTTCCCGTATATTCCTGTGTTTTTTGAAAAGTATTGAGGTCGGGTTTTTTCAAAGGGAAGTCTAACATTGCAGACCCATCGACAGTATTAACACACACACACGCACACACACACACACACACACACACACACACACACACACACACATATACACATCAGGTCCAGAGCCCTATCGAGTATCGCAATCGCCGGGTTCTGAGGCTTGTATATAAGGCACACCACTATATACCAAACCTGCCGATCACTATCAATTTGGGTGCATAATTTTTCAAGTCCGCCCTATGGCTCGGCCATGGGGTTTTCCTGTGTTTTCCCATGTTTTTTGATAATACGATGGGGTCAGGGTTTCTCAAAGGGAAGTCTTATGCAGCAGACCCGAAGGATTATGAACCACGACATATATGTGTTTCGGGTTTGGCCAATCACAAGTTGCAATCGGCAGAGCTTTGAGCTCAACCACACAACACAATGTGATGCGATAGTATTTCATGGACTTGATAAGGTATGGGTTCCCGTCTATAATATTTCAAGTCCAGATTTTGGATCCGGTTCGATGTTATGCAATGATTTTCAGTGTAAATTGGATTTTCGCTTGCAGGACATAATCAATGCATGGGTTAAAAACCACGGGGCGATTCTTTTACACTTGTTCCTTTGGATGTTATAAACGCTTTATGAAGGCAAGATTTGTGTTTTTTAAGCATTTTTATCATATTTTCGTAAGTATGATTGATGTTGGTTATCTCTGCAGGCGAGGCTAAAGAATGGATGCATAAGCTTCAAGTATGGCTTTAGATAAAAGATGCATGAGCGGATCCGATGAGTTTATATATACAGATATGTTTTATTTAAATATTTGGCTTTAGGCATTGGCAGTCATGTTTCCATGTGTTACATGTGTGTTTTGAAGGTTATGTGGCCTCAAGCTATATCATGAATAAATGAAATGCATACCTCTCCCTTTCAATCAACATCTATTCATTTCCCCAAGAAATGAAACGCTCCAAGAGATGTGGCCTTTACATGTCAGCGGTTACACTGACTGTTCTACGATTGTATATTCTAATTTGTGAATTGAAAAGAGAAGGGAGGTGAAAAGTCAGGGAAGACCGAGAGTCATTTCTAGTTGCATAAGTATTCCCTCCAGATAGGAGAGCGGGGCTTTTTGTTTAGAAAGAACAACTTTGGTTTATTATGAATAAAGAAGACTATTTGGTTGAATGAAGAGCCTTTTGTTTCAAATTTAAGGTCCTTTGCTTTTATATGTTTTGAAACGTGGTGTTGTTGCTAGCATAAATACAAATGTGTTTTGTTTTTGTGCATATTGATAACAATATAGCTTATCATTAGCCTTGGTTGTTTGAATGTAATTCTTCATCACAGTTAATTCATAGGCAGTCCCTGATTTGAAACTTTGTTAGACATCAGTTGCAAGATTTATTTGTATAAAAGGGAATGTGTATTCCTGTATGAATGATTGGATTGCAATATAGATTTGATGCACCCTTTTTCTTATGTGAACCATTAATTGATTCGTTTGGACTTGGAATTTACCTATGATGTTTAACCTCTCTTTTGTTATGCTCCTGTAGGATAGATTAGGTTAGTTAGGACTATATTAGAGTAGTTAACAGTAGTGTAGATAGTATTTGATGCATATAGGTTAGATATTTATTTTGATGATTTAATTGAAGTCTTCCTCCAAGAAGCAATCTCTTAACACCTATAACAGTTCACAGGGTCCTTTAAAACCCATTGGAGCTAGCCACTCCAAAAGAAAGCAGATCTAATTGGGGTCTGTGATTAGGTTAGTTCCCCTTGTTGGTATAGCAAAAATTCGCCATGTCAACAAATTGGTGCTAGAAGGAGGGCCTGAACCACCGTCCACAACTTTTTATGATTTCATCTATAAATGTCATGGACTCGAAAATATTAATGCATGGATCATGAAGGTCAAAAAGACCCTTCTTCCCATTCAGAAAAGCCTCATTTTGAAGAAGAGACACTGTGGGAGTATCCTGTCACTCAGGAACAACCAGTCAGAATACTTACTCGGGCTTACGCTCGTTCCCTCTCTCAACTCCCCATCTTTCACTCTTTACCTCTAACAACTAAAAGAAAGCCAAGGATCTGTTCCATAAATGAAGAGACATTTGTAGCCCCGTCTCTTGAAGATATTGTGCTTGAATCCTTGCAAAGTATCGACACTCCCTAGGAAGAAATTCTTGAAGATCCACTCTCTGAAGGTAATCCCTAGCCCGATTTGGGAATTCTTAATAAAGAAAGCCTCGAAGAAACCTTCAATCGGAACATCCCTATCCACAATATGCTTAATGTTCCTCTTCCAGGTGGGAACCAGCTTCAACCGGGTGGGAACCAACTCCCACCTCCTCCGGAAGCACTCCCTCCCTGGCTCACTCAAGATGTCGTAGCGGTACCTGAGCAACAACATCCCTTACCCAAGAATGTAGAAAGAGTACTACCTGAATTCGACCCTGAGAAGGGAGACACTGCTGATAACCATATTCACTCTTTCTTCTGGCTGTGCGCATGTTGGGGGTAGCCGATGAAGATACAGTATGTCACTTATTCCCTTTTACCCTGATTGGTGAAACTTCCACATGGTACTTTAGCTTGAGAATAGGATTGATCACCTCATGGGTTTCCTTTCAATAGACCTTTTTAGACAAGTATGGTGATGAAAAAACCCTGTGGCCTTAGTTCTAGAAATATCTCATTTGAAAATGGAAACCAAAGAAAAGGTCAATGATTTTAACATCTGGTTCAAAACCCTATTCAACAGAATCTCTGCTAATGCTAGACCTACTGAGGAGGTGCTCATGGAATTCTACATCATTGTCTCCCTGTCCCTCCTGCGATGTGGGTCAAAAGGAGTAACGCACAAACCTTACAGGGTGTTATCGATGAAGCAGTAAAAGTCGAGAATGAAATGATCAATCTCATAGCATGTCATCATACAACTTGAGAAAAGAAAGCCTCTCAAGCATCCAAGAACAATAATGGGAGTGATAACAAAGGGGCTGAAATCAAAGAAAAGGATACCACAAATGTAGAAGGTTTTCATTGGATCATTAAGAAGTTGACAAACACAATCATCGATATGAAAAGGAATTCTTGAGAGAGTACAAGCGGGATTGGAGGAGAGTATAACAATAGAAAATATTTCAAACCTTTCTAGTGTAAGGAGACAGAAGGTGGTCATGGTCCGCTTGCACTTCCTGCTCCACCCAATAAAGGGAATTTAAATACATAAGAGTTGGCTCTTATCGGATTGTTCCTTAACCAAGAAGAACCTATAGTGGAGCTAGAGCTAGAACAAGAAAATGTGGAAGAATAACAAGTAGAAGAGCCCTTGGAAGAGGAATCTCAAATCAATGTACTATGGGATTTGTACACAAATGAGAACGATGATGACGAAGGAGATATTATGGCAGAAATACACACTAATGAAATCCATACATGAAGTAAAGGGCCACTCGTGGGTGTGATGAAGCCTGTAGATTAGAAAAAGAAAGATGTTCGCCCATTGAAGGTATCTGCTCCCAAGGTTCCTATTGAGAGGAATAAACCTACTGGTGATTCCAAGAGTACGCCAGTCGTGAGCTATCCTCAGAAAGAAAATGCATCTCCAAATGCAATGAAGGCGACTCACAATGGTAAAGTCCCACCTAAGAATGGAAAAACAAGTATGTTTACTCTGCCCTATCCTATTTATAACATTGATTACAATATTGTGGATGATATTAAGAAATCTCGAGCTAATATCACGTATTTTGATTTGTTAAAGTTAACGCAGCAGAGAGATCTGCTCTTAAAAGCTATGAATGAATGGAATTCCAAATCTCCCACCATTTTGAGCAGCCAAACCCAAAAGTTGGTCTCCAAACCTGTTAGTACTCCCAGTACAGCCCAAAAGCTAGCAACCATGGAAGCCACCCTATCAAAAATGAATTGAAACCCCCAAGATGTTAGTGTAGCCATGATAGGAAGGAAATCAAAATCCATGACTCCCCCTTTCATTATCACATTTGAAATCTTCAACATGAACGTACACAATTGCTTGGTAGACTGATGTGCCTTGTCCACTGTGATGCCTTACGTTATTGCTAAAAGACTACATGCAATACCTGAGAAAAATGGAACTCGAATCATGCAATTAGACGGGACAAATGTGAAAGTAATTGGGGAATTGAAAGATGTACTGATTCAGATGACTACTAAACCATGGTACCCACAAGTCATTGATATAGTTGTAGTCGACATACCCGAGGCTTATGGAATGCTGGTTAGTAGGGACTGGTCAGCAAAACTGAATGGATACTTATCAACTGATTGGTCCCATCTCTTGCTTCCTCAGAAGGGAAAAGGTGATATGCTGAGAGTTGATCGAGAAAGATACATGAAGTATGTAGTGATGGATCTAAACAGTCCCAATGAACCTGTAATGTTTACCAACTCTATCCTTGGGAATTATAGTTTCAATGTTTGTGCCACAGAAACCTGTTTTGGAGAATTCCATGTAGAAACAATTGAATAAACTGCAATAAACACACAGTGGGAAGCTCTCCCTTGTAGTCCAACTGATGAACCACTTGGTAATATAGTAGATGATAGAACTAGTTTCATAGGAAGCAATTCAATTGATGTAACACTAGACTCTATATTTTGGACACTCTATTTTGATGGCTCTAACTGCCTTGAAGGTGCAGGTGTTGGGAACGTTCTCATTGATCCACAAGGGAACCAACATTTGATGGCTAGCTGGTTGGAGTTCACATGCACCAACAACATAGCAGAATACGAAGGCTTGCTGCAGGGCCTGAAAAGGGCCATTGGTATGAAGGTAAAAAATCTTAAAGTTTTGGTGACTCGCAGATAATTGTGGACTAGGTAAGGAAGAGGATACGCTGTAATTCTCCATACCTGATAAGATACCAACATGAGGTATGGAACTTAATTGACAGTTTTGATTCTTTTAATATCACATACATACCTCGAGGACAAAACCAAGATGCCGATCTGATGGCTGGTATGGCTACAAAAATTTGCCTAATTTTAGATTAAAGAAGAATAAATGTTATGTTGAATTGATTTTCAGACCATCCGTGCCTGACAACATATCAAATTGGCAGGTGTTCGAAGATGACAAGCAAATGATTGAGTTCTTGCACTGCGAGAAGACATTCAAGAATGCAATCATTGATGAAAAGGATCACGAAACGCTTATGAAGGAGAGGGAAGATGAGGAAAAGGATCAGTCCAATATGATTCCCAAGTCAGTTCTCAAGATGGAGCACTTGTATGACTGACATGATAAATTCAAAAGTTCGACCAACTGAAAAATGCATAGCTCATCCATGAAGTATGAATTGATCAACCTTGGAACCAAAGAACACCCAAAAAATGTCAATTTGGGCTAGGGGTGCTCTCCACAAGAGAAGGCTGCATTTGTCAAGCTATTTAAAGAATACAAGGATGTCTTTTCATGGACATATGGTGACTTAAAGCCCTTTTATACTAGTGTTATGCAGCATGTAATTCCTTTAGAAAAGGAGGCTAAGCCCTACCAACAAAAGCTTCGAAAGATGTAGCCAAGCTTAGAACCGTTGGTGAAGAAAGAATTAAAAAAAATGTTGGATGCGAAAATCATCTTTCCAGTCAGACACACCCATTGGGTAGCCAATATCATGCCAGTAAGAAAGAAAAGTGGAGATATTAGGTTGTGTATCAATTTTAGAAACCTGAACAAAGCATTGCAAAAGGATAACTATCCTGTCCCTTCTATGGAACACATTCTTTAGTGCGTTTCTGGGTCTGAAATGTTGTCCCTATTAGATGGGTTTTCAGGATGTAATCAAGTATTGGTATCTAATGGGGATCAGCTTAAGACAACCTTCAACACTAGATGGGGCACCTACTCATATCGTAAAATGCCTTTTGGACTTATTAATGCGGGCGCCACATTCCAGAGAGCTATGGACATAGATTTCTAAGGGTTGATTAACAGATTAGTAGTGGTTTACATGGATGACATCACTGTGTATTCATATCACAAAAGGGATCATATGTATCACCTGAAACAGATTTTCGAAAGATGCCGAAGGTATAGAATATCATTGAATCCCAAGAAGAGAGTCTTTGCAGTCATAAAAGGGAAACTACTGGGCCATATCCTCTCTAAAGAAGGGATTGTTATTGATCCTGAAAGAGTAGAGACCATCATGAGAATACAACCCCTACAAATAAAATGGCAATGCAATCTTTCTTCAAGAAGATTAATTTCGTTAGGAAATTTGTTTCAAAGTTCATACAAATAGTGCTCCCATGCAACTAATGATGAAAAAGGATATTGTGTATAAGTGGAGTGATGAAGATAAGAAATCATTTCAACGAATCAAGGAAGCCATCGCAGAAGCTCCTACATTGGTCAGCCCCAATTTCGGCAAGGAATTCTTCTTGTAAACTTTTGCTTCTGATCGTTCATATGTCACGATCCTCACTCAAAAAAATGTCGAGGACAAAGAAGTCCCCATTTCCTATATGAGTTCTAATCTCGAGGGAGAAGAACTGAATTACTCAGATGTGGAGAAACAAGGCTTTGCGGTTTTCAAGGCTATAAAACATTTCCTCCCTTATTTATTAAAGGTCAGGACTAAAGTGATTGTTCCCCATCCTGCTGTAAGAGCCCTCTTCATGCAAAAATAAATGGGTGAACAGAGAGGAAAGTGGATAATCGCACTTCAAGAATTTGACCTTGAGATTAAGCCGAAAAAGATAGTTCGAGGGTAGGGATTATGTAGGCTAGCAGTAGAAGCCTTAGTGGATAGAGAAGGGGTGTTCGAAGAACCAAAAGCACAGAACCTACAGAATGCACAAGTCGAATTTAGGGAGGATCCCCTATGGATTAATGAAGTGCTGAAGTGTGAGCGCGAAACGTCAAAAGCCCTTTTAGACCCTAAGTCGTGGTATTATGACATCCACTTTTATCTTACACAGGGGTCATGTCCTGAACACATGGATGCATCATAGAGGAGAGTGCTCAGATTGAAATCTAATCAGTGTCACTTGGCCAATGACACATTATACAGAAAAAATTATGATGGAATCTAGCTGAGGTGATTGGAAAAGGATGATGCCAACCATGTCTTGAAATAAATGCATGACGACCCAGCAAGTGGTCACTATGGTGGAGAGACCACTGCTCACAAAATATTAAGAGCCAGATATTATTGGCCCACAGTGTTCAGAGACTCGCATGCCTACACTCGCAAATGAAAGGTGTGTCAAACCGCTGCAAGACGAGAAAGAAAGCCAGTTTTTCCCCTCAGGCCTGTTATGATTTATCATCCGTTCCAACAATGGGGCCTAGATGTCATAGGCAAGATCACTCCAAACTCTTCACAGCCGCATAAGTATATACTCATAGCGACTAACTACTTCACTAGATGGACCGAAGCCATCTCGCTTCAGAAGGTGAACGAAGATGAGGTAATATAATTTATTGAGAAATTCATTATCAATAGGTATGGCATTCCTGATGCTCTCATATTTGATAATGCTTCTTACTTTTCATCACTAAAATTGACTGAATTTGCTATTTTTAAATCAATTCACATAAGGTATGCATCTAACTATTACCCCCAAGGAAATGGAGGTGCAGAGTCCTCAAACAAGAATGGATAAGCATAATCTGTAAATCTATCGCTGACAACCAAAGGAACTAGCACAACACTCTAAAAAATTCCCTTTGGGCCGATAGGGTCACCCCAAAAGTGGCCTTAGGAAACTCCCCATACTTCCTCATTTATGGACAGGAAGCCATCTTGCCTCCAAATGTTACCCTTCCCTCTTTACAGCTCTCCCAAGCTTCAAGAGGAACCCCTTCAACCTTGCTTCAAGAAAGGATCAACCAACTGGTGAGGTTGGAGGAATTGAGAGATAAAGCCAGAAATAAATTCAGAAATCACCAAATGATTGTGAAGAGGTGGTTTGATCACCATCTGGCAGGAGATAAATATTAACAACTAGAAGAGCTAGTCCTAAAATGGGACAAGTTGAATGACCCAAAAGGTAAGCACATGAAATTCCAACACTTATGGCTGGGCCCATTCCAAACTGAGGAGAAAATTGGTCAGGGAACTTACAGACTAAAAACTTTACAGGGAGAAACCGAAAAATACCTGTTAATGGCCAGCATCTCCTTTTCCTCCCAGAGGTCATGACATCAAGGCCCCACCACCAAGAGATATCTAGGGGCATGGGTAGTTGGATGAGGATACTAGGAGAGATCTTTAAAGGAGGAAGCTATGCTTCATCTACCATGAGATTTAAGCACCAGGCCACAAATGCATCACAGGAAAGGCCTATTACATTAATGTCTTCTTTGATACTCACTAGGAGGATGAAGCAGAACATGAGGTAGATTGGGGTGATAGCGAAACACATGTAGCAAGGGGACCATCTACACAACCACTACCTAGGGGAGAAACTTTCACACCTCCTGGGGTAGTGCTTGCTTCATTGGATGGGGTTCCCAAATTTTTGACCCTAAGGATCAGAGGCATAGTGTAGGGACAGTGCATCTTAGTTTTGGTAGATAATGGGGCTACCCACAACTTCATTAATGCACATATGGTATAGAGGAGGGGAATTACTACAAAAGATTTGGAGGGGTTTTCAATCCTTATGTCAGGGGATAGGACCATGGAGTGCACCATATATGTCCCCCCTTTGATAGTGACCATGGGGAATTACTCAGTGACAAACCACCTTTTCATGGTGGATGTGTTAGACACCAACATGGTGATGGGTTTCTAGTGGCTCTACTCTCTTGGGCAAGTGATTACTAATTGATATAATTTTGAGATGGAGATCATGGGGCCAAACAAGAATTTCGTTGCCTTGAGGGGCATGCAATCATACACACCACAGATAGTCTTAACACACCAGATGGAGGCTAAATTGAAGCATGGGGACACTTAGTGGCCAGTGAAGTTGAGGATTTGAGAGGCTGGGGGCCAACCCAAACCACCCCACCAAATATTCAGGACATCTTGGATAGGTATAGTGTTTAGGTACATCCCACCTGGACAACCACCAGACAGGGGGTTTGAGCACACAATTGAGCTAGAGCCATGGGTACAAGAAATCATCACAACCATTACAGACATCCCAAGGCCTATCGAGATGAGATTGAGTGAGCCATTTTGGAGTTGTTGGCATTGGGACACATCAAGCCCATTTCTAGCCCCTTCGCTTCTTCAGTTGTCCTAGTGAAGAAGAAGGATGGTATGTTGAGGTTGTGCATTGATTATAGATCCGTAAATAATATGACCTCGAAGAATAAGAACCCAATTCCCTGGATAGATGAGATGATGGATGATATTAGAGGATCTAAGTAATTCACTAGGATAGATCCATGTTAGGGGTACCACCATATTTGGGTGAGGGATCGAGTTACGCCCAAGAAAACATTCACATGACACTATGGCCACTTCGAGTTCTTATTTATGCCCTTTTGGTTTACCAACTGCTATGGGGTAAAATGCACGAGATGAAAACTACCGTCGAAAGTCTTCCCGGGACTTCCTACAAACCATAAGGTTATCTGCAAAAGGTACCTGTCACACACATGTTCATCTATTTGACATATATTGACATGATATGGAGAAATGATCACCTTTGGTTCCTTCTAGATTCGCTTGGGGATCTCCGTGTGGTAAGAAGAACTCCTTTTGACCAGCTCCAAGACGATTCCTACACAAAAGAACAAAGCAAACCAATCATAGCATATACTTTTGACAATTAATGAAATAATACGTAACAAACATGTATAAATGTGTAACTTATCTACTCAACACAACAAGCATCAGAATGGACAAATAAATGCACAATATCACCAACACTTCGAGTAGTGGAACACAACCGCAGTCCTATATTCAGAATAGAAGAGTGATTACAACAACCCTGTTGCATCAGCCTTCCTTATCCCTTCTTCCTCTCTCTCTCCTTCTTTCGTCTAGCTCCTTCAAGAATATGACAATAGCACAACAGCACCATGTACTATCCTTCTAAATGCTCTGACCATTGTGCAGTGGCCCTCTCATTGCTTAAATAGCAATCAAATTAGGGCTTCCCAACCCCACCAGTAGTTCATTTGGGTAAAAACCATGAACCTACCTCTTTTACCAGCTTTTTCCCATTTGCCTATGTTTCCGAAATAAAATTTCTCCAAATATCTTGAATTTTGGAGATTCCCTGCTTTTCTTGCACAAATTTAGGGAAATAATATCTAGATATTTTATGGAAGATTCGTTGGCATAACCACTTGAGCATCACTAAAGTTCACTAACGCTCCCCCTGGTCTAACAACATGAGTTAGCAGGTAGACTAACACTCCTTTATTCTTGTAAACAAGCTTTATAAAGTAGGTTGTCAGTGTACAGAGAGCGTTAGCGTGGATTTTGGGCCTGCAACTGTGGTCAATCTTTTAGTCATCTTGTCCTTCTCCTCTAAGTTGATTAGGAGGTCAATTTGTCATATAACAGATGCCCCCTAAAGTATGAGATCAGAGGCAGAGACGATGGCCTAAATACTTTATGAAAATACTGTAGTTTCCTGTCAAAATCTTTGCAGAGAGAGAGAGAAGTTTCGGGCGATAAGGAAAACATGATACAACAAAAGTACATATATATGAACTACTAAAATCATGTCCTGAGTCAGGCATTCCCATGCTCAGTAGCTGTGTCAGAGTAACTTTCTCCTCAGAGATATAACAATGCTGGCCGCCAATATGGCACAGGGCAGATCCAGTGTCATAATAGATTATCCTGAAATGGTTTTCTTCAAAGAACAATATCATGGCTTGGGAAAGGAAACAAGGCTGAATGATGTAAGCCTCTACCCAAGGTCTTGATTCCTGCTTCACCGAATAGCATAGATTGGTACATGTGATAAAATGAGTTGACGTCGAACATGCACAAAATCATCGATTACCAACCAATAATGGAGACTGTTAACATATGCGAGGAAGGCCACCGATAATGGTGATGGTCTCCAAGATGCACAGTGAAAACTAGCGAGTGTGAAATATTTTTTGTTGTCGAACACTCCTCGAATCGCTTAACCAGGATCCAATGATGAAAACTCGTGATCAAGCTCAAGGTAACTGCCACTAACGTCTGCAAGCACCAAGGCACTGAATGTGTTTCTGAGTTATCTTCCTAGATAGAGTGTTTAAGTCGATAGGAAGGAACCTGTCAAAAGGTATGCAATGACGTGTCCTACATCAGTCGACACAAAACTGGACAAGGATGATTTTGTTTTTTGAAGAAACTTTTGAGCTTTTGGGTCTAGAAAATGGAGGGCATGATGAAAGGATATGTAGGGTCAATTGATTGAGGAAACAAGTAGGGACCCTTGAACAATAGAAGGAACGACAATGGTTTTAACCAGACATCACTAGACTCATGAACACTACAGAGTGTTTAAGATACAGAGATGCAATGGCATCAGGGTATATAGGCTAAAAACTCATAGGTTGGTAGGGTTCATATTGAGAGGCTATCAAAATGACGGTTTATCTGAGGGAGTGCCATGTTCAAGGGAACTTTTGCTGCCAAACCATGCTTTAGAATATGGTTGTATTTCCACTTTTCCCCATCTGATTTTTAATGAGTCCAGACAGGTAAACTCATCGATCTTTTCATGTTTAGAGAGTCTGAAAAGGATTGCAAAAATAATGACTCTTTTCCCTATCTGATTAGTTTAATGAGTCCAGACAGGGAAACTTGTTGATTTTTTCATCTTTTAAGAGTCTGAAAAGTATCATAAAAAGAACGACTCTATATCTTGTCTGTGTATTGATGAGCCCCAATTTTGGTACAATTTGGGCTCATTTTGGCCTATTATACTTGCTCAAACCATTCATTTTTTATTGCTTATGCATGCATTTCTTAGTTTGTTCATGTTGTTTGTAGGAAGAAGGGTAGGAACTCTATCTACGTGACTAATGCATTATGATTCCAGGTTTTGGCATTAAAAGGGAGCAAAAGACAACGAAAAAGGAGACAAGGAGACAACGAGGTGGCACTGCTGGTTTTTAGGAGTGGATGTCCACGGTCTTGGGGACATTCCTCGTGATTCCCACCAAGAACTCCGAGCTCCAATCCATCTCCCCTCCGAGCTTAGAAGCAGCCAGCTGTTCTACAGGAACAGCAGTTACAACTGTTCTACAGGAACAGCACTTATGACTGTCCTACAGGATCAGCAGTTAAACTCTAGTTGGACAGCCGAGCTCCTAAAATCAAGGACACTTGTTGGATCACTGTTTTGCATAAGTATAGAGGCCGTAGCCTTTGATAGGTTGTTGAAACTTTCGCATTACTATTGTAATTTTGGAGCACAGCTCAGTTTTTGTTCCTTTTTGTAAGCCAATTTGGCATGACATCAGATTATGAATAAAGAAGGCAGATTTTGATCTAGCTCTGAGTTTTCTTAAGGAGACTATAGCTCTCAGGTTAGGGCCCAACCTGAGAGCCATAGATCCCCTCTGCTGTAGTGTTGTTTGCATTTCGTTTCAGCACTCTGAGTTTTCATTTTCACATGCAATTTGAATTACAGGTTGTTGAATTAGTCTTTTTCATGAGCATAGATAGGACTGGTTTATGGTTGAATTGCTTTCGGTTGTTTAGTTAGATTAGCAGGTTGATAATACATTGGAGCTCCAGCAAAAAAAGGTTGAGGAAGTCTCCACTGCCATCTCCGTTTGGAGATTGGAGTGCAGCCTATACCAGCCACAAAAATACGCATTTCTTTATTTCATGATTGCTACAAACACAGTCACGTTATGTTAGATGCTTCCACATGATTCACACCTGCACCACACTCCTTCATCACAGCTTCATGCACATTCTCCTTCGCGTTTTGGATTGTTGTTCATTGAATTTACAAGCACAGGTAGTTTAGGTTAATGCATTTTTGGTTTGGTGACAATCATAAGCATTTGTTTCACTTACACTGCTCTCTCTCGTTCCATTACCTTCTCCTCCATCTTGATCACGCATGCAAACCCATATTTTCCCTCTGTTCCGCTCTGTTATCTCCCAAAGTCTTTCACTCCTCACGTAACTTCATTCTCTAGCCCTTTCATTGACATAGCCCTTTACCTTCCAACCTACTCCCTACACTCACTTCCCATCCTATTCTTCCACTTCTGAGCCATCACCAGCCTCATTCCTACCTTACACATCTCCCCCTACCATTTCATCACTCCTCCATCACGCCAAACACTCACGGTAGGTCATCCTGTAGCCGTTTGTAGACATCCTGTAGAAACCAGAGTATCCTGTAGGATCCCCTGCAGACATCCTGTAGGAGGCCACTCACTCGGTTGCTGAGCATCTGAATGTGAGGAACCTCTGTGGATGGATGCTAAGGATCCCTAGGGACCTCTCCTAGCCTCCCCAACCTGTCCCACGCTTTCCTTCCTTCTCCATCCCATCTGCACAACCAAACCCTAATTAGCACTCAATCACAATCATTCCATACACTTAAAGGAAAAATACAAAAACATGTCTTTTATGATGCAAGCAGCTTAGATCCATGCATTTTCACTTATTAGAGGTAACAACAGCATTGGTAGAGGTTTCATTCACATTCTTTGCATTATAGAGGTTAGACTAGTTAAATTAGGGTTTCCTAGGTTTACATGCTTTGATTTGCTTTCAGTCCATTTTGTCAAGTAGAGTAGTTTTCCTTTGAAAATAGCTTTCGTCCATCAATTAGCAAGCTTCTTCTGAGAGCCTATAGAAGTTGGCTTGAGCCCTAGCGGACTTGTGCCAGCTGACCAAGTGACAACTGCGACAAGAGCTAGTACTTGTGCATATAGCACCGTCGCTTCCAAGTTTGTACGAACTACCGGGTTGATAAAATGAGAGACAGGAAGCCCCAGGAGTTGTAGCATTATTGCTACAATACTGGAGCTCACCATCTTTTTGGCACCGTTGCCGGGGAAGCGTCAGAGTATTAGTAATTGTTGCTCTTCTTCTACTTTCGTACTCTTACT
Organism: Pinus tabuliformis; assembly: GCA_031772625.1. NCBI lineage: Eukaryota > Viridiplantae > Streptophyta > Pinopsida > Pinales > Pinaceae > Pinus > Pinus tabuliformis. The sequence continues at coordinate 261,240,941 of CM062807.1, read as the reverse complement.
TCTGCTCAGTAGTTTATTTCATTTCCATTCTGCAAAAGTAGCTTAGTATTTCTTGCTTTCCTAGCTTAGTATTTCCTGCTTTCATAGATTAGCATTTCCTGCTTTCCTAGATTAATATTTCTTGCTTTCCTAGCTTAGTATTTCCTGCTTTCATAGATTAGCATTTCCTGCTTTCCTAGATTAATATTTCCTGCTTTCCTAGAATTAGCTTTCCAATTCCGCAAATTTCATTTGAGCAATATAGTTAGTGTAGATCACTCTGTTTCAGTTTTGCAGGTACCAGAGAAAAAGAAAAAGCACAAAAAGAAAGAAAAGTCCTTTCCATTTCATGCCTCGTAGGAACCGAGATAGATCAGGCAAATTCCTACCAAACACCCCCACCACATCACTGAGTCACCCTTCTCTCTTCTTTGGTGACAGTGACCCAGAGGAACCTATAGGTGAACATCCTGAGATATACCAAGACCCTATAGAAGAAGAAGAGTTAGAGACCACTCCATTTGAAGCCATGGCTGATAATAGAAGAGAAGATGAGAGAATAGAAGGAGCTTTCCCCATCCGAGAGACCAATGGAGAGATGAAAATGAAGAACATTAGCCCCTTCGCCTTGCCTCACTTCCATGGACTGACCACTGAGGATCCTGATACCTTCTTGTTTGAGTTTGCTGTCCTTTGTAGAACCTATGACTATACTGAAGATGAGCAAAAGCTGAAGCTTTTCCCTTCAACCCTTAAGGATGCAGCACTACGCTGGTTCATGGGACTACCTGGGAATAGCATCGCTACTTGGGCTCAAATGCAGCAAGCCTTCAATACCAAGTATAGGGATTACTGTAGGTCTAAGGAAACCAAGGGAGAGATCTTTCGGATGACCATGGGGAGTGATGAGTCTTTAGAGGATTATGAGGAGAGGTTCCAACTTAGTTATAAGCGGGCCAGGTGCACACTTGACCCTGAATCCCTCAAGTTGGTTCTACTCCGAGGAGTCCCTGAAGATCTCTTAAACACCCTTCACATGTTAGCTGGGGGGGACATTTACCAACTGCCTTATGACGACATCAAGACTGTGTTTAGAAACCATTCCAGGGCAGCTAGGAAACGAGGTAGAGGAAATCTCCTCTCCACTGGTGTCCCTTTATCCAAACATGAGTTTACAAACCAATTAGAAGATCTTAAGAGTGAGGTGAGATAGACCATTGCCATGCAGCTGGACACATTCAGGATCCAGCAGAAGAAAGAAGAAGCTGAGAGAGTCTTGGCTGTCTTCTGCCCTAGGTGCACCAGAAGACACCCTAAGAACGAATGCCCATTACATTCGGTTGAAGTGTGTTTCGTTTGTGAGGAGGACCACCCAACAAATCAGTGTCCAACCTTACCTGGGTTTAAAGCCATGTACCAAGGGACCGAAGTTCCCACAGAGCCTCTCTATTACCTCAACCAAAGGAGGCCACAAGGATCTAGACCTTATCAGCAGGGGATGCAAGGGGTATCTCAAGCTTATTATAACCCCAACCAATCGACTCCCATGCCTTCTTGGGGTCCCCCTGCTCATCCTTCTTGGTCCATGCCTCCTCCATGGTCTTATCCACCTCAGTACCCCACTCAACCTACTTCTCATCCATATCACTCACATACCCAGCCACAGCCTCAATGGAATGCACCTCAGTCGGGGTGGAGGCCTCAGTACAACACTCCACCCGCCATTCTGCCTCCACCTCCAGTTCAACCACAACCATTACCTCCTGCTCCTCCAAGGCAACCTCAAATGCCTGCTCAACCGAACCCGAACCCCAACAATAGACAGGCTCAGCAGGTATATACTGGGGAGACCTCATGCCCTACCTATGCTGTGGAGATCCAGGAGATCAATCTTAGATCTGGAAAGACTCTTCCAGATCGCCAACCTCCTCCCCCATAGGATGAGGAAGATCATCATGAGAGTGAACCAAAGCCTATTCCACCCTTTCCTGAGAGACTAACAGCCACCACACAACCCAACCCAGAGGAGGATGAGCTTCTGGGAGAGCTCAAGCAGTTGTGTGTGAAGATACCCCTTCTCCAAGCTATCAAGGATGTGCCAATACATAACAAGCTGGTTAAGGAGAAGTGTTTCAAACACCCAGGCAGACGGAAGAAAGATGCCTCAACTATCAATGTCATAGGACAACTGTCTGACCTTATGCTAGGACAAGTCATCTGCCCAAAGTACCTAGATCCTGGAAGTCCTGTGGTAGATGTTCACATCAATGGCACCATTATCCCCCACACCTTGATTGATCTGGGGGCGGCCATCAATGTGATGACCAGGGATACCATGCTTAAACTCAATCTTCAGGGTTCCTTGAGGAAGACCTCGACAGTACTGCAATTAGCAGACCACTCCATCATGACTCCTGAAGGGATTGTGGAGGATGTCATGGTCTCCATCGATTCTTGGGAATACCCTGCAGACTTCCTGGTTCTGCAACCAAAGGCCAAGCTTACTGGATATCCTCTCATCTTGGGAAGGCCTTGGTTAGCTACTGCAGATGCTTACATAAGTTGTCGGGCAGGAAACATGACCATCAAAAATGGTCCCATGTCCAAGCAGCTAGTCCTATACCCTCCTGCCCAACCTTCTTTAGAGCATGATTTACCACTCTGGTTGGAGGAAGGAGAAGAAGACGAGGTGTATTCAGCACCTCTGTGTACCCTAGATACCACTAAAAGAAACCCCCCAACCGAGGATGACTTGATTGAGACTTTGATCCAAAACCCACCTACCAGTGCACTATCTTTAGAAAAATTGGTGGAGGATGCCCAAGCTAGCACCTTAGTGGATCTTTGTACAACCAACCCTGTCACTCCCAGAGTTAAGAATGTGGAGTTCGGCCCTGAGAGAGCATTGAAAATCAGCTCCTCCCTATCTCCTTCCCAGGAAAAGGAGCTGTGTAGTCTGTTGGCCAACCACCTAGATGCTTTTGCTTGGAGCTATAAAGAGATGAAAGGAGTCCATGCCTCGGTCTGTACCCATCATATATACATCAAAGAGGATTGTAAACCGGTTAGGCAACCTCAGAGGAGAATGAATCCAGCACTTAAAGACATTGTCAAGGAAGAATTGCAGAAACTGTTGGATTCCGGATTCATCTACCCCATCTCAGATAGTGAATGGGTGTCCCCTCTAGTGTTGGTTCCCAAAAAGAATGGGAAGTGGAGAATCTGTGTGGATTACCGTGAGCTGAACAAAGCTACCAAGAAAGACCATTTCCCTCTACCTTTCATAGATCAAGTGTTGGATGGACTGGCAGGAAAGAAGTTCTTCTCTTTCCTGGATGGGTTTAGCGGGTACAATCAAATCCAAATCAGCCCGGAAGACCAAGATAAGACCACCTTCACTTGTCCTTGGGGTACCTTTGCCTACCGAGTCCTTCCCTTTGGACTATGCAATGCTCCTGCTACCTTTCAGAGAGCTGTCTTGACCATCTTCTCAGAGTTGGTCCATGATGCAGTAGAAATCTATATGGATGACTTTACTCCTTACGGGGCTAACTTCCAGGAAGCATTGTCCAACTTGGGAAAAGTCCTCGCCAAGTGCATCGAGATGAACTTGTCCCTTAGCCCTGAAAAATGTGAATTCCTAATGACTGAAGGGACCGTGCTAGGCCATACCATCTCTTGCCAAGGGTTACAGGTGGATCCCAACAAAATTGCTCTAATCAAGAAGGTTCCACCTCCCCAAAAGGTCAGGGATGTTAGGAGTTTCTTGGGATTAGCGGGATACTACAGGAGATTCATTAAGGACTTCAGCAAGTTAGCCTCACCATTGTTTGGCCTATTGGCAAAAGATGTGGAGTTTAGGTGGACTGACGATTGTCAGAAGAGTTTGAATGAGTTAAAGGACAAGTTGGTGTCAGCACCAATCCTGAGAGGTCCAAACTGGGCCCTACCTTTCCACATCCACACTGATGCCTCGAACAAAGCCATAGGTGCAGCTTTAGGACAAGTTGAGCAGAAACTTCCATATGCCATTTACTTTGTTAGCAAAAACTTGTCCAAAGCTGAGCTGAATTACACTGTAACCGAGAAAGAGTTCTTAGCTGTGGTCCATGCATTAAACAAGTTCCGACATTATATTACTGGTTACCAGACCTTTGTACATACTGACCATGCTGCTATTAGATATTTGATGAATAAACCAGATGTGAATGCTCGTATTATTAGATGGTTACTTTTATTGCAGCAGTTTGATTTAACCATTGTTGATAAACCAGGTAGAGAAAATGTTGTTGCTGACTTTTTATCTAGATTGGATTTGTCTGCAGATGAAGATGGGACGGTGGATGACCAGATGCCTGATGAGCATCTGTTTGCTATCTCAGTACTCTCTCCATGGTTTGCTGATATAGCAAACTACCTCGTTTCAGCTCAGTTCCCTCCACACCTCTCTTCAAAAGAGAAGAGCAGAATCATCAGAAAAAGTGCCTCATTTACTTGGATCGGGGGCAACCTGTTCAAGCTTGGCCCCGATCAGATCTTAAGGCGTTGTGTAAGGGAAGAGGAAGTCTTTGACATCCTCCTCACCTGTCATGATGGGCCTTGTGGAGGACATTTTGCAGCAAAGAGAACTGCCTTCAAGATCCTGCAGGCAGGCTACTATTGGCCCACACTTCATCAAGATGTCAGAAGATATGTCAGCCAGTGTGACCAATGCCAAATAATGGGGAAACCGACCCAAAGGGATGAGATGCCTCTCCAACCTCAAGTGACTCTTGAGCCATTTGAGAAGTGGGGCATGGACTTTGTGGGTCCAATCAATCCCTCTTCGATGCAGAGATCCTACATCATTGTGTGTACTGACTACTTGACAAAGTGGGCAGAGACTAAAGTAATCAAAGCAGCAACAGAAGAGAAGGTGGTTGAGTTCCTAAGAGAGAACATCTTCTACAAGTTTGGCTACCCCAGAGAGCTGGTGACCGATCAAGGGAGCCAGTTCACATCCAACTTGGTTGAAGATCTCCTAGCTCATCACAAGATCAAGCATAGGACTTCCACTCCCTACCATCCTCAAGCAAATGGGCAGGTGGAAGTCACCAACAGAGCATTAGAAGGGATCTTGACCAAAGTGGTGAGCAGCAGCAGAAAAGATTGGGCAGATCGCCTGGTTGAAGCCACATGGGCTTACAACACCACTTGGAAGACCACCACCGACTTCACACCTTATGAGCTGGTCTATGGGAAGAAAGCTTTGTTGTCCATTGAGTTTGAGTATAACACTTTGAGGATGGCAGCTCAGCTGGACCTATATCTCAGCCATGCACAGCAAGAAAGGTTATTGCAGCTGAATGGACTGGATGAGCACCGCATGCAGGCCCTCCTTCACTCAGAAGTGGTTCAACTTCAGAGGAAGGTGTGGCATGACCAACATCTCCATGACAAGCAATTTCAGCCGGGAGATTGGGCTTTGTTGTATGATTCCAGATACAAAGATTTCAAGGGGAAGTTGAGAACCAGATGGCTGGGACCATATTCAGTGGAAAAGTGTCATGACAATGGATCTGTCCTCATTCGAACCATTGATGAGGAAGCCATTCCCATGCTTGTCAATGGGCATCGATTAAAGATCTACAGGAAGCCTCCCTCAAGGCAAGAGTTCATCAAAACAATGGAGAAGGCAGTATTGGTCATAGAGAAGGGTCCTGCCCCTGCTTTGGGCACACCCTGAAGAATCTAAAAAAATAAAAAATAAAAAATAAAAAATAAAAAAATATATAAATAAATAATAAAGATCCTTGGGTGAAAACCTCTCTGAGGCGCCCAAGGCAGGTGGTAGGGGTGAAAACCTCATTGAGGCGCCCCTGCTATCTTTCAAAAAAAAGAAAAAAAAGAAAAAAGAGATAAAGATCCTTGAGTGAAAACCTCTCTGAGGCGCTTAAGGCAGGTGGTAGGGGTGAAAACCTCATTGAGGCGCCCCTGCTATCTTTCAAAAAAAAAAAAAGGAAAAAAAAACAAAAAAAAAAAATACAAGATCAATAAGTCATTATGTGAAATTTGCATGCAGATTGCAGGTGTTCTATGGAGGAGAGGAAGCCTCTCAACTCAAGGCCAAAAGTCCTTATCATGCAGCCGGGACACCTCACCAGCACCTCCTCCAAGAATGCTTATGTTCTTCAAGGTATATGCACTTTCATTATAAATTGAGTCTCCTACAGGAAGACACAGATTTTCTACAGGAAGGTGCGAGTTTCTACAGGAAGGTGCAAGTTTCTACAGGAAGAGTTGCCTGTCTACAGGAAGCTCTGTATTTCTACAGGAAACTTCCTGTAGAAGCTCAGAACGGCCCAGAATGCGTTTCATGAGCAGATCTGATGACTACGGGTTGGTGTGGACGCATGCAAGCCTCTTTTGGGCCCATGCACGACGCTGTTACCTTACTCCACCACCCGTGTCGACATGCGGCCAGGTCCCTGCACCCACAAAGAAAATCGATGAGTTCTCACGAGCAAGCCATTTCCAAAGGTAACAAATGACGAGATCTCATACCATATGCATCAAGAGTGCTGGGATCATGATCGAGAAGCCAGAACCGCCAGCGTGCGGCATGCACCCAAGGAGGCGAGACTGTTACAAGGCATCCCGCGGGAATCCTGTAACAGTCAAACCTGCATGAGTGGATCCCATTCACAGCACCGCCATCCGAGATGAAACGCGGGCGCATGAAAGCAAAACCATCCACTCCAGCATCAGCAACCTGTAACCATGAGCCTCCGGGTCTGTGTAAGCCGCGTGCAGCAGGTAGATCCGTCGTCCAACAACTGAAAATCGTGTGCAGACGCGCACAGGTAAGTGTCTCAACCTTCTCTCCATCAAATCGCATGAATATTACTTTGATTTGTTTGCATGGCGTAAGATTGAATGGTTGAGCAGCCGTATGGCCAGTTGACTGGCCACGTCAGCTAGTTATGGTATAGTCGGATGATCGGGTGGCAGCCACGACAAAAAAAATCAGCAGCACGCACGTGAGAATCCGTGGGAATGAGTTCAGCAGAAAAAGGCGGCGGCAGATCTGTGGGAATGAATACGGCAGCAAGTGAATACGCCAGTGAGTGGTTGATGACGTCGCTCAACGGTCCGGCGGGGGATGAGCTGTCCCCCGCGCCACGGATCGCGCCGATTCAAAATCTAATCGGCTAGATTTTGACATGCATTCAATCAACCACCACTTCGAACTTGAGTGGCTCTTCTGATTTCCTCGGCACGTTGATACGCCAAGCTTTCGACTACCAGAACACCGGGGAAGCGCACCTCAACCGCAGTCCAATTGCAGTCCTCCCCGAAGTTTGCATACTGCTCCTACAGGAACAGTTTCTACAGGAACGCAGTCTTCTACAGGAACGCGGGTGTTCACGTAAAAAAAAGGTGGCCGAGTAATGAGGTAACCCTGGAATCCTCATGCAATTGCTCATTTAAGGTGGTAGGATTGTCAGTTACTGTTTGGGTAAATGAGAAAGTAGACAAATTGCTGTCTGTGTGCCCATACTGCAATTCTACAGGATCGTTGCGTGGTTAGACTGTGTTGTAAAATTTTCGTGGGTTATACGCATTGTTCTGCACTCTGTCACCGAAACTAAACTCTCTTCCACCATCACCACCTCCGGTTAAGAAAATTGTGCCATCATGCCGGGTGGATTTATCAGGCGAGAACCCACAAATTCCACCAAATTAAGGAGAAATCCCGCAGTGGTAGAGCTCTTCACCAGAGCACAATGGATGCCTTTTTGTGATAAGCTGCAGGGCTACGATGATGAAGTAGCCGAGGAATTCTTGCAGGCATTGAAGCCTAAATCCCAGACACTGGCCACAGTAAGCTTCAGAGGTCTCAGCCTCCAACTCACCCCAGAGCATATAAGTCGAATCACAGAACTGGCCATGGGTCTGCTGTGGGATAAAGAAGAGCGGAAGCAGAGCCAGCAAGCAAAGAAAGAATTCTTTCCACCTGAGGAAGAATTCTCGGAGGATAAAAACGGGGTAAGAAGAATGAGTTTATCACCACCTTGGAATGAAGTCAGTTTGCAAATCATGAAATATATTACTTGTGAAGGCTGGTTCAGCATCATGTATGCATACCACTTTCGGTTACTCACTGAGTTGAGGCACCGAATTGACCTTCCTGTAGAGCAAAAGCTGAGCATCCCTTATTATCTCCTGCAGTCCTTAATGGAGTGTGCTACAAAGCTACGAGAGGGCATACCTGATCAGATAGCCCACCATGGGTTAATAAAATTGCTTGTGGAGGATGCACTGCACTCGTATAAAGTTCCCCTCTCCTGGGAGTCATTTAGGAATCTAACACGAGATGGGGACATTAAAATGTTGATCGAAGATAGTGGCTCCTCCAGCAGTGAAGACAAGGAAGCAGTGGCTGAAGAAAAGAAGGATGAAGAAAAGGGTGGCACACCTATCCTGTCAGCAAGGGAAAAGAGGATGAAGAGCAGAATGGACAAAGCAGAGGTGGCCCACGTCAGCCCAAGTACCTCAACAGCACCTGCAACAAAAGCAAAAAGCAAAACTCCAGCAGGCAAGCAAGCGGAAGTGGAGACACCTGTGTCTACAGGAAAGCAAAAACTGGCTTCTACAGGAAGCCCGAAGATCAGTAAGGAGCAGGCTTCTACAGGAAGCCCGAAAACAAAGACAAAGGCTTCTACAGGAAGCCCGAAGATCAGTAAGGAGCAGGCTTCTACAGGAAGCCCAAGAGCAAAGACCAAGGCTTCTACAGGAAGCCCGAAAATCGTTGGAGAACAGGCTTCTACAGGAAGCCCAAAAACGGAGACAAAGGCTTCTACAGGAAGCCCGAAAGTGCAACCACAGGCTTCTACAGGAAGCCCGAAGACAGAGACAGGGGCTTCTACAAGAAGCCCAAGATTGGAAAGAGGGGCTTCTACAAGAGGCCCGAAAGTCATTGAGAAACAGCCTCCTACAGAGAGTCCGAAGACAAAGAAAGAATCTTCTACAGGAGGCCCGGAAGCGGGCAAAGCAGGGTCTTCCACAGGAAGCCCGAAATCTGAAAAGGAGGGGCCCTCTACAAGGAGCTCCGAGAGAGCAAAACGCAGGAAAGGGAAGGCTGGCATTCTCGAAAAGGAGGCAGCAGCGGCACTGGCTGCCCTCAGCACACCTCCAAAACCGAAAGAGAAAAGGGAGAGGGAGACCCCTCTACCATCTGAAGCCAGGAGAAGCAAGAGGATGACCACGGGCAAGCCACAGCCTCCACCCAGTAGCCAAACCACTTCAAGGGATGTCCCTACTTCACCCAGTGCAAGGACCCCCTCTAAAACATCAGCCACCCCCGAAAAGGGGAGCCCAAAAATAACTTCCTGGACACGAAAGATAGGCCAGTCGCCTTCCGAAGCCCGACTCAAGGAAATAGGAAAGGGGAAGGAAGCATCACCCTCATCACCACCAGGGGCAGAGAAGGCAGGGCCATCAAAAGCAGAAAAGAAAGAGCCTGTTCCGGTCCCGAGTCCTCGGCCAAGGACAAGGAGCAGGAGCAAGGTTGCTCAAGGATGAGCAATTGGTTCAGCTGGGGGGTGATGATGAGCCCCAATTTTGGTACAATTTGGGCTCATTTTGGCCTATTATACTTGCTCAAACCATTCATTTTTTATTGCTTATGCATGCATTTCTTAGTTTGTTCATGTTGTTTGTAGGAAGAAGGGTAGGCACTCTATCTACGTGACTAATGCATTATGATTCCAGGTTTTGGCATTAAAAGGGAGCAAAAGACAACGAAAAAGGAGACAAGGAGACAACGAGGTGGCACTGCTGGTTTTTAGGAGTGGATGTCCACGGTCTTGGGGACATTCCTCGTGATTCCCACCAAGAACTCCGAGCTCCAATCCATCTCCCCTCCGAGCTTAGAAGCAGCCAGCTGTTCTACAGGAACAACAGTTACAACTGTTCTACAGGAACAACACTTATGACTGTCCTACAGGATCAGCAGTTAAACTCTAGTTGGACAGCCGAGCTCCTAAAATCAAGGACACTTGTTGGATCACTGTTTTGCATAAGTATAGAGGCCGTAGCCTTTGATAGGTTGTTGAAACTTTCGCATTACTATTGTAATTTTGGAGCACAGCTCAGTTTTTGTTCCTTTTTGTAAGCCAATTTGGCATGACATCAGATTATGAATAAAGAAGGCAGATTTTGATCTAGCTCTGAGTTTTCTTAAGGAGACTATAGCTCTCAGGTTAGGGCCCAACCTGAGAGCCATAGATCCCCTCTGCTGTAGTGTTGTTTGCATTTCGTTTCAGCACTTTGAGTTTTCATTTTCACATGCAATTTGAATTACAGGTTGTTGAATTAGTCTTTTTCATGAGCATAGATAGGACTGGTTTATGGTTGAATTGCTTTCGGTTGTTTAGTTAGATTAGCAGGTTGATAATACATTGGAGCTCCAGCAAAAAAAGGTTGAGGAAGTCTCCACTGCCATCTCCGTTTGGAGATTGGAGTGCAGCCTATACCAGCCACAAAAATACGCATTTCTTTATTTCATGATTGCTACAAACACAGTCATGTTATGTTAGATGCTTCCACATGATTCACACCTGCACCACACTCCTTCATCACAGCTTCATGCACATTCTCCTTCGCGTTTTGGATTGCTGTTCATTGAATTTACAAGCACAGGTAGTTTAGGTTAATGCATTTTTGGTTTGGTGACAATCATAAGCATTTGTTTCACTTACACTGCTCTCTCTCGTTCCATTACCTTCTCCTCCATCTTGATCATGCATGCAAACCCATCTTTTCCCTCTGTTCCGCTCTGTTATCTCCCAAAGTCTTTCACTCCTCACGTAACTTCATTCTCTAGCCCTTTCGTTGACATAGCCCTTTACCTTCCAACCTACTCCCTACACTCACTTCCCATCCTATTCTTCCACTTCTGAGCCATCACCAGCCTCATTCCTACCTTACACATCTCCCCCTACCATTTCATCACTCCTCCATCACGCCAAACACTCACGGTAGGTCATCCTGTAGCCGTTTGTAGACATCCTGTAGAAACCAGAGTATCCTGTAGGATCCCCTGCAGACATCCTGTAGGAGGCCACTCACTCGGTTGCTGAGCATCTGAATGCGAGGAACCTCTGTGGATGGATGCTAAGGATCCCTAGGGACCTCTCCTAGCCTCCCCAACCTGTCCCACGCTTTCCTTCCTTCTCCATCCCATCTGCACAACCAAACCCTAATTAGCACTCAATCACAATCATTCCATACACTTAAAGGAAAAATACAAAAACATGTCTTTTATGATGCAAGCAGCTTAGATCCATGCATTTTCACTTATTAGAGGTAACAGCAGCATTGGTAGAGGTTTCATTCACATTCTTTGCATTATAGAGGTTAGACTAGTTAAATTAGGGTTTCCTAGGTTTACATGCTTTGATTTGCTTTCAGTCCATTTTGTCAAGTAGAGTAGTTTTCCTTTGAGAATAGCTTTCGTCCATCAATTAGCAAGCTTCTTCTGAGAGCCTATAGAAGTTGGCTTGAGCCCTAGCGGACTTGTGCCAACTGACCAAGTGACAGCTGCGACAAGAGCTAGTACTTGTGCATATAGCACCGTCGCTTCCAAGTTTGTACGAACTACCGGGTTGATAAAATGAGAGACAGGAAGCCCCAGGAGTTGTAGCATTATTGCTACAATACTGGAGCTCACCATGTATTTAAAGAGTCCAGACTAGACAACTTAGTGATCTTTTCATCTTTAAAGAGTCTAAAAAGATCGTAAAGAGAGACTCCATGGTGGTCCCTTTGCCATAGTTGTTAAACGGGTGAGACAAAAAGTTAATAGTATACCCATATCGGTTACTTTTCCGTATTTTATCCACTAGACCCAGATAAAGAGAAACCTTTTTCCAATAGATGTTGACCTCATTTTGTTACGAGTACGAGGCGATGGACTAAACTCGTGTTTTGTCGTGACACTTTAACGAGCTTAGTAACAAAAACTTGGGATTTTTCATTTTTTAACGAGCTTGAAAAAAGTACCTGAAAGAATACTCGAGTCATCTATAGCATGTTTAACGAGTAGCAAGACATAGCTTGGGATTTTTTCAATTTAAAGAGCAAGAAAAAGGTGCCTAAAAAAGGATGCTCCATTGGTCTTTTTCAGTTTAGGAGCTGGAACTAGATCAAGAAAGAGGTGCTCAGAGCATCGTTTGCATATATTTAATGAGTGAAAATGATGAAAAACTTGGGGAACTTTATATTGTTTAAAGAGCGATAAAATATCCCTAAAAGTGCTTTACAGGTTTTTGGTATATTTATTTAACAAGCCCTACTACAAAAACTAGGAGGCGTTTATATTTTTTAAAGAGCGATAAAATGTCTCCAAAAGTGCTCTATTTATTGTTGCATATATTTAATGAGCGCAAGGATAAAAGCTCAGGGATGTTTATATTTTTTAAAGAGCAATAAAATATCCCTAACAGTGTTCTACCATAGTTAGAAAGTGTTTAACGAGCTTAACGATGAAAACTCGGGGATGTTTGTATTTTTTAAAGAGAAATAAAATATCCCTAATAGTTCTCTACCATAGTTAGAAAGTGTTTAATGAGCTTAATGATGAAAACTCGGGGATGTTTGTATTTTTTAAAGAGAAATAAAATATCCCTAATAGTGCTCTATTCATCTTTTTAGTAATTTAACGAGCCCAAAGAAGAAGACTCGAGGTTTTTCGGATTAACGAGCAAGAAAAATACCATAAAAAGAATGCTCAACCTTCCTTAATATCATGCTTGACAATAGAAGGGTCTATGCCATGCATTTCCTCATAAGACCAAGGAAAAACATTACGGAAGTCCCTAAAAGGGTACGTGAAGCTCACAATTTCCTCAGGATTGTGATTGGCTCCACTCTGTATGTTGTCCACGATGCCTGTCATGACAGAAATATCAGGGAGCAATGTTTGTGAAATATTGCCCCTGTTTCCTTCTGAGTCCAAAAGTTGGATAGTCGTATATGGTGAGGAAATTATTTCATGTGCATCAGGTGATAGGATTTGAAGAGGTATCATGTCTGAATCAGATATCGAAACATGATAGTGCAAATCCTCCCAAGGTCGCCCTTCTAACCTCGCAATCTCTCTAATAGCTTTGTCCACCGATAGGACTTGATTGAGTGGATTGAAAGAAGGAGCGGTTATGGGAGGGGTAGTGGTACCGTTGGCCGAAACCAAAGTGACTGGAGATTCAGGTGCAATTTGAATGGCTTCGCAGGCCAATTCAGCTGGTGACAACAACATTTATTCTCCGTAAGTTTCAATGTCTAAAGGAGCTGGTAGGATCCATGGATCGGTCTGTTCATGAGGAAAAGATGAAATCATGTTGACCGATTATGAAACATTTAGCGGTTGAAGAGGGAAACAACCCATGAGGGAAGAAGCCTTTAGTAGACCGATACCTAAACTGACGTAACTGTCAGTTCCACCTCCTACTAGGGGTACAAAGCCACTTGGTAATGGTGAATAATCAGGGGTGCAGAAAGAGAATTGATATACTGTAATAACCTTTCCATCCAATGGAAATTGGATGATGTGAAAGACAGTAGATACAATAGCCATCATGGCATATGTCTAACTCTGACCTAGCAACAGATTATAGTTGAGTTTTCTATCTACGACTTCTATGTCCACCGTTACGGTTTTCCCATCCAAAGTGATGGGAAAATTGGCTAAGTATCCTTTTGGGACAAAGGTGTGGCCATCTAAAGCTTTAAGGGAGTTTGACGGTGGGGAGAGGGTTGGGGAACTCAAGGCAAGCCAACATGAAGCCGACATGATGCAGGTCGAAGCACCTTCGTTGATGATAGTTTGGTGTATACCTTTACCATTCGAAGTAATATGCACCTGAAATGCAAGCTGGTGGGAAAGGGGAGGTTTTCACTTGTCCATGTCAAAAATGGACAGCATGGAATCCGTAGGGTCGATACCCTTGATAGCCGAAAGTAAAGCTTTCCTTTGGCCAGGGCATGTTTTTAATACTTCGAGCGCCGACATAGCTGACGACGCTTGCGCCAAATCCTCTACAATGTTGTAGTGTTGGGCATAGCATGTAGATTTGTTGTGTGTTTTTCGAATTACAAAGTCCTCAACTGGCCTTTTGATTTGCAAATCATTGGGCAGCGATGGGTTTTGACCTACAGATGATTCTACTGTCGGAGTGACAAGAGCTTCATATGATTTGGCTCTGGTTGTTAGTTCTACCATTTCAAATGTGTAAATGGTAGAACTTCCTTCACCAGCTGAAGGTTGTTGCAAACCATCGCTGCCCCCTGACATGGGTGGCAGTTGGTTGGCAACGAGATGTTGCTGCTGTTGATTAGGAAAAGGATTTCTAAGGACAACAGGTGCCTTACCAGAATCTTTCTTGGTAAGGTAATCTGTGCATTCTTGAAGATGTAGACAACGCCAAGTTACGTGATCTTCAAGACAGAGTTTGCATGAATAGTTGGTGCCTTTATCCTTTTCCGTATCAGTAGGCACAGTGGCCTTCTGTTTCGGGTTGGGCTGCTTAGATGACTTCTCCTCAGAAGGAGCGGTCTTGTTATGTTTCTTCTTTTTCTTTCTACTGGATTTCTATGTAGCCTGCATAGAGTTAATCGCATTGGCAGGAAGAGCAGTCATTTTGGTAGAGGGGTCCATTGCCAACTTGGCAACGGACCCACTGAGTTGTTTACAGCGCTCATGGAGGTTGCGCCGACAATCCCGTCAGCATGCGCTCCAAGGCACTGAGTGGTGGGGGGATTGGGGTTACCGGGAGCATAGAGGATAATGTTGTAGAGAGTGCCAGACTGTGAATAAATTAAATCCATGTGCTGGGCTCGAAGTATGGATTGGTCCTCCGTGACCACACCACCTAGAGCGACATCTCTAGCGATTTGTGGGAGCAATGACTTAGAGAACCAGTCTGTTAAGAGGAAGTTAGGGATGGGAGATTTGACTAACCTCCGCCTACATCTCCATTCATGGATATGATCGGAGATGTGGGTGGTGGTATCTTGACGAAATGAAGTAAGGAGTTCTATCCCTGTCTCATAACGGATAGGTAACTGAAAGTGCTTTAGGAACTCCATCGCTAAAGCGTCAAAGGTATTCACTGACGCACGTGGTAACTTAATATACCACTTTTCAGCATTGCCAGTGAGGGTGAGGGGAAATAGACACAACCGGACACTGTCATCCACCATGGAGTTAGAAACACACCATAGATGGTAGGTGGTGATGTGAGTGCCCGGTTCCTCCCCTTATTTTCCGTCGAACTTAGGAATATCTGCCGGTATTTTATGCCGGATCAGAGGCCACTGTAGGTTATGGTAGATGGGGTAATTAGTCAACTTGTATAAGTTGGGGATATCCAATGTTGCCAAAAAAGGAAAATTGTTGGGTGCCCCTGACTCGGACCATTGTGAAGACAGATGACCTGAGGAGCTCTGCGCTCCTCCCATCGTTTGGTTCCCCATGGTGTACATGGGATGCGTGGTGTAGTAGTTGCTTTGCAGTATGGTGTTGTAAAGTGAATTACCATGAGTATTTTGATACTGGGGTATGAATTTTCCCCCAGTATAAGCAGTGCCCCCTTGACTCATCTGAATTTGTGAGTAGGGTGCCCCCATGGATTGGGTGGGGATCCCTTGTGGATTCCCCACCGACACTGAACTAACCATATGGCTTTGATTGACATAGGGAAAACTCATATCAATCAGCGACTATCCGTGCATGCCTAAGAATGGTGGGGGAACCGTGACATTCCCACCGCCATGTGCATTTTGGGAGCCGCCCTAGATATTTGAATCTGGGGGTTATAACCATACATTGGCGACTGACCTTGGTTTTGGTAAACTGGAACCGTGCCCATAGTGCCACATTGAGTGTTATATGGAGCACTATATGTGGTACTAGTTGAAGGTATGCTTTGGCGCACCATAGGAGTGGAATATGTCATCTGCTGGGTTTCGCTGATAGAGGGTGTTGTGTGAGTTGAAGTGCCTAGGAAAAACGCGATTGCAGGGTTCCACATTGCCGGTGTTGTGATGATCATCGATTAGGGAAGTGGTAGAGGACTCACAGTGCCTCTATAATTACACAACCCTTGAGGTGCCGACTGAATAGATGGGAGAGTTCCTCCCAGTGAAGACTGAAGTACTGGTACGATGGGATCAATAACAGGATCCGACAAATTTGTAAGCGGAGTGTTAAAATGAGGAAGAAATCCTTCCGTGAAGAAACCCTCTGGCAAATCAGAATCGTCGGTCGTCCAGAACGATCCCGTCTGCGATTTAGGAGACTGATTCCTCGAAGATGAGGAATTCGAGTCAGTGGATCTTGGTAGAGCCTCCATAGTGAGTGGAGGAAGTTCTAACAACTGTCTGGATTAACGATGAGGGTCGAATGTAGCCACAATGACTTGTAAATTTTATTAGATAAATTTTAAGGTGATATTCTTTAAGTCTCAAAAACGATAGCACTCAGGTACCTAAAAAGAAAAAATACACTAAAAATGACAATCAGGAAACAAAGTGAAATTACCTTGTCTGATAAACACCGATTACTAGAGATGAAACCCAGTCTCTCAATGAGTAACATAGAATGATGGCCAAATGTATGGTTACAGTTACTTTTGAGCTTCGCCCGAACCTCAGATTAAGGGGCCAAGTACTCTCGTGAAGACGAGCACCCTCCCAAAAAATGAAGACAAAGTAGGTCCGTCTGTTTGAGGTACCAGGACAGCCCATCCCAGTCACCTTAGGTAAGTACCTAGAATTATTGGCCACTAGAGATACCTCAAATCACATACATTACTAGGGGGGACATAGTCACAAATAGCACGCTGTGTGGGCAAGATACCTGTGTCCCCGACTCAGTTCTGAAATCCCCGAAGGGACCCCCATTACACAGAATGACCAAAGGAGTTGTAAAAGAAGGCGGGATACCTTCGATTAAAATTCAATGTTGTCTCGTATTTAGCTCCGTTGTGAGTGGAGTGGTCCTGGTAATATGAGTGCAGAAGGATTTTTCACTCTTTAACGACACTAGTTTGATTTTCAACCTTGGGTAGTTGACTCACTCTCTTATCCCAAGGTTCTAATCTATCTAATGTTGGTTTGCTCTAAAAAAGATTATCTGATTGATTTTAGTGTAAATTTTAGTGTACTTTTTTTATTTGTCTTTGGAGGGGGTGTTGACGTATGAATATTATGAGACTCTCGACTCAATAAACCGTGCATAAATATGCTTTAAAAAAAATTTCCAATTTCTTATGCAAGCAAGTTTTACTCTACACATGTATTACTTCACATATTCATGTATTCGTCAGTGCATCTAAAAATCATCCAACACTTTGCATAACCGAAAGTTCCTTTTCTCAATATTCCCTAACAACTATTGAACCAAAAAAAAGCAGCCTACAACTAATTTGATAGAAGGAGATGTACATTTTATTAGCGATTCTTTCAATAAAAATTTCTTTTATGAGAGAAAAAATAAAGCATTTTCTTAAAAAATAAAATTTAAGACACCAAATTTGTTAGCATGATACTGTTGCAGATCTTGATTCAGCCCTTGGGACAAGTTCCCCCCCCTTTTGGTCCACAAAATCTCTTGAAAAACATGGAAATGGGTCACTAGCGCTCTGTCTATGTGTAAACAAAGCTTTAGTTTGGCCACTAACACTCCCTGTGCACAGTCAAAGAGCTTTATAAAGCTCTGTGTATACTAGCAACCTACGTTAGTAAGGGAAAGAGCTCAAAAAGTGGGCTTTTGGGATCAGTTTCTGAAGAGAAAGCAACTTTGTAGGATGCAACAAACTGGATGGTGGATCAGAGAAGGATATGAAGAAGAAGGAAGCTCATAGAAGAGAGAAGAGATTTGAGAGGAGTCCGGATAACTGGGAACTAAAGTATAGTCCCTAGTGAAGTCGCCAGTTCTACTATGGGGTAAAATGCACGAGATGAAAAATACCCTCGAAAGTATTCCTAGGACTTCTGACAGACCGTAAGGTTATCTGCAAAAGGTACCTGTTACACACATGTTCATCTATTTGACATATATTGACAGGATATGGAGAAAGGATCATCTTTGGTTCTTTCTAGATTCACTTGGGGATCTTAGTGCGGTAAGAAGAACTCCTCCTGACCGGCTCCAAGACGATTCCTGCACAAAAGAACAAAGAAAACCAATCACATCATATACTTCTAACAATTAATGAAAGAATCTGTAACAAACATGTATAAATGTGTAACTTATCTACTCAACACAACAAGCATCAGAATGGACAAATAAATGCACAGTATCATCGACACTTTGAGTAGTGGAACACAACCGCATCCCTATATTCAGAACAGAAGAGTGATTACAACAACCCTATTGCATCAGCCTTCCTTATCCCTTCTTCCTCTCTCTCTCTCCTTTCAGCTAGCTCCTTCAAGAATATGACAATATCACAACAGCACCATGTACTATCATTCTAAATGCTCTGACCATTGTGCAATGGCCCTCTCATTGCTTCCCAACTCCACCTGTAGTTCATTTGGGTAAAAACCATGAACCTGCCTCTTTTACCAGCTTTTTCCCATTTTCCTCTATTTTCGGAATAGAATTTCTCCAAATATCTTGATTTTTGGAGATTCCCTTCTTTTCTTGCACAAATTTAGGGAAATAATATCTAGATATTTTATGGAAGATTCGTTGGAATAACCACTTGAGCATCAATAAAGTTCACTAATGCTCCCCCTGGTCTAACAACATGAGCTAGCAGGTAGACTAATGCTCCTTTATGCTTGTAAACAAGCTTTATAAAGCAGGTTGTCAGTGTACAGAGAGCGTTAGTGTGGATTCTGGGCCTGCAATTGTGGTCAATCTTTCAATCATCTTGTCCTTCTCCTTTGAGTTGATTAGGACTTCAGTTTGTCCTATAACACCAACGCTCCTGCTACCTTATAGTATTGCATGAACCAAGTGTTCTGTAAGTTTTTGGGTTGGTTTGTGTTAGTATTTTTCGATGATATTTTGATCTACAACAAGACATGGGAGGAGAGCCTACAACACCTAGAGGAGGTGCTTAGTGTTTTGGAGGGGACGCAGTTCTATGTGGAGATGTCCAAGTTTGAGTTTGGGCTGTTTGAGATTCTCTACTTGGGGAATATTATTGGAGAGGATGGAGTGAGGTTGGATGAGGAGAAGATTAGGGCCATCCGGGATTGGATAGTTCCCCAGAATGCGACTGAGTTGAGGGGATTTGTGGGCATCTTCACATATTATAGGAAGTTCGTTAAGGGCTTCTCATAGCTAGTGGACCCTCTCACATATTTGACCAATAAGGGGGTATTTTCATGGATAGACATGGCACATACAATGTTTGAGCACCTCAAGGAGGTGATGAGCAGTTTTCTGGTGTTGGCACTACCTGATTTTACACAACCTTTCACCTTTGAGTACAATGCATCAACTAAAGGTATTGGAGTTGTTTTGTCACAGGGGGGCCACCTGGTAGCTTTCAAGATTCAGAAAAACCTTAGTCATGAGAGGTTGTAATCGATCTATGACAAGGAGATGTTGGAAATTATGCATGCATTGACCAAATTCCAACAATACTTGGTTGGAAATAGGTTCAAAGTGAAGATTGATCACAATAGTATTTTCCACTATCTAGGGTAGAAGGGACCCAATGATAGAAAAAGGATCCAGGCTTATGAATTTGACATAAAGTATGTAAATGGAAAGCACATTATGGTGGAATATGCTTTATCTAGGAGGCCAACGACACTTTCTCTCATGAGAATCTGTCAGGACTAGAAGGCACAACTGTTAGAAGAGTACTCCAAGGATTAGTGGGCGTGGAAAATCTTGGAGGGTACCCACGGAGATGAGAATTACAGGGTGATGGATGATGTCATTTATTACAAGGATCACATATTCTTAATACTCCTCTCACATTTGAGGGAGAGGATTCTCCATGCAGTAGATTTTTCACCACTATCAGGACGCCAGGGGATCCTGAAGACTTACAAGATAGTCAAATAGCACTGCACATGGAAGTGCCTCAAGGGAGGCATATTGAGAAACATGCAAGAATATGAGGTCTACCAAAGGAATAAGGGAGAGTTGACTCATCCTATGATACTACTACAACCGCTCTCCATTCCAGAGGGGAAATGGGAGAGCATCTCGATGGACTTCATCACAAGGTTGCCCATGGTACAGGGTCATGATTGCATCTACGTGGTGGTGGAAAGGTTGATGAAGTATCAACATTTCTTCATTATCCCCTCGAGGTACTCTTATTGGCATGTTGTAGAGTTATTTTCAAGGAGTTTTTCTGTTTTCATGGCCTTCCCAAGACCATTGTCAGTGACAGGTGTTATCTATGATAACTCTAAAAAACAAAAAATTTAGATTGATTGGTCATTATAGATAGGGCTTTTATGTTTAGGTTCATGTGAGACATGTCATAGGGTCCATTTAATGTCTGATAGGGTCATCATAAAAATAAAAAGGTCATATTTCCATCTATCTTGAGGTTATCATTTCATATTACACTTGTCTGACACGTTTACAAACTTTCATTGCAAATACAGTTAAGAAAACCCAGAATTCACTACGAAAGTACCTGACAGTTCCGTAGAAAAACGGTCCATTCCGAAACTTATCTCGCTACGAAAGCTTTTTGTTGTATAACGGTTTTATTGTAAATGATTTTTAGTGATGCCGAATGTACTGAGTTGATATACATCTCAATTCTTGTGTCCTCCACTCCTTTTCATTCACCCTTACCTCTCCTTTTCCCCTTTATACCATATGCTCCTATCAAAAAGTTCACAAGTGCTATCGTGGAATAGGGTTTTCACTGTCAAAACACGTCTAGCCATGGTCTGAGTGAGGTATAGGTGTTCTAAATTCGGTTTTTAGGTGAAGAGGAAGAAACCCACAAGCAACTCATAACATGTTGACAAGCATGGCCACCAGAAAACACTACAAAGGAGAGGTTGTAGTACGTTATGAGCCCATGGATATAAAATTGCTTGAGGAACACCCAACTTTTACACAGTCATTTTCTAGCATGGGATTTCTTCAATTTTGTCAAAAATTGAAGGTTTTTCATGTGCAAATCACTAAGGACTTCACCCTCAATTTCATAGGCATTGGCATGAAGGTTGACATCTTAAGTTTGAACGTCTCCCCGTACACAATTTCTCATCCTACTGAAATCCCAAGGTCAGGGGAAACATGGTTTAAAGTTCAGAAGTTCCAGCTACATAATTGTGATGAATTCTTTAAGGAAGAACATCAAGGGATTGATATGACAATGGGCATCCTGAGAACTTGCCTTAAGGAGCATTATTCCAAGTTGTTGATGGTTATTCAAAATTATTTTACATGTGAAGGAAGGCTCCATATGGTATACCAATACCACTTTAGATTGTTGCTCCACTTCACAGGTAAACATCCCTTAGACATCCCTTTCTATCTCTTCAGAAGTTTAGGAAAGATGGCTGACAAGGTTCAAGCTAAACCAAATACAAGTAGTACCTCTGTTTTTCATCATGGTCTTATCAAATTTTTAGTAGTTGAAGAGTTAAATATATTGAACGGGGATTGGCTTACCCTTTTGGTCCTAAGTGGATATGAAATAGATGTTGCTACCCCTTCTAGAAAAACTCCAAAATCCAAATCTACAACCCATAGACTAGAGAAGAAAACTAGAATGGAGCAACAATCAGTGACATAGCAACCTATAATTGAAGATTCTAAAGGTACTAAGAGGAGAATGACCAGAAGACAGAAGAGAGAACATAGTACAAAGAAGGGAAAATTGACTGACATTATAGAAGCTATAGACATTGAAGAAAGGCCAATTGAGAAGCCTCTCTAAGTGACTCCAATTGAAACCAAGAAGAAAAGAAAGAGAGAAAAGAAATTAGATTTTACTCAAGAAGAACATGGTTTCATTTTTAGGCCAAGGAAACCTATCACAAGATCAATGCAGCAAGTTGAAGAGATACCTGAAGCACCATTGGATAAAATAGAACCATCAAAGAAAAAGAAAGACAAGGAGGTTGTTCAAGGAAAAAGTGAAACAGAGGTCCTACAAGAACAATTAAGGGAGGCTAGACAAGAAGCAATCAAGACCAAGCTTGAGTTTTATGAATACCAAAATCAAGTGTTAAAAGAAATAGATTTTTATGATGAAATTGCAGACAAGTCTAAAAATATGATAAGAAGGACTCTGCCTTTGCACAGAATGTTGGAGCATATGTATAAAAGGAATAGTTGGTTATAGGCAGATAGGAAAAGCCTATAGAGACAAGTCACAGCACTGGAAACTCAAATTGAAATGATTCAGGCTGAGCTCAAAAAGAGAAACCTCAAGATTATTGTTGAAGTAAGTGCTACTCCATGATATGGTAAAGTCTTCAATTTTGTCTTCACTATACCTAAATCAGTCAACTCAGCCATATGTATAGTCAACATGATATTAGGAGTCATAAGGAGGCATTAAGAATCATGAAAACTAGAAAAACTCATAATTTTGGAACTTTCATAGCAACTACCCATAATGAAGCCGAGAATTTGCTACGAAATTGTTGTAGCTTTCCATGGAGGTTAAGGTTGGTCTAAATTTCAACAAAGATAATTCTAAAGGCCTATGTTTAGCTTATAAACATCAAATAAGACCTCAGAATCAGTAGGGAGAGAAAAGAGGTAGCATAAGTGTGTTTTTTGAAGTTGCTACCAAAGTTTGCTACGAAACTGTTGAAAATGTTGTTTTTGCTACGAAATCATAAAAAACTCTGTTTTTTTTGCCTTTTTGAATATTTTTGAATATCATACATCCAAGTTCCAAATGAATTACAGATGATAAAGGGTGTCCACTTCATCATGTTGAACTCTTATTTTTTAGCATGCTAAGTCAACACATAGCCACATCAACATAATAGTCTATTGATTAAGACAGTCAACAAAAAGGGAAATTTAATTGATGTTTATCAACAGGTTGAAGATTTAATGACACTCCAACAAATCTAGCATCTAGTTGGTCTCGATTATCTACAGCAACAGAAAGTGGTTATAGTTTTAAAGCTAGTAGAGTCCTAGTTGAATTCCAACTATTGTAAAACAAAAAATCCCTATGAGGACTCTGTTAGTTAGAAGAAAAGTAGGAATAGAACTCTAGAATAGTGGTTCGAATTTAGCCCAGGTATCAAGGTAATGTAAAGAGGTATTTTCTCTATAAATAAGTAGGTCTTCGATTTTGAGAAGGGTTGATGGAGAATGTGAAGAACTGGCCTTTTGTAATCTTTTGATCCTTTAATAGAAAATTTCCAGCAACTTTGTTTTTGTACCTGAGATTCATGACATGGATTTTATGGGTTTTTATCATCTTGTTTCAAGTTTTACATAGTATTTGATTACTTGGAAATCTTATCAAACTGCTCCAATTTCCTTCATTTACTATTTATGACTTTATATGTTCATTTTTATTAGTTTCAAAGCTATAGATGCCTTAAATTCCATCAAACACTATTGTTGGCCATAATTTGTTTTAATTTGACTCCATGCCTAATGGTCGCAATCATCACATTTTGCTTCACCTACAAAATCACAAAAAGAGATTAGAGTTAGTCATCTGTTGTTTGAATTTGTTCAAGAAGTTTTGATACACATTTGAGAGAGCCCTCTCACATTGGAAGGACTAACTTCTAGTTCAAGTGATATGAAATAGTTACACTAGGTTAAAGGTTGAAACAACCCAATTCTTTCTAGCCCATTGATAACAGCAGGGACAATTGCTTTATGGGGGCATTTTGGCAGGAGCCCTTCATATTGTTGGGCACTGGGCTCACTCCCAATACCAGATACCACCCTTAGATGGATGGACAGACTAAGATAGTCAACAAGTGGCTGAAAGGATATTTGAGGAATTACATGACAAGGCAACATCGAGCTTGGATGAGATGGTTGCAATTGGGGGAGTACTCCTACAACATGACCTATCATATGTTCATTAGTATGTCCCCTTTCTATGCTTTGTATTGCTATGATGCTTTGTCTTTTTCTGACCTTGTTTTTGGAGACATCCGAGCCTCAAAGGCCAAATATTGGATTCAGGAGAGCCAAGACATTCTGAAGGATCTCAAAGACAACCTCCATACCACCCAAAACCAACAGAATATGTACGTACATAGAAACATAATTGAGAGTCACTTTGAGGTGGGAGACTTGGTGTTCTTTTGTCGTCAACCATATAGACAGTCTACGCTGAAGAAAAATGGGGTCGAGAAGCTACAACTACATTTTTATGGGCACTAGATAGTCGTCAAGAAGATTGGAGAGTTGACATATGAGCTGGAGATCCCACCTTGGAGCAACATTCATAATGTTTTTCATGTCTCATGTCTCAAGAAAGTATTGGGACAACATGTGACAACAACCACTGAGCTACCCCCACTGGATGATGAGGGACACTTGGTGCTTGAGTCAGAGGCCATATTGGATGAGGGAGAGACAACTGAGGAGCAGGGTTATCGGAGACTATTTGGTTTGGTGGAATAATTTTCCAGAGGAGCATTTCACATGGGAGGGTTTTCATATTTTACAACATCTGACACTACAGTTTCTTGTAGAAAAGAAACAATTGGGAGGGGAGGACTGTGATATTCCTGCTTAGAAATTATTGCTAAGTGAGAATATTATTTTTGCTCAATATTAATCATTTTTATTTCCAACTTAGGAGAAGTGGGTTGGAGGACTCCACTTCCAAATTGTGGTTAAGGAAGGCACTCACTTAAGGGGGAGAAAGGAAAGTCGAACACTTAGTGGATTGTGGGGGCCACCTAAGAGGGAAATATGCATGACTAAGGTAATTCAAGCTCTTTGGGGATGAAGGAATTCGATGTGTGGGTCCCACATGGGGAACCCAAGGATAAATAGAGGAGGCACACATCATATTGTAACTTTGTGATACCTTGACAAATTCACTTACCAAGCACACTTCAACTACTGAGCCAAGTCTGTATGTGATGTTGTGCACACGATATTCTCAAGCTAGTTTCTAACCCCTTCCTTTGGTGGATTTTGAATGCCAACCCAAGGAAGGAAATCGATATCCTTTGTGAGCCAATCCAACATTGTATCAGGCATTTTGTGGGGGATTTCTTCAGAAAAATAGAAGTAGGAGAGGAACACAAATTGCTTGGGAAAGCTAGTGGGGAGTAGCAAACTTATCGAAACTTCCAAGGAATCATTGGGCATCATATTGTTGGAGATTTAGGGTGATAGATCAGTCAAATTTTGTGTGTCCTTTGTTGTAGCAGCATATCCACTCTGGGCATAGTGTGGCCCTGCGTAGGAGGAATTTATAGGTTGCACGTGGGAGATAAGGGGGTGGCCATTTGGAGTGTTTTGAGATTGGAAGTTGGGGGTCATCTAGAGGAGAAATTCCCCAAAATTTAGCACCATTTTGGAGGGCCAAAATGATGTCATTTCTAGGAAGGCCAAAATACCTAGCTAGTTGAGGATCACGTAGAAATTGGGGTCAATTTCAGGGGTCAAAACTAGGGAAAACCATTTCTGGATTTTGGTTGGTTATTTTAGAGTAGCCTAGGGTTAATTTCCCGGAATTTTCTGAGCACCATAAGTGGGTCAAACAGTGGTTTCATTTTAGCAGACAATGTAGTTTTCTAGGGTAGCATAGGGCATAGTAGAGGTAGCACATTTCAGCATCTAGGCATCTCATTTTACCACTTGGGATTTATCTAGTTTGCCTTGGTAAGCCCAGGTGCACTCACACCATACTCCCACAATACTCAGTTGGGTGCAATTTCTAGAGAAATTTTGGGTGTTTACTTATGTGTTTGATTTTTATGTGTGCATGTGATATTTTTTCGTGTTAGCACTATAAATTTTCCATTAGCAATATTACAATTATGCACTTGTAGGGTGTGCTTAGTTGAGAAAATAAATTTTAATACATCTCTATTCATTTGATTAATGAAAGTAAGCATTGGGGTTTTAGTAGATTGCTTTCCTTAGATAAAAATATTTTTTTCATGTGTGTTATTTATTATTTCATGTCTAAGATTTTTGTTAAAGATTGTGAATTACTTTCTGCAGACCAGTAGAGTAGGTTTTTGTCATGTGCTTTTGATAAAAAAAATCACGAGTAGTTACAAATATACAACTTAATTTTTTCATGGTATGAGAGTTGGATTCACATTAGAGCAGGAAATTCAAAGTTGTTTCTCAAAGGTTCAAATTTGAAGATAAATGTAGAAGGATTTCTTCAGAGCTAAGAAAATGGCCTTCAATGGACTAAGGATAGAGTATATCTTGGAAGACACCTAAATTTTTGTTGCATGGAAGGACCATATGGAGGCAATATTGGATCAAAATGGATTGCTTGAATATGTCAAGACATATATTCCAAGACAACCAACAATGGATGTTCAGGACCTTGCAAAGTGGAAGAAAGATGTAGCCAAGGCGAGGAGAATAACCTTGGAGGGAGTATGAGAACATATTATCTCAAATATCCATGGAAAATAAAATTTGTTCGCGATGTGGAAAGAACTAACATAATTGTTAGAGAATAGTAGTGACCATAGGAAGTTGGCACTCATGGATAAAATTTTTAAGTATCAAGACGCAGAAGAATGATACTATACCACAGTATCTGAGCAGGTTCACACAATGTCGTGATGAACTAGGCGAGGTCAGTGTTACTTTCCCTGAAGATGACTTGGTAAGCCTAGCCCTTCTAGGCCTTCGCAAGAGTTGGCATAACTATCAAGATTTGGTGAATGAGAAGGATAAATTACTAAATTGGGAGCACTTATGGTCCGATTTGGTATAGGAGGAAACAAAGCAGAATACCCAAGATGGGACTTAATCCAAGGGTGAGAATGAAGAAAAATTTTCACTGGATGGAAAGGAAAAGAAGGGAAAAGGAAATAAATCCCAATCCAAACCAAAATCCAGTTAAGGGGGCAAGAAGAAAGGTTTGTCAAAAATTAAATTCTTGCATTGTCATGAATTCGAGCACTATTCCACAAAGTGTCCACACAAGAAGACAAACAAGAAGACATTAGGAGGAGCAATAGGTGAAACTTTGGCTTCACTTTTCGAGCTTGAATTTACCTTCATTGCATGCATGGCCAACACATTGATGGGGAGCATGTGGTACTGAGACTCAGGTGCATCATTCCACATGATAAGGTTTAGGTATTTTTTTAGTGACCTGGAAGAAAAAGATTTGTAGATGCACATCATGATGGGGGATGATGGAAGGTATAACACAATCGGGATTGGTACAATCATCTTTCAGAGGGAGTCAGGCTGCCCCCTTAGTCTCAAGGATGTCATGTTCGTTCTGGTCCTAAAGAAAAATATCGTCTCTATTGTAGTTTTGGAAGACCATGGTCATGATGCGATCTTAGGCAAAGGGAAGGCATTCCAGATATAGATAGCCACGGTACAGGTGAAGCAGATCAGGGTTCATGTGAAGAACTTGTACAAGCTAGATGTGGAAGATTGTGTTGCATTGAGCACAAAGGTGGAGAAGGTTCAGAGCCACAATGTTGATGAACTTTGGCATAAAATACTTGGCCATTTGCATCATGGCACTTTGAAGACCACACAGTAGATAACCACAGGCCTCCCCAAAGGATTACTTGAGCAATATGATATATGCAAAGGATGTGCTTTTTGGTATTACACAAAATCCACATTCCACGATCAAAACAACAAAGAACATGCAGTCCTAGAAAGGATCCACTCTGATGCTTGTGGACCTCTCCTAACATCCTCTACTGCCAAGCATAAATATTTTTTCATTTTTATTGATTACTTCTCATGGAATTGATGTATCTTTTTCATGCAAAAGAAGGATGAAGGATCTTAGGAGGCACTAGTTGAGAAAGGAATGGGAAAGAAGGTGAAGGATCTTAGGAGCAATAATGAAGGTGAGTATGTGTCGAATGAATTTAAAAAAAAAATTGCAAAAGAAGGAATTTGACGAGAGTTGACAACACTTCCCAACCCACAATAGAAGTGAGGTCAATGTTGCATGAAAAAGGTTTACCTCTGCATTTGTGGGACGAGGCATGCAACACAACGATCTATTTGAAAAACTAGAGTCTCCATTGAATTATAGGCATGATTAGACTAGAGGAGGCTTTCTTGAGGAGAAAGTTGGATGTGTCACACTTCAGGATTTTTGGAGCCTCATTTTACTGCCATGTCTCCAAACAATCAAGGAAGAAGCTAGAGATAACAACAAAATTGGGGGTATTTGTAGGTTACACAAAATCTCCCCACAACTACTGTGTTTACTTTCCATCACTCAAAATGAAAATTGTGCAAAGGGATGTAAAATTTGATGAAGATAAAGCAATGCAGTGCTCTCTTGAGAGGGAGCTTCAGATCCCACCAGAACAGGAGCTTTAGCTCCAAAGAAGGAGCCTCAAGAAGTTATGGACCAGCCACAAATTGAGTAGTTGAGAGTGGAGATAGCCACTCAAGCAGAACCATCCAAAGAAGGAATGAAAAATACTGGGGAAGCTAAGATAATTGTGCAGGATGCGAGGGAGAATTTTGGTGCTCCTTCAAATCAGCGCAGGCAGAGAAGGTCAACAAATTGGTACATTGACTACATTGCTCTAATGTCTAAGCTTGTAGAGACTGAGCCATCCTATTTCGAGGAAGAAGTAGAGAAAACTGTATGGGTTGATGAAATTGTGGAGGAATATGAATCCATAGTAAAGAACATTGGTTTGGAAGTGGTCCTAAGACTAGTAGATAAATCAGTTTTGAGTTTGAGATGGATCTTCAAGGTAAAGCATGTAGTAGACAGTAGCATATAAAAGTAAAAGCCTAGATTTGTAGCCAAGGGGTACTCTCAAGTTGAGTGTATTGACTATGAGGAGACCTTTTCTCCTATAGCAAGGTACTCATCTATTAGATCAATTCTTTCTCTGGCTGCATGATGGGGTGGAAGATCCACCAGATGGATGTGAAAACAACATTCATAAATGGAGTTATTGAGGAGGAGGTTTATATTGAGCAACCAGAAGGCTTCAAGAATTTTGATTGAGAGTCTCATGTGTGTAGACTCAAGCGAGCATGGTATGGTCTCAAGCAAGCAATCTGTGCTTGGTACACTAGGGTCGATAGCTATATCACCAGTTTAGGCTTCACCAAAAGTGAAGTAGATGCAAACCTCTATCATATCTTGGTAGAAGGTAAATTGTTGTTTATTGTCTTATATGTTGATGATTTTATTTTAACTGGTGATGAGAAGTTTATTAGATCTTGTAAGGAGGACCTTGCAAAGGAGTTTGAAATGAAGGACATGGGTCTCATGCACTACTTCCTTGGCTTAGAATTATGGCAAGGTGATGGGGAAATGTTTGTCACTCAGGGAAAGTATGTCAAAGAGATAATTCAAAGGTTCTACATGGATAGTTTCAAACCCATGGAGACACCTCTAATGACCAAATGGAGGAAAGAGGATGCCACTTCAGATGATGAAGTGGATGCTACTTTTTACTAGAACTTGGTGGGTTCACTAATGTATCTTTTGAACACACGACCAGATATGTGATATGCCATCGACCAACTGATCTAAGCTATGGTTAGGCCAATCAAATTATTTTGGAAGGAAAATAAACACGTTTATGGTACCTAAGAGGCACTGCCCAATTTGGACTATGGTACAGATGGACAGAGGCAGTGAAGTTGTGTGGCTTCACAAATGCAGACTGGGAAAGGAGTCCATCAAAATGAAGGAGTACATCATGTGGAATTTTCAGCGTTGGGTCTGCAGTAATTTCTTGGTATAACAGGAAGAAAATATCTATGGCACTCATCTCGGTATAAGCCGAATACATGGCTGCAAGTTAAGCATCATGTATGGCGATATGGATGAGAAAGATACTTGTTGGATTATTTTGTTAGATAATGGATCCAACTGTGATCTACTGTGATAATAAAAGTTGCGTCAATCTCTTTGAAAATCCTATTTTTCATATAGATATTTTCTATCACCATTTGTAGGATTGTGTGTAGAGGCGGATATTGTTGTTGCAGTACATTTCGATAGAGGAAAAAGATGATGACATTTTGACAAAGTCCTTTTCAAGAGGGATGTTCAAGTTCCACAGGTGCAAGATGTAGAAATTTTGAATAATATGACACTTATTCATAGAGATTATCCTGATTATACACTATTGTGGAATACATGCACAATACATAATCTCCTCTACGTTGATCATCAATTTAGTAGCATTAAAAACAATGAAACATCAATCGCATGCACACATTAACACAATATGTAACCCGGGGAAAGCTTACAGCTGAAAATCCCACACTATTTGTATATTAATGATTGAGAACATGTAACAATACATAGTACAATACTCCTCACAAGTATCCAGCACTATCTCCACCTGTTACACACAAAACTAGCTCAGATCCGAACAAGTCATAGGTTCAAATCTCCTCCACTCCTTTGCGTGCCTCTATTGCACAATGCTTGGTGAAAATCACGTGAGCACAGGCTATTTCACTTGGCATATACTGCGCAATCCTCATGGGCATACTCAATCCATTGATTGTGCAAGATCTCATGCACAACTATAGTCACAACTGATAGCAATCTCAACCTCTAACACCTGTCTCCACTGAACTGTACATGCACTGACATGCAACTGAGTTAACTGATGTATTCTTTAGTTGCTTTATGAGTTAATAATTAATTCACACAACTCATCACTAGTCTATTTGCAGTTAGACTAGATACAACTAGTTTAACCAAGTCAAACTGAACACAACTCCATCAACTCCACATCCAACTCCACCAAACTCAACTGCTTGAGTTCTAACTGAAGTCCTGCATGCAATAGCTCAACTGACCCACAAATAAAGTGTATTTCCTTCTGTCAGCTGCATGTGCCACATCTGCAGCTCAAAATAAAGTGCTCCAAGAGGATAAGATAATGTTTATAGTCCAAATATTATTATGAGACAATAATATTTGACTTTTCTATTTTTGAACTGACAGTCTAAAAATAGACTCTGATCACTCCGCTGTGATCGAAAAATAGAAGTCCATCTATTTTTCCCAACATGACCAATCATCCATAAACAGCATCCTGCAACTCATAGACCATGATCCATATGTCTAAAAATAGACATAGTCTAAAAATAGACTTTGCGCCAAAAATAGCCCGCGGGCCCACTTAGTGAAAGCGACTTCTTTCCACTAAGCTCCATCATCTTGTTGCATTCTCAACACTCCCTCTCAAGATATGGATTATCAACAACCCCTATCCTGCCTCGGTGGTATTCGAATTTTCTCATGGTGAGCACCTTCGTCAAGATATCAGCATCCTGATCCTCCATTGGAATGTATGAAAGTAACATGATTCGTCGCTGCACACAATCTCTGATATGGTGGTACCTGATGTCAATGTGCTTAGATCTATCATGAAATATAGCATTAGCCAAGAGTTTAATGCAACTCTGGTTATCACAATAAATCACAGTAGGCTCCAAGTGAGAACCGAACAAACTGACCAGGATCTTCCTCATCCATATAGCCTCGCATGCAGCCAAACTTGCTGCCATATACTTGGCCTCTGCTGAACTGAGTGCCATGGGTCTCTGCTTCCTGATGTACCAAGAAACTATTGTCGACCAGATACTGAAGACCCCTCCTGATGTGCTCTTTCTGTCCGTTGGGCTCCCTTCCCAATATACATCCGTGAAGCCACATAGCTTCACCTCATCCTCCTGTCGGTACCACAAACCATATCTCGATGTGCCTCTCAAATAACGCAATACATGCTTGCCTGCCTTCCAGAAGAGCTTGGTTGGCTTAACCATAGCTTGTGAAAGCTAGTTAACAGCATAGCATATATCGGGTCTTGTATTGACCAGATACATAAGTGACCCCACCAACTGTCTATAAACAGTGGCATCCACTTCTTCTACTGAAGTGGCATCTTCCTTCCTCCAACCTCTAGGAAGAGGAGTATCAACAGGCTTGCAATCATGCATGTTGAACTTCTCCAGTATCTCCCGAGCATATTTACCTTAAGAAACAAATAGTCCATCACTGCGCTGCCAAATTTCTAATCCCAGGAAATAATGAAGGAGGCCCAAGTCCTTCATCTCAAACTCCTTAGCAAGATCATCCTTGCATGAAAGTATCAACAGCTCATCACCTGTTAGAATCAAATCATCTACATAAAGTACAATGATAAGCAACTTACCCTCCACCACAATCTAGTATAGGTTAGGATCTGCCTCGCTCTTGGAGAATCCAAGTCCGGTGAAATAGTTGTCTATCCATGTGTACCAAGCACGTGGTGCTTGTTTCAATCCATACAATGCTCTCTTGAGCTTGCACACATGCGACTCGCTGCTGAAGATATCAAAACCTTCAGGCTACTCTATGTACACCTCCTCCTCAATGACTCCGTTGAGGAATGCAGTCTTCACATCCATCTGATGAATGTGCCACCCCATCTGCACTGAGAGAGCAAGAATCATCCGTATGGAAGAATACCTTGCGACAGGTGCAAAGGTATCCTCATAATCGATCCCCTCTATCTGTGAAAAGCCTCGGGCAACAAATCTTGCCTTGTACTTCTCCACACTCCCGTCAGCCACCTGCTTAACATTGTAGATCCATCTCGAACCCACCACTGATTTTCCTTCCAGTCTAGGAACAATCTCCCATGCACTGTTTCTGACAATCGAATCATACTCTTCCACCATGGCGTCTACCCATGCGGGATCCTCCACATCTTCCTCGAAAGAGGATGGCTGAGTCACAACACATTTGCTCACAAGAGCCATGTATCCAGTGTACCGATCAGGTGACTGTCTCTACCTGCATTGGGCTGTAGATGGTCCTACAACTTTCTCTGCATCTTGAGCCAGTCGCTCAGCTTCTGTCAAGAACTTTCACCCTCGGATGGTTGGCACTGCATGAGTGGTCTCTTCCACTCCATGAACCTCGTCCTGTTGCTGATCCACATCCTGAAGCTCATCTTTAGGAACTAATAGCTCCTCATCTGCATGCAAGTGTGGCTCCCTCTCAAGCGAACACTTCATGGCTTTCTCCTCCTGAAATTTTATATCCTGTCGCACAACAGTCTTACCACTGTCTGGAAAATACACACGATAGTTGTGGGGTGTATCACTATACCCCACAAATATCCCAACCTCTGCGATCAGCTCCAACTTCTTCCTGGAATCCTTCTTCACATGCATGTACACATTAGCACCAAAAATCCTCAAATGAGAAAGATTAGGCTTCTTACCAGAATAGGCCTCCTCGGGTGTACTCATGCCAAGGATCCTATGAGGACAACGGTTTTGCACATATACTGTTGTATTGCATGCTTCTGCCCACAAGTGAAGGGGTAGGCCCTGATCATGCAACATCACCCGTGTAACACCCAAGATCGTTCTATTCTTCCGCTCAGCAACCCCGTTCTGCTGTGGGTTGTGGGGAGCTATGAGCTCTCTTCGAATCCCTTCTGCACTCCTAAGAGCCTTCACCTTCTTCCCCAACTCCTTCTCGACTAATGCTTTGAACTCACAGAACTTTGAGTATGTCTCACTCTTCTTCTGCATGAAGAATATCTAGCACTTACAAGAGAAATCATTAACAAAAATCACATAATACCTGTGTTTTGATGTCGAAGCTACTAAGAAAGGTCCACACACGTCTGTGTGGATTCTTTCAAGGATCTTCGTGGCATGACTATCCTTCTCGTGAAAGGTGGCTTTCACAAACTTTCCCAAAGTACACCCCTTGCACTGATCTGACTGCGCAAGAGTGCCTTTAGGAAGCCCTGTAGTGATCTGCTGTAGTATCTTCAAGGCTCCATGGTGAAGGTGACCCAATCTCCTGTGCCACAACTCACCATCATCTCGGCTCACCAATCCTTCTGCCTTGCATGCCATTGCTATGCATCCATCTACATGCAACTGATAAAGGTTCCTCACTCGAACCCCTATCTTCCGAGTTTCTCCAGTTGTCTTGCTATGCAGGAAAGCCTTTCCCTCATTGAAAACAACATCATATCCCTTGTCTTCTAACATCGCTACAGAGATAAGATTCTTATTCAATCCTGGAACATGCATCACTTCCTTTAATAAGAAGGGTTTACCAGACTCCCTCTCAAAGGAAATGGTACCGATATCGGTCGCACTGTATCTACCATCATCACCCATCTCGATGTGCACTCCAAGATCTTTGTCCTCCAGATCAGAAAACAAATCTCGATCTCTTGTCATGTGAAAAGATGCACCACTATCCAAGAACCACACCAATCCCATCAAACTTGAAACCAAGCATGCGATCAATGAAAAATCAAGATCAAACTGAGAGGTTAGAGCCTCTCCTGCTGCAGATCCAGCAACTCACTTGTTCTTCTTCTTCTACGGATAATTAGTGGCATAGTGTCAATGCTGGTGACAGTGAAAGCACTTCACCTTGGACATGTCCTGCTTCTTGCCTTTTGCACCAGACTGAGAAGCGTACTTGTTCTTCCCCTTCTTTTCTTTGGCAGCCAAAGTGCAATTTTCTTCATCAGTTCCCTTTGATGTAGATCCGTCCCTGGTATTCCGCCTGATCTCCTCCTGCACAAGATCTGACCAAAGTCTTTCCCATCCTAGAAATTTATCCTGACCATTGACAGAGTCCTGATAGGAATGCCAACTTTTCGGAAGACCAAGGAGAGCCAAGCTCACCAAGTCCTCATCATCGAAAGTTACCCCCACACTTCCCAGCTCATCCCGACACTGAGTGAACTTCGTGAGATACTTGGGCATACTGTCTCCCTTCTCACATTTGATCTTTCTAAGTTTATCCTTGAGCGCTAGCTTCCTCTAATCACTCTTGCTTTGGAATAGATCTGTCAACGCTTTCCACATCAAGTATGGAGAATCCTTTCCATGCAGGCTGGACACAGTGTGATCCTTCACGCCCTCCAACAGAATCCTTCAACACTTTGTTGTCTTCTTTTGCCAAGCATCAACCTACGCAGTATTAGGCTTTGGGACCTCAGCCTCTATGAACTCCTTCAGCCCATTATCATCCAACACCGCCTCCATCCTATCCTTCCATGCAA
This sequence comes from Pinus tabuliformis, assembly GCA_031772625.1. Classification (NCBI taxonomy): domain Eukaryota; kingdom Viridiplantae; phylum Streptophyta; class Pinopsida; order Pinales; family Pinaceae; genus Pinus; species Pinus tabuliformis. The sequence continues at coordinate 261,205,766 of CM062807.1, read as the reverse complement.
TATAGTTTGAGCTGCCCTCAAGAGCATACTCCAATCGCAATCCGTTGAAAGACATTGCCACATTGATACCAAGAAAACACTGCTGCAAATTCGAATTCCACCAGCTCCAAACTCAACCGCCTCTGATCTAAAATTCATGAGAAAAAAGTATTTCTCGTACAAAGATTGACTGTATGGGCTTTTACTGGATATTCACCTTCCAAATGAAGGATGAATCCAGAGGCTACCTGGCTCGATCATAGACTCTGCCTAAAGAAATAGAATGTAAACACTTTCTGAATAATAGATCTAATGATCAACAACTCTGATACCATGTAGAAATTTTGAATAATATGACACTTATTCATAGATATTATTGTGATTATACACTATTTTGGAATACATGCACAATACATAATCTCCTCTACGTTGATCATCAATTTAGCAGCATTAAAAACAATGAAACATCAATCGCATGCACACATTAATGCAGTATGTAACCCAGGGAAAGCTTATAGCTGAAAACCCCACACTATCTATATATTAATGATTGAGAACAATTAACAATACATAGTACAAAACTCCTCACAAGTATCCAGCACTATCTCCACCTGTTACACACAAAACTAGCTCAGATCCGAACAAGTCACAGGTTCAAATCTCCTCCGCTTCTTTGCATGCCTCTATTGCACAATGCTTGGTGAAAATCACGTGAGCACAGGCTATTTCATTGGGCATATACTGCGCAATCCTCATGGGCATACTCAATCCATTGATTGTGCAAGATCTCATGCACAACTATAGTCACAACTGATAGCAATCTCAACCTCTAACACCTGTCTCCACTGAACTGTACATGCACTGACATGTAACTGAGTTAACTGATGTATTATTTAGTTTCTTTATGAGTTAATAATTAATTCACACAACTCATCACTTGTCTATTTGCAGTTAGACTAGATACAACTAGTTTAACCAAGTCAAACTGAACACAACTCCATCAACTCCACATCCAACTCCACCAAACTCAACTGCTTGAGTTCTAACTGAAGTCCTGCATGCAATAGCTCAACTGACCCACAAAGAAAGCGTATTTCCTTCTGACAGCTACATGTGCCACATCTGTAGCTCAAACTGAAGTGCTCCAAGAGGATAAGATAATGCTTATAGTCCAAATATTATTATGAGACAATAATATTTGACTTTTCTATTTTCGAACTAGCAGTCTAAAAAAAGACTCACTCTGCTGTGATCCAAAAATAGAAGTCCATCTATTTTTCCCAACATGACCAATCATCCATAAACAACACCTTGCAACTCATAGACCATGATCCATATGTCTAAAAATAGACATAGTCTAAAAATAGACTTTGTGCCAAAAATAGCTTGCGAGCCCACTTAGTGAAGGCGACTTCTTTCCACTAAGCTCCATCATCTTATTGCATTCTCAACACAAGATAGGGGTGGTTGATAATCCATTTCTTGCTAAGAAGGAGTGTTGAAAAATGCAACAATAAATTCTCAATTTGATTTTTCCTTGATTAAATTAAGAAAATTCAAATTTCCACATCAATAGACAACTTGGATGATGTTAACTTGTGTGACATGACTTTTGTCACCCAATTTACTCAATAAATTCGAGTTGGAGGAGTTAGAGTTCAATTCTGCATGTGTGATGGCTAATTTGTAGCAATCAAGATCAATTATCTAAGGTTGTTTTCAGTTAGACTAGTTCCAACTATTGGAGGAACTAGTGGAGGGTCAATGTTATAGACATTTTTGTGCCTTACAGCATTGAGCATAAAATGTCCATAATATAAGGGATCCAAAGTCCCTAAACATGTTTTTCCTACCCCTAGAGGAACAAGGCTAACAAACCACAGCAATTCACAGAAGTTCTCCACCAGAAACTGCTCAAAAACAAGTCAATTCAGGATCATTTCAGTGGCTCCACTAGCTGTCTGCGCTAAATGTCAAAGCCAACACTGGCTACCTACGCTGAATGTCAAAGGAAACACTGGCTACCTGCGCTGAGCGAGAGTTGATATGTGGCAAGTTCATTCCACGAGATGTCAGAACCCAGGAAGCTTCCAAAATATTCCTCAATGACACTTGCCTCAGGGAATTCGACTGGTGATGAGTAAGAGGTTCCAAATCTCCAAGTGGAAGCAAGAACCTCCAAGTGGAATCAAGAACTGACAGAGGGAGAGGAAACTAGTCAGATCTCAAGCTGACTCATCCTCTCTCCAAACATCTATATATGGATCTCTCCTCCATGAGATCTAGAGGCTGGAATTTTGTTATTGCAAAGAATTGCTGTTGGTTTGAGATTGGAATCATTGGGTGCTTAATGCTTTGAAGGGGGTGAAGATAGGAATTCCATTTGCTGGGAAGGAGATGCTGGATTGGAGCCCTCTGGGTTGTATCTCTTCCTGAACCTAGTTATTCATCAATAAAGCTATCTTGGTTTCTCCTATATACTGGTGTATCTTTGATGTATGATTGCATTAGTATGTTTAGTTTATTTCTAATCCTGAACTAGTTATGAATATGAATCCATGTCTTGTGTAGTGTTCTCTTCTTGTGATCTTGCAGAGACCTCTTGAAGCTGGGCGAGCGAGAAGGCAAGTAGCTGGGAACTCTCCAAGAGAAGGGAAACTGGATCGGGGGACAAACGGAAGACACCGGTTAGTCCACCCATCTCTCTTCATTCTTAATTCATAAAGGAAGAATACTAGAATAGCTGTCTCTATTTGTTGCTAAGGCACTGTCACACCTTAGGTGGATAGGATCGTCCTGCATAGGCATTTTTCCCCACAACAAATTGGCGACTCCACTGGGGAGATCTGTTTAGTCATTTTATTTGTGTTTCTATCATTGTTTGTTTCATAGACTCGACAGCAACAATCGAACTGCATCTGCTATTCCCGGATGCAAAGTAGACAGTTGCTGCTTTGATCCAATCACTGGACTTGTCTATGAACTGAACAATGGACTCACAAATGATTTGATGATCCTTTGTGATAGATCTTAGTACTCCCTCAAAGCATCCCTTTGATTGTACCTTGCTTGTTGCTTTTATTTGGCCTGAAACAGTAGATTAAATAGAAATCTGTGACCCAGAACCTAGTGAGAAACTCTCGTTTCTCCTTCAGCGCGACAGCTGTGAAGAGGTTCTGCATTTCAACGCAGGTCCCGTGAAGGCTACCTACGCTGAATGTCAAAACCCCTGTGTTGAGGTTGCGCTGAACCAGTTTGGCCTTTGCAGCTGGGGTTCTCTGCTCTGTTTTGCCTTGTTTTGATCTCTGATTTTTGCAGCCTGTAACCAGCATAGGTACCAGCCTGATAACTCCTTTTCTCTGCTTAAATTCCGCCTCCTTTTGTACAAAAATACTGTGAGTTTTTTTATGTGTTTGTGGCATCATTTGCAGTTTTCCTTTGCATGAGTGAAATAATCATCCTGTAGCCCTTGATTCAGATCTGTTGATTGTGATCTTAGGAGAGAGTTCATTGGCTGTTTACAGTTGATTATACATTTGCTTTTGCTTATTGGTTTGAGTTTGTCTCTTTTAAGTGTCGAAACAAGTATTCATTTCGGAAATCGTTAAGTGTTGTAATCTCTTCTACCCTCTCTGATTTCGGAAAAGTAAACTTGTTTGTATTTGTCATTTAAAAGCAAATTCAAAGTTGTACAAAAAGCTTTCTTTGTAGGCATCAATACTAAGAAAGCGGAAAACAAACACCTGCATTGTGCATTTGCATCTTGATAGTTTGCATGTTTTATTTAGGAAAAGTGCATTAGAGTGTGCTGATTGCTCTTTGAGAAAAGATGGTGTCTTTCTTTTCCCTCAGTAGCTAGGATTTTCAAAGTTGAAAAGATATAAATCTTGCTTATCATCTTTAGACTGCATTTAGGAATTGTATCATACATCTCGTGGTGAACCTTGAAAGGAAAACTTCTAAAAATATCAACCTAAAATAAATTGAATGAACTTAACAACGCTTTGCAACATAACGCACAACATAGAGGTCTAGGCTAGAGACGTGTTCCGGCGTCGTAAAGCCTGGTGACTATCGATCTCGTTGATGGTGGGTGATTCCTCCTGAAGGACGATAGCGCCAGTACGGATTGTGCTCCCACGTACCGTCGGGTATATATTGGGAGACCCCTATAGGCATAAAACCTTTATCCTTAGGAAGCCGTGTCGACCGCCCTACTGATCGCAATGCACTGAACACAGCATTCAGGAAGATCGACCGCCCGTACCCTAAAAAGTATTCTGCGGTTTTGCGAAAAGTTTGGCACACCCTCTGCCTGGAACTCCAGAGCAGTTCCTTTTGGCCTTTTTCAGAATCTATAACGGAAAAAGTCCATCCGAGCATTTGTCACTTCGGGCTTGTTAAAACATCGAAGGAGACTAGAGTCATCTTTAGCTTTTTCTCGACTCTTTAAAATTGAAAAAGCAAGTTGTGTCTAAAGCGTCGTTAAAATTTATTTTAAACGGAACAATCACCCTTATTCCTGCGTTGATCTCTAGGTTGAAAAAATGGAGCACGCCAACCAAGGAATTCCCCTTGGTGGAAATCCTAGTCCCTTCTCCTCTTGGGGAGATGTTGGTGCGCCCCATATGGCCACATTGTCGCTTCCAGGACTGACAATTGGCCTGCCGGTCTGGCTCTTTTCAACCAATGTCGTTCAGAACACCACTATTCCTGAACAGTCGAATCAACAGTTAGACCAGACCAGAGTTGCCAACCAGCCTTCTACTTCATCTAACTCTTCCTCTCCTCCTTCCTCTTCATTTGACGGAACTGGTAAAACAAAAAACCAAGTTCCTAAGGAGAAGAAGGAAAAGAAGAAGAAAGAGAAGAAGAAGAAGGAGCCAAAAGCGACTGGGGGCAAACAAGTGTCGTCTGACAAGAATCCACACACAGCACTGACTAGGCCTAAATCGCCATGTGTCATATGCAAGGGAGACCACTTCCACAGAGATTGTCCCTGCATCCCTCGGATACTAAGGGACTGGTCTCCCCGTTTGCACAATTCGGTAGCATCAACCTCTGATAGCCATGTTGACTGCTCACCGTCAACTAGTGAAAGTGAAGTCACAGGACAGAGAGGGAAAGCTAGATTTCCCTGCAAACTGTGTGAAGGCGACCATGCCATCCACCGTTGTCCCTTCTTAGATGAGGCTAAAAGAGTTTTGGAAGATCGCCTGATTTTACGAGCGCAACTTTCTCCTGGATATCAAAAACTCCTGCCAAGTCCTTCACTAGTTGAGAACCCGGCTAGCCCACCCAGGTGGTCAGCCGAAGCACCTATCATTGAAGATGAACCGTCTGGATCCATGCCTGACGAAAGTCAAAAGGTTGAGGCGGCAGTTGACCCGGTTTTGCCTTCAGAGGCTCTATCTTCGAATGATACCATCACAGAGGAGAATAAAGACGACACCGTCCAAATTCTCTTCATCAACACAGACTCCGACGAACAAGGGGGCAATTTGCCCATTCCTTTATCGCAGGAAGGAACTTCGTCAGAGTCATACCCGGCCGTCTATTCAGTCCCACCACCAAGCAACCTAGTTGTCTCGTTCGACTGGAACCAACTAGGCAGACCCCGGTTGCCAGAAAGCATACCATTCCGAATTATCGTTCAAATATATAGAATGGTAATGGCTGGCACTATCATTGATGAGGGGGCATCTGTGAGTATCCTTTCCTCTATTGCTTGGAAGGCTCTTGGTTCGCCAGCGCTTTTGCCTAAAATGAGAAATCTATCAGGCTTTGATAAAGGAACCAGTCGACCTTTAGGGATCCTCCCAATGTGCCCATAACATTGAAAAGGAAGACCGTTCAAATGAACGTGATGGTCGTTCAAGGACCCTTGGATTATAACCTACTCCTTGGACGAGACTATATATATTGCATGGGGGCCCTCGTCTCCTCACTCTTTAGAGTAATGTGTTTTCCGCACGAAGGAAGAATGGTCAAGCTCGTGGACCAACTTTCATTTCCCGGATCACGCATCGCAAATAGTCATGTACCATCCCTAGATGGTCTATTCACGCAAGAAGTGTCTCAACCCACGGTCCGTCCTCCTGATGAGCGCGAGTAATCCGGGAGGATATGACTGGAACCTAGGGGGCATGCGTCCTGGTCTGCTTCGGCAGGGAAACTTTGGGTATAGAGTAGGTTTCCGCGGGAGAATATGACTAGTCTGTACCCCGTCCGTCTAGGAAGAGGGTTATTCTAGAATAAGATTCTTTTGTCAAAGTTATGTGAGTTTGCGGGCTACGTCGCTCACATTTGTCTATTTCGGTAGACATTGCCGAGGAAGTGTTTTGTTTGAAAGATTAACGAGACAATCTTTGGGTAACCTGAAAGAGGTAGGCCTCTCTCGGTGAAACGAATGTTTTGACAGAAATGAAGTAGAGGTAACCTTGAAATCGTACTTTATACCTGGGAGCATGCAAACCTTTTGGAGTGCAAGCAAGGGGCGGCTATTTATTTTTTAAATTTTTAGGTCCTCCCTTTAAACCTGTAGGTCTAACCCTTTAAACTCGTAGGATTAGTCGTTTCCGAACTTGCGTAATGAAAGGATCCGGGGCAAAGCTTTGTGAGATGAAGCTCCATAAAAAATAGAATCTCAATGAGACACTCTTATCATATGACTGGGTTAATCGAGCAGTTTTAGCACACAGTTCATGCTCGTTAAAAAATAAACGCAAGATCCGAGCAGTTTTAACGCAGACTTCATGCTCGTTAAAAAATAAACATAAGCAATGAGCAAATGTTTCCACCAGCGTTTAAGCTCATTTTAAAATAAAAAATGAACCAAATTCCCGGTAAATAACCACTGTGAATGTAATATCATCAGCCATTAAAGCCTTGGTCGTGTTTGCACCGTCACCTCCACTTTTCAGTTGGCCGATCGTTCACCTCCATATGTTTGTTTACCCATTTTGAGGAACAGCTGCGAAGAGTGATTTCACCTAGCCATCCTTGTGACACTGCCGTGATTGGAAAATTCCAACCTGCACCTGGAATCAGCTGCTAACCCTGTTTATCACTCGTTCCTCAAAAGACGAGTCTTCTTTAAGCTCTTTTCAACTGACTCGTAAAATATGAAAAGATTGCCGAGTCCTTGGCCTTCCAGCTCGTTAAAGGGACAGGAAGAGCTATCCCTCCTCTAGATTTTAATCTTTTTGGACCTGAGGGTTTATTGCACAAAAAGATTGAGCGCTTGTTTTATTCGGCTCGTTAAAACTATCGACTCATCCCTTCTGTATTATTTTATACTTTTTCGGACTTAAGGGATTAGATGACGAAAAAGGACTTTTGGAGTTAACTTTATGTACCTTTTCAGACTCTCTAAAAATGAAAAGGACCGAGTTATCTTTGTCGTTAGACTCGTTAAAATCATTAAATAGCGACAAACTTGTCTTTAGACGAGAACGAGTTTCACTATCGCTAGGCTCGTTAAAACATAGCGATGGGCTTGCCCGAAGGGCAGGTTATAGAACAAGCATATGTTATCCTCCTCAAGCTTGACAAAAATAAAGAGGTACTGGTAGGCAATGACTGGGGAAAAATTGGGAGAAACTCAAGAAAACTTTGATGGTAGCAAGTCGCTCTTGAACATGAAACTTTTCCTCCGTACCACAATCGGGTTGGGTTGTTTCATTCACCGGTCACATCACCATGGTCTCGCCATATCATCCATATTTGGGGTAATGCTACCGATCCATCGCATCAGTGTCACCATATGTTCAAGAGAAGTCGTTTAGAAAAGTCAACCGTGTCCCATCCACTGCCATACATTATCCTTCATCCTTTCATGACCGCCACCCTGAATCATATGTCACAGATCGTTTTCACCTCCATCAAAATCATTAGCTCCGTTCTGTGTCACTGATGTGGGATTCATTAAGGCCCTCCTTTGACGGATCGCTTCTTGTCGACATCAGCTCATTATCCAAGAAGTTGATCTAGGAACAACCCCTTCAGTACTTTGAAGCTTGCATGCCTCAATGGCAAGTTTCTCACTTCCGGCGACAGGTATACATCAATGACCTTCGACCGAAAGATTTTGCGTGGTGTTCGATGCCAAGTCCTTTATTCACACCACGTGAATTGTACTGCAGTACCTTGAGGGTCATTATCATTATCGGTGATTCCTCTCGCGCTTGTTAATGGTTTACCTCATCGACCGGTAATCAAGCGATGTCTTTCCATGTTCGACTTCAGAACATTTCTCACATGGATCGACTTGTACTTAGAGTGAAGATCGAACGAGTTTGAAGACCCCGGAGCTAGTTTCATCCATCTGGGCTGCGATATATATTCAGGAAAGATAAAGACATTGACATGTACATCATTGCAGCAGATAATCATCCTACTCAAAGGATGATAATTTCATCAAAATTATCAGTCTACTATCAGACGATTGTCTGTTCTATGTACATAAAAATGAATTTATAAAGCTGATCATGGGAATGCCTGCCTCAGCTATATCATGAAAGCAGTATGAAAAATAATGTATTGTATTGTATCTTATTACAGGTCTCCTCCCAGCATTGGATGAACTTCGGATCCCCCTGATAAAGCATTTCACCCGATAAACAGCCTCATACTTTAAGGGGCAACTGTTATAGACATTTTTGTGCCTTACAGCATTGAGCATAAAATGTCCATAATCTAAGGGATCCAAAGTCCCTAAACATGTTGTTCCTACCCCTAGAGGAACAAGGCTAACAAACCACAGCAATTCACAGAAGTTCTCCACCAGAAACTGCTCAAAAACAAGTCAATTCAGGATCATTTCAGTGGCTCCACTAGCTGTCTGCACTGAATGTCAAAGCAAACACTGGCTACCTGCGCTGAATGTTAAAGGCAACACTGGCTACCTGCGTTGAGCGAGAGTTGACATGTGGCAAGTTCATTCCACGAGGTGTCAGAACCCAGGAAGCTTCCAAAATCTTCCTCAATGACACTTGCCTCAGGGAATTCGACTGGTGATGAGTAAGAGGTTCCAAATCTCCAAGTGGAAGCAAGAACCTCCAAGTGGAATCAAGAACTGACAGAGGGAGAGGACACTAGTCAGATCTCAAGCTGACTCATCCTCTCTCCAAACATCTATATATGGATCTCTCCTCCATGAGATCTAGAGGCTGGAATTTTGTTATTGCAAAGAATTGTTGTTGGTTTGAGATTGGAATCATTGGGTGCTTAATGCTTTGAAGGGGGTGAAGATAGGAATTCCATTTGCTGGGAAGGAGTTGTTGGATTGGAGCCCTCTGGGTTGTATCTCTTCCTGAACCTAGTTATTCATCAATAAAGCTATCTTGGTTTCTCCTATATACTGGTGTATCTTTGATGTATGATTGCATTAGTATGTTTAGTTTATTTCTAATCTTGAACTAGTTATGAATATGAATCCATGTCTTGTGTAGTGTTCTCTTCTTGTGATCTTGCAGAAACCTCTTGAAGCTGGGCGAGCGAGAAGGCAAGTAGCTGGGAACTCTCCAAGAGAAGGGAAACTGGATCGAGGGACAAACGGAAGACACCGGTTAGTCCACCCATCTCTCTTCATTCTTAATTCATAAAGGAAGAATACTAGAATAGTTGTCTCTGTTTGTTGCTAAGGCACTGTCACACCTTAGGTGGATAGGATCGTCCTGCATAGGCATTTTTCCCCACAACAGTCAAGTTGTGTAGCGAGACTTCAGTTAAACTCGGTGATCATCTAGTTAACTAATCAGTTAACCCAAAATAGTTAGTGCATGCAAAGAATTCAAGTTACCCAGATGAGTTGGAGATTCCAAGGTAGTGTAACATCAGTTGTAGACTAGTCTTGAGTGTATAGGTGTTGCATGAAGTCAGATGATCAACGTAAGGAATTGTGAAATTCAATTTGAGTAATTTCCTATATAATATGGGCTTAATTCCTCAAGGAACAATGCAAGTAAATAGGAGCTCAAGTAGAGGAAAAATTTTACCAAGTCTGGGTCAGAGGCCTTCAGTGAGTAGAGAGATAGGTTATGGACTTGTAGGGTGTGCTCAATTGAGCAAAGAAAATGTAATACATCTCTATTCATTTGATTAATGCAAGCATGCATTGGGGTTTTAGAAGATTGATTTCCCCATATCAAAATACTTGTTGCATGTGTGTTATTTCTTCTTGCATATCTGAAATTTTTGTTCTATATTGTCAATTACTTTTTGCAAAGTAGTAGAGTAGGTTTGTGTCTTGTGATTTTGATTAAAAATTCATGAGCAGTTGTAAATATAGAACCTAATTTCTACAATCTCTAACTTAGAGAATTTATTTTTGGTTCAAAGATATAAGGCAGGAATATCTAACCTCTCACCAAGGCCTTTCATTTAATTTGAAAGGTGAAAATAACCCTACTCTTGAAATCCTTATGCGGAGTCCATTGTCCCCATCTTATCTTATCAAAGATAATGTGGTTCATTATTTATCTATGCTCTCAAATTCTTTTCCCATTTTGATGAGATAATCTTGTGTGGTACTTATTTAGTACCTACCATGACTATAGTGGGTGTATAAAGGCCCAAAGCATAAGAACAAATTATAATATGATAAATATAACAAGCTGAAGTATGAGCTTGAGCTCATCCATGAAATGATTTCATTTCTTCAAATGAGGCAATACTCTTATTTGAAAAATGTGCTTTTACCTATAACCAAGATCACAACCTTTTGCTAAAGACATATTTGGAGCTTGATGAGAATATTCCCTTTTGCATCTATGTTGTGGTGAATTGCAGTTGTGAAAATTGTCATGTCCAATTTTCAAGCGACAAGATTCACTCCATAGAAAGCATTTCCAGCATAACAAGGATTGCTTTGATTAGATGAGGGTCTGCATGTAACTTCTTTGGCCTTTTACCAAAATACAAAAACTCTTATACCAAGCAGCGACCTTGGTTTCTAGTTTAATAATTTCTTATTAATGTTAACCACTTATAGCTTATGTGCTTGGCATACTTTGTAGTTGATTGACTTGTTGCACATTACAGTTTTGGACCAGATGCCATTCTTACATGGACCTCCACATCCTCATTAGCCCAATTTGGTCCTTCCACCAATGCTTTTGCAAGAACTGGGTTCTTCATAGATAAAAGTAGAGGCACTTTCATACATCTCTTTAGGAACATCTTCATACTCCAAGCCATCCCTATTATCATCATATTTTTTCATCTGAGTCTCAAGTTATAACTTTGTCTCTTTCAAAACAGAGATGTTTGACTCAATTCTTGAGGACTTACTAATATTTGGTACACTGTCAATGCAAAAACCATCTGAGGAAGGTGCAAGAATTGATGCAAGAGTTAAAGGAAACTTGACAACCAACAAAAGGGAATTCATTCACATTTATAAGATCAGACAATCGAAGAAAATCAATATTAGCAAAATCTCAGCTAAAGAAAATCCACTTTCTGTAACTACATTCTCCATTGGATGAATTTCAATATCCTAAGAACAAATATTCAAAATGTTCCAAGGATTCAAATTGGAGATAAGATGCTAGCTAGCTTTGTGAACTAGCTAGCACAAAGTGTGTCCAGAAAAAATACCATTCTATTCGAGCAACTGAGCTTCTAAATATCTATCCATCAATAGTTACATATCCTGAAAAGTTAAAACTTATGAAAGGTTATTTTTGCAATGCTCAACATTGAAAATGTCCCCAATATAATTCCATCAAATGCAAATGCAATCTAAAAAACATTATAATAACACAATGCCCCAATTTGACCATCAATTAAAAAAGGAGATATCCACCAATGGTCCACCAATTATATTTCTGAAATCATATGGCAATTGTTCATAAGATCCTAGTCAAATCTCATGACTCTTATTTTAGTCAAAAAAACAATGAATATATGATAGAGTTGAATACTTATCTAGGAGCCTTCAAAGACTTCAAAAAATTGATCGACAAAAATAAAATAATAAAAAAATAATATCAATGTATCTTCCATCACGAAGTGTGGATATATACCCTTCATAAAACATGTGAGATCTCCTAAACCATTCACAATTTCACAAAATTTCTCATGGGACAACCAATTGACCTCGTTCTACACCAAACCCACGTCTCATATTTTTTGAATTTCATGTTCATTTAGCCAAAATCTGCACTTGAAAATCATTGTGTGAAAAAGCCATGAATTTTGACATCTATAATTCTGGTTTGAATTCAAGCTTCTATGATTCATAACTGTTAATTTATGAATTTCGGAAAAAATCACATAGAGAGTATTAGGTCGACGCGTTTCGAACCAGCCAGTGTGGTTCATCTTCAAGACAAAATAAAGAGACAGATCTCGGAGGAAGGTTAAATAAGAAGGCAGGTCAACCTAACAGTTAGGGAAAACGACTACATTTGACCGGGGAGGGAAGTAATATTATGAACCAACCAAACGGCTATATACTCTAAATTGCTTAAATAATTAATAAATAATAATTATTTAATATATTAGTTAACTTATTCATTCTTTATTTATTAATGTATTTATTTATTTTACTCTCTCATTAGAAAAAATGAATCAAATAAACCACAATGAAAATATATCAATAACTAACTACATAAAATATAAAATAAATAAATAATAAATATATATATATATATATAAACCACTAATGAAAGAGTTATTAAAATAAAAATAAACAATAATATAATAAAAATTAATTAAAAATATAAAAGCACTGTGTTCTAAAAATACAAATTAAAAAATATATATTATAATCCATAGTAATAAATGAAATCGATCACAAATACATAATATTACGTAAAAACAATAAAAATAAATAAAAAGAAGGGGCGTAGGAAATAAGTGGCGTCGAGCTAAGGGGTGCACAATTATCCACAAGTCGCCACGTTACACAAAACAATTTTCATAAAACAACCCATTGCAAACCCTCTTCATTTATTGAGCATTTTCATAAAAACTCTCTCCTTCGAGGACTCCTTGTGATATAAAGCATTTTATAAAAAATTATATTTTTATAAAATTAAATTTATTTAAAATAAAATTATTATTAAATATGACTCAAAAGGTATATAAGAATCATTAGAGTAGATTTTCATTTAATTTGCATATGCCCAAGAGTTTTCCCATAGAATAAATTGGCAAACTTTGAAAATTTTCGTAACATTTTAAAGTTGTCAAAAAATGTTACAACAGGACCACTGGCTTATATATTGGCCTTGCCACCCATAGTGAAAGCTCATAACGATTTTCACGTTTCCTTACTTAAGAAATATGGTCATGATACTAATCATGTTATTGACTGATATGTGATATAGGTTGAACCAGATGGAGAATTCCAACCAAAACCACTATCCATCTTGGCCCAGAGGGTAGATCACACTTTGGAATATAACTATAGAGCAAGTCAAGGTGCAATGGAAGTACTTTGAACCAAATGAAGCCACTTGGGAGATAGATTAGAAAATAAGGGCGCAATACCCATCTTTTGTTCGTTGAATAAAGAAATGTAATGTAATATATATATATATATATATATATATATATATATATATATAGATAATTTTTTTGTTTTGTTCATTCTAATAAGAAAACTGAGGATGATGTTCCCTTTAAGGGGGTGGGGTTTGTGACACCCCTAGTACTTGTTCCCCTAATTTTTGTAATGTAATAATGTAATGGCCTGAAGTGTGGGACCATAGATCCATGATCTAAGAGGGAAGAGGAAATATGAACCCATGTGGGATTAGTTGGCACCTTAAATTAATTTTAAGGTGAAAATAATGAAAAAGAAAAGAAGAGGAAGAGTCCAAGAGGAATATGAAGAGACCCCTGGGGAAATAATAAAAGGGAGAATGCATAGTAATATGGGGTTGGACCTCTTCTTGGTGGATCTCATGAGAAATGTTAGAATAATCTAAGAGTTGAGGGAATGGGATTTCCCTGAGAGAAAGAAGTGTAACGAGAAGATCAAGAGGAGAGAAGATCGAGTGATTATTGTGAGATGATAAGCCAATCATGGAGTGCTTGATACAACTGATAAACCACTTAGGGTTCTTGTTAGGGGTGATAAACCACATGCAAAAGGGTGCTTACTGTGGGCTGATAAACCACTCTTAGAGTGGTCGACGCAATTGATAAACCACCCTCAGTGCTTGCTGGGGGTTGATAAACCACTTTTGGAGTGCTTGAACCAGCTGACAAACCACCCTTACTATGGAGTATGATGTGCTTGACTAGTTGATAAACCACCCAGGGTGGTTTACAGAGAATATTCTTTAAATTCATAGCTCTCAACTAAGATAATTTTCATTTGCAAATCAGAAAAGAAAGGCAACTGAAAGTGGGACTTTAATTTTCCACCCAAACTTAGACCTACTTTAGCCAGGTTTACTTACAACAATAACCCCTAAGCCAAATCCATGGTATAAGGGGAATTTATTTTTCAACAACCTTGCGAAAAGCCTTCTTCAGGACATAGAGGATCGGAAATTATGACAGTGGGTGGTTTATCAACTAGTCAAGCACAACAAAATCCATAGTAAGGGTGGTTTATCAGCTGATAAAGCACCCTGGGTGCTTGCTGGGGGCTAATAAACCACTTTTGGAGTGCTTGAACTGACCGATGGGTTTTCTATGAAAATACTTCAATGACTCCCCATTAAGATGAAAGTATCTTTAACACGCAACCATTTCAAATAAACAGCATCCTTCAAGACACAAGTTGGTTTTGATATCCCTTTGTTTGAAGGAAAGATAAACAAAGTCTTGGAGAGATGTCAGTACATCAACTAGAGGGTTCTCCATTCACAAATCTTCCAATAGTGGGGAGATTATCTTCACACACTTAGTGTCCCTTTCCGGTGTCAAACATTGGTGGGATATTTACATTAGAAATAATTTTGAAATGTATGAGACAAAATTCACTTGGGGAATTTGTGTTGGTTCCCTCAAGAAAAGGTGTTTCCTCATTAGACACTATGGATATCAATGCATGAGATGGATAATTTTATGTCAAGGTAAATGTCAGTGTTGAATTATGTAGCTGTGGTTGATCTTCATAGTCTACAATTATTACTTGGAATGATAAATATAAATCATATTTGTGATGAAATATTATTATTTGAAGCATGTTATTCATTCTTGCAAGAAAATAAAATATTTATTGATTTTATATTCAAAATAAAATATTATAAGTCATGTTCTTCATTGCCTTATAAAAAATGGGAAAATGAAATTTTAAATTAAGTTTAGACACCACAGGATGCTCAAGTTGACCTCCTAGTGATGAAATTGACCCTGCCCCTAGAGACACCTATTCAAACCCTCCAATATGGATATCACTTGATCTCCCTCCGAGGAAGATTCACATCTCATATCTCATCAAGTATATTTCAGATCTGAGAAAGTGAAGGAGACAAGACAAGAAGGAAGGCCAAGAACAAGGAGAAGAAGCTAGCCAAGACATCTAGAGGAAGATTCCCCTCGTACATGTAAAGAGACTCCTGCTATAGGTCTAAAAATTCCTGAGGTCAAACACTAATACTTTTGTGGAATAGTACGAGTTCTTTGTGGAGAAGAGTAGGTCAAATTTTGGCCTCTACTAGAGACCTAGTTTGAGCTATTAAGAAGCATGCTAAAGACATCCTTTGAAATTTTTGACTTGGCATGTCATGGTTACCTTGAGGTGAAATCTTGTTGGTTAGTTTGACCATGAGCTTGAATTTGATATATCTATTGTTGAATTGAATATTTCTCTATGAATAAGGTTGTTTGGTTTTCCCCCATGTGGGTTTTCCAAGGGTAAATTATTTTTTTCTTTATTTGGTCGTCTCTACATGATCCTACTACAATAAATATAATATTTTTGATGTCTTCTGTGTAATTTCTTAATTATGGATTTATAAATAAGAAAGTGAAAAGGGGATAAATCAATGGAAGTAATTATCTACATAGAAGACACACTGAAAATTCGACATGGAATCTGAGATTTGCATAAAATAACATCCCTAATCTTGAAGAAAAAGAAAGACCTAATCTAATCCATAAGATGACCAGAGTCAAATCATACTGAGCATCTATTATGGATAAGTGCCCTAGTTTTTCTATTGGAAAGAAAAACCATGTTTGTATTGAAGGTAGGACTAAATTTTTTTGTTCTTGAATAAACCTCATAATATGTGATTTGGAATATTCTTAAATCTTATAGGCCGAAATCCTCAATCCATCTAGGTTGAATGCCTTAGGAGTCTGAATCTAATATCAGGAATATTTCTTCGTTTAATCTAGTATAATATCAAAGTATACTCCAGGAGCCTCAAGAAATCACGTGTTATCTCTGTTAGTCCTTACAATTTCCTAGGTTGAAAAGGAAATCAAGAAGGGTAACCTCAAACCACTTCAGCTCAGTAGCTAGCCCTACTGAGCATGAGAGGGATCTCTCAAAGACTTTTATCAGTGGTATGACTTTAAAAAAAATGTCTTTTAGGCTATATATATATATAATTGTTTGTGTGTTTGTGAAAATTTGGATTTTAGGGTTTGCTGGACTAGGGTTTGGAGCCACAAATAGGTCTAGGCTGTAGGAGTGCAGAAGCAAATATGGAAAGGAGCTAGATGTCAGAAGACCATGGTGTATTTAGAATATTGTAAATGTAGTATAGAAGAGAGAGTGTAGAAGAAACTAATGAGAATAAGTAAACATGATTTCATTAGCTTAGGAAGACATAAACATAACTATGAAAACTAGATAAACAGAGCTTGTGAACAAGAATTCTGTGTATTTCACTGCAAGGAATCCATATAAAGAAGAGATATCATGTAGATAAAGATGTTTTAACCATTATAAAACAAATAAAATGAAGAACAAACACCATGAACTTACTAGCCTAGAGTTCCTTAAAAATAGTTTTAACTGTCTCTATATTAGTTGAAAAGATGATTACATGCAAGCCTCCTCCACAAAAAGGACAACCCTTCTCTTTGAAATAGAAATGATACATATAGACTCTCTTATACCAATTTCCCACCTTCAAGAGTTGAATTCCTTG
This sequence comes from Pinus tabuliformis, assembly GCA_031772625.1. NCBI lineage: Eukaryota > Viridiplantae > Streptophyta > Pinopsida > Pinales > Pinaceae > Pinus > Pinus tabuliformis. The sequence goes on along the minus strand of CM062807.1, from coordinate 261,188,718 downwards.
GTGGAGGAAGTGACTCCAAGATTATCTCAACCAATAGGTGAAAGTGAGAAGGTGAAACTCAAACACTTGGAGAGTTTGTTTAGGATTTTGCTTCCTTTATGAGGCCTAATAAACATAAAAAACAACCTATGATGTACATTTATTCATTCCCACATCACCTAGACTCGAAACTAGTGTCATTACATAAAGAGGTTTGACTTTGACCAAGTCAAACTGGAAACTAGAAATTTTACACAGAGAAATTTACAAATTAAAACACAGAAAAGTGCAAAAGCGCAGCACTGACTTTGCACTGATTTTCAAGTTCCTTCCTAAGGCACAAATGCAAGTCTGAGAGAATGGTCAACTAGACCTTCAAGTCTAGTTTCCATAACAGTTTGAATTTTTTAATTTGGCCTTAGGGAAGGCCTTCACAAATCCATTCTCCCAAGGTCACTCCAAGAGCGCCGCGCCTGTCAAAAAAGGGTCCAGAATGCTAGTTTTTTACCACTTTTTTTTCACTTTTCTCCAAAAATGAGCCACCTATGGAAAATATGAGAAAATGGGTTTTTATAGGATGGAAATAGATTTCTAAAAATGTAGACTTTTCCTAAAATAAATGCATAAGGAAAAAGCATAGCGCATGGAGCTATTGATTTTTTGAATTTAGCTCCAAAAGTCACAAAAACCAAAAGTGCTCAGAATTTGCTCAAAATTGGCTAGGAGCTATAATAATATGTATGTTAAACCTTCGTTGATGTTTCAGAAAGCATCTCCAAGTTTCCCTCATCCTTTTGGTCTTTTTTGGCTTCTTTGAGCTTGTTTTCAAGCTGCTTGACCTTGACATTGGCGATCATATTTTGAGCCTGGTAGTGGTGCGCCATATGTCTAAGCAACTGATTATCCCTATTTTCCTTCTCAAGGAGCCTCTCCAAGTGTTCATTCACCCTATTGAGCCAATACTCCTTGTCTTGATTAACCTCAAGAGAAATTTTGTCCTCTAGGTCTATGTCTTCATTCAACAAGATGTGTTCTTCCTCTTCCCTTTGTTCTTGGCCTTTTCCTCTTACCTTTCCCTTTTTCTCCTTCAGGCTCATTTGACTCTATGATTTCTTTTCCCTTTCCAACCTGCTGCAATAACTTAGTTTGCTCTTTTTCCATGATCAATTGCTTTGCTTTGAGCTGACTATTCTCCTGTTCAAGGAATGAAATGATGTATCTAACTCTCACCATGTTGAATGTAAGTTCCTTGATCTGATAGCCTTTATCTCTAATTTTCTGCTGCATGTTCGAAGTATGATCCTCTGCCTCTAAATCGACTAGCTCAAACTCCTGCTCAATTGTGTCTTTATCCGCATGCTGCTGATCCCTGCTTTGTTGATGTAGAAGGCTTGGCCCCTTTCTCACCATGAGAAGAAAACACAAGCCTCTATCCTCTCTTGTACATCCTGGTCACCTTAGGCTTAGGTGCTTGAGTTTTCTCAACTGATTTACTAGAGGAACCCACTTCCATTTGTTGTTTTGGTATGCTAGAGGATTGAGCTGCTTCATTGGCTTCATGCCATTTGAGGGCTATTTCCAAAAAGGTCTCCCAAGTAATACCTTTCTCTACAAGCTGGTGAAGGACTATAGTCTTGATCAGACTATGATGAAATAGGCTTGGGTAGTGCTCCTTGTTCTTTATTTGTATCTTCTCTGACATTTTGGAAATACTCCTGAATAGGTAGTTACACATGTTGAGTGGCTTCTGAGAGGTGAAGTGCATTAGGAGGTGAATATGATAAGCATACAACTTGGAGAATCTTCCTTCACATGTAAATAACTTCATGATAATCTTCATCAAAGGGGCATATTTCTCCAATAAGTATTTGAAAGGCATAGTGCGAGCATGTTTTTCCCTATATGGTGTTTTTAAGAAAGGCTTATAATATTCAAGATCTAGGTTCATTCCCTTGAACCAATATTCACCATTGTTTGGTAGCCCTGTAGCAAGTGAAATGGAGTCCAGTGAAAAATTGAATTCAACACCAGCAATAACAACACTTTTACCTCTCAACTGAGTTGCCACCCAATCTGTCAACTACTCATGAAAACCCACCTCACTCACCCTGTTGCAGAAATCCAAGCAATGTGCATCTTCAAAGCACTATTTGATAAAGGGATATGAGTTGATTTCACTACAATTTGATGGCTCATGTCTGAGGATTTTCCCTCCCTTGTGATGTCTCTTCCTCCCTAGTGAAGATTCTGCCTCCATGATCACAAAAATCCTAGAAGTAGGAAAATGAGAAAAACTGTGAGGTATGAGTTGAAAATGAAGTGATGTGAAGGTGGAGTTTGAAAAAATGGTAAAGGGGGTTTGAAAGAGGTGGAAATGAACTAAGGAGAGCTGATGAAAATGAGTGGAATGGCAATGGAGGAATGGTCTACTTTTGAGAAGGAAAAACAGAGTTTTTAGTGAAAGTGCCAAAAAATCCCTAGGAATGAACTAGGGTTTCACTTTTGGAGAGGTAAAATTTTGTTTTAAGGTTGATTGAGTGGTTAAAATAGTTTATCAAACATGTATATAGGTGTAGGGCAACATTTTATATGTCTAGAAACCAAGAAATAAAAATAGTCACCTCAACCAATCATTCTCCATGAGAAATTTCACTACAAACCCTAATTGAAAAAAAATCATTGCCATGAGATGATTTTGAAAAGCAAAGAAGGAAGAATAATGGTGTACCTACTTTTTGCTTTGCTTAGGAAGCAATGAAATCAGGTTAACAAGCCAAAAAAATGAATTTGGGAGAGATTTGGGCGTTTTCTGGATACTCTGGCCCGTGAGTAGCATACTTAGGTTGAGCGCAGCGCAGTATATCTATGCGCAGCGCCAAGCCTCCAAGCACAACGCCTTGTCTCTGTGCACAGCACCTTGGATTTTTTCCAATTTTTCCTTAAAAATCGACTTTTTCTCTCTTTTGGAGTGGAGAGCTCGATACTCAAGAGTGAATAAGAGGTAAATGAAACAAGTTTGGGGCTTTTGAGTTTATATAGGAAAAAATATTTCTCTTTTTCTAAAAAGGAAATGGGACCCACAAACCTTTGAAAAACTAATTTTTTCACTTTTGAAAAAAGAGTCACTTTTAACGCTGAAACCTGACCTGTCTTTTCACTTTCCTAAGCACTGGAATTTCTTATTCTGGAACTTTTCAAACATGAAAACATGATGAATGTGTGATAACTCACAAATAAATACTAAAGAGCTACTTGTCATGCTCTATTCACTACTGGATTTATTCATGAAAACAGTGGACCTTGGAAACCCTAGCGACCTAATGGATGGCTTGAAACTAAATGGAATGATGATGATAAATGATTTGGTTTTATTATGACACCTTCATAGAAATGTGATAGGTGACCAGCATGAGTTAATTTTGAAATCAGTAAAGACTGATTTCATTTCTAGATTGACCAAACAATGACCAAATTTTACTGTGTAAACCTAGTGACATAAATATTTTGATTTTGACAGTTTTGACAAGCATTATAAAAGCACATTTGATCCAGGTGATAGGCTAACAAGACTGACACTAACAATCTCAACCAATGAAAGGTTGGTCTATAATTTGACTTGGATTATTGATTGTATTCCTTGTTCATCAAGAAAGCATATTGGATATTTACCCAAGTCATGGATCATATGACAAGTAAAGTAAATTCTCTAGATGTCAATAACTCTTACCCTAAAAAGGGTCAGTCCAAACACCTCAAATACTAAATGATTAGAAATAATATAAATTGGACAAAGAAGCTACAATAAAGTCTAGATCATATCTCTCTATTAAAAGATGCAAATATATCAAAGTATGTCTCATGTAGAATGAGGGTTCATTGAAATTCTTATAAGTAAAAATCATGATCTTTCCCTAGTCTGAGAGAAGGTAGTAACATACCTAAGAAAAGAAAAAGTATTGGTCCATGTAGGCCTCAAATGTTATTGTATAATGTTAAATTCTAAAATCTCATAAAATTTCCAAAGTCTTAAAGTTTCATTAAATCGACAAAGCAATCTCAGAAGGCCGAGGTTATGTTGCAAAGAAATATGATGTCTTAAGTGGAAATATTGAAGCTTAGAGAAATAATTTTTACATTTATGAGTTCAACAAAGAGTCCATAAAATCCTGAAGCCTGTGATCACAAAGCTAAGATTCATTTCAAGGAGCCGAGATTATGTCTCTTTGAAGGAAGAAAGGATCTCTATCTACAAGCAAGCTAAGTGACCTTTTATTTTTGGTGTCAATAATATTGGTAAATGTGAATTTAGTTTACATTCCTCATATATCTGTTATGTATTATTGTCTAATCTAACTAATATTTCTTTTCATGTGAGCTCGTTACAATGGTGAGGACCAAAAATCAAAAGATTTGAGTTATAGTGAAATCTTAAGGCAAGTCATGGCCACTTACAGAAAACGTGTGACCGTACTGAAAGGTTGAATTTGTGCTCTTCTTTGAAGAGGTTTCATTAAACGCCGTTTCGAATATGGAAAGAAATATGATTGTTGAGGATGACTTCAAGGTTTCTAGAAATTCATTGCATAAAATTCCTGAGACAATTGTTGCATAGATATTCACTGGTTGTCTCTAATACTATGACTAAGTAATAACCTCTAGTATTGAGGTATAAGACTTTTGGTTCCATCACTTGAATGATAGAGTTATGTAAAAGGGTTATTGCTCCTCCTTGAGCAAGAGGGAGTTATAAAGGATGTTGGAACTAGAAAGAATTATTATCTGTTGATGCACATACACTACTATGGAATATCTTGCACCTACTTCTATGGACATTTGGATTCTAAGAACAAATATTTAGTCTATAATGATGAAATCCATTGAGATGAAGAGTGAGTAGCTAAAATATTAAATATTGCTACTACTAAAATATTATTTGGTTTTCAAGTATCAAGGATAATCTATGGCTTTGGTCATATATGAATTGGAAATTCTAGGGTTTGTAAACCCTAGCAGACAAAATAAGACTTGAATGATAAATCTCTAGGGCTTATGAACAAACCCTAGGAATGCGCATTTCCACTGAAAGAAGAAACCCTCCACTTTTCAAGAAAGGAATGACATCATGATGATAATGAGGTTGATAAATGTGCTATATGGATGTAAAAAGGCTAAGGATCAAGAGGGATCTAACCATTCTTCTCAAAGGATAAGTACCTTATATCTCTTATTTGAGTATTACTAATATTGTTGTTTTAGTAGTAATTAGTCTCATCTTTGAATTATTTGCTTGGTTGTAATTTTTCTTCCTTTGCCTCCTAGTGAGATTACAGGTACATACTAAAATATTCCCAGACTTTGGTAGCAAATGGAAGAATAAAGCAAAGTTGTGAAAAGAAGACTCTCACAGAAATAGGGATTTATGACAAGAGATATGGTATTAGATGAGATATAGACTTAGAGGAAGCATGTAGATTAAAAAGAATGAAGTATGTCTCTATCTATGCTAGAAAGAAGCCAGTGGTGAATTCCAAGGCAAAGTGTGATTGGATGGCATGAAGTGCAAAGAGAAAGATTACCTCAGTAAGAGGGAAGAAGACAATAAAGGGATATCTTATGAGGTACACTTCTATTAAATTTATTTTGATGATCTATATTGAATAAAATACTAGGTGGATGTGGATATCATCTTTCTCAATGAAAGACAAAGTGTACATGAGGGCTACCTTAGGACCTTAAGGTATATGAGAATAAGATTAAGGGTTGAAGAAGATTTCATTGGATTGGTGTATTTGATCAAATTTGGTCCTATACTATTTGTCTCTAACATATTATCTAAAGGACTCATGCGTCAAAGAGAATGACCGTGGTAAACAGATTTGATTCTGTTATAAATTAAGAGGGATTTGGGTGTTGGATTTTATATGAAGAATTTTGGGTTTGATGCACTACTATCTGGGACTAGAAGTTTGAAATGATGGACTATAAATCCATGTATACTCCCATGTTGAATAATCTAAGAGATACTGAGTATGAGTAGTTGATTGGCTTCTTGATGTATTAAGTTGGAGATTTATGTATTGAGATATTTTCATGTTACTATGGTATGAGATATGTCTCAAATGGTGAGATACAGTTACAAGATTATACTGATTCAAATTGAGCAGGGAATGTTGATAGACAAGAAGATTACATATCAAAGCAACTTCTATTCTAATTGGATTTCTTGAATGAGAAGGAAGTAGAGGCTAAGTATATTTTAGCCTGATTCATGAGTAGTGAAGTAGTGTGGATTCAAAAACTACTTGAGGGACTGTTTGATCATGTGTTGAAGTTGAACTTGATAAATTGTGATAATCAAAGCTATGTGAACCCCTTGTTTCATAATAGGTCAACGAAAACAAAGATCAAGTACCACTACATTTGTGATTTAGTGAAAAAGGGAGTAGTGAAGCTCCAATATATTTCTATTGATGCGTAGTTAGATGATATTCTTTTAAAGCCTTTGTCCCAGATAAAGTTTGTGTACTTTGAGTACAAATGGGGACTTATTGATAACTCTCTTAGTGAGAGGGAGTGATGGAAATATAATATAGGTCAATCATTATTCATAGGTCAATTATATTGAATCAGATTAGGAAGAATGGTTCTCAAGGTCGGGTCACTCGAAAGAGCATGTGCCTTTCAATGTTTTGGCTCGATCACTCGAAAAATTGGGTGCCTTTCATTGTTTTGGCCTAGTCACTCGAAAGAGTGGGTTCCTTTCTATGTTTTGGCTTGGCCATTCTATAAGAGTGGGTGCCTTTTAGCATTAGGCTTGATTACTCAATGAGTGAGCCCATATAACACTAATGGTCTGAAGTGAGGCTTGTGGCTTAGAGTGAGGCCTATGGAATTAGGACTTAGATTTCCTTTAGGGTTTGACCATGGTGATGCAAACCATGTGGAATGAGGATGTGGGTGTTCTCAAGGTTTGGCCAACCCTATGAAGTTGCAATGTGGATGTTCCCTAAGGTTTAACCATAGTGATGGAAAACCTATACTAGTCTATATACCATGAGGTTGAGGCACCAAATGAATCATGGTGACTAGTTGATATTGATTTTGTTCCTTAGGCTACATGTGCTAGCTTGGATGATGGTACCTAGTGTATATTAATTATGTACCATAGTTTAGGTGTGCTAACCTAGATAATGGTACTGAGTGGATGTTATGAGTGTTATAGAATAAGAGTGTAGAACTGGATGATTATGATGTTGATGTTGTGAGTTGTGAAACCTTATTCTTAGAGAAAATATTTCAATAGAGAGCATCTGGATAGTTATTATGAATACCTCCCTAGCTAAGAGGGAGTGTGAATTTGTAGCTATGGTTGGTCTTCATAATTTATAATCTGTACTTGTAATGATAAAATATAAATTATATTTGAGATGAAAGAAAATTATTTGAAGCATGCTTTTCATGCTTGCAAGAAAAGAAAAATATTTTTTGTTTTGATATTCAAAATAAAATATTATAAGGCATGCTTTTCATGACCTTATCAAGAGTAGGAAAATGGAATTGTAAATTTAATTTTGGACACCACAAGATGCCCAAGTCGACCTCCTAGTGATGAAGTCATCCCTACCCCTAGATGCACCTATTCGACCCCTCTAGTTTGTATATATAGAGATCACTTGATATCCCTCCAAGGAAAATTCACATCTCATATCTCATCAAGTATGTTTCTGATCTGAGCAATCGAAGGAGACAAGACAAGAAGGGATGCCTTGAATAAGGAGAATAAGGTAGCCACAATATCTAGAGAAATATTCCCCTTTCATGTATGAAGAGACTTCGGTTACAGGTCTGAATATTCTTGAGTTCAAAGTCTGAAATTTATGTGGAATAATTCGAGTTCTCTGTGGAGAGGAGTGGGCCAAATTTCAGCCTCTATTATAGACCTATTTTGAGCTATTGAGGAGCATGCTAAATACATCCATTGACATTTTTAACTTGGCATCTTGCAGTTCCCTTGAGGTGACATCTTGCTAGTTAGTTTGACCATGAGTTTCACTTTGATGTTTCTCCTGTTGAACTAAATATTTCTCTAAGAAAAATATTGTTGTGTTTTTCGCAGGGAAAATTCTTGTGTTCTTTATTTGGTTGTCTCTACATGATCCTACTGTCATAAATATAATACCATTGATGTGTTCTATGTAATTTCTTAATAATTGATTTATGAATAAGAAAGTGAAAAATGGATAAGCCATTGGAATTAATTATCCATGTAGAAGGCACTTTGAAAAATCAACAATTAAAACCTATGAATATCAATTGCTGATATGGAAAAGTTTCTTCCAAGGTAGAGGTCCAAACCATGCTAGAATACACAAATTTCTTCCATACACTAAATGTAAAATTGAATAGAAAGGAATTAGACTGGAACTTGGTTCTAAAATATTATAAATATCTACATGGATACATCCAAAATACAATGGACTTTTTGGAAATATGTTCATTCATATTGACATATAATTACATTTAAATGTTTGAGTAAATATTTTGGCACAAGGATATGAAAGAGTTTGGGACCAAAAATCAATGTGTTGAAGGGAAAAAATGTTTCACCAATGGTAATGAGATGTTCCCAATGAAAATTCCTAATTAGACCTTCACAGTTTGGGGTAGGAGTCCCATCCATAATGTGGGCTTGAATTCCACCATGTTGTTTTGAATTTTGTTTTGGACAAAATGAGACATGTGTGAGAAAACGGATATAACTTCTAAAAAAAGAAGAAGTTAAAATATCTTTATGAAATACTATACAAGTAAGATACAAAATAGATAACAACAACAAAATAAAGTAACATGAATCTTTAAAGGAAGGATGTAAGTATACTTCAATTAAGAGACATAAATATAGGAAATAATTCATTTATTGCTTGTGAATTAGTTCTTAATCAACAATAACAATGAAAGTATCAATGTCATACAACTTCAAGTACGATACATGTTTAAATAAGAAAAATATTTCATTAACTTAACACATAGAAAGAACAATCACATACCATTGAATCATCATGAGATAAGTTGCACAACATTCAACTAAACATGTATGAAATTGTATCCTTGTCCCAAGGAGCTTCTCAATATTATGTTGAAATGTCTAATGCACCATTACATGAAGCATCCATGAAATCCAATAGTTGAAGTATTAAGCTATAACTTGATTTCTCAAAAGGATGTATAAGCTTTCCAAAATAGGGTGCTCAAATGGATTTCAAAACTAAAATTTCCTTATAACTATCCATGAGGGTATATTTATACAAAATGAGGTGACTCTTCAACTCCCATGACCTTTAAACTTCCCTCATGACTCTTCAATTTATACATCACTGTTTATTTATAAAATACTTTTATTTCTAAATTCTATTATAACTTTAATTTCAAAAATAAATTTATTCACAAGGAAATTCAAAAAGACAGTGTTCCTTCTTGGAACTAAACTCATGATAGGAATATTAGGGGCTTCAATGGAAACTCTTGTTTCAAGTATGTGTACCAAGATTTGTATTCATAAGTGATGGACTTGACCCTTTTTGAAAATTCTCCTTTGAATATCATTTGACATTTGATAGCATCCAACAATAGAATCTTGAGGTCTAACTGTATTTTATATGAAAGCACAAAGAATTTAGTGTGAAATTTTGTTGGTCCTACAATATGTTGTGGATTTGCCTCTTTTGTAGGTTCTAAGACAGTTTTAATAGCCACTAACTTCATTGCATCTAACCTCTCCCAGACCTCCTTCCAAATTTCCCCTTTAGGTCTTATTACTCCTAATGCACCAATGGAGGGTAATTTTGTTCCTCAATGAGGGACTCAAATTCGTTATGTCGTATTTGATACACATTTAATGTTCTAGACATATCTCTAGTAAAATTTTCATGTGACTATACTAAAATTTTGATTCTTGCATTGTCCATATCATTAATCATTCTATATTTATTTAGAAGTATTGTTGGGGAATATCTAGATATTATTTGCTCCATTCAAAGATGTAATTTCCAACTCAGAAGGCCCACTTTGCCAATTCTCCTCTTCATTTCAACTCCAATTGCAATTCTAATAATGGATACATTGCTTTATGAAGGATAATCATTCCTTCATAAACCCTTTTGATAATTTCCTCTACTACTTTGATTTACTCAGAGATTGCTTCCCTAAACTCTTCTTTGTGGGAACTTTCATTTGACAGAGTGTGGTTCTTGACACACAAGTTACTACCTATCATTTTCTTGTAGGGCACTTGCCAAATTCTCTCTTAAATCCCTTAATTAATCTACTAAACATTATACATTTTATGCAATGGTGACAGGGAATGAAAATTCTAGAGAAGCTTTGGCAATTAGATTGACCATAGTGTCTATTATTACTCCTCTGGATCTCCAAGGCTGAGGAAGAGTCCAACTAAGGTAACCATAGACCAATATTTTGACTTGGTAGCTAGCCCTACCAGGACGGAGAGGGATCTCTCCAAAGAATCATAGCCAGGAGGGTTTGATGGAATAGGGTTTTAGGCTAGGTATAAAGTGTAGAGGTTGTTTTGATTTAATTTGGTGGGGTTATTGTTGGATGAGGGTATTAGGTCAAAGAAGCTAGGTCAGGGCAAATGAGATATGATTGCAGACATTCAAAGGGGAAAGGTAGGTAGGAGGCTTAGCACTTCAAAGGTGGCTTGGTGATATGGTTTAAGACTAATGAGGAGTTAGGAAGAGCATAGGAGATGTATTCTTCCTAAACTGAAGAAAATGGACAAATTATGATAAATTTCCCAAAACAGAGCATGAACAAACATGTACTCTGCCTATCAACTTGAAAATTACCATATAATAGACATGAAATGGTTTATGAGAACACAAAAAATTCATACAGATGATCACAAAGAAGAAAAAATGATAAACATTCATACCACATGTATCCCAAAGAAATAACTGCAACTCATCTATCAATACTGGCCAAAATCTGATACAATAGTGCCTCTGATCACTAGTACTGCATCCAACTGAGTCCAACCTTTGAAAAGATTAAAATATACAAGATAAAGGGCTCAAACAAACTTCTCCCAACCTCAGGGGTCGAATCCATGAGAGGAGGAGCAGTTCCACCAAAATCTGAACTGATATCTAGAATGTAAGGTAGTCAAAGTGACTCATCCCTAATTACAATGAAATTGATTCATTACACCTCACAGAGTCTATTTACCTAATGAATTTACACTAGGTAATAGTAAAAATACCATAATTACATTTACATCAGTAAAAAGTTGATTTCCCAAGATGAAAATTAAATCTGGAGAAAAACAGTGAAAAATCAGGCAACTGGTCAAACACGCCCTCTCAGTGTCAAACGCGCCCTCCATCTTGCAGGCTGATTTTGACTACCTTCGCGGTGTCCAAATTGAGCTCAGGATAGCTCGTTGGAAAGCGTATCCTATCTGGTTTCTAGATATACATTTACTTTACAAAATAGACGTGATTTGACCCCCCAAAAGTTGATTCTCCCAAGACTGGTCAAACACACAACGCCAAGGTGAAAAAGGAGGTAGAACATTGATTTTTTAGGTGTTTTTTCAACTTTTCACTTTCCAGTTGTGCAAACCAAGGCTTGTAAAGTTGCTTTCCTGAATGTATTAATTTCTTTGAATCCAATGGTGGTCTTCTTTTTTCCAAAGAGTTCCCCAAACAAAACGCAGTGCCAAGGGCACTGTGCCCTTGGCATTCTAGCTGTAAAAAACTGTGTATAATTACTTGAAAAGAAAAAAAGCTTCAAAATTACCCCATAACTTCTCAAGATTGGTGAAATGATTTCTGATCATGTGGTTTGTGCATGGAGTGAGGTTTCAGCAAGGATGTCAACTCTTCCTTCCTCTTCTTTCTTTTTTATGGCTTCAATCTTTGCATTAGCTCTTCTAAGATTTGCCCTCACAATCTTGTTCCTCATGGAATAATGTTTTGCCATATTTCTCTGAATGTCATTTTATTTATTGGCCTTGTCTAGGAGATTCTCCAAATGTTGGCTTACATTGTGAAGACAATTATCCTAGTTCTCATTAATCATGGTGGTAAACTGTTCATTACATGTGAGTTGATAAGCAAGCTCAGCCTCCCTTTGTCTCTCTAGTTCTAGAGCTATTTTCAGCCCTCTAGTACTAGGTTTGCTTTTTGGTTCTTGTTCATGTTCACCATACTTGTCATAGGCTTAATAAAGCAATGCTTTAGCTTTCATTTCTTCTCTTTTTTCCTTGATGAGCTGAATCTCCATGGTATCATGCTTGGCTTGAAGCTGCTGGTTTTCTTGCTCATAATATGAAATGATAAATTTAGACCTTTCTAAATTGGTCTGGAGCTCCCTGATGAGTGCATCATTTTCCTTGATGACTATGCTAGTGTCCTCATTGTCCTCATGCTCATCTAGGTCAACAAGGTCAAAATCTTGTTCTGTCTCATGGAGTTCCTCTTCCTCATGGTTGATGTCTGTTTCTGTCATTTTTTCTTTACCTTTGTGTACCTTATTTGTTGGTGAAGAAGGCAGGGCCTCTCACACAATCTGTGTGGAAAACACCTGCCTATGACCCCTCCGATAAGTATGTTCCAATATGCCCAAATCTTCCCTCTTAGGCTTGATGACCTCAACCTACTTTTTGTGCTCTAGCTCACCGATCTCATTTTTGCTAGGTGAATCAATGTGCTCATGAAATGGGGATGGTGGAGGTGATGGTGAAGGAGAATGATCTGATGATGATGCATGATCTGTGGGCTGAGGTGGAGGAATGGATGTGGAAGGATTAGATGATGAAGGCACATCCTGAACATGCTGAATAGATGGATCAGTGAATATGTCATTGGCAATGAAGGTACTCCATGCAATGTTCAATTGTTTGAAGTGATGGAGGACAATGATTTTGATGAGGGAGTGGTGGAAAATACTTCTCATTTGATGCTCATATTCTCTCTTTCGGACAATATATGCCATCATGTCAATGCTACGGAAGAGATAATAAGGTATGTTGAGCATATTAACCCTTGTGAAATGCATGAGTAGCCGGATATGATAGGTATAAATTATGGAAAACCTTCTTTCACAAGTAAAGTATCTCATGATGATTTTCATCATGGGAACATATCTATCCAGGAGGTAAGAGAAAGGAAAAAGCCTCTTTCTATCATTTATGTATCTAGGTTTGATATATGGCTCATAGTAATTCTCCTCCAAATTTGTTTGCTTAAACCATTTTTCCCCAACATCTGGGATTCCAGTAGCAGCTAATATGATGGCAGTGGACACAATGAAAGTGACACCAGTAAGGGTTACTTGGTTGTCATGGAGATTGGAGATAAATAGTCTACTCAACATAGGATGATGTTGGACCTTTTGTACTTTCTCACATAATTCAAAACATCCTAGATGTTTAAAAGATGTCACAGTCATAGGAGATGCCACGAGTTCATTGGTATTTCTTGGCTCAACTCTAAGGATTCTCCCTCCTTTGTTTGACTTCCTCCCCTTCCTTTTCTCCTCACTGAAACTTCTATTTTCTTCTTCTGACATGGTGTCTTGATTTTAAAATCCTAGGGAGATGAAATGATAGTGGAATGTAGGTATAGGGAATTAGGAATTTTGAGGAAATTCAGGGAGATGAGGGGAGGGGTTTATGGTTTAAGGGAAGTGACAGGGAGCGGGAATGTAAAGGGATTTGGGATAGGGAATTTTAATACAAGTTAGGGGTTTTGGGAGCCTAGGTAAATAGAACACCTAGGTCTTAGGGTTTTTGGAATAAAGGGCTTTGGGAGATAATGAAGTGATATGAGGGTTGGGAAAGGGTTTAATAGGGGTATGGGAAGGGAATAGAAGTACTAGGGTGTGAAATTGGAGGTGTGGGAATGAAACTAGGGTTTGCAGGTTTGAAAACTACAAATTTCACTTAAGGGACTTAACACCATGAATTTATGAGTTGTGAAATGCAAGGGGGTATATTTTAGTGCTACTTACTTTATGGAGCAAGAAGAAAACCAAAATGAATCTTCAAAGGCAATGAAATTTGTTTTAGAGGCTGGAGAGCAACTTTGGTCGAATGCGCAACGCACAACTGAAACACGCCCTTCACTAGTCAAATGCGTAGTGTATCACTGAAACATGCCCTCCTAGTCAAACACGTAATGTGACACTAAAATGCATAGTGTAATACACAAACACGCCCTCTAGGTGCCAAATGCGCAGTGAAAACTCTGTTTTGCTGATTTCACCTGTCAAAATTGAAAATTTCTCCTTTGTTGAGGTTGTTCGACCATGACAAGAGAAAATGAGGGGAAAATGGATGTCTTGAGGGTTTTAAATACTTGATAGCATTTGATTTTGTTGATTTAAAACCCATTTGCTAACTTTTGAAAGTGCTTTTGAAACATTGCACTAATACCCCTTTACCTTGTGCTTTTGCTTTGCAGATTGATCAATTGCTAGAGTAGACACTTTTTGTTTTAACATTTATTGTCCAGTTGGCATGTCGAACTGAGTTGGAAGCTTGGGAAAAGTTACTTATTACATATAATGACATAAAATTACATAAATATAAAAAATAGAGTTACATCTTTGTTTTTGGAACAAAATTACAATTTGGGATGAAACTCATACTTGAAATCAAAATTACAACTTTGGCAAACATCTTCACATGTTTGAAAAATCCTCTTTAAATGAAAAAGGGATATTATTTTTGTTCACTCTCATACATTTTTTGGCCCTATGCAGTGAAATGGTGTTTTATTGGACCTTGAAAGAATGAAACCTATAGACCTAATTTAACCTTGAGCGAGTAGACTTCATGATGACTCGACTGACATAAACACATGATGAAATGAGCTTTCATGATTGAAGTATGCTTAGTAAGACATAAAGGTGGGCCAAAAAGTATAGATTTTTTGAGGGAGAGTGAGGTTTTTGACTAGGGCTACCATCAGTGAGTAAATTTTTGAATGAGGACCTAGGTGGAATGACAAAACTTTTAGAATGGGACCCTAATATGATATAAACGAGGAGTTTTGATCACTGATGGAAGTATGAAAATACTGACTCTAACAGTGTCCATCACTATGTCCTTCTCTTTGATAATTAATATGGGGTTATTCATATCTCTTGCTAAGTACTTTCAACTCTCTAAATATATCTTGTTTTTGAATTGATAGAATCTTAAGTTTGAAAGATCCAATGCTCCTTCTTATTCTTTGCAGGTAACACCCATTTCATCAATTAGAAGGTGTCTTCTAGCAATAGGTGTGGGAGGCTAGACATCCATGGAGGGTAGAATTTATTCTGTTTGCATTTTATCTAGTTCTTTAGCAATTAATTCCCCCTCAATTGCTTGGTCAAATATTCATCTCTCTTTTTTTCTTGTTCTTCTTATTTTCTTTTCATTTCATCTTCTTTCTTCTTCTTTGCTGCTTCATGCTTTTTCTTCTTTAGTGCTTCTTGCTTTTTTATATTTCCTTATTCCTTTTTCATCATCTCCTCTTCCTCTTTCCTTTTCTCACTTCCTCTTTGACTTGATTTTTCTTAGCCTCTTATTCAACTTGTTTCTTAGCTTCTTGTTCAACTCTTTGTTTCTATAACCTTTCCTTCTTAGCCTCCTACTCCTATTTTATCTTTAGTGTAGTTCTCCTCTCCTCTAAATTCACGCTCTCTTATGACTCTCCACCTAAGTGTTGAGGGTTATATAAAGGACGAGATGTACCAATCCCTTGATATGCCTCCAAGCCTTAGGTAATGTTGAGAAAATTCTTTAATTTCTCCTCATCTTCATAAAAAATTGGAGTATACACCCAACTATAATTGATTGCTTTGCAATTCTTGGAGGAAATACCTCTCAAATCATACCGGTGATAACTCAACTCACCAAACCTAAAGCATTCTAAATCTTGATCTTCTGCTTTTGCATCCTTGAAATTTTTAATACAATTGGCCCCAATCAACTTGTCAACCATGTAGTAAGTTGATATGCCACTTCTTGTAGTACCACTCTGTCAATGAAAAACATAAGTAATTAATTATATAGATTGTAAGCACCAAATACCTTGATGTATGTAGCATCTCCAAGAGTAAACCAATCTGCAACATCTTCCAAGGATTTCTTGGCGTTATTTGACATATAGGGAGGTTATATGTTGAAAAGTTTCTTATAGATTGTTGAAATGATGTGTTCAGTAATTCGGTCATCCATCCCTCTATATCCTATTTCCCTTAAATTTCTACAATAAATATATATGTGTATAATATCTTGATCAAAACACCACTTGCATCCCAACCCCTTAAACTCCCATCTGGCACATAAGGCATCTAGTAAGTACGACGCCATGTAAAATTTTGATTTCTTTCTCTCAGAGATATTCTTTTCCCTTTTAATATTTTATTGAATAGATGAAGCAAAGATATTTTCCCAATTTAAAATGGTTCCATCAGTAGCACATGTGTAGTTCTTGGGAACCTAGATTTCCTCAAAATGTTCTGCATCCAATTTTCCATACATTCTGCAACACATGGCTTCTAGCATTTGGTATACCTTTCTAAGGGACTTTGTCTTGTAACTACCATTATATTTATGCCCAAGCTTACTTGTCTCTTGCTACCAAGATTTTAGCAAATCCTTGGTTGGTTTAGTGAAGCTAGAAAACCATTTTGTATTAATGATTGTGTGATGTTTGGGCATCCTATAATATTTGGTTATATTATATGTTGTGTAAGATGATACTAGTTCACCATGATCATTCCTCACTATTTTTTGATTTCCATCTATGTGTTGGATGATCCACTCAATTGTCTCTGCACGTGGGAAAATGGTCAGAGGCACTGCTACCTTGTGGAACCATGACTTCTTGATATTGATGTAAACTTGATGGTATTCTTCATCATCTGACACCTTCTTTCTGGAAAATAATTGATATATGCCATCCTTTGTCAACTTTCTATATAGCCATAAGTGTCCATATACCTAAGAACTTTGTTGAGGTCACTTTCTACAACTCCCTCGATACTGCTTTCTAGTATCTCCTTTCTGGGCCTCTTCTGGTTTCTAAAGCCAACACAACTATAGATGATGAAATAATGAAATATTCAAGATCATTGGTACCTGGAATTCCAAATATGTTAATGGAAAATGAAAATTTTAAGAAAAATACAAGATAAATTACTATTTAAAGCTAAGTCACAAGTTGTGAGATTATAGTGTGATTGGCTCTAATCACAAACTAAGAAGGAAGAATGTGATTTTCTTAGTCACAGATCAAAAGGATAGATCATGAATTTCTCAGTCATAGATCACAATGTCAGAGGGGAGATGGGGTTAAATTGTAACTTGCGAAAGTGATTTTCAATAATGTGATTAATGTAGTGGTAGATTGTAGATGAAAAATGTGATATGATAGGAACAATGAGTTATCGATGGTAGGGAAATTAGATCAATGAGGGGCAATGATGTTTTCCTAGATTCCATTGATGGATTAAGGCAGGGCAGGGCCAAGTTCTAAGATTTAATACTTTGGGTGCCCATAGGGAAAGGGAAGGCTTGATGATGTTGTTAGCCAAAAAGGTTTGTAGGGAAAATTGAGGGAATTGTCACTTTTGTGGGAGACTGAGATGGTTTGTGGTGCTAAGTATAGAGGCTAATGGTATGTATATATAGTTATAAGCCTAAGGGAGGTGAAGGATCAGGAAGGAAAAATAATGGGGTAACTCAAACGATAGAGAATGAAAAAGACAAATTCACAATCACAGGTTATATGAGAAGAGTGTGATACTAAGATGGGTCTTAGTGCTAGTCGTGATTGCAGTTTGTAGAGGTAGGCCATGACCCGAGGAGGACCTTTGTGTTAGGGTATGACCCTAATCCATTTATGAATGTAATAGGCCCAAGGGGCCCCATACGATTCATGATTAGTTAGTTTAATAAATAAATCTCGTAAGAAATTAACCGTATTAATGATGATTGTAAGTGGTTGACCTGCATTATAAAAAAGGGACCATAATTAGTTATAATGGGCCATAGTTAATAAATAAAGTGTTTAACCCACATTATGCAAGATACCATGATTAGTTAGGGTTTTGGATCTTGTGAAATTACATACAATCAAATATTGTAAGAGAAGTCTTGTCTTGTGTTGTGTAATTGAGCTCTGCTCCACTAGAGGTTACCCCCTCGAAGAGGCAAGTGAATAATATTAATGTAGATATTAATAGAATATTTCCATTTTCTATCATCTCATTGTGTTATTATGTGTGGTATCTCTAGCATATTGCACACTTTTGATATTTTATACAGGTCAAGCATACTAGAAGAGGTATGAGAGCATGTTTGCGGGCCAGCCGCACCACCCATTTTAGCAAAAAAGAATTTACGCTAGAGACGTCTTCCAACATCTTTAAAATATAGATATATGTCATTATATGCGTCAAACTATAGTTGGGGAATCATACACATAGGAAATACAAGAGGTGGTCATGTCTATTGGACTCCCTTGTAACCCTTGTTGGTACCCCTTTGATTAGTAGTACATCAAATAACATCTATACATGAACTACTCTTCCACATACCTCTGGTTTATTGAAAGTCTACCAAGGTTACCTTGAATCCAACCTTAAATAATATGTTGACCCTCTTGCTACTATAGTACATGAAGAAAAACACTCAGGGAGATTACTCGCACGTACCAAGGGTAGTCAGGTAGTACAACTAAGGGCATGGTTGATCCTCCTCAGTTAATGCTCTGAAAGATTGGGCCAAGTACTACTATTGGATCCATGTGGTTTATTGTGAAATGTAGCACCTGGCACTCCTTAGTACCATAATTCCCTCACTTCTTACTATTTTCCATCACATTTTGTAATATCCAAAAGTTGGGGTTTCTGCAGCTGTAGTCTTGATCAATTGGGACAACCAAATTCCTACACATTTTGTGGAGAATCATACACACAGGAACTACAATAAGTGGTCATGTCTGTTTTACACAGTATTTTGTCACGCCTCCTGCACTTCCCTGTGTCATACCTAGAAGTGCCCAAAACTTGGAAATAATGCAGTGCACCCATACTGATATGCAACTGAAATCCTCCCTAAAACACTGATGAAAAATGCCTTGAGCCTTTTGTGGAGACAAGGGACTCTAAAACCCTAATTTTATCATCATCGCAACCCTGACACTGGAAACCCATGCTAATCTCTATTTGCATTGTACTAGCCTCATGATTCCAGTGTGCTTTGGCTTGGATACCCATGATGATCCCTAAAAGGAAATTTTTCCCAAAGGAGACAAGAAGATTCATGATCTAGAGGCTTCCAGAATGAAGATTTGGAGGTTTTTCGTTGTGGATAAGGTCAAGTTCTATCAACATGTCCCTTTGGTATTATCCCTATGATCTACCTCGTTGAGATGAGGGCCTTCTCCTATCTTTGGAGAGATCCTAACTCCCTTTCCCTTCCTATGTATTCATCTTTTCCCATTACCAAATGGTTGGTCTTTGACTATTTTCACCCTTATGCTGAGATAATGCCTACATGCCACTCATTTGGATTGGAGAAGGAGTGCTTGGAGAGCTTGAGCTTGGACTTTGACATTCACTCAAGGAGAGCTTATTGACATCAAGGCTTGGTTGTATGCTTCCTCCTTTATTTTATTAATATATACAATTGTTGGTTCACTATCCGTAAATGTTTGTGTTAATGAATCATTTATCTTAATTCTCCTTGATCTGTTAAGTGAATTACTTTCAATTATCCTATTTTTACTTGTATGCTTTGTTGTGTCTTTGATCCCTTGTGTAGGTATCCAAATGTTGTAAGCATTAGAGCTGAGCTTGAGGCATAGGTGATTCGAGGTCTTCAACAAAGGAGTATGTTATAACATTAGAATGAGATATGCCATCTTCCTCTTCTCTCATTTCGATTGTAATGTAGGAAAGTGTCATTGTAGATTGTCACGTATGTTGATAGTCCCACTCATTGGGCTAGAGGGATCATGTTTGTTTGCAGAGAGGATTTTCCTAGACAACAAAATGGTGACTCCATTGGAGAAGCTATGACCCTTTCCATCCATTCCTTCGATAAAATTCTCTAATGAGTTTGACCAACCATCAATTTTTTTGTTTGTGTATACCACTGTAGTTATTTTCAGTCGCTGGTTTTTACCTGAGAATATTTAGCTTGCTCTGATCTTGAATATTTTTATCTTTTCCTTAGTTTTCTCACCCAGTGCTTTTTCTTCTTTGACAGTAGTGTTGTCAGTGTTGATTTTAAATTTACAGTCGCATTGATCTGCCTTACATCTCCCCTTTTCCTTTAACATGCGTGCTAATCCGAGAGGATAAAATAAAATTAGGGTTTCTTCTTGTTTTCAGTGTTTTTGACCCCTTCCAGTGATTGTCCAATGCGATATAGTGTATTTATCTTGATTGACATCCTTGTTCGATCACAATTTTTCTCTTGGCTTTGTTGAAGTGTTTTTGAATATTGAGTGATTTCTAGGGTTTCTAGGGTATCTAGGTCACCCTTCACTCATTGCTTGATCTGCCTCTTTGAGATTGATTGTTTCCATTATGGAGTCTTACTGCCTTTAGGACCTTTTTCTCAAGTTTCTTTTGGTTCGTGACTGTAAAGTAATTTTCATTAGTATTGAGTCATTTTTGATGCTTTGAAGATTTCTTTTACTCCATTGTCAAGAATATATTACAATTGCATGCTTTGGAAAGACTGCAAGTGAATGCTTGTTTGATTTCTTTGTTTCAAAAAGAAAAGTGAATGATTTCCTCATTTAGCTATTTTTGAAACGATTTTCATTCAAAAACCATAAGTGAATGAATTTTCCATTTAGTTGTTTTGGATTGCATTTTCTCCTTTGCTCATTGTTTGCATTGTTGAATCAAAGTGAAAAAGAAAAAATATAATTAGTGCATCTTAGTGAAAGAAAATTGATTTTTGTTTCTTTTAGGATTACATCTTGGCATTGAATTTGGTTGTGAAAGTGAAATATTAGATCTCATTTTTTCATTTTTGCATTGGAAAGATAAAGAGTTTTGTTTTAATATGTTGTGCTTGATTGATGCATTATTTGATTGTATCTCTTCCTTCATTAGTTTATCCTTCATCGAATGAAAATATTTCATTTCTATCATTTAGTTGCATGATAGGTACAGGTGACATCGTTGAACCATCAAAATTGAAACTTAATTGAAGATAAACTTAAAATTTACCTCAATTAACCTAAGGAGCATTTGTAACCTAACACAAATATCTAGAAGTCTAGTCTAGAGATGCGTTCCAACGTATTTAAACATAGAAGCTGTCATTAATTTCCTACAGTGTATCCTAGAGGTGAAATCCCGTCCCAGTATGGAAGTGTATAGAAGTTTCTCCAGTACTTTCGGGTATATAGGAGGCACTTCAGTATGATAAGTATATAGGGATGCTCTCATCGAACAATTCTACATTAGATAGTACTAACACAGACTTGTGCTCCCTATACTATCGAGTATTTATTGAGAGACACCACTAGGTTGCTATCTTTTAAACACAAGTAACCGAGTCATCTGCCTTGTGGTGGGCCCTAGTATTGTAGCAATAATGCTACAACTCCTGGAACTCCCTTCTTTAATTTTATCAACCCGGTAGTTCATAACAACTTGGAAGCGACGGTGCTGTATGCACAAGTACTAGCTCTTGCCGCAGCTGTCACTTGGTCAGCTGGCACAAGTCCGCTAGGGGCTCAAGCCAACTTCTATGAGCTCTTAGAAGAAGCTTTTTAACTGATGGATGAAAGCTAACTCAAAGGAAGCTAATCTACTTGAGGAAAGAAACTGAAAGCCAAAAAGAAATACAAACCCTAGCAAACCCTAATTCTACCAACTAGTCCTACTGATACAAAAATGAGAATGCAAACTACGAGAAGAGATGCCATTACTTCTAGGAAGGTAAAATGCATGTGTCTAAGTTATCACTATCTGAAGAAAACATCTTTTTGTATTTTTGATTAAGTTATTAGAATTATCATGCATGTTCTTTTAACTAGCTTTTCACTGTGCAGAGGTGGATCAAGGAGGAGAAGCACTTGGGAAAGGTTGGGAAGGTTCAGAGAGGGTCTAAGGGGTCCCTAACACCCTTCTAGAGAGTCTCACAAAGTTTGGCTGCCAAGGAACCGTGTTTATGAGCTTCTACAGGAAGTCTG
The DNA here is from genome assembly GCA_031772625.1 of Pinus tabuliformis. Taxonomy (NCBI): domain Eukaryota; kingdom Viridiplantae; phylum Streptophyta; class Pinopsida; order Pinales; family Pinaceae; genus Pinus; species Pinus tabuliformis. The sequence goes on along the minus strand of CM062807.1, from coordinate 261,166,501 downwards.
CAGGGGTTTCTACAGGAAGTTCTGTAATTCTTCTACAGGATGTTTCGTGATTGGGTTTTTGACTGATAGGTGAGTGGGAGAGAATGCATGAATGGGTAGGGAGGTAGGGTAGGGGCTTGGAATGACCCAATGACTGAGGGATGAGGTGATGAGAGGGTGTGGAAGTCTAGCTTGCATCAAAGAAGGTTTAGGCAATGGAAAGGCAAGAAGGTAGGGTTACGTGGCAAAAGAGCAGATGGGAGATGAGGAAACAGACTTGGTGATGGAGGAGCTGATCTGGACGAGGCTCAGATGAACGAGGAGGTGATGAAGGTGCCCTGCATAGTGTTTACCTGATCAAACCAACTACGTCTTGCATACAATCAAAATATTAGATGATCTATCTAACAGTTTAATGAGATCAGTGAACAACAACCTTATTCATGACAAGAATCACGTACAGCATGTGAACAAAACATTATCAAAGAGATATAAATGCATGACTAACTCCTACCAATCCATCCTAAACATGAAAAGCTACTTCAACCATCAAAAGCAACCTAAGTAACAAAGCACGAATTAAATCTAAAGAGCAGACTTTATTTTAAGAATGTAGCGAACACACATAAAGATAAACAAGGGAGGTACTGGGCGCTTGAGATGGGCCCAACCCCAAGAGCTACAGCCTCCCAAGAGAGATTTAGAGCTGGTGCAAAGCTGGATTCATCTTTATTAATCAAGAATGAAGAGTTACATCAAAACTGTACACAAGGAGAGCTTGAGAATGAGCTGAAAGCAAAGCTAATCTATTGCCTACAAATCGAATTACAAAATGACTACAACAAGGCTATGAAATGACTAACTACTAGCTACTATCTACTGGCTAACTAGCTAACATCCACTGGCTACACTGGCTAACTAGCTAACTGGCTCACCAAAATGAGGCCCTAAGCCTTCTTATTTATACAATTTGAGGACCCAACAGTCCTCCTAAACTTTAGGGACTCGGCTGCCCAAAACTTGGAGTTAACAGCAGTCCTACTTGACTTGCTTGGCTGCCCTTGTGTTGATTGATTCGGTGGCCCTTGAACTCCGAGCTAATGGTGGAGAATTCGAGGCAAGGGCCCATAAATGAAGAGGACACCTTCCTACAAATCCTCTAGCTTGTTCTCCCACGAATTTGGCTGCCAAGTGCTCATTAAGACCTTCAATTTTGTCTCCAAGTTGACCAAAAAGGCTACACAAAGCACCCATTAGACTTGTTGGCATAGTGACTAACCAAATTCACTCTATTAACATAAATATAATAAAAAACATGCAATAAAGTAATGAGAATGGTGGATTAAGTCAAATTAGGAGGTTGGATGAGCCCAAATAATTGTCCATTTTTGGGGCTCATCATCACCCCCCTACTGAAAGTGTTGCTCATCCTCTGAGCAACCAATCTCTCTCCTCATCTTTGATGGCCCTGGTGGCTTCTTTGGCTAACATCTCGACTGATTTCTCCTTTGGCTTCCCTCTTTTCAAACTTCCTGTAGAAACAGTTCGCTGGCTTCCTGTAGAAACAGTTTGCTAGCTTCCTGTAGAAACAGTCTGCTAACTTCCTGTAGAAACAGTCTGCTAACAGTTCTCTGTCTTCCTGTAGAAACAGTCGGCACTGTCTTAGCCTGCTTGTCCTCTCTCTGTTGTTCATCAGATGTTTCCTTGTCTGCTGGAGGCCCTTCTTGCTGTTGTTGTTCTCCCAAAATGGAGGGCCTATCTTCGTTATGACTTCCCTATAGCTGTAACTACTGTTTCAGCAGCTCATTCTCCTCCTGTACTTTGTCTCTTTCAGCTTAGCCAGAGTTTCCTGTAGAACCATCTCAGCTTCCTGTAGAGCTGTCTTTGAGTCCATCCTTTCAATCCTTTCTCTCCAAGTGGATGTTTTCGGGCTTCGTCGTTCATAGTTGATGGATATCTTTGGGGGAGACTCCTCCTTTTGTTTAGTTGTGGCGTCCTCAATGATAACTGGCTCTTTTGACTGTGGTTGGGGTCTGCCCACTTTTATCCATGTGCTCCTTCTTGCTTTAAAGTACATGGATGTTCCCCTTTTTCGCCTCCCTTTTTGCTTTGGAGATGTGCTTAGGGCAGCAAGAACAGTTGCTGCCTCCCTAGCCAATATCTCAGGTGATTTCTCCTCTTGCTGCTCTTTTTCCCTGCTTCCTGTAGAAATCCCTGTGCCTGTTTCTACCTGTTTTGCTGACTGTGTTTTCTCCTTTTGTTTTTGTGTGGTTTCTTTGGCTGTGACACTCTTCAGTTGGACTTTCTTGGCCTTCTTTGTTCTGCGCTGCATCCTCTTTTCCCTTGGTGTTTTTGCTGTTGTTTCTTCCCCTGTTTTAGGCTTAGCAATCTGGCCCATTTCTCCTTTTCCTCTTTGTTCTTGCTGTGCCTGGATGTCTTGCGGTTTTTCACCATCGATTTTCTCACCTTTTTCAATGTGTTCTTCTTCCTCACTACTGGATGGGGTGATATCTTTGGCCAAACTCTGATATTGTCATCCCTAGACATGTTTTGGAAGATTTCCCATGATATGGGGACAATGTAGGTGTGCAGGGCATCTTATACTAATAATTTGATGAGCCCATGATGGGCCATCTGGTCTGGAATCCCTTCATTCATTTTTGTCCCACATTCAACCAGTGACTGAATAGGGAATGCTGGTTTCAAGACTGTTGTGACTCAGCTCTCAGCGATCTGGTTATGAAAGGAAGAGTTTTTCTTCTACAGACAGAGGACAGGGACCAAGTTTTCTTCTCAGGGCACATTCAGATATGCAAATTTTAAAATTTTCATCCACAGGCTGGCTCTCACAGCTGCATATGCCTTCCTTATAAGAGAATTTTAGAAACATGAAACGTGGAGAAGAATCTTGATGCAGACACAACTGAGAAACTCAGTGCAACACACAGGCAGATTTTCACTGATTGTCCAATCCGATGCCATGTTTAATTCACCACCTTGCACAAACAAACCATGCATAGAGGAGTTTTTTTCCGAGCCTACCTCGTCTGGAGCTCCAAATTCAACGAAAATTCTGGGTTTTCCTTCCGCAGAGCTGTTCTCTGCCTTTCCTGTAGACGCCTTCCTGTAGGCGGCTCTCGTTTCCTGTAGAACGAAACAGTGCTCCCTGTAGAATGCCAATAAGCAGGAGGGTTCTGAAAAATGGCCGAGAAAGATTGGTTTGCTACTATGGAGGTGTTATGGAGCTTGTTGCAGCTGCAAGGACGATGATAGACTGGAAACAACGGAGGTGAGAGTTTGATTGGCTGTTTATGGAGACTTCCGTTGATGGAGGGTGAGCTGGCCAAGTGCACATTGGCCCCATGCAGACCGTTTAAACAACCACCACTAATCATGTCCATCACGTTCACCAGACTATTTGTTCTCTGCCTGTAATCACGTCCATCAATCACGCTGGAGTTTTACTACATGTTTCCAGTTTTCTTCCTGAGATGGCTGAGCACACGTGTCGTAGTCACCCACCGAGCGCTGTTTGAACTGGATGAGGGTGGCCAGTTAGCTGGCCACCGATTTTTTTAATCACAACCATCTCATTGTTCACGCAGTTCTCAAATTACATTCATGCAACAAAGGAAATAGTTTCAGTCATGTACCTGGAAGTCGAACGGCTGCTTGTGAAGCTTTTTGCTGTTGCATGCTCTGATTCTGCTGCTGCATGTTTGGATCCTTTGATTGCATGAGGGCTTGGCTGATGGTTTTTGATTGCTTTTCCTTGTGCAGGTGTCCTCTGGCCGGATCTGAGCTGCATGCAATTGTTTCCACGTTCAGATCTGCACCTTCAAGCTGCTGCTGCTGCATGGTCACAAAACCAGAACTTGTTTTCGCCATTGCTCTCAAATGGTAAACCGGATTGATCTGAAACTTGGTGAGCATGTTCTTATCATCATTATGCATCTCCCATAACAAAATCGTGATCAATGGATGCACGGATTTCGAGAAAAATGGAAAATGGCTGAAGATTTTAGAGATCGATTTCTCGGAAATCGTGCATCAGAATCGGCTGAAACTGCTGGGGTAGGCTACTATCACCCATGTGCATCTCCCCATGAAACAAGTTTTAAAATGGATGCACGAATATGGAGAAAATGCAAAAATGGCTGATGGTGATGGAGGATGATTTCTTGGAAACCGTGCACCAGAATTGGCTGAAACTGCTTAAGCATGTTGCCATCACCCTTGTACAATTCCCCATAAAACGGTTTGTCAAATGGATGCATTGTTTTCAAGTTATGGCAAAAACAAATTTTGTTCTATGTGTTTTTGCTTCAAGGCACTTTGCATGTGTTTGCATGGAAGGGAAAACTGAGCTTGGGCTGTGATGCAGGTATGGAGATGATGGAGGAGGAGTTTGAAGATTGCATGAGGGCTTATGAACCCTTGAGGAAGCTACAATGTTCGCCAAACCACTTTTTGAAATCCATGTCTAGTTTCCCACAATTTCTACAGGAAGTTCCTGTAGAAGCACAATGAGAAGCACAATGAGGTGGAAAAAATGATGGAGAAAGGCAAGGGATGGACACACAAGTGCTTGTAGGCCTAATCAATAGATTCCCACCATCAGATTCCATTTTAGACTTGAATTTGGTTCATCCAAAGGTTCTACAAGATGTTTCCTGTAGAAATACAGAGCTTCCTGTAGAAGGCACAAGGAAAATTCCTTTAACCTTGATTTGAGTGCTCCTCCTGTCATGAAACATCCTTCTTGCAACCTGCAATTAGCCAATGGAATTAGTTTTATTTTTATTTTTCTTTTTCTCTTTTTTTTTTTTTGAAAAACAACTAGGGCGCCTCATGGAGGTTTTCACCCTAATTGCCTGCCTTGGGCGCCTCCAAGGGAGGTTTTCACCCAAAGATCTTATTCCCTTTTTTTTTCTCTTTTTTTTTCCAACCCATTGACCGCCTCATGGAGGTTTTCAATCAATGAGCCAATCTAAGGCGCCCCCGAGGAGGTTTTCACCTTAGATTTCTATTTTCCTCTTTTTTCCATTTTTTTTTCTTTTTTTCTTTTTTCTTTTTTTTCTACCCTACCCTACTTGAAAAACAAAATCGTTCTCAAGTATAAGAATACTTCCAATGGAGCAATGTGCACATCAAGATTAGAGACAAGATGATGTGAAGGCTCGAAATGCGTGCTTTGACAGGTATCCATATTTTAGAGACAAAACGATTTGACTTTGAAGGGATCAAACATAGCTGCGGAAGAGAGTACCGCTGCAACTTAGTGACGATCTGAAACCATATCTCAATATAGATCTGATATCCTTGGTTCTTTTGCTGATCTGGATCATGTTTCATGTCACCTTCTAACATGACTTTCTCATCTTCCTCTTTTTGCTGATCTTTCTCTTGAATACATGGAAGATTTGATGGTAACCATGAGGAGGCTTTCTCGATCTCTGATTCTGATCTCTTCTCTTCATCAAGTAAAGCCCAGGGTTCTTTGATCTCCTCTTTTGAATCTTCTTTTGCTGGATGTGATCCTTCAATGCTTTCAATATAATCTCTTTTTTGCAATACTCTTCCTGAGCTTTGGTGAACATCATTGAGCTCAAAAGGAGTCATTTGCACATGTTGTGCCTCAGCTTTGCAATTGGGTTGAGATACTCCATTGTATGGCTTTGGAAATGGTATGGGTAGTTGAGTGGAGGTGTGAAATTGAGATGGAGATGGATGGGGTTGTGGTTGAGCAGGCATTTGGGGTTGCCTCGGTGGAGCAGGAGGTGATGGTTGTGGATGAGCAGGTGGTGGAGGGAAAGAAGCGGGAGGAGTGTTGTATTGGGGCATCCACTCCTGATGAGGTGCGTTCCATTGAGGCTATGGCTAAGCATAAGAGTGAAATGAATGAGCAACTGGTTGGGCATAATATGGATCTGTGAAGGAACAAGGAGGAGGTGTGAACCAGGAAGGATGAGCAGGGGGACCCCAAGAAGGCATGAAAGTGGCTTGATAGGGGTCATAATAGGTCTCGGGTGTCCCTTGCAGTTCCTGCTGGTAAGATCTAGGTCCATGTGGCCAACTTTGGTTCATGTAATAGAGTGGTTCAGTGGCTCCTTTGGCTCTCTGATATGCAACTTTAAGTCCAGGCAAGGAAGGGCACTGATTTGTAGGATGGTATTCTTCACAGATGAAACACACTTCTAGGGAGTGCATTGGACATTCGTTCCTAGGATGCTTTCTAGTGCACCTAGGACAAAAGATGACCAAAGCGCTCTTGGCTCCCTCTTGCTTCCTTTGGATCTGTAAGGTATCCAGTTGCATGGCAAGAAACTGCCTCATATCACTCTTGAAATCTTTGATCTGATTTTCAAATTCATCTTTGGACAAGATGTTGCTCCCAACATTTCTGCTTGTAGCCATTCGCTTAGAGGAATGTTTTCTTCTTCTTCTCCCCTAGAGGTTCTTTAAATATGCCTTGATGTCCACCCAGGGGTTCTTCTTAGTCACAGCCATCGAAGAAGAGAGAAGGTTGGCTGTGTGAAGCAAAGGGGGGTGTTATGAAATTTTTTTTCTAACTTATCTCTACTCCTACAAGGCATGAAATGAAATCTTTTTGGTTGATTTTTGCTTCTTTTTTTTTCTACTTCTACTTGCAAAACTGAAATAGATTGAACTGCAACTAACTATCTTGCTAAAATGAAAATGCGGAATTGAAATGAAAGCAGGAAAGGACTAATTTATTTTGCTCAAATGAAATTGCAGGAATGAAATGCTAGTCTACGCTTGCGAAATTGAAATGCTAATCTATGCTTGCATAAATGAAATTGCGGAATTGAAATGCTAATCTATGAAAGCGAGAAATGCTAATCTATGAAAGCGGGAAATACTAATCTACTTTTGCAGAAACGAAATTGCATAATGGAAATGAAATAAACTACTTAGCAGAAGGTTGTAGTAGAAAATTAGAAGAAAAGCGGCAATCACCAATACTCGGACGCTTCCCCGGCAACGGCACCAAAAAGATGGTGGGCCCCAATATTGTAGCAATAATGCTACAACTCCTGGAACTCCCTTCTTTAATTTTATCAACCCGGTAGTTCGTAACAAACTTGGAAGCGACGGTGCTGTATGCACAAGTACTAGCTCTTGCTGCAGCTGTCACTTGGTCAGCTGGCACAAGTCCGCTAGGGGCTCAAGCCAACTTCTATGAGCTCTTAGAAGAAGCTTTTTAACCGATGGACGAAAGCTAACTCAAAGGAAGCTAATCTACTTGCGGAAAGAAACTGAAAGCCAAAAAGAAATACAAGCCCTAATTCTACCAACTAGTCCTACTGATGCAAAAATGAGAATGCAAACTACGAGAAGAGATGCCATTACTTCTAGGAAGGTAAAATGCATGTGTCTAAGTTATCACTATCTGAAGAAAACATCTTTTTGTATTTTTGATTAAGTTATTAGAATTATCGTGCATGTGCTTTTAACTAGCTTTTCACTGTGCAGAGGTGGATCAAAGAGGAGAAGCGCTTGGGAAAGGTTGGGAAGGTTCAGAGAGGGTCTAAGGGGTCCCTAACACCCTTCTAGAGAGTCTCACAAAGTTTGGCTGCCAAGGAACCGTGTTTATGAGCTTCTACAGGAAGTCTGCAGGGGTTTCTACAGGAAGTTCTGTAATTCTTCTACAGGATGTTTCGTGATTGGGTTTTTGACTGATAGGTGAGTGGGAGAGAATGCATGAATGGGTAGGGAGGTAGGGTAGGGGCTTGGAATGACCCAATGACTGAGGGATGAGGTGATGAGAGGTGTGGAAGTCTAGCTTGCATCAAAGAAGGTTTAGGCAATGGAAAGGCAAGAAGGTAGGGTTACGTGGCAAAAGAGCAGATGGGAGATGAGGAAACAGACTTGGTGATGGAGGAGCTGATCTGGACGAGGCTCAGATGAATGATGAGGTGATGAAGGTGCCCTGCATAGTGTTTACCTGATCAAACCAACTACGTCTTGCATACAATCAAAATATTAGATGATCTATCCAACAGTTTAATGAGATCAGTGAACAACAACCTTATTCATGACATGAATCACGTACAGCATGTGAACAAAACATTATCAAAGAGATATAAACGCATGAATAACTCCTACCAATCCATCCTAAACATAAAAAGCTACTTCAACCATCAAAAGCAACCTAAGTAACAAAGCACGAATTAAATCTAAAGAGCAGACTTTATTTTAAGAATGCAGCGAACACACATAAAGATAAACAAGGGAGGTACTGGGCGCTTGAGATGGGCCCAACCCCAAGAGCTACAGCCTCCCAAGAGAGATTTAGAGCTGGTGCAAAGCTGGATTCATCTTTATTAATCAAGAATGAAGAGTTACATCAAAACTGTCCACAAGGAGAGCTTGAGAATGAGCTGAAAGCAAAGCTAATCTATTGCCTACAAATCGAATTACAAAATGACTACAACAAGGCTATGAAAAGACTAACTACTAGCTACTATCTACTGGCTAACTAGCTAACATCCACTGGCTACACTGGCTAACTGGCTAACTGGCTCACCAAAATGAGGCCCTAAGCCTTCTTATTTATACAATTTGAGGACCCAACAGTCCTCCTAAACTTTAGGGACTCATCTGCCCAAAACTTGGAGTTAACAACAGTCCTACTTGACTTGCTTGGCTTCCCTTGTGTTGATTGATTCAGTGGCCCTTGAACTCCGAGCTAATGGTGGAGAATTCGAGGCAAGGGCCCATAAATGAAGAGGACACCTTCCTACAAATCCTCTAGCTTGTTCTCCCACGAATTTGGCTGCCAAGTGCTCATTAAGACCTTCAATTTTGTCTCCAAGTTGACCAAAAAGGCTACACAAAGCACCCATTAGACTTGTTGGCATAGTGACTAACCAAATTCACTCTATTAACATAAATATAATCAAAAACATGCAATAAACTAATGAGAATGGTGGATTAAGTCAAATTAGGAGGTTGGATGAGCCCAAATAATTGTCCATTTTTGGGGCTCATCACCTTGTAAACGTGATACATCGAACACATCATTCGGGAAGATCGGTCGTCGTACGTCAAGTCCTTGGTTTCGGATGAGGTGTATATAATGGTTGATGGATACTTGGTAAACCCCCTTTCCTAGAATTACCCATTTTTATTTATTTGTTGTTTCGTATCATAAAATTAACTTCCAACAATAACATGTCGAAGCCATGTAGTTGTTTCTTGGCCTCATATTGAGTAAATTCCTTGTAAATTTTAATTTTAATTAGCCCTCAACGAATCATCTCTTCTCCTTCTACTCTTGAGACTAAGTCAGCATGGATGAACCATTAAGTTCACCTCACAGTTCCCCTTCATTGTCTGATACTGAAGGGTCTCCACAAGGATGTCATCCTGAACTTCCACAGTCACTTGAAGCTCAAGGCTTTGAACTTGGAATTGTCCCAAGCATCCAACCCTTGCTTCTAGTCCTCCACCTTGAGATTCATCATCATCTCAAGAGTCTAATCCAGAAACCCTTGAGAGTCCACAGAGGTTTGTTTTATACCCTCTGAATTGATTATTTGATCCAATTTTCATATCTCCTCAACGCCCATATAGTCCATATGATCGACTGAGTGTTCCTTTGGAGTTATCTCCTCGTTCGTCTCAGATTCATCCTCACTAGCTGTTTCCACCTATGGCTTTAGAAGGTGAGATTCCAACCTATCCTCGAGGTCCTCTGGAAGTCTCCACTACTCACACTCCTAATGTTGATGATGAGTATGAATATGAATTTCCTCTGGAAGGCTTTCCTTATGTAGGAAGAGTTCCATCTCAACCAACTCCTTAAAAGAGTGGGCCTATGGTTCCACTTGGTTATACAATCTTGGCTCAATTAGTTTCAGGAACTCCCAGTGCTTCCTCTTTGTACCAAAATCCTATTTGGTTGTCAAATGCTATGCCTACTTCTAGTCCGTTATTCATAATGTGACCTCTCAGATACCTGTACAAATTATTGTTACTTCAGTTCTAATTCAACTGACGATTTAGTCACAACCATTATCATCGTTTCAACCTTCCATTCTGATACAACCAACTATTTTGGTTTATACATTCGTAAGTTACTTAGTCCCTCCATCAAGTGGACCAAATGTACCACTGCCTCATTCACAGCCTCGGGGGCAAAATCCCAACTTTCTTCGTTTATGGTGGAACCCATGTCAGTGGATCACAACCACACATGGTTGGAGTGAGTCAACCTAATCCTAGTGGTATTTATAATCCTGCCGGTTCATCCAGGGAGGGTAATATCTAGCATCAACAACCTTACATGGCCTAGATACCCCTCCAATAGTCTTATGTTCCATATGGTTCACAAGAATTACAAAATCCACCTTATATTCCATAAGTAGGTCCTCATGTGCAACCTGGTCCAAATTCTATTTTCAGTGCATATGGTCAAATCCCATTTGGAACTTACTAATACTCATAGGAAATCTCTCAAGGAACTATCCAACAACCTTTACTGTAACAAGGGAAAGCTTTATAGCAGTAGGGGCAACCTTTGCAGCAGTTTCAACAACCTTTGCAACAACAAACACAATTTTTTCAGCAACCCAATCAACTCTTGAATCAACAAGGTAAAGCATTGCAGTAGCAAGGTCAACCCTTGTAGCAACAAGTTCAACCTGTATATCAATAAGGTCAAACATTGTAGGCACAAGGTCAACCCCTACCAGAGCAGGGACAATAACTTTATTACCAGGGTCTGTAGGTGCGACAACCTCACAATCCATATGCCACACATAATGTTTATTCACGTTATGGTTACCAACGGCCTTTCGTAACCATTACAATCAAGGTACCCCTAAGTGCGGGAAAAATCAAGCCCCTTATGGTCAAAATCTTCCACTTTGGGGGTAGAATCCTTACCAACAAGGTTGGAACCTACGGATTGGGCCTTATCAAAGGCCTTATATGCCTTTTAATCCACAATTTCCATTTTTAGCGATGTTGGAACTGCCCGATGTCTCGAGGCTTACTAATGACCCAATTCTTCATTCACCTTATTGGCCTCCAGTTCCCACTAAAATTCCAAGCGATTTCCCCAAACTTGAAGGAAAAGATAAAGTGAACCCTCAAGCTCATGTGATGACATATCACTTATGATGTTCTTCCAGTTATTATGTTGACAATTTTTTTCATCTCTACCTCTTTCAGCGAACCTTGACAGGTGCTGCACAAAGTGGTACATCAAATTTCCTTGAGGTATCTATGAAGAATTCAACCCTTTGGCTATGGCTTTCCTCACCCACTTCCAGTTACCAGTTTGTTATGAAACTAACACTCATTTTCTCACATCTCTGAAGCAATATATAGTGACCCATATCTCTAATCATATCCATGAATGGAGATGTCAGTGTCGCCACATCAAATTTGAAATCCTTGATGAGCTGTTGACTGAATGGTTTACCAAGTCATTCATAAACAAAATTTCTAAACATATAGCAATGGGTGGTTGTGTTACTGAGGACCAAGCTATTTCTTGTGCCCAGTATTTGGATTTGGTTTATTCCCAATCTGGCACATTATATGAAATGTTTCCTGATGCTCCAAGAACATCTTTGGATCCGACATCTTTGAAGTCTCCTGATGTACCGCTTGTTGATGATATAATTGGAATAGTATCCCAAACTTCCACCAAATCTTCTTCGAAGCAGAAATCCGTTTCGAATACTAGTTCTAGTTCCCCCTTGAAAAACCTATCGAATGCTAGCAAAACCTTCGAGGTCAATTTTGTTCAGTCTACCACGATAGATAAATCCTCGAAAGGTAAGAAGAAGGGTAAAGGCAAAGAAAAATCGGGTACCCCAAAACAAGATCCTCCTAAGTCTTCTGCTAATGATTCTTCCAAATGAAAGCCGAAATATCCTTGCCTCATTTGTGAGGAAGAACATTATACAAAGGATTGTCCCCAACATGCCGAAGTTAGTCGTTTATTGAAAGGGACCCTGACTATTTTGAAAGAGCCATTCCCATCTCAACAGACTCAGTTCGCAGACCAACCAAAATCCTTTGCCTCATCTGGTTCTTAGTTTTACATGATGATGGGTTTTATTACCTATCTCTATAGCCACTTGATCAAAAGATTATCAAACCTCTCCAAAACAAACAATGGAAAATGATGCCACTAATATACCTTCTACTTTCGCTCCACTCAATTTTTGTCCTCTCCATATTGAGAGACCTAATAATGAATCTGTTATCCGACCACCTCCCAAAGGTGTGTTTCAAAGGTCATCCTATAATCCGAATGCTAGATCTGCTCAACATTATAGTATTGTCGAAGATTTAGCTCAAGTGCCTTTGACGATGTATGCTTTGGAATTTCTCCAAACCTGTCCAACGCAGTGGAAATAATTATTGTTTGCTATTGGAGGCATTGATCCTGTTGATTCAAGATTGATTAATTTTGACCTTGAAAACCATGTTCCTCGTCTTCCTAATCATATTTCCTTTTTGATTCAAGTCATTATAAAAAGAAAGACAATCCATCAGACTATCATTGATGAGGTGCTTCCACCTGCATCATGTCTATTTCGTGTTGGAAATCCATTAGCTCTCCACCTCTCAACCAATCACTGAACAACTTTGAGGCCTTTGATGGTAGAGGCTCCCATCCTTATGGTATTCTTACCAGTTTTCCCATCGCTTTGGAAGGGAAGACTCTCAAGCTAGAAGTAGAATTTGTAGATGTGAATCTAAACTATAACCTTCTACTTGGGAGAAGTTGGACCCATGCATGTTTTGTGTGGTTTCCTCTTTGTTTGGGGTGCTCCGTTTTCCTCATGAAGGAAAAATTGTCACCATCGATCAATTGTCTTTTTCCTCTTCTGATGCCTCAAATGGCAATGTTCCATATGTGGGAAATACTGATATTCCATATGAGAGAGTGGGGGCAGGCCTTTTCAAAGGTTCTACATTAATGGAAACTTTTTTGCTCCCACCTCGATCAACATGATCTTTGTTTCTACAGACCCATGGATCATTCCTTCTCCGTATTACATTGATTCCTTTGGTGATCCTATGCCGCTAAGTCTGTTGGAACAAGATTATCATGAAATTGTATCGGCTTCAGCATAGCTTCAAAAAGTCATGTTTTTCTTAGTATGTACCTAGATACTTATTTGCAATCTCCTTGGCTTGGTTCTTGGGATTCTCTGGATCCCTTCAACGAGATATTCCCTAGCAATGAGAGTATTGTTTAGGTTATGTCTCTTGACGAAACTCCCTGGAATGATGTCCATCATCGTTCTTCATTTCTTCCAAGTCTAAGTGAAATTCCTTCATGTCTCAAAGCTTTTATTTCTCATAACTCAACGTACCCACTTCAAACACCTGTTCTGGTGCATGAAGTTTTGTTCAAAGGTAATATAGGAAATATTACTACAACCATTCCAATCAACATTTCCATTAAACCTATAATTATTCAAAACATTCATAATGGGGTTTCATGTTCTCCTAATGAGATCAGGGTTTACACTGACCTTTTCAAAGAATTTTGAGATGTCTTTGCTTGGTCATATGAGGAAATGCCTAGTATTAATCCAACTATTTTGGTGCATGAAATACCCACGTATCCTGATGAAAAGCCCGTTCGTCAATGACTTTGTCCCATGCATCCCAGGAAGGCCGCTGCTATTATGGGAGAAGTTGAAAAACTTCAAAAGGCTGGTTTTATTTACCCTATCTCATTGACAGATTAGGTCTCTAAAAGCGTACCTGTTACTAAAAAATAGGGAACCATTTGAGTTTGTGTTGATTAGCGTGATGTCAATTGCGCATTTCCTAAAGATAACTGTCCTACTCCCTTTATTGATAACATCATTAATGAGTGCGCCGGGAGTGAGATCTTCTCTTTTATGGATGCATTTTTTGGTTAAAACCATATTAACATATTACTTGTTGATCAACATAAGATGGATTTCATCTATCGATGGGGGAATTTTGCTTATAAGAAGATCCATTTCGGTCTTAAGAACCCTGGTGCTACCTTCTAGAGAGCAATGTCATATGATTTTCATGATATTAAACACATTGTTAAACCTTATCTAGATAAATTACTAGCTAATTCTGCTAAGCGTCGTGACCATCTAGACCACCTTCAAGAAATCTTTTTGCATTGTTGACACTATAATATCCATCTGAATCGACATAAATGTGTCTTCTACATAGAATTTGGTCAGCTCTTAGGTTTTGTTGTGTCCAAAGAAGGTATCTGAATCAATCCTCTGAAAGTTGAGGCAATTGTGAATCTACCCCCTCCTTCATCACTGCACCAATTGCAGAGTTTTCAAGGAAAGGCTAATTTTATTTGTCGCTTTGTCCTGAATTACACTAAGCTTGCCAAGGGATTTACTATCTTTCTAAAAAAGGGGATCACATTCGTGTGGGATTAAATTTCCCAAAATTATTTCAATGCTCTAAAGAAGATTCTCATCAGTGCTCCTTTATTGCATCCCCCTGATTATCATCACGATTATTTCCTGTACTTGGCTGTGACTGATAGTACCATTGCTATAGTGCCAGTCTAGGATGACGATGATGGAAATGAACATGTGGTTTATTATTTGGTTCAAAATCTCATTGGTACTGAAACTTGATATGCTCATGTTGAGAAACTTTCCTTGGCAACTGCCCATGTTGTTCAATGATTTTGCCATTATATTCTTGTACGAAAGACCACAACGATTTTTGATTGGTAGTCCATGTTGTTCAATGATTTTGCCATTATATTCTTCTATGAAAGGCCACATTGATTTCTAATTGTAACCCCATGAATTATATTTTGACTCGTCAATTGATTGGGGGAAATAATCTAAATGGATTGTTATCCTACAAGAGTTTGATTTGGAGTTTACTACCGCGAAATGAAATAAATCACTCATTTTTTTCCGAATTGATCTATGCCCTTCGTTCTGTAAACACCTCCACTGATTTTACTGAGCATATTCCCAATAAAACAAGGTTTCTTATTAACACTCTTGACCCGTGTTACAAATATATCATTGCTTATATTCAGACCCAAACCTTTCAATTCGAGTTGTCTCAATACGACTGACGCGCTTCAGTCATCATTATCAACCCTATCAGATTATTGGTGATATGTGTTGGAAAATACTAAGGGGGGGAGGGGGGGGGGGGGGGGGGGGGGCGAATCAATATTCCTTAGCAATTAAAACTTTTAAATCTTTTCAAAGCATTAGTTAATCTTCAATTATCACTAATGTTTATGTAGTAACAACAATGAATAAAAGAACAAAGGAGGCACAAAAATTTTAGGTGGAAAACCCCCTCCAGGTCAAAAACCACCAAACGCTTTTCTAATAATTCTTTAATCTTCAACTCCAATTGAAAAGAAAGCTCCAACTTCCTGGAATCTATAAAAGCATTCTTATCTAGCTTCCATTGGATGGATGCTCCAACGCCTGAGATTCTTCAGTATTCAACTAAACGGATGCCCCAACACCCAATGAGATACAACTCACCCTAGCACCACCCTACCACCCTGAAGTTTTCATAGGCTTGAACCTGTTGGTGACTTCATGCACTAGCCTAGCACCACCCTACTACCCTATAGAAGAATAAAATAAGAATGGACTCCCGTACCAAGGAAAATGGTCCACTTTACAATGATATAGAATGATGTAGAAGAAGAAGACACACTAGACCATAACCCCAACTATGACACAACCACCTAATGATGATCCTAGACCTCCTGACACTGCCTCTTCAACTCTCGATAGATAGAAACTTGTACATCTTTTACAATGATGATTTTACAATGACCCCGTACAATGATACTTTTACAATGATTGTATGTAGTGCTTCCCACTTGAAGACTTCATGTGGTGAACTTCTTGCTGTTGTTTTGCACCTTGATTGCTCCTCTTGTCATGCTACCCTTTCTCACTCTTCAGAATATTAGATTATGCATTGAGTTTTCTCTTGATGAATACATAATACCTGCAAAAAGTATTCAAAGAAATACCCATAACATGATAATAGCAAAACTTACCTCATCCCACAGATGTCAGTGCTAAACAAAAACAATAAATTAGAATACAAAGAAACTAATGCAACTAAGAGATGAACATGCATATATAGAATATACTTACCTATATCTTACCTCTGCTGCACCTTTCTCTTTGCTGCCCTAGAAAGTTTGGTCCTTTGCACCCCTTGACAACACTTGATCTAGTTTTCTTTCCTTCTAGGATCACGATATTTAATCTAATGTATCTCTTCAATTTTAGATCCCCAAAATGTGATCTTCAGTATTATAGAATCCCTCTGAGTATTATTTCCAATGCCATAGATTTGACCCGATATGGACTCTTCAAGGCAAAGTTATGCCCAATCTCTCACAATGACCTAATTATGGACTAGTTCAGTAGAGCGAAAGTGTACAATGTACCACGTGTCACTAATTCCTCTTTTGGCTCTAAATTCGATAACAAAAAAACTACCATCCATGCACTATCCGCCACATTTTACAGAATTCCAATCCTCTTCTTTGAGAGAGAGTTATGATGATTTTCCCAAGGTCACTTCTTTGAGATGAAATTTGGTAGCCTACGAAAATCCTAACTTCCATAGATCATATATCCGAAAATATAGTGAACCAAGATCTGAAATTTAGTCATGACGTTCATCAGTATTTCGAATCGAATGGGTTTTAATTTCAGAATCTAAGACTTCGCAGAAATGAATTTATAGTGAAAATGCCACGATCACTACTTTTGGAGGATATATGAGATTTCTTTTTATAGAGTTGAGAGGGGCTTCTATAGAGAATGTTGGAGGGATTTTAGGAGCTTAAACAATTATGAGTGCCAAGCCACAACCACATAGGGTTTTAGCCCACTAAGTGGGGTTACTAACTTCAAACATGAATATCTCTCAAACTATGAAGAATTACTTGGCGCGCCATATATCAACAGAAACATCTCGACGAGTAGAATCCACATAGGAGATCCTTGAATCAAAATAGAGTATTTTTTCAAGTCAAAATTCCATTGCAAGATTAAGGTAGCCCCTAGTGCTGCTTGGGTTGACATCAATGACAACCTCAGATCATCTTTAGATCAACAATCTCCCCGTTTGGAATTGATGGCAATACAAGTACTCCCCCTGCGATCAGGGCACCTCTTCCTACTTCCTTCTCTCCCCCTTTGACATCAATGGAAAAGGGTAAATCCCCCTAACACACAACCATCCTACAGACCTGTACACACTTCCACTCCCCCTTTATTTTCTAAATAAGGAAAATTTAATGAGAACTCGGAAGAATCCCAAGCTTCTGCCCAAGATATTCAAATGCTTCATGAGGTAAAGGTTTAGTGAAGATATCAACAATTTGTTCTTTTGTACCAACATATTCAAGTTTGATATTCTTTTCAGCGACTTGTTCTCTAATAACATGTTATTTTATCAGAAAGTGTTTTGTTTTTGAATGCATGATAGGATTCTTGGAGATGCTGATGGCATTAGTGTTATCATAGAAGATGGGAATAGGCTGACTGAATTGTACTTGAAGATATTGCAAAGTTTGCTTCATCCAAAGCACTTAAGTACAACAAGCTATCGCCGCAATGTATTCTACTTCCGCTGTAGATAACGAGATTGAGGTTTGGTTTTGCTCAACCATGATATGAGATAACCACCTAGATAGAATGTTGCTCCACTAGTACTCTTACGATCATCAATGCTTCCTACCCAATCTACATCTGTAAAGGCTTGAATAATGAGATTCTTTCCCTTGGGATACCACAAGACATATTTTGTTGTGCCCTTTATATATGGAAGAATTATTTTGACGGCAATAATATGTGATTCTTTTGGTGCTGCTTGGAATCTTTCTACTTGTCCAACTGCTTGCATAACATTTGGTCGAGAGGTTGTTACATATAGAAGACTACCAATAATATATCTATACAACCTCTGATCCACATCCTTAGATGAGTTGTCTATGCTCAATTTGCAACCTGTTACTGTCATGCGGAAAGAGTCAATTTTGTGGACAAAACCGACCTCCCTAGAAGCTAAGGCTTTCTAGTGACAAACAAGACAATTAAACACTACCTTTCCCTAAATATGCATTTAGAATACAAGTAATCAGGTGTTTATAACATACCTTTAGTCCAACGCTTTGTAGTAGTCTAGCCTCGCCGATCCGGATGAGCTCCTCCTTCTCTTCGGAACCTGCATTCACTAACAAGCAAAAGATTACATAGCACCTGAATAACTCATAAAATAAAACATATTCATCATACAGACCAAGGAGTATATGAAACAAATCATGTATAACAACTTGTTGAGAAAAATGAGTTTAATTGTATTAAGTGGAAACAAAAGAAACCATTACAACCTGAGCCTTGGTGTTGTGCAGGTCCCTCCCAGGGTCCAGCAAGATTTCTCCTTTACTTTGATCAGCTCACCCACTTCCAAATGAAGCTAAGAAAGGATGGGAATCTCTCCTGTCAAGCTCTATAAGGGAGTCCTAATTCCAGTAGCATCTACCCTTAGGAATGTTCAGCTTTCAACCTCCCCTCCCTTTGGCCCAATGCCTGTATTTATAGTGCTCTAGAAGAAGTTAATCAGGTCCACCATCAATGGGATAAGCCCCTCTTTGAATGGGATAGCTCCCCTCTTGATGGGATAAGTTCCTCTTTCATAGGGATACATGAACCATCTGGAGGCGCTCAATACACGTCAAACAAACTTCTAGAATGCTCTAGAAATGACCACAAGTAACTTTTTTTGAAGTGAAACTTGCGCCTTTTGACCTTTACAGGAGTACGCACCCATCCCTTTACAGACAGAGTGTACAAGTATGCAGGTATTGTGAACTTGGGGTGCGTACATGCAGGTAAGGCTAAGAGAAACTACGTAACCAGAGTTATTTGACTTTTTAAGGACTTTCTCTCTTTCTTGGAGTTTGACATGAGGAGCAGAGGTATGAGACTTGCCAAGGAGGATAGTATGACAGTTGATAGAGCCATACTAACTGTAGATAGTCATGGTGACAAATTTTAGTGTAACAGATTGCCCCCTAAAGTGCGAAGCCTGCAGTAGATTAGGGTGTCATATCATCTAGGTAGGGTGAAGTACTTTATCATTTCAAGGATTATCTTGTGGAGAGCCCGGTTGGAACCTGCAAGTATTCAACACAAAATACATGTATGAGATCATATCATCGCTGAGGTAGGCATTCCCATACTCAGATCAAAAAATTTAACTAACAAACTAACTACTGCTCTGATACAGGAATGATTTCGCAGTACATCATAATCATAGACTCATGTAGACACAGTATGGATGCAACCATCTGTTTATGATTAGTCTACTGTACAATGAATACAAAACTCCTCGCAGCCTAGATGGTGGAAACTAGATCCAGGGTCTTCATTTCTACTTCCTGAAATGGTACGACTCTAACCATGCGAATAAATGAGTTGATTTCGAACATGGTAGAAACCACTTGATTACCAGTCAATGATGTAAACTGTTAACAAGTGTGAGAGAGACCACCAGTGATGTCAATGGCTCTCAAAGTACCCAGTAAAATCCATGAGATGTGAATGAATGTGTTGATGTCGAACATATCACGGAATCCTTCGATTGAAAGTCAATGATGTAAACCGTCGTCAAAGGCGAGAAACCTGCCATTGATGCATGGAGATTTCAAGGTACTGACGATTTCTAGGTCATCTTTCTAGATAATGTGCTGATGTTGATAGAAAGTAACCCATTGTAGGCAAGCCCACAACACGAAATCATAGATCAAGTTGAAGAAATGTAGCTGTAAGGACTGACTCAGGGATGGTCAAAATGGATGACAGGTATTTTGCAGATGAATGGTTTATTTGCAGTGACCTCTTGAACACATAATGACACGACAGATGGCTTGGCGATAATTGACCCAAAGTTAATACCTGGAACCGGTTGAATATTTTCAATGTGGTTTGATCAACTATTAGGCATAGGATTTCCCAACCCAGGTGAATGAAAAGTGTCGTGTTCAAGAGTGGTGATAAGGCTTCTTCTGAGACAAAGGATAAAAATAGGCTCATTTTTCTCTCTTTTCCCCCACCATTTCTGGCAAGTACCTCTTTATTTTTTACAAGCTTGAGGAGGATAACATATTCTTGATTATAAGCTCATCCTTCGGATGAGTCCAACTTAGTTTTAGATTCGAACCCTAAGAAGGAGTGGTCTGTTCCTGTTTGTAATCGAACAGGTCCTTTACTGTGAAATTTTAACGAGCCCAGTATAGGAGAAACTCGGCATTTTTCAATTTTAGAGAGTCTGAAAAACTTAAGAAGACTCCAGGGTTGAACTTTTTCGTAAATTTGTGTCTCCCAAGCCCGAAAAAGTATAAAATAATACTTGAGAGAACCGCTTGATCTTTTACGACCAAGGAGTACTTTCATAGTTAGTGTCTTTGACCTGAAAAGTAAAAAGTGATCAAGGACACGTCGTTTTATTTCCAATATCGAATTTGAAACGACAAAAATCCGGAAATCTTTTCATGTTTTTACGGTCAGAAAAGGGCTATAAGAGGACCGTCTTTTAATTCCATTTTAATGAGTGTAAAAGAAATGCTCGGCAATCTTTTCATTTTTTAGGAGTCAGAAAAGGGCTTAAAGATGACTGTCTTTTAATTCCGTTTTAACGAGTGTAAAAGAAATGCTCGGCAATCTTTTCATATTTCGAGAGTCTGAAAAGGGCTTAAAAATGACTCTAAGGTTTCACTTTTTCGTAAGTTTTAACGAGGTCGAAAAAATGATAAAAATGTACTCATGGTTTTCATTTTTTCGTAAGTTTTAATGAGTTCGAAAAAATGATAAAAATGTACTCATATGGCCGACTTTCAATTTAATTTACGAGCAGGAAAAGACTGAAAGAACTCGGCATTTTCATTTGTTTTACAAGAATGAAAGATAGCAAAATAATCTCGGGATTTTCATGAGTTTAACTAGTCTTGAAAATAACTGAAATTGACTCGGGATAGGTTTCATTTTTACAAAAGCATGAAACAGAGAAAAACTATGCTTTAAAGTAGTTTCATTTTTACACAAGCTTGAAACAGAGATAAAACTGTGCTTGATGCCCCCTAAGGATAACTGCTAGAGTGCATACCCCCCTAGCTTCATTTCATTCAACTAAGTACAAGCTGGATGGAATGAAGGTTCATGTACGAAATCATTTGAAAGACTCAACCTAAAACTGTAAGAAAATTATGCAAAAACACTAACCTAAATATACAACTTAACATTTACGAGATCTAGTCAAACTCTCGACTCAATTAGAGGAGGATTTGTTTCATTTTTTAACGAGCTTGACATAGGAAAAGAACTATGCTCAGATTCAGTTTCATGTTTACACAAGCTTGAAACGAAAAACTATGCTTGTTATAAGTTCACATACCCCCAACATAATGATGCAAAACGAGGTACATGCCCCCCAAGCTTCATTGCATTCAATGAGGTGGATGGAATGAAGCTTTACTTTCAAGACCTTGGAAAGACTTATCTTGAAAAGACTTGTGGGAGATGTTTCATTTGTTAGTGAGGTTGACACAGGAAAGGAACTATCCTCAAACCCTTGTTTCATTTTTTAAACGAGCTTGACACAACATAAGGAACTATGCTCATAACTACTCTACAATCTACCTAACAAGGAACTATACCTAAAAATCCTTGATTCATTTTTTAACAAGCTTGACACAAGACAAGGAACTGTGCTCTAAAATCCTTGATTCATTTTTTAATGAGCTTGACACAAGACAAGGAACTATGCTCATGACTACTCTCTACAGTCTACCTACTTAACCTACCCTTGTTTCAGTTTTTAACGAGCTTGACACAAGACAAGGAACTATGCTCAAGACTCCTTGTTTCATTTTTTAACGAGCTTGACACAAGACAAGGAACTATGCTCAAAAAGTTCGCATGCCCCCAGTATAATGATGCAAAGCGAGGTACATGCCCCCCAGGCTTCATTACATTCAACCAGATGGATGGAATGAAGGTTTACTTTCAATATTTAACTTGAAAAGGGAGTTGTTTGATTTTTAAGGAGGTTGACACAAGAAGAGAACTATCCTCATACCTGATTCATTTTTTAACGAGGTTGA
Organism: Pinus tabuliformis; assembly: GCA_031772625.1. Classification (NCBI taxonomy): domain Eukaryota; kingdom Viridiplantae; phylum Streptophyta; class Pinopsida; order Pinales; family Pinaceae; genus Pinus; species Pinus tabuliformis. The sequence goes on along the minus strand of CM062807.1, from coordinate 261,144,339 downwards.
CTCAGTAACAGGAACTATCCTCAAACCTACTTTCTACAATCTACCTACATATCCTAAAATCTACCTAATTCATTTTTTAATGAGGTTGACTCAGTAAAAGAACTATCCTCATGCTAGCCTGTTTCATTTTTTAACGAGGTTGATACAGGAAAAAAACTATCCTCGTGCTAGCCTGTTTCATTTTTTAACAAGGTTGATACAAGAAAAAACTATCCTCATATCCACTGATCATGGCTTCCAACTGGAAGAAAGACATGTCAATGGACACACCTTGATCATGGCTTCCAAGAGATCTTCATCAGAAGGAAGAATAGTTCTTTGGAAGGAACACATGTCAAGGGACTCAAAAGGGATAAGAACATGGTGGTCAAGTAATCCCATAGAGTTTTCCATGTCAATTACCGGATCTAAATCAAAGGAAGATGAGCAAACAGTGAGAGGCTCACTTACATCGGTAACTGAAAACATGGGACCAGTTGCCACATAATTAACCCGTGGGAGGGTAGATACCACTTTAGAATCAGGAACATTTAGGGGTGTCATATTATTGGTAGTTGAGACAAGACTAGGGAACGAAAGCTGGTCTACAGTCACAATGCTGCCATTGTGAGGGAAAGACATCACGCAAAAGAGTGTCGATACGACAGCTTTCATTGCATAAACATATTCTCGTCCAAGGAGTAAATTGAAATCCAAGGGACCTCGAACTACCATAAGATCAATACAGAAAGTTTTACCTTCCAAGCTAATGGAAAAATTAGGAAGGATCCCTAAAGGTTCACTAATGGTTCTGTTAAAAGCTTTCAGATTCTGCGTAATAGGCACAAGCTGAGGGGAACCCAAAGCTTTCCAAACAGTTGAGGATAAAATACTAACAGAAGCACCTTCATCTACCTGAGTACGATGTATGTCCCTACCACCAGCCTTGACAATGATTTGGAAAGGGATGGAGGAAGGAAGACGAGGTTTTGTCAGTCTATTCCAATCAAAGGAAAAGACCTCAGTACTTGGAGGGGGTTCTGTAGAAACAGGTGAAATGCCCCCCGGCATAGAAGAATCTGATGTAACAAGAAGAACCTGAGCGGTATGAAGTTCACTCTCTAAATGGAAAGTGGGATCGACCGAATGTGAAATTGAATTGACCACTTGATCAACTAATGGATCATCAACCTGAGTGACATGAGTTTCACTCTTCAATGGGAGAGTGTGATCGACTGTACTTGAATTTAGATCAATCACTCTGTCAGTTGACGGTAGGTTGGGAGAAAGTTTATGGTAACCAATTGGAAATTCTTGCTGTGGAGCAGTAAGGTTTTCCAACAATGTTGAGGCTTCATCCATGTGAGGGCAAATGTGAGTTTGATGACTCCCTTTGCATAACTTACAAGGAAACCTAACTTTACCCTTTTTCCCAGGAACCTGACTATCACTGGTTGATGGATCAACGGAAAGTTGATGAGATTTTTCTAACCATACTTCCAAGACCTTTGGTATACCAAGACAATTGAAAAGGAAGTGGTCACCCTTACAAATCCTGCAAGGGTATTTGGGTTTACGATGCATGTCAGAGTTTTCCTCAACATAACTAACACTTACAGTCGTGGTTGGTTGGTTGACTTCTTTCTTATCTTGCTTCTTCTTCTTCTTCTTCTTCCCTTTCTTCTTCTTCTTAGCCTCCTAGTTACTAGCATCAAGGCTTTTACCAGGCGAAGACGAAGAAATGGAGGAAGAAAAATTAGGCGAAGAAGGTAAAGGGTCAACAGAAGGCTGGTGATGTTGAGATGGTGAACTCTGTTGAGGTGAAGCATCCAGTTGAGATGGAACAATTGGAGTATTTTGGGCCAACAAAGTTGAAAATAACCATATCAGTAAACCTATTGTAAATCCAGGTAATGAAAAAGTAGCCATATAAGGAGGACCAACATTTCCAAAGTAAGGAAAAGTACTAGGATTCTCGTTAGGAGGGGTTCCTAGGTTGGTAAATTCCGGAACATTTGCCATTATATTCAACTTTAGTGAATTTTATTAACAATTTTTAAAACTAAAATTAACAATTCACAATTCACACCTAACAATTAAAATTCACAATTCACACCTATGGTCTCTAAAAGTAAAAACAAACAAATTAACACACGCTATCAAATCTAGGAGTCAAACCACACACAAACAATAGCCTTTCGGACCGAAAACACTAGTTGGTGATGAAATCCAACATCGCAGAATTCAGTACAGAAGTGGCGGGTGGAACTGTTACCCCGACAACCTGCTTAATGAATAGACTGGACCAAGTTCCTCCACTTTAACCGTCTCGAGTGAAGTGAACCCCCCAGAAAATCCAAGTGAGTCTAGCCGACGTCTGCTCCAGGTACAGTGGGATCTTCCCTCCACCGTCACCTTGGGTAGAACCCTAAAGATAATAGTCACTAAAGTTACCAACAGCAACAAATATACCTGGGGGAACAGTCTACGATCCGATAGCACGCAAGGGCAGAGTAACAAGCTCAATCCCCTTGCCGGCTCCTTGACAATAATCCAAGGTTTACCAACAAGTGACCCCAGGCTCCTCGACAATGGTTAATCTGAGGTTTACCGTTTGTAGTACGTGCGTATCTGGCGTCGTTCCCAATAAAGGGGGATTGATCCCCTCACTGGTTCGGACACGATCTCGTGCTTCTCCTTTAAGAGGAGCTTTCCCAGAGTATAAATGTAACAGTTGGATTTATCCTACCGCAAGATAAGCTACTTGTTTGGTTTTACTGTCTTGGAGAGTTAATTACTCTCCTACTCCAAGACACTAGCCTAAGCTATGTTGGTGTATCAGAGCCCTAGAAATGTAAAAATTACTAGATGAATTTTAATTAAGCACTGTGTTATTAAGGTTGTTTTTACTCAAATGGGTAAATGGATACGAAACCAATGGTGTTATGACCCGACTCAACTGAATGCAATGATAATGCAATCCTTTCAATTCGATGAATCCTAATTAAAGTAAGGAGAGAGTTTCCATTCACTTCCGACAATGCAAAAAATTGATCACCAAGAGAAAATATAACAAATTCTCTAATGCACTAATTTTATCAAGAAAAACTAATGCAAATCAATTCCAAACCATTTTTTTTTATTTTTTATTTTTGTGTAAATTCAAATCAAAGAAAGCTGATCTAAATCTATGATTGATTTTTCAGAATGTAAACTATGCAATGGTAATCTAAGCACAATTCACTTGAAAAGTATGCAAATGTAATCTATGCACATTTTTCATTCATATTCTAAAAATGAGAATTCTAATTATGAAAATGTGATCTATGCAAGAGAATTCTCAAACACAAGACGATTCTAATGTAATCTAAGAATCAATCAAGTGCAAGTCGAGAAAATTGGGTGAGAGTTCCAAAGATCAAAAAATAAAAACACTCAAAGGCGATTAACACTCATACACAATTTAGCGCCCCCTGGCGAATGAGGGGGAATTTTTTTTTGCAAAAACAAAAGCAAAAAGATGCAAAATTGTGAAAAGACTGAGACAAACCTCCAAGTAATGACCAAAGGAAATCAAATTAAGAATTTCTCAAAAAAGAGACTCAAAACACCCAATTGATAAAAGCTTAAAGCAGGAATGCCAATGAAATTAGCCAAGATGAAAGCTTCTGACAGGTGAACAGTGGATCTGGGTAGCAAAAATAAGCTATAAACAAAATCTAATAGGAGAAAAAGGAAAAAATGGAAATTTTCTAAGCTTTTGACAGGGGTACGCAGGCAGCCTGTTTGCACAGGTGCAGCCACGCTCTGTGTACACAGCAAAAGTGTGTACAGGTACACACTGTGCTTAACGCAGAGGGTGCGTACTGCTCTCAAAATCAAGAAAAATAAAATCTAACTTAACCCTAAGCTATTCCACCCAAATTCACAGTCAATCAGCCAAAAACCAGAAATAAATCGACTTTTCTCAAATCAAAGTATCAATCAAAAGAGAAATCAATCAAATCCATGGATTCCCCAGCGGAGTCGCCATTTTGTCATGCGGAAAGAGTCAATTTTGCGGACAAAACCGACCTCCCTAGAAGCTAAGGCTTTCTAGTGACAAACAAGACAATTAAACACTACCTTTCCCTAAATATGCATTTAGAATACAAGTAATCAGGTGTTTATAACATACCTTTAGTCCAACGCTTTGTAGTAGTCCAGCCTCGTCGATCCGGATGAGCTCCTCCTTCTCTTCGAAACCTGCATTCACTAACAAGCAAAAGATTACATAGCACCTGAATAACTCATAAAATAAAACATATTCATCATACAGACCAAGGAGTATATGAAACAAATCATGTATAACAACCTGTTGAGAAAAATGAGTTTAATTGTATTAAGTGGAAACAAAAGAAACCATTACAACCTGAGCCTTGGTGTTGTGCAGGTCCCTCCCAGGGTCCAGCAAGAGTTCTCCTTTACTTTGATCAACTCACCCACTTCCAAATGAAGCTAAGAAAGGATGGGAATCTCTCCTCTCAAGCTCTATAAGGGAGTCCTAATTCTAGCAGCATCTACCCTTAGGAATGTTCAGCTTTCAACCTCCCCTCCCTTTGGCCCAATGCCTGTATTTATAGTGCTCTAGAGGAAGTTAATCAGGTCCACCATCAATGGGATAAGCCCCTCTTTGAATGGGATAGCTCCCCTCTTGATGGGATAAGTTCCTCTTTCATAGGGATACATGAACCATCTGGAGGCGCTCAATACACGTCAAACAAACTTCTAGAATGCTCTAGAAATGACCACAAGTAACTTTTTTTGAAGTGAAACTTGCACCTTTTGACCTTTACAGGAGTACGCACCCATCCCTTTACAGCCAGAGCGTACAAGTACGCAGGTATTGTGAACTTGGGGTGCGTACACGCAGGTAAGGCTAAGAGAAACTACGTAACCAGAGTTATTTGACTTTTTAAGGACTTTCTCTCTTTCTTGGAGTTTGACATGAGGAGCAGAGGTATGAGACTTGCCAAGGAGGATAGTATGACAGTTGATAGAGCCATACTGACTGTAGATAGTCATGGTGACAAATTTTAGTGTAACAGTTACCATCGGAGTAAGGACAGGTTTGCGATCTTCCATTTTGAATTTCTTGATCATTTGCTTGATGTACTTGGCTTGACATATAAATATTCCTTTCTCTTCCTGTGATATTTGAAGCCCTAAGAAGTATGTCAACTCACTAAGTAGAGACATCTAGAACTCACTTTGCATATTTATAGCAAAGTTCTTACTTAGTCGATCATCATTGCTACCAAACATTATATCATCCACATATACCTCAACGATTGTTAAACTATCCTTATCTATTTGTACATAAAGATTGCTATCATCAGTACCTTTCTTGAACCCTTGTTGATGTAGATATCCATCAAGATGAGCATACCATGTTCTGGGAGCCTGATTGAGACCATATAGAGCATTATTTAACCTACAAACATAGTCTTTTTTTTCTGATTGTAGAAAACCTTCAGGTTGTTCAATGTAAACTTCTTATTCTAATTCTCCATTCAGAAATGCTGACTTAACATCCATTTGGTAGAATTTTATTTTTCTTGAGCATGCATAGGTGAGAAACATCCAGATGGCTTCCATTCTGGAAACTGGTGCAATTTTTTCGTCGAAATCAATTCCTTCCACTTGTGCATAGCCTTTGCAAACCAATCTTGCTTTGTTTTTTGTAACCTGTCCATCTTCATTCAATTTGTTCATGAACACCCATTTAGTCCCATTGATAATTTTATCTTTTGGTCGTGGATCTAGTTCCCAAGTGTTATTCTTCTCGATTTAATCCAATGCTTCATTCATAGCTACTACCCAATGTTCATTCTGGTTGGATTCCTCAAAACTACTAGGCTCAAAGGTTGCTAGAAAGGCAATGTGAGCCTGTTGTGATGAATGAAGCTATTGACCTTTTCTTGTTCCAATTCCTTCATTTATGTCACTAATGATTTGATTTGATGGATGGTTCTTTTGAATCCATTCTTTTGTTCTCTTTGGAGGAGCTTCTTGTTGTTGTTCCTGTATATCTTGTTGATCATTATTTACTTCTTCTTGGTTGACAATTGCTTCTTCTAGAATTTTCTTTGTACCTCTTTTAACCTCTGTCTCAAGCTTCAAATATTCTATATCCTCATCATTATTCATTAGAACACTATCTTAGTCAAATGTAACATTTATGCTCTCCACTATCTATTTTCATCTTAGATTATAGCATTTATATGCCTTTCTTTTGCATGAGTAACCAACAAAGATACCTTCATCAACAAAGATGCCAGTTTTCCTTTCCATAATTCATATGGGGTCTTATTGCAATTATTTCTGAGAAGAATTCTGTTGATAATGAAGGTTGTCGTATCAATTGCTTGAACCCATAATTTTTCATCCAATTTCATTCCTTCAACATTGTTCTACCCATTTCTTGTATGGTTCTGTTCTTTCTTTCAGCAACTCCATTTTGCTGAGGTGTTCGTGCTATTGAAAATTGTCTTTTTATTCCATTTTCATCACAGTATTGATGAAATAATTTGGAAGTCAATTCTTTGCCATTATTTGATCTTAGACACTTTACTTTTAAATCATTTTCATTTTCGACCAACTCCTTGTAGATCTTAAAGCACTCAAATGCTTCAGATTTTTTCTTTAGGAAACTAACGACTGTCATTCTAGTATAGTCATCTACCATTAACATAAAATATAATTCTCCATCTAAGACTTTTGTTCCCATAGGACCACATAGATCAGTATGTATCAATTCCAATGGATGTGATGCAAAGTGTTATTTTTTTTTAAATGTGCATCTTGTCTACTTACCGTGCCGACAAGCCTCACATAGTGTGTTGGAAGGTTTTGTGATTTTCAACATTTCTCATACTGCTTCCTTTTTTCTTATCCTGACAAGATTTTCAAAGTTTATGTGACCCATGCATTTGTGCCATAACCAGTTTTCATCTTCTTTAGCTAGTAGACATGCTTTAGTTGCTTCATCTAGAACATATATGTCGTTTGGAGCTCGACTTGCTGTAGCCACAATTTTACCATACCTACCTTTCTTGATTTCACATTTTGTGGAGTTGAATAGCATTGTGTGTCCTTGATCACACATTTGTCCAACACTGAGCAGATTGTGATTCACCTTTTCAACCAATAGAGCATTCTTGGCTAGACAATCTTTACTTTCGAGACTGACGATACTTGATCCTATAACATTTGAAGATCCATCATTTCCAAGGGACACAGTTCCATCCTTATTCTCTTTCAGAGATACAAATTTATTTCTATCTCTAGTCATATGCAGTGAGAAACCACTATCAACATACCACACATCTTTGTTGTTTTGAGCCTTAAGAACTAGAGAAAAATTATCAATGTTCCTCTTCTTCCGTGTTCATTCGTTCTGTGGCTTCAAAGATTCTTCAGGAGGATTTTCAAGTCTGCAGTCTTCGGTTATGTGTCCAAAGTTTTGACATTTGTAACATTCAATATTACTTCTTAAATGTTCAAATCTATTGATGTTTCATTGAGCCCTGGGAGGTTCATATTTGATAGATCTCCTGGAGTTGTAGTGGTTCCTAGGGTATGTGTGACATTCTACAGCTTTATGACCAAATTTTCCACATGAATAACAATGGCCATGAAAAATATGTGGTACCTGGATGGAAATATTCATCGGGGATTTGTCTTCCATGGCTGTTCTTGCGAATCTTGTCCAATGAAGTCTACATGCCTGTCAGATCTCAAAGGTTCATTGTATTTTGTTGTAGAAGGTCCTACTTATTCTTGTTTGTAACCGAGGTCAGTTCTGTCATTATAAGATCGTTGATTGTTGATGATTCCTTCCAACTCCCTTGCGCTGGTGGCATAGTTTTGGACAATTTTTCCTTCTTCACTTCCTTATGCAGTGAGACTACTTTGACTTCTAATGCTTCCCTTTCTTAGTTGCTTTCTTCCAACTTCTTTTGAAGTGACTCTTCAATAAATTTTTGTTCTTCAACTTCGATTTTGAGACCCTGAACTTGTTCTTCAAGAGTGTTGGAATGGATCTTCTCAACCTTGAGTTCTTTTATAAGCTTGATTTCCTACTTAGAAAATTATTCTATGGTCAACCCTTCTTATTCATTGTTTGATACCTCTTGTGTATTGTGCTTGACCATAAACAATACTCTCTCATTGGTTTCTTCTTCACTGTCACTGTCTTCATTGGTTGATGAACTATATTCTTTAGAGAGAAAGTCCTTTTGAATCCTTTCTTCTTGCCTTGCTTGTTGAATTTCTTAAATACTTTCTTTCCTTTTGAGTTTCCATCACTTCTGTTAAGACATTTTCCTGCAAAATGCCCAACCTCACCACAACCAAAACATATCAATGGAAGTTTACCTTTTAATTTTCCCTTACCAATTTTTATTTTTCTCGTAAAGTAAGCATATCCTCCATCTAAAAAACCTTCTTCATCATCTTCCTTTTATTCAGCTTTTCAAGTGCAGGTGCAATTCTTTGCCTTTGAAGGTTGTTTGCCCTTATTGGTTTTCTTATATGCAACGAATGTAGTTTCTAGATGCAAAGTACCCTCTTCTTCATCAAGTCTCAATTCATATGCTATGAGAACTCCATGTCATACCTATTTGTTGAGTTTGTCCATATTTTCATTGTATTCTAAGACCGATACCTTTGGGTTGAATCTTCCTGGTAACGTTCTAAGAATCTTTCATATAATAGTATTCTCATCAATAGGCTCTCCCAATCCTTCCAAAGTGTTAGTTATTTCATCAACGTGTTGGAAGTATGCAGCAATGTTGTCATCTTCTTTCATTTTGAGTTGCTCAAATTTTGCTCTGTATATTTGAAGCTTTTCTTCTTTGACATTTGAGTCACCTACATATATATTCTCAAGCTTGTCCCATACATTTTTTGCGGTTTTACAACCCAACACCTTATGATAAGTAGATTCAATAAGTCCACTGATAACAATATTCTTTGCTTTTGCATCATTTACCAAATTCTTCTTACCTTGTTCATCTACGGTTGGTGTAAAGACATTTTGAACGATGTCCCATACTTCATAACCTTGCGCCAAGAGATAGACCTCCATTCTTCCTTTCCAGAGTACATAATTATTTTCATTGAACAGAGGTACACCATTCTTGGTATGCTCCATGATCTCCTTCCAGTTGTTAACCCGCTATTGAAGGAACCAAGCTCTGATACCAATTGTTGGAAAATACTGGGGGGGTGAATCAGTATTCCTTAGAAATTAGAACTTTTAAATCTTTTCAGAGCATTATTTAATCTTCAATTATCACTAATGTTTATGCAGTAACAAAAGCGAATAAAATAACACAGGAGGCACAAACAATTTTAGGTGGAAAACCACCTCCAGGTCAAAAAACACCGAACACTTTTCTAATAATTCTTTAGTCTTCAAATCCAATTGAAAAGAAAGGTCCAAATTCCTAGAATCTATAAAAGAATTCTTCTCCAACTCCCATTGGATGGATGCTCCAACGCTCGAGATTCTTCAGTATTCAACTAAATGGATGCCCCAACACCCAATAAGCTACAACTCACCCTAGCACCACCCTAATACCCTGAATTTTTCACAAGATTGAACCTGTTGGTGACTTCATGCACCAACCTAGTGCCACCCTACCACCCTATAGAATAATAAAAGAAGAATGGACTCCTGTACCAGGGAAAATGGTCCAATTTACAATGATATAGAATGATGTAGAAGAAGAAGATACACTAGACCATAACCCCAACTATGACACAACCACCTAATGATGATCCTAGAACTCTCGACACTACCTCTTCAACTCTTGGCAGATAGACACTTGTTCAAATTTTACAATGATGCTTTTACAATGACTTTGTACAATGATACTTTTACAATGATTGTATGCAGTGATTCCCACTTGATGACTTCATGTGGTGAACTTCTTGCTGTTGTTCTGCACCTTGACTGCTGATCTTGTCATGCTACCCTGTATCACTCTTCATAACCTTATATTATGCATTGGGTCTTCTCTTGATGAATATATAATACTTGTAAAAAGTCTTCAAAGAAATACCCATGACATGATAATAGCAAAACTTACCTCATCCTGCAGAACATATGTCAGTGCTAAACCAAAAAAAAAATTAGAATACAGATAAACTAATGAAATTAAGAGATGAACATGCATATACAGAAGATACTTACCTGTAGCTTACCTTTTCTACATCATTTTGTTGCACCTTGCTCTTTGCTGCCCTAGAAAGTCTGGTCCTTTGCACCCCTTGACAACACTTGATCTAGTTTTCTTGCCTTCTAGGAACACGATTGTTATCGGGAAATCTAGTGTCCACTTGGAGCTTCTAGTCCCACTAAGACTGGTAGCTATCTTAGAAACAAACAAACTAAAACTACTTTCATTTTCCTTTATGAGAAGTAGATAAGAGGGGAATGAAGGACACCAAACTCAGTCTTGCGCTTGGTTCCTTGCTCGGTTCCTCTCCCTTCTAACAGATCCTTGCCACTTCTCCTTCGTCTACACAGCTTCAAAGAGCACCTGTGGGATCAAAGCAACATAATACTATCGAAGAATAGAGATCTACAATCATAAACATTATAGGACCAGATATATATTGACCACACAAATGCATATATCATCAAACATACAAGAATGTGGAGGAAAACTTGAATAGCTTTATTGATATCAAGAATATCAAAGAGGATTAAAACCAATTGTTCTGACCCATCATCATCCTCCAGCATGAAAGCCCTTCTTTCACCTCATGAAAATATTAGATCACCCAACACTATGATGTTCCACCAAGAAACCAACAACACTTCCTTACAAGATACAAAATTCCAGCCTCTGGATCTCTAGGATGAGGGATCCATATATATATGATTGCAGGGGGGTGAGTCAGCTTCTGGGATTTTGATTAGCATCTTCTCTCTAATAGTTCTTGATTCCACTTGGAGATTGATGATCTCCTACTCATCCCTGGGTGAATTCAGAGAGGCAAGTGTCATAGGAGAAGTTTCTGGAAGATTCTATGATCATCCACCTCGCAAACTGTCTCTGTCATTTGTCCACTCTCGCCCGTCGCACCCTACAGAAGGGCTTTTCAGTATGCATCACACCCTTTACACTGGGCAGGTGGGATGCATCACACCCTTAGCACTAAGCAACCTGTATGGTCCAGTTTTGACAAGTTTTGAGCAGTTTCCTGTGGAGAACTTTTGGGAGATAATGTAATCAGCTGACCTTGTTCTTTTAGGGCATGGAACAACACCTTTAGGGACTTAGGAGCCCTTGGTTTATGGACATGTATGATTGGGGCTGCAGTGCCCAAAAATGTCTATAACAGTTTCCCCCTAAAGCATGAGGTCGTTAATCTTTTGATGTCGGGTGAAATGCTTTATCATGAGGATCCGATGTTTTCTTGAGCTGGAAGGCGACCTGTAATAAGATACAATACAATACATTATCTTCATAATACTTTTCATGATCTAGCTGAGGCAGGCATTTCCATGCTCAGCTTTATAAATTCATTTTCATGTACATAAGACAGACAACCGTCTATGCGGGAGACTGATGATTCTGATAGAGTCATCATCCTTTCATTCAGATGATCATCTGTGCAGCAACAATGTACATTTGATGTTTTTATTTTCCTGAATATATCGCAGCCCAGATGGATGAAACTAGATCTAGGGTCTTCAAACTCGTCCAATCTTCACTCGGAGTACAAGTCGATCCATGTGAAAGATGTTCTGGAGTCGAACATTGAAAGACATCCCCTGATTACCAGCCAATGATGTAAGCTGTTAACAAGCACGAGAGGAATCACCGATAATGATGATGAACCTCAAGGTACTACGGTAAAATTCACGTGGTGTGAAAAAGGACTTGGTGTAAAACACCACGCAAAATCTTTCAGTTGGAGGCCATTTGATGTAAACTTGTTGCTGGAAGTGAGAAACTTGCCATTGAGGTATGCAAGCTTCAAAGTACTGAAAGGGTTGTTCCTGAGTCAAATTCTTGGATAATGAGCTAATGTCGACAAGAAGTGACCCGTTGTAGGAAGGCCTTAATGAATCCCACATCTGCGAAACAGAATGGAGTAAACGATTTTTGGAGGTGAAAACGATCTGATGATACAGGGTTCAGGGTGGGAGTCATGAAAGAATGGAGTGTGAATGTATTGCACTGGATGAGACACAGGTGAATTCTTTGAGCGACTTCTCTTGAACATACCGGCGACACTGACATGGATTGGCAGCGTTAACCCAAAATGTGGATGGTGTGATGGACCAACGATAATATGACGAGTGAATGGAATAACCCAAATCGACTTGGACGTGGAGTGAAAGTGTCATGTTCAAGAGAGACTTGCTACCAATAAAGTTTCTTCAAGTTTTCTTCCCAATTTTTACCCAGTCATTGCTGACCAGTACCTCTTTATTTTTGTCAAGCTTGAGGAGGATAACATATGCTTGTTCTATAATTTTCCCTTCGGGAAAACCTGTCGCTATGTTTTAACGCACCTAGCGACAGTGAAACTCGTTCTTGTCTGTATGAACAAGTTTGTCGCTATTCGGTTTTAACGAGTTTAACAACAAAGATAACTCAGTCCTTTTCAATTTCAGAGAGTCTGAAAGGGACATAAAGGAAACTCCAATAATCCTTTTTCGTCATATAATCCCTTAAGTCCGAAAATGTATAAAATAATATGAAAGGGATGAATTTTCGGTAATTTTAACGAGCCGAACAAAACAAGCACTCGATCTTTTTGTGTAATAATCCCTCAGGTACAAAAAGATTAAAATCTAGAGGAGGGATAGCACTTCCGGTAGCTTTAACGAGCTTGAGAGGCCAATTTCTCGGCAATATTTTCATTTTTTACGAGTCAGATGAAAAGAGCTTAAAGGAGACTCGTTTTTTGAGGAACAAGTGATAATTTCAGGTAGCAGCTGATTCCAGGTAAGGTTTGGAATTTTCCAATCATGGTAGTGTCACAAGGATGGCTAACAAGATCACTCTTCACAGCTGTTCCTCAAAAGGGGTAAACAATCAAATGGATGTGAATGATTGGCTAAAAGAGAGTGGAGGTGATGGTAAGAACATGACTAGGGATCAAAATCTGATGATAATGCATTCACAATGGTTATTTACTGGAAATTGGTTCATTTTTTAATGAGCTTAAACTCTGGGGGAACGTTTGCTCATTGCTAAGGTTTAATTTTTAACGAGCTTGAACTTCGCATAAAAAACTACTCATTCCAGTCGTATAATAAGGATGTCATCGATAGGTTCAATTTTTAGGGAGCTTGCACCATTCGAAACTTTACTCCGGATCCTTTCATTATGAAAGCTAGGAACGACCAATCCTACGAGTTTAAAGGGTTGAGAAACTAAAAACTAAGAAAATAAATGGTCGCTCTTTGCTTGCATGCAAAAAGGTTTGCATGCCCCCAGGTATAGCGAAATAGAGTTTCCAGGTTACCATATGAAAGCTTTCCATCCACGTTGCAGACAAAATGCTTCCTTGGCGATGTCTACCAAAATAGACAAAGGTGAGTGGCGCGGTCACCTCCACTCACATAAATTTAATGAGGGAATCTTAGTTTGGTCTAATCCCATTTTCCTAAACGGACGGGTGTGTTAGACTAGTCATATATCCTCCGCTGAAACCTACCCTATACCCAAGGTTTTCCTGCCGAAATAGACCAGGGTGCATGCCCCCTGGGTTTCAGTCATGTCCTCCCGAATCACTCGCGCCCTTCAGGTGGACTAATTGGAGATTAATGAGACATTCCTTGCGTGAAAATACCATTTAGGGATGGCATTTGACTATTAGCTATGTGTGAGCTGGGGAACGAAAGCTGGTCTACGAGCTTGACCACTCGGCCTTCATCCGGAAAACACATTACTCTAAAGAGTGAGGAGACAATGGCTCCCATGCTATAAATATAGTTGTGTCCAAGGAGTAGATTATAATATATAGGTCCTCGAACTACCATTACATTCATGTAAACGATTTTCCTCCTCAACATTATGGGCACATTGGGAAGGATCCCTAATGGTCGACTGGTTCCTTTGTCGAAGCTTGTCAAATTTCTCATTTCAGGCAGAAGTGATGGCTAACCAAGTGCTTCCAAAGCAGTTGAGGAAAGGATACTCACAGAAGCCCCTTCATCTATGATGGTACCAACCATGATCATTTTGTAAACTTTTACAATGATTTGGAATGGTACATTAGCCGGTACATGAGGTCTGCCTAGTAGATTCCAATCGAAGGAAACGACTAGGTTGCTTGGAGGTGGGACCAAATAGACGGCCGGATATGACTTTGACGAACTTCCTTCCTGCAGTAAAGGAACGGGTAGACTGCCCCCATGTTCATGAGAGTCTGTGTTTACAAAAATAATTTGAACGGTGTCATTCTCATTCTCTTTGGTGATTGTGTCATTTGAAGATGGACCTTCCGCAGACAAGACCGGGTCGACTGCCGCCTCAACCTTTTGACTTTCATCTGGTATGGATTTAGTGGGTTTATCTTCAATGACAGATGCTTCGACCAACCACAATGGCGTGTCGGTCAGATTTTCAACTAGCGATGGACATGGCAAGAGTTTCTGGTATCCATGAGGAAGCCGTAGCGGTGAAGCTGGACGGTTATCCAAAACTATTTTAGCTTCGTCTAGGAAGGGACATCGGTGGACGACGTGATCACCTTCACACAGTTTACAAGGAAATTTACATTTCCTTTTTTTTCCAAATGCTTTGCTTTCACTAGTTGATGGTGTACTCTCAACATGATCTTCAGAGGTTGATGACACCAGGTTGTGAAAACGAGGAGACTAGTCCCTTAAGATTCGAGGGATGCAAGGACAATCTCGATGATAGTGGTCTCCTTTGCAAATGACACATGGAGATCTAGGTTTGGATGGTGCAGTGTGTGGATTTTCACTAGACGATGCCCGGTTACCCCTTTTTGCCTTTGGCTCCTTCTTCTTCTTCTCTTTCTTCTCCTTCCCCTTCTTCTCCTTCTTAGTTGATTTTTGGCTTTACCAGCTTCATCAAGCGAAGAGGAAGGAGGAGAGGGAGAATCAGATGAAGTAGAAGGTTGGGAGGTAACTTTAGTATCATCTATTTGCTGACTCAATTGTTTAGGAATTAAGGTGTTCTGAACAACAGAGGTCGAGAAGAGCCATATTGGAAAGCAAATCATCAATCCTGGAAGTGACAATGTGGCCATATGAGGTGCGCCAACATCTCCCCAAGAGGAGAAAGGACTAGGATTTCCTCTAAGGGGAAATCCTTGGTTGGTGGACTCCATTTTTCTCAACCTAAGACCAACGCAGGAATGGTGATATTATTCTGATTAAAATAAATTTTAGATGCTTTGGCACAACTTGTTTTTTCAACTTTTAAGAGTCGAGAAAAAACAAAAGATGACTCTAGTCGCCTTCGATTTTTAATGAGCCTGAAGTGACAAGTGCTCAGATGGACCTTTTCCTTTAAGGAGTCTGAAAAGGAATGAAAGAGACTACTCTGGAAAACTAGACAGAGGGATTACCAAACCAATCGCAAAACTGCAGAATACTTTTTATGGTACGGCAGTCAATCTTCCCGAATGCTGTGTTCAGTGCATTGCAATAGTTAGGGCGGCAGACATGGCTTCCTACGGATAAAGGATATAGCCTATTGTGGTCTCCCAATATATACTCGACGGTACGTGGGAGCACAAGTCCATACTGGCACTTGTCGTCTCAAAGAGGAGGAATCACCCAATCAACAATGAAAGCGACAGTTACCAGGCTTTACGACGTCGGAATACGTCTCTAACCTAGACTTCTAGATGTTGTGCGTTAGGTTCCAAAGCGTTTTTATGTTCATTGAATTTATTTTACAGTTGATCTTTCTTAAGAAATTTTCCTTTCAGGTTCACCATGTGATGTAGATATATAATTCCTAAAATGCAATCTAAGATGATAAACAATCTTTTAATCTCCTTTTTGCAATGAAAATCCTAGCTACTAAAGAAAGAGAGATGATATTCTTTCAACATAGAGTAGAGAGCACACACTAGGTGCACTATGCTAAATCAAACCAATAAGCAGTTTAAATGCTAATGCACATGCATGTATTTGTTTTTAGATTTCTTAATGTGTGAATGACAAGAAGAATGCTAAGTACAAATCTGAATTATCTTTTCAAAGCGACAGTATTAACAAATTTCTCTTCAAAAACAAAAGGAAAATAATGACGACACTTTGCTATTTTTGAATTCAAAAATGCTTTTGACACTTGAAAAACTACTAATTCAAATCAAACACAAGAGTAACTGTATAATCGATCGTCCAGAACAATAGAATTCTTTTCTTTGACTGAAAACGACACTTGCGACACTTTCAAATCAGAAGACAACAGTTTGATTATGCTACTTCTTTGTAAAAGAGAACTGAAAATGGCACACAATACATAAAAAAATTCACAGTTCTTTGCACAATGGAGGTGGAATGATGGAAAGGAAGTGAGTTTCCATAGTGGTATACTGATCACAGACAACAAAACTCCTAAATAAAGCTGAAGAGAGTGAACAAAGAAACCAAAATCTGAGAGCAGAAGAGGTCTTGTTTGATTAGTGCACTTGTAACACATGGAACGTGCGATGCAGCACACCTACTACACATGGGAGGTGCGATGCATCCAGATTCCCAAGAGGAGAAGGTGCGATGGTCCAGGGACGAGACTTCAACTGGGTTCCAAGTCACAGTTTGCAGCTCAGATCAGGGATTTAGGCCGAGCAAGAGATGTTCAATAAATATAAATCACATGGGCTGATCTAATGAGGTTACTAGAGCCACCACTAGGGAAATTAGAAGGTTTCCAAATCGATTATTCAGTTTATAAACAAAACCCGGAGATAGATTGAAGCAGCATTGATCTACTTTGCACTTGCATAGCAAATGCAGTTTGAAGGCTAGATGGCTTGACTTCAGGCTCCATCTGTAAGTTTATAAAACAAACAAATATAGACAAACAAACAATCTATTCACTCCCCAGCGGAGTCGCCATTTTGTTATCGGGAAATCTATTGTCCACTTGGAGCTGCTAGTCCCACTAAGACTGGTAGCTATCTTAGAAACAAACATACTAAAACTACTTTCATTTTCCTTTATGAGAAGTAGATAAGAGGGGAATGAAGGACACCAACCTCAGTCTTGCGCTTGGTTCCTTGCTCGGTTCCTCTCCCTTCTGACAGATCCTTGCTGCTTCTCCTTCGTCTACCCAGCTTCAAAGAGCACCTATGGGATCAAAGTAGCATAATACTATTGAAGAATAGAGATCTACAATCATAAACAATATAGGACCAGATATATATTGACCACACAAATGCATATATCATCAAACATACAAGAATGTGGAGGAAAACTTGAATAACTTTATTAATATCAAGAATAGCAAAGAGGATTACAACCAATTGTTCTGACCCAGCGTCATCCTCCAGCATGAAAGCCCTTATTTCACCTCATGAAAAGCTTAGATCACCCAACACTATGATGTTCCACCAAGAAAACAACCACACTTCCTTACAAGATACAAAATTCTAGCCTCTGGATCTCTAGGATGAGGGATCCATATATAGATGATTGCAGGGGGTGAGTCATCTTTTGGGATTTTGATTAGTGTCTTCTCTCTCAAAGTTCTTGATTCCACTTGGAGATTGATGATATCCTACTCATCCCTGGGCGAATTCAGAGAGGCAAGTGTCATAGGAGAAGTTTTTGGAAGATTCTATGATCATCCACTTTGCAAACTATCTCTGCCATTTGTCCACTCTCGCCCATCTCACCCTACAGAAGGGCTTTTTAGTATGCATCGCACCCTTTACACTGGACACGTGAGATGCATCGCACCCTTAGCACTGAGCAACCTGTATGGTCTAGTTTTGACCAGTTCTGAGCAGTTTCCTATGGAGAACTTCTGGGAGATGATGTAATCAACTGACCTTGTTCTTTTAGGGTATGGAACAACACCTTTAGGGACTTAGGAGCCCTTGGTTTATGGACATGTATGATTGGGGTTGCAGTGCCCAAAAATGTCTATAACAATGATATTTAATCTAATGTATCTCCACGATTTTAGATCCTCAACATGTGATCTTCAGTCATGTTGAAGCCCTCTGAGTCTTTTTTCCAATGCCACAGTTCTGACCCGATTTGGACTCTTCAAGACAAAGTTATTCCCAATCTCTCACGATTACCTAATTATGGACTAGTTTAGTAGAGCGAACTTGTATGACATAACACGTGTCACTATTTCATCCTTTAGCTCTGAAATTGATACAAAAAACACTAAATTCCGTGCAATGTCTTCCACTTTTTATAGAATTCCAATCCTCTTCTCTGAGAGATAGTGATGATGATTTTCCAAAGGTCACTTCTTTGCGATGAAATTCGATAGCCTGCAAAAACCCTAATTTCCACAGATCATATCTTCGAAAATATAGAGAACCAAGATCTGAAACTCATTCACAATGTTCATCAGGATTGCAAATCAAATGGGTTTTAATTTTAGAATCTAAGACTTCGCAAAAATGAAGTTATAGTGAAAATGCCACGATCGCTACTTTTGGAGGATATATGAGATTTCTTTTTATAGAGTTGAGAGGGGCTTCTATAGAGAATGTTGGAGGGATTTTAGGAGCTTAAAAGAATGATTAATTATTGACTATTCAGTGACCAAAACCAATTATGAGTGCCAAGCCACAACCCCATAGCGTTTTAGCCCACTAACTGGGGTTACTAAATTCAAACATGAATATCTCTCAAACCGTGAAGAATTACTTGCCGTGCCATATATCAATGGAAACATCTTGACGAGTATAATCCATATAAAAGATCCTTGAATAAAAATAGAGTAAGTTTTCAAGTCGAAATTCCCTTGCAAGATTAGAGTAGCCACTGGTGCTACTTGGGTTGACATCAGTGACAACCTCAGGTCATCTTTAGATCAACAATACGTTGTACCAAGTCAATGTTAATTATGTTCTTCACAGATGCCCAACACTTGAAGAGACGGAATGAATCTTGAATGAATGCCACTCTTGGGCTTGTGGTGGTCACATGCTAGGCTATGCCACTTGTAAGAAGATCCTTCGCACTGGTTATTTCTAGCCTTCCATCTTCAATGATTGTATTCTGGTCGTCCAAAAATGCCATGAATTCCAGATTTATAACTGCAAATAGTGATCCCTACTAGCTCCCTTACACCTAGTCATTACCATTGGCGCATTTGATAAATGGGGCATTGGTTTCATGACATGTAACCCTTGCTCGACTGGGGGACATGGCTATATCATTGTCATCATCAACTACTTCACTAAGTGTGCCGAGGCGATGCCTACATATAATGTTGATGGTTTCACTGCTATTCAGTTCCTCTTTAACCATATCATGGGCCATTTTAGTGTCCCTCAAGCCATTTTTATTGAACATTGATCACATTTTCATCAGTACATGATGGCATAGTTGACTACTCAGTTTGGTCTTTTCCATGATAGCTCATCTCCTTACTACCCGCAGGCCAATGGACAAGTTGAAGCAATTAACAAAGTTTTTATTACTATGCTTCAACGAACCATTGGGAAACATAAAAAGGATTGACATCTCATGCTATTCTCAGACCTTTGGTCTTACCGAACATCGGCTAAGACAACCACTAGTTTCACTCCATTCCAGTTGGTTTATGGTTTAGAGGCGACACTCACGATCGAGTGTGAAATTCCTTCGTTAAAATTAGCTATCGAGATACTCCCCAATACCTCACCTGAAGAGGAACGATTACTTTATCTCAAGAGACTTGATGAGACCCATCATATTGCTACGATGGGGATTGAGGTAGAGAAAAAATGAGTTAAAGCTCATTTTGATCAAACTGTTTCTCCATGCATTTTGCTGAAGGCGACTTGGTCTTGTTGTATGACCAAGCCAATGATAAGTTAGGAGATGGGAATTTTTAACCTATTTGGCATGGGCCATATATCGTTAAACGTGTCTTCTAGAAGGTTGCATATGAGCTAGTTGACTACGAAGGAAATGCATTATCAAAACCCCACAATAGGATTTATCTTAAAAACATTATGCATGAATTTTATGTAATTACTTTTGTGCATTAGTGTGTGGATTCCTTAGTGTGTAGTTTTGATTTTTTGTGTGATTGTTTGCTTTGCAGACATGTTCCTTCTACTTACCTCGTGTTCCACTCTGTTTGAAAATGTCGTCAAACAATTATGTTGGTTTTATTGATGGTTCTTGTCATAGCACACAAACTTATCTTCCGCAACCTGGGCACTCTATGCCCCTGATGGTGAGTTGATTTATTTACAAGGTATTTTCCTCAGATGAACAACTAATAGTATTTCCAAGTACGGTGCAATCATTGAACTATTATCAGAAGCAATTTCTCTTAGCATTAGAAATTTATTTTTTAAGTTAGATTCACAACTCATTGTGTTACAATTGAATAATCATTACTCAGTAAGAAATCCACAAATTTTGCATATGTATCTATGTGTTCGATCACTAGAAAGTAATTTTGATTTTATCACATATCAACACATTCCACACAATTTGAATACATTAACATTGCATTAGCAAATTATGTTCTTGATAGACATTTGCATAATTTATAAAACTGATCATATCATCTTGATACATGAACACATAAGTAGAAAATAAAAACACACACACACAGATATATATATATATATATATATATATATATATATATATATATATATATATATATATATCGCGTCTGTCAAAGTTTGTTCATCAAAAATATCAAAACATATAAGTCTTTTGAGACACATGGCTTTCAAAGCCTACAACAGTGAAAAAAAACAAGTAGAAAGGCTATGCACCCACATGATGCTCGTGATAACATGATACAGCTCTAATCACTTGGACTAATAACCGAAGCAGTCTTGCAGACACTCCTATGGTATGCCTCTGGTATCACAGTGGCACGTCATCTATAGTCACGTATTCTAAAATCCCTCAAGTGATCACTTCTATATTTTGTTCCATCTCTACCATGGGATCTTCTCCTTATTCGTATGGAGAATTTTCTATTTGACGTGTTACTTATTGTGCTATTGGTGACATTCCAGGAGGCTTTTCTAGTCCTACATTTGCACATTTATCACAAGTAAAGTCTCAGATACACTTTAATAAAAAAAACTCACAAAACTTGAAAAAACAAAAAAAAAGTTTTACCTACATCAGTGAACTGTTCACCTAGTGGTAGAGGTAGATATGGATCCTATTTGAAGTCTATGTCTACATAGGCGTAGTCATCCAAAATGATCAGTTGGAGATGAAACCAACTAAAGAACTGCGGAGGAAAATGCATTTGCTGCTCCCCTCCTCCTTGAGGCATGAGCTCACTGCATCTGACCAACCTCGGATCTTATGGAGTAGAATCTAGCACCTCTGTCTGTTGATACCAAAATAGGGGCACACGCTCTGTTATGAAACCAGCTCAAGAAAAGATAGAAAAGATAGATCAATGCCTTAGAATTTAGCCTCTTCGAGGGGGCAACCTCCTTTACATTACATAAATGAACAATTCTTGGATGATACAAATGACAAAACCTCCTTTCTATATATAGGAGTCTAAGGAGTCACAATATAATCCAGCCGACCTAACAATAATAATATAAAGCCAAAAAAATAACAATAGAGGGATTCTATGGGGCACAGAAATAATAATATGGGGGTAATAGGGGCACAACAATATAAATAAGGGGTATAACTACAATAGTAATGGGGTAATAACTAGTATTATAGGGACCCAACATGCCCCTCTCCTTCAAAAAAGTGTTTTCCTCAACGCTTGAGTAGTTCTGGATACTTCTGCATAAAATTCTCATCCTCCCATGTGGAATCTTCAGCGGATAAGTTCTTCCACTTGATAAGATACTCTGAAATTGATCGATTTCGTAGCTGTCGAGTTCTTGTTTCTGTGACTGCTTCCGGTTCCAATATAATTTTTCCTTCCTCGTCAAGTTTTGGCAATATTGTTTGAACTGGGAGCTTGTCGCCTATAACCTTCTTTAAACATGAAACATGGAAAACTGGGTGCAATCGAGAAGCTGCAGGAAGCTCCAATTTGTATGCCATAGTACCAATCTTTTCCAACACCTTGTACGGACCATAATACTTTGGTGATAATTTATTATCCTTCTTAGCTTGCTTTAGGGACATTTGCTTATATGGTTGTAGCCGTAGGAATACCCAATCACCTACATCAAAACTTCTTTCACTGCGATGTTGATCTGCCTGTTGTTTCATTCTATTTTGTGCCAACACGAGGTTATCCTTTAAGAGTTGGAGGACTTGTTGTTGATGTTTGATGTGATGTTCCACTGCTTGAACCTTAGAATTTTCTCTTAAATATGATGTGATTGATGGTGGTTGGTACCCATAAAGTGCCATAAATGGGGTCATTTTTGTTGCTATATGGAAGGAAGTGTTATACCACCATTCAGCCAGAGGCAACCATTTGACCCATTTTGTCTGTTTATCAGATACAAAGCAACGAAGATATCCTTCCAAACATTTGTTTACTATCTCAGTTTGCCCATCAGATTGAGGATGATAAGATGAGCTATGAGCTAACTGAGTACCCAGACAAGAAAATAATTCTGTCCAAAAATTTCCAGTGAAAATGGGATCTCTGTCACTTACAATAATCTTTGGGTTTCCATGTAGCTTTTAAATTGTTTCCATAAATGCAGTAGAAACTGTACTGGCTTTAAATGGATGTGATAATGCACAAAAGTGTGCATACTTGGTAAGTCTGTCAACTACCACCATGATGACACTCTTTCCCTCAAACTTGGGTAAACCTGTGATAAAATCCATTGAAACCTCCTCCCAACGTTGGCTTGGAATGGATAAAGGTTGTAATAGACCTGGTGTCTTAATTGTTTCAACTTTATTTTGTTGGCAAACCAAACATTCCGCCACAAACTTTTGAATATCTGATTTAAGGCCATCCCAAAAAAATTCCTTCTTAACCCTGTGGTAAGTTTTTAAAAATCCTGAGTGCCCTCCTAAGGGAGAAGTGTGCAATTCCATAAGAATCTTTTGTTTTAGCTGGGAATTCTTACAGAGGTATAAGCGATCTTTGTACCATAACGAATCATTTTGCCAGCTAAATGTATCAAAGTACTGGAATCTTGTTGTAGCTTTCGAATAAGTGCCCACACTTCTTCGTCATTCTTCCATTCCTCCTTGCTTCGTTTATCCAATCTGGTTGGATAATAGAAATGGCACACAACAATGCTTCCATATCCTCATCCTTTCTTGAGAGTGCATCTGCCACCACATTTTGCTTCCCTTTTTTGTAGATGATTTCAAAGTCATAACCCAACATCTTTGTGACCCACTTTTGTTGCTCTTCAGAGGATAATCTTTGTTCTAAAAAGTATTTAAGGCTATCATGATCCGTTTTTACCTTGAAGTGTCTTCCCATTAGGTAGGGTCGCCATTTCTTAAGTGCATGGAGTATTGCCAACATTTCCTTCTCATAAATAGCTTTGCTTAAAAACTTTCCCTTGATTGGACGACTTTCAAAAGCAATGGGTCTTTCATCTTGCATTAGAACAGCACCAATTCCATTTCCTGAAGCATCACATTCCACAATAAAGGTTTTTGTGAAGTCCGGTGTAGCTAAGACCGGTGCTTGGCACATTGCCTCTTTAAGATGTTTAAAGGCCTTTGTTGCTTCCGGAGTCCATGAAAATGAATCTTTCTTCAATAATGTTGTTAGAGGTGCTGCTATTCTCCCATAATTCTTAACAAACTTGCGATAATACCCTGTCAACCCAAGAAATCCTCGCAGATGCTTTATGGATGTGGGGATTTTCCATTCCTTAATGGCTTTAATTTTGCTAGGGTCTACCTTAACTCCTTCATGAGATACAATATGACCCAAATATTCCACCTCCTGGACTCCAAAGAAACATTTGGATCTTTTTGCATATAATTGTTTCTCCTCCAATAGTTGTAGCACCTTGTCAACATGTTCAACATGATCCTTCCAAGACTTGCTGTAGATTAGTATATCATCAAAAATACTAACACAAATTTTCTAAGGAATGGTTTGAAAATTGAATTCATCAAACCTTGAAATGTTGAAGGTGCATTGGTAAGGCCAAAAGGCATGACCAAAAATTCATAATGACCCTCATGAGTTCTAAATGCCGTTTTCGGAATGTCTTCAATCTTCATTCTGATTTGATGATATCCCGAACGAAGATCCAACTTGGTGAAGTAAATTGATCCATGCAATTCATCCAGTAATTCATCAATGACAGGAATGGGGAACTTATCTTTAATAGTGAGCTTGTTGAGCTCCCTATAATCTGGACACATGCGCCATGATCCATCCTTCTTGTGCACCAATACTACTGGAGCTGAGAAAGAACTTTGACTCGGTTGAATTATACCAGCCTCTAGCATTTCTGCAACCATACGTTCAATTTCACTTTTTTGGACATATGGATATCTGTACGGCCTGATGTTTGGAGGAACACTTCCTGGAATCAGATGAATAGCATGATCATGATCACGCATAGGTGGGAGACCTTTGGGAGTCTCAAATACCTTGGAATGATTGTCCAGGACTTTTTGGAGATCTGGAGAAATAGATGATTCCAATGTGGAAACATCTAGCGAACATAATTGTGCAATTACACCTCTTTGCTCCTTTTTTAGAAGCTTTGTCATGCCATTAGAGCTGATTATCTTTCCTGGTTTCCCTGCAATACCCCTTAATTCAACTTCCTTTCCTTCCATAGAAAATTTCATGAAAAGTTCTTGAAAATTAAAAGCTATTGTACCCAAGGATTGTAGCCATTGGACTCCTAGTACAACATCAGCACCTCCCATTGGAATGGAAAGCATTGGGCTAGTCAATACATATTCTCCCATGGATAGCTTGATATTATGGCACTTTCCAGAACAATTTATTGTTCCTCCATTTGCAATCATCACTTGACACTCTGGTGCTGGATATAGGAAGCAATTCAATTCTTTTGCTACCCTACAATGAATAAAATTGTGGGTGCTTCCTGAATCAATCAACACTATTACCTTTTTCTTCTTGATTTGTCCTTCTATCTTGATGGTTTGAGGAGTGGTAATTCCCGCCAATGCATTACAAGATATGGTCGGATTTATTTGTTCTTCATCTAGGCTTTGTTCCTGGAATATATTCTCTTCTTTTGACCTTTCTTTCCTTTTCTTCTTCCTCTTCACAATCTATGTAGAATAATTTCTTCTCAGCACACTTATGACCTTTTGTGTATTTGCTATCACAATTGTAACAAAGCCCTTTTGCTCTTTTTTCTTCCAATTGTTGTGGTGTCAACCTTGTAGGTTGTGGAAGACTATGGGCAACAACACTTCCATCTTTATAGTTGTGAATGGTATGCTTCCTAGTTGCCATAATTTTGCTTTCCATTTTTCTTGCTAACCTGAATGCCTTCTCTAATGAATCAGGTTCCCAAAGGCGCACATCATGTTGGATATTATCCTTTAAAGACCCTATGAACACATCAATCCTATGCTCCTCTGGAATATCTTTTACCCTTATGTTCAATTTTTGGAACTCCTCAATGTGCTCCATTATTGAACCCTTTTGTTTGAGACTTATCAATTGGCTAAAAAAAGTGTTGCTTTTTGTATCCTCATAATGTGCTATCAATTCTTCCGTAAAAATTGCCCAAGTGATAAATTGTTTACGAGAACAAAGCCATTGATACCATACAAACTGATTTGGTTCCAAATATAAAGTTGCCATACGTACCTTTTGTGTGTTTTGCACATTATTGAGATCGAAGAATTGCTCCATCTGTAATATCCATGTGGCGGGATCCTTGCCATCAAACTTCCTCATATCGATTTTTGGAATGTGGTCATTCTTCGATCCAACATTAGCGTCTATGGAATCATGATTAACATTTCTTTTGTTCTCATCATGAGTTTCCTTTACTACCTTTTCACCATTAGTAAGTATTTCTTGTAGAAAATTAGTCAAATCTGTCTTCAAATCTGCCATGCCTGTCTTCAAATTTGTGTTCAAATCTATCTTCAAATTGTCCATCTTAGCTTCCATGCCATTCATCTTAGCTTCCACGCCATTTATCTTAGCTTCCACGCCATTTATCTTAGCATCTGTTAACTTTTGTGAGCGTGACATTTGTTGCACTTGTTCTTGTAATTTTGATATATCATGTAGCATTTCTTCCTCTTCTTCATGAGTCATGCTAGAGCTTTCAGGTTCCTTACTAGGTGTTTGCATTTTCTTTCCTCGGGGCATTAGTTACCGATAATAATGCTCTACTATGCCCTTTTAATTCCTTTAAAATAAATTTTCAAACCAAGCTTAAGCAAAAATTTAAAAAAATCTACACACCTTTTTTCACTTTGTAGGAGCTCGATATTGCCTCTGATGTATCTCTGTACTTTCCAGTCATCTAGTTCTGAACTTGTGACCTGTAGTAGCTCTCTGTGTCCTATTTCCAATGCCATGAGTCTGACCCAAATTGGATTCTCCAAGGAAGAGTTATGTGAAATCTCCCACAGTGACTTGATTATAGACTAGTTCAGTAGAGCTAACTTGTACGACATGCCGCGAGTCACTGTTTCAACCTTTGGATCTAAAAAACACCCACAAGAACCTACAGTCCGTCCTCTTTTTGTACCTTTTTACAAAATTTCAATCCGATCCTCAGAGAGAAAGTTATGATGATTTTTCCCAGGTCACCTGTTTTGAATGTAATTCAGGAGTCTGCAAAAAGACCAGCTTCCTCAGATCATATCTCCGAAAATATCGTGCGAAAAGCTCTGAAATTCGGACCCAAGGTTCAGCGCCAATTCTTCTCAAATGGGTTTTGTTTGCGACTTCTGAAACATCACAGAAAAAAAGTTATAGCGAAAATGCCACGATGACCTGTTTGGAGCAGCGAAACCCTAGAATCCAAAGCTCTGATACCAAATGTTATGAAACCAGCTCAAGAAAAGATAGAAAAGATAGATCAACGCCTTAGAATTCAGCCTCTTCGAGGGGAAAACCTCCTTTACATTACATAAATGAACAATTCTTGGATGATACAAATGACAAAACCTCCTTTCTATATATAGGAGTCTAAGGAGTCACAATATAATCCAGCCGACCTAACAATATTAATATAAAGCCACAAAAATAACAATAGAGGGATTCTATGGGGCACAGAAATAATAATATGGGGGTAATAGGGGCACAACAATATAAATAAGGGGTATAACTACAATAGTAATGGGGTAATCACTAGTATTATAGGGACCCAACATGCTCCAGAAATAAATTGACCAGGATCGAACTGAAGCTGAACTGCTTCAGGTTTCCCCACATAGCTTTAGTCAGTTGCCTCTTCATGTTGGCCAATAACCCATCACACTAATTGAACAGTGTTTGGGTAAGGTAGTCTACTACATACTGAAATTGAGATTTCAAAATCTTGTGTAAAGTATATGACCCACCTATATGAGCCATAGTGTGTAGTATTTTCCTTAAGGGAATATTGTCGACAGTCAGTATCTTCACCTTCTTGTTCACCATTGTCTCTCCACCTGGGAAATGCCTCCTGATTAGGGAATTTGTGCTCTCACCTCCAAGATGATATCCGAAGAATTGAACCCTTTCTCCTCTTCTATATAATCCAGTAATGAAGTATATGTCTGTTATTTCCAGCTCCAGTCCTTGGTCTTCAATGAGGAAGATCTCTCGATCGACATCCCATAAATTGATCAGGTAGTGTAGAAGATCGATTCGATTTGGGCTCTGAGTTTTGTGGTTCGGAAGAATTTCAGTAGCCCACAGTTCCTGAAAGCATTCACACGTTCTGGATCTTAGGTAGCATGGTGATATTCTACCTCATGGCCTCTTTCCTTCCATTCAAAAACCATGTTGTTGAAATATCCTGCAAAATAACCATTAAAAATGATTAGATACTTTTCCATGGGTAAAAACTCAAAATTTTAGCTCAAAAGAAGAATTTTTTCTTCAAATTTTCCGCCTTGTGGCCATCGCATCTATTTTTATTAATCTCACATTAGTAGTGTGAGATCCTTTCAGGATCAGTGACAACCATCGCGAGTCTGATGAGCAAACCCGCGATGGTCGCCCTCGATATAAAAATTGAAATCCTCTCTTCTGGCAAGAAAAAACCCAAAGAAAAATGATAAAAGAAAAATAAAATGCAAGAGAAAATATAGAGCTCTTACATGTAGCTAATAGTT
The DNA here is from genome assembly GCA_031772625.1 of Pinus tabuliformis. Taxonomy (NCBI): domain Eukaryota; kingdom Viridiplantae; phylum Streptophyta; class Pinopsida; order Pinales; family Pinaceae; genus Pinus; species Pinus tabuliformis. Next base: position 261,115,967 of record CM062807.1, on the reverse strand, counting down.
CGTGAAATGATGCCCTAGATCTACCACACTGTTCGCCTGAAAAATCAAAGAAAATGGGGTAAAATGCACTCTCCAATTTACTCCAAGTTAAATGGTAAAAATGATTTTACTTTTGGTTTATTTATAAGTTTTAAACATATTTTGCCAATATTTTATTATTTTTCTCGATATCAGTGATGTGTGGTTGTCTTTGTGAAGTTACACATTTTTTTCTTGGTGGAGACAATGATTATTTTTTCCTGATTCAATGAGTTTTTGTTCTATATCTTTTTCGGACTCATTAAAAATAAACGAAAAAGGAACCCCCCTGGAGTCATATTTAAGCTCTTTTCTAACTCTTTAAATATGAAAATATTGTTGAGTGCTTGTATTTTCGAACTCGTTAAATGAAATGAATTGATGTCATCTCAATATACGTTTACCCCTTTTTGGGCTAGGATTGACTATTTATGAAAAATCTACACCTTGGTCGACATGGTCAAGAGGTTATCTCGAATATTGTTTTCTACCTTTTTGGATTCGATAGAAAAATTAAGAAAAGGGACATGATGGAGTTTTATTTTTCATTTCTTTTTAAAACTCTCTAAATGTGTAAAAGACATCGAGTTATTCTTCTGTTGGACTCATTAAAAAATTAAAGGATGAAAGACTTGTCACCATGAGGAGATCGAGTTTCTCCTTCCTAGGACTCGTAAAACTTAGTAGGATGGATTCATTCAAGGAATGAACTTATACAACAAGCATAGGCTATCTCCTTCAAGCTTGTGATAAAAATATTTTGGGTACTCACTAGAAATGGTGGGGAAAAGATGAAAGTGAAACATCTCTTGTATAGGCAGCATGTCACTCTTGAACATGACACTTATTTGTTTCTCGTGTTGGGTTTGGGATATCCTCGCTCAATCACTTGTCTTTCCAGGTTTGGGTGATCCATTTTTCCTCTCATCTAACTATTCCATTTCGTCATCATGTCCCTTGGTATTATGTTGAGTCAAATGTTGCCCCACTCCGGAGTTGTTTCGCCGATGTTCAAGAGAATTTCTATCTGCAGTTCATTACCTATACATTGTCTGACCCTTTGCTATAGTCTTGGATCCTATTCATTCATTCCACTTTATTCCTTGCTTATTGCCGATGATGGGGGGAATCATTATGGCCCTCTTTGGACAGGTCACTTCTTCTCGACTTCAACTCATTATCCAGGAAGGTGACTTAGAGACTCCTTTTGAGTACCTTAGATATTGCATGCCTTACTGGAAAGATCTTGGCATCTGACAATAGGTTTTCATCATTAGCCTTCGATCAGATGATTCCACGAGTGTTTGACTTCAACTTCATTTTCACATTCACAGATTATACTGTCGTACATTGGGGACCATTTTCATTATTGGTGGTTACTCTCATACCTATTAATGGTCCACGTCATTGGCCAATAATCAGGTGGTTTTCTAGCATGTTCGATTTTGACACATTCATTCGCATGTTAGAGTTCGTATGTTTATCGGGTTGGGATGGAGCACAAGACCCTGAGTTTTTTCTGATATGACTCAGGTTCCGTAGAGTTATGTATTGTTCATGATTGTACACATGTTTCTTCTATATGGATGGCTATTACCATGCCATGGGACTTTATATTTATGATGATCCTTTTATATCTGTTGGTTGCGCCCATACCTTGGATCTTAGATTTACAAATGATCCTTCTCATTCGGATGGTTGCACCCATGCCATGGATCTTTTCACATAGTTCTCTTTCATCCATATGGTTGCGTCCACACTGTGGATTCATGTTTTGATATCAAATATGTATATGTATATGTGTCCTTAATTTACAGGGCTCCTAACAGTGTTTGTTCTCATCCTTGCAAAATCTCGCAAAGCATCTCAGTCATCACTACCTATTCTTCCTTCATGCTTTAGGGGGCATTTATTACATAGTATTTTGTCACGCCTCATGCACTTCCCTATGTCATTCCCTGAAGTGCCAAAAACTTGGAAATAATGCAGTGCAGCTCAAATCCTCCATAAAACACTGATGAAAAATTACTTGAGCCTTCCATAGAGAAAAGGGACTCTAAAACCATACTTTTAGCATCATTGCGACCCTGACACTGTAAAACTGTGTTGATCGCTAGTTTCATTATATTAGCCTCATGATGCCAGCGCACTTTTGGCTTGGATACCCACGATGATCCCTAAAAGGAATTTTTTCCCAAATGGGACAAGAAGATTTGTGATCTTGAGGCTTCTAGAACGATGAGATTGAGGTTGTTCAGTGTGGATGAGGTCGAGTTCTCTCAACTTGGACTTTTGGTCTTATCCCTATGAGCTACCTCCTTGAGATGAGGACATTCTCCTATCTTTGGAGAGATCCTAACTCCGTTTCCCTACCTATATATTCATATTTTCCCATTCTCAAATGGTTGGTCTTTGGCTATATGCACCCTTATGCTGAGATAGTGCCTACATGCTACTCATTTGGCTTGGAGAAAGAGTTCTTGGAGAGCTTGATGTTGGACTTGGAAATTCACTCAAGGGGAGCTTATTGAAATCAAGGCTTGGTTGTATACTTCCTCCTTTATTTTATTAATATAGACAATTGATAATTCACTTTCCATAAATGTTTGTGTTAATGCATCATTTATCTTGTTATCACTAAAAAATTTCTCAAGGTTAAAGAAAGAGATTTCCAAGGTAACCACAAACCAACTTTTAGGCTTAGGCTCTAGCCAACCTAAGTCCAGAGAGGGCTCTCTCAATATGATTTAGCTATGTTTGATGGTATATTAGGCTAGTTATGAATGTTCATGGGAGTTTTGATTTGTGTTGAAGATTGGGTGGTGAATTTCTTGGAGAAGATGGATAAAGCTAGGTATTCAAGCCATTGGGCTATGGAGTCAACAAATGGATAGCATAACTGGACTAGATCATTAAAGGGAATGTTCAAAAGATAGGCTAACAAAGCAAAATGCAAATCTTCAGGCCTAATGGGTGAAGTAATTCTAACCAAGGTGAAAGGGAACTTAAGAATCCTTGGACCAGGAACAGAATGAAGAGCAGAGGATGATCATGAGCAAAGGGAAATTAAGAGTCCTTTGCTATATGTCAAATGAGAAACTACAGAAGCTAATGAGCAATTAAGAATTCCCTAGTTAAGATAGTTTAGGAGAAGCTATGAAGAATGTAAAGCATGTTGAAAATTGGCAACAAGAAATTGCTAAAATAGAAGTGCTAAAAATAGCAATTTGGGCAGCAGTGCTAGATTGGGCAGTAGGGAATGAAAAATGGAAGTGCTAAAAATAGAAGTTCTATTTTTAGTAGTTCAAGTTGGATTCCTATTTTTAGACAGTCCCTCGTCTAAAATAGGAATTAAAATTCGAATTTGGTCTTACCAGTAGTTTGAATATTAATTAATTAATTCTCCATGAGTTAATTAGTTAAAGAAAATCAAACTTGAAGTCTTTGTGAGAACATGCAATAATTTCTCCACTAATTGGGGAATGTGTCCTTGATTTTCTCCACTGATTTAGGAATTAAGGATGAGTTCTATATTGAGAGGATCGATTGATTTAGATTAACTTAGTCAAGTTCAGTTAGGTTAAATTCAATAAGTTGTTAAATTAATGAGATACAATTTGTTAGTGCTTGCATGCATGTGACAACTATTATTTTCGGGTAACTGAGTATTCTCTCATGGATAACTGATGCATGGAAGTTCAGACAGAGACCCAGTTGAGATTACAGAAGGGACAATGTATTATCAGTTGATTGAATATTTTTCCTATAAAGGAAGCTCATCCATGGTGAGGATTTATCTCCTAAAAGTTTGTGCAGTTAGATCAGAGGTTAGTGAGTGTGTGAAGAGGCCAATTCACACAGGTGGCAACACTGGACCCCAAGGAAACTGCACAAGGAAATAGGAGGCTTGGAGGGTAGAGGAGAATGTTTGTGAGAAGCCTTTGATTTTCTATGAGTAGCAGAGGGATTGTACTGAGAGCAGGATAGCTTCCGAGCTAAGGCTTTGTGTAATCCAGACTATATTTCCACTTGTATGATAATACAGAGATGGGGTTTTAGGCAGGTGCTTTCCCCGAGTAAATTCTTCTGTGTTATGTGTGATTGATTCCTTCTGATCAGTTATATGTGTTCTTATTGATGTTGCTCATGGTTGATTAAGCTTCCGCTAAATTGTTTGTAGAAGTAGATCAAGTATTTTGCTTTAGTACATTGTATTACCAGGTTGGTCTACAGGTGGGAAATTTCTACATGGTATCAGAGCTAGCTGATTTTTAGAAAAAGTTCTACATGGTATCAAAGCTAGCTAAGTTGTAGGAAAAATTCTACAAAATTCTACAAAGCAATGAAGACAAAGTGCATTCAAACAATTTCTGAAATATCATTCCTTTCTATACATTTAGATTTTAGAGAAACAAATAAGATTATGGAAAAAAAACATAAGGAAAAAAAACATTGAACATGAGAGAATACTTATTTGTATTTCGCTTTATACAATAATCTTGTAAAATATCTGATCTTTATTCCTTGATCCAACAAGCCAATCTAGTCACTAATACAATAGAACTCTGATTTGAGAGAAAAATTCTATAGAAATTTCTTGGAATCCACACCAAAATACTTCAAATGAAGAAGTATTTATACAAATTCTAAACTGAAATATCTTGAAAAAATATCAAGATTGGTTTTACAAATATCTCAAACTGTTTTACATTAATAGAACTCAAATAAAGGACACTCAAAACTAATGAATCTATTTGGCACTATATTTATGGATTTATGGTAATAAAAGAAGAGAAATTCTAATTTGATAGAAACTCTTAATTGATGATGAGGCATCCAAGTCACCAAATACCTCCTTCTTTTGTGCATTCTGCCCCAGAAATTCTGCAAAATTAGGGTCCATTGATACTTGTTTATATCTCAATCTGAGATAGATATGTAAAAAGTGAAAGAGGTTATTTCATATAAGAATGATTTTGAGATAAAACTCTCCCTGTTTCCCAAAATTCAGCTCCAGGTGTTCACAATATTCTCTACAAAAAGATGTCAAAAACAAGACTTTGCAGAGTCCAAAAAAAAGGTTGTGAGGACATGCACTTATCTCACTTTTGGTAATACCTGTGTAAAACGTGAAATAGGGTTTTGTAGATTAGCCATTTAGGAACACAAACCTCCTCCAGTTCTCAAAATTCATCTTGGATTAGCCGAACTAGTTTCTAAAAAAAATGACTTAAACAGGAAATTTCTAAAGAATGTACCATTTCTGCTTTGATTTCATCTTTTAACCTTAAATTTATTTTAATTGTTTTTCACTTTTACTTTGGATAAACTTCATTATTGCTGGTGAAAGTTCTTTCATCTCTATTTAACCCTTACTGCATCCATGTTTACTTTTACTATTTACTTTTACCACTCTATTTTTTCATCTATCTTCACTTTGACATGAATCTATATGCTTTGTAGTTGTATTCCATGCTATTTGTCTTCATGCTAGCTGTTTTACTTGACTTGGTCTTCAATCTGATACTCTTTAACCCTGATAAACTTTGACTATTCTTTACTGTGTCCTTTTACCTTCACTATATATTTTAGGTTTTTACTGTCTATTTCAATAGTAAATCATTTAATTCCACGTTTCCTCTTCTTGTCTTTTAACTGTATGTTTTATTTTCCATCTCTATTTGAATAGATTTGATAACAATCTCGGAGTAAAAAGGTCTTATTACTAGTATTAAAACTATTTATCCAAGGCTGCGATCTTTTGATCACCTGTAAAATAAAACAAACTGTTAGGAAAATGTTCAGTTGATAGGGAGGGTCATTAATGGTTTTATCGAGCTTTATAGGTCTATGGAGTGAGTCCAAATTTCTTTCGGGAGGTAAACCATGCTTGAATTGGTTAGTAGAGGCTTCAGGTGGAGCAGAACGGTTACACATGGTTTTACTACACAAATAGGCGAAAATGAGAAAAATCGGGGTTTTTGTGTTTAAACGGGTAAAGGTTTGATTTTTTTGAATTTTGGCGCAAAGTGAACAGTAGACATTTTTTTCATTTAGTGAGAGGTCGGTAAGAGGTGTATTTCGCACTTCTTTTGTGGGCTTGGTGGTATTCGGGAGGGGTCGCCAGATTCCATTTATTGAATGACACGTAGCATCGGGGGTCGGGCAGAAAACCACTTTTTCAGGTGGGTATAGTTCGGTAGATGATCCCACCCGAAATGGCTTATGAGCATTGGATGTGGGCCTTTACATCAGATGGTGATCGCGCTGTGAATGAGCGCAGAGGGTAAAGGGGGGGCCCGATGGGTTAATTGTGGTGATATGGTGATTAAGCATGGGTTAATGATGAATGTAGGTGGCTGGGGTGATTTGTGTAGTTTTACTTAACGTAATTGCGAATCGATCAGTTAATGAGCTTTGTCAAGGTTTGGGTGAAATTTGTAGTTTTATAGTTAAAACTAGGTCTACGAATATTAATGTAAGGGATTTAAGATATACATACGGGAAAGGGTATTAATGGGAATTAATATATAAAAATTAGAATTTAATATGAAAAAGACGGAAATGGATTGCGCTAAGCATAATGTATTTTCTGTGATTTGTTTGCTTTTTACATATATGCATTATAACTTAGGCTAAAGTGTTTTTGTGGGTTTTTGGGAAAAAGGGGTTTTACATGAGGGTGATTACTTTCCTTAGGTAAATAGTGTTTTAACCTTAGGAAAAGGGGTTTTATTAGGGAAATTAGGGGGAATGAAAGGAGATGAATTTTTGATGAGGGGGAATCTAGTACTTGTTGTCCTTAAGTCATTAAGCCAAGGGTCCAGTCCCTCCAAAAGTCAGAGAAATTCTCTGAGCCTCTTTGACTTAAAGGTTTTTGAGCACTTTGAATTTATTTAAGGGAAATTAGTAAAGGGGTGAAATGAATGGGGGAAATTAAGTAACTGACTTTGTAAACCTTATGCATGCATAATATCTCATTCACATTTGGAATATATGTTGAAATATGATAAATGTGCTTTTGTCTAATCAATCAACATACTTGTGCAACCTTTCTTCTACTTACCCATCTACTCATCCTACCATTTTTTTCTTCATTTTATTTGGGTGAATTTAGGCTAGCAAACCATTATCCATTTTCTTTTAAAACGGGAAACTATCTAATTCTAACCTTATATCATCCAAGGGCTTAGATTAAACTAATGAGCTCCTTTTATTTACTCTACCTATCTAATGATCTGCCAAGATTAAATAGTTTGATTACCATGGATTGTGGCATGAATAATAAGTTACACACAATCATTATTATGCATAAAAGTAAATAGAAGTGGCATTTTGAATTGCAAACTTTCATGGTCATTTGTTTTTGGGGTTCATTCTTTTCACCTTTTTGGACCTTTTCTTATTATTTTTTGTCCTTTGATTTTCCTTTTAGGACATAACCTCTTTTCATTTTTTTTTTTTCAATATGGAAAACATTTGCAGAAAGAAAAGGTATGTACATATTACAAGGCTTAACCTTAGCCATTCAAAATTATGACTCCTATTGGTATAAGAACCTAACATATCTTGATTCTCGTTTATCCGTTAAGTGGATTACTTTCGATTATGCTATTTGTATTTGTATGCTTTGTTATGTCTTTGATCCCTTATGAAGGTATCCAAACATTGTAAGTAGTAGATGTTATCGGGAAAACTAGTCTCTATGCAGAGCTGCTAGTCCTATTAAGGCTGGTAGCTACCTTAGAAACAAACAAACTAAAACTACTTTCGTTTTCCTTTATGAAAAATAGATAAGAGGGGAATAAGGAGACCAACCTCTTTCTTGCGCTTGGTTCCTTGCTCGATTCCTCTCTCTTCTGATAGGTCTTCGCCACTCGCTTCCTCATCTACCCAGCTTCAAAGAGCACCTGTAGAATCAAAGCAACATAACACTACCCAAGAACATATATCTATTATCATAAACAATATAGGACCATATGTATATTGACCACACAAATGCATATAACATCAATCATACAAGAATGTGGAGGAAAACTTGAATAGCTTTATTGATAATCAAGAAAGAGCAAAGAGGATTACAACCAATTGTTCTGACCAACCATCATCCTCTCAGAAAGAAAGCCCTTCTTCACCTCATGAAAATATTAGATCACCCAACACTATGATATTGCACCAAGAAACCAACAACACTTCCTTACAAGATAAAAAATTCCAGCCTCTGGATCTCTGGGATGAGGGATCCATATATAGATGTTTGCAAGGGAGGTGAGTCAACTTCTGAGATTTGATTAGTGTCCTCTCTCTGATAGTTCTTGATTCCACTTGGAGATTGATGATCTCTTACTCATCCCTGGGCGAATGCAGAGAGGCAAGTGTCACAAGAGAAGTTTCTGGAAGATTCCATGGTCCTCCACCATGCGAATTGACCCTGCCATTTGTCCACTCTCGCCCATCGCACCCTACTGTGTGTATTCAGGTGGGATGCAATGCACTTTGACCGTGGAGCAATTGAAATGGTCCAGGTTTGACCAGTTCTGAGTAGTTTTTCATGGAGAGCTTCTGGGAGATGCTATAATCAGTTGACCTTGTTCTTTTAGGGGTTGGAACAACACCTTTAGGGACTTAGGAACCCTTGGTTTATGGACATTTATGATTGGGGTTGCAGTGCCCAAAAATATCTATAACAGTTGCCCCCTAAAGCATGAGGTCGTTAATCTTTTGATGACAGGTGAAATGCTTTATCATGAGGATCCGAAGTTTTTTCAAGCTGGAAGGCGACCTATAATAAGATACAATACAATACATTATCTTCATAATATTTTCATGATCTAGCTGAGGCGGGCATTCCCATGCTCAGCTTTATAAATTCATTTTCATGTACATGAGACAGACAATCGTCTGAGTGTAGACTAATGATTCTGGTAGAGCCATCATCCCTTAGATTGGATGATTATCTGTGCAGCAATGATGTACATTTGATGTCTTTATTTTCCTGAATATATATTGCAGCCCGGATGGATGAAACTAGATTCGGGGTCTTCAATCTCGTTCGATCTTCACTCAAAGTACAAGTCGATCCATGTGAGAGATGTTCTGGAGTCGAACATGGAAAGACATCGCCTGATTACCAGCCAATGATGTAAGTTGTTAACAGGCGCGAGAGGAATCACCGATAATGATGATGACCCTCAAGGTACTTAGTACAATTCACGTGGTGTGAATAAGGGACTTGGCGTCGAACACCACACAAAATCTTTCGATCGAAGGCCATTGATGTAAACCTGTCGCCGGAAGTGGGAAACTTGCCACTGAGGCATGCAAGCTTCAAAGTACTGAAAGGGTTGTTCCTAGATCGGCCTCTTGGATAATGATCTGATGTCGACAAGAAGCGATCCGTCATAGGAGGGCCTTAGTGAATCCCATATCAATGACACGGAATGGAGCAAATGATTTTAATGGAGGTGAAAATGATTTGGTGATATAAGGTTCAGGGTGGTGGTCATGAAAGAATGGAGCGTAAATGTATTACAACGGATGAGACACAGGTGAATTCTCTGAGCGACTTCGCTTGAACATATCGGTGACACTGACATGATGGATTGGTAGCATTAAACCAAAATATGGACAGTGTGACGGAACCATGGTGATGTGACCAGTGAATGGAACAACCCAACCTGACTCGGATGAAAAGCGAAAGTGTCATGTTCAAGAGCGACTTGCTACCAACAAAGTTTCTTCACGTTTTCTTCCCAATTTTTCCCCAGTCATTGCTGACCAGTACCTCTTTATTTTTTTGTAGCTTGAGGAGGATAACATATTCTTGTTCTATAATTTTCCCTTCGGGCAAACCCATTGCTATGTTTTAATGAGCCTAGTGATAGTGAAACTCGTTCTTGTCTGTTATGGACAAGTTTGTCGCTATTCGGTTTTAACGAGTTTAATGACAAAGATAACTTGGTCCTTTTCAATTTTAGAGAGTTTGAAAAGGGACGTAAAGTAAACTCCAAAAATCCTTTTTTGTCACATAATCCCTCGAGTCCGAAAAAGTATAAAACAATACAAAAGGGATGAATTTTCGGTACTTTTAACGAGCCGAACAAAACAAGCGCTTGATCTTTTTGTGTAATAATCCCTCAGGTCCAAAAAGGTTAAAATCTAAAGGAGGGATAGCACTTCCAGTCACATTAATGAGCTGGAGAGGCCAATGGCTCAGAAATCTTTTCATATTTTACGAGTCAGTTGAAAAGAGCTTAAAGGAGACTCGTTTTTGAGGAACGAGTGATAGATTTGGGTAGCAGCTGATTCCAGGTAAGGTTTGGAATTTTCCAATCACGGCAGTGTCACAAGGATGACTAACAGGATCACTATTTGCAGCTGTTCCTCAAAAGGGTAAACAATCAAGTGGAGGTGAATGATCGGCCAATACAGAGTGGAGGTGATGCTGAGAACACGACCAAGGCTTCAATGGTTGATGATAATACATTCACGATGGTTATTTACCAGAAATTGGTTCATTTTTTAATGAGCTTAAACTTTGGAGGAACATTTTCTCATTGCTTATGTTTATTTTTTAACGAGCTTCAATTCCGCGTTAAAACTGCTTGATCCAGTCGTATAATAAGGATGTCTCATCTAAGATGCCATTTTTATGGAGCTTGCACCTTACAAAGCTTTGCTCCGGATCCTTTCTTTATGCAAGTTAGGAAACAACCAATCCTACGAGTTTAAAGGGTTAGAGGACCTATAAATTTAAAGAAATAAATGGTCACTCTTTGCTTGCACACCAAAAGGTTTGCATGCCCCTAGGTATAGCGAAAAATTTCCAGGTTACCAAAGATTGTTCTATCTGTACCACAAACAAAACACTTCCTCGGCGATGTCTACCAAAATAGACAAAGGTGAGTGGCGCAGATGCCTCCACTCACATAACTTTGACGAGGGAATCTTATTCCAGCCTAATCCCATTTTCCTAAATGGATGGGTGTGTCAGACTAGTCATATATCCTCCGCGGAAACCTACCCTATACCCAAGGTTTTCCCACTGAAGCAGACCAGGGTGCATGCCCCCTGGGTTTCAGTCATGTCCTCTGAATCACTCGCGCTCATCAGGAGGATAGACTGGGGATTGATGAGACATTCCTTGCGTGAAAAGACCATTTAGGGTTGGTATATGACTATTTGCTATGTGTGAACCGGGAAATGTAAGCTGGTCTATGAGCTTGACCACTCTTCCTTCGTGCGGAAAACACATTACTCTAAAGAGTGAGGCGACAATGGCTCCCATGCAATAAATATAGTCTTGTCCAAGGAGTAGATTATAATCCAGGGGTCCTTGGACTACCATTATGTTCATGTGAACGGTTTTCCCTCTCAATGTTATTGGCACATTGGGAAGGATCCCTAACAATCGACTGGTTCCTTTGTCAAAGCGTGTTAGATTTCTCATCTCAAGAAAAAGCGATGGCGAACCAAGCGCTTTCCAAGCAGTTGAGGAAAGGATACTCACAGAAGCCCCTTCATCTATGATGGTACCGGCCATGACCATTCTATATATTTGAGCAATGATTCGAAATGGTACACTAGTCGGTAAACGGGGTCTGCCTAGTAGATTCCAGTCAAAGGAAACAACCAGGTTGCTTGGAGGTGGGACCGAATAGACGGTTGGATATGACTCTGATGAACTTCCTTCCTATGGTAAAGGAATGGGTAGACTGCCCCCATGTTCATCGGAGTCTATGCTTACGAAGAGAATTTGAACGGTGTCGTTCTTGTTCTCTTCGGTGACTGTATCATTTGAAGATTGATCCTCTGAAGGCAAGACCAGGTCAACTGCCGCCTCGACCTTTTGAATTTCGTCTGGTGTGGATTTAGATGGTTTATCTTCAATGATAGACGCTTCGGCCGACCACAAGGGCATGTCAGCCGGATTTTCAACTAGTGACGGACATGGCAAGATTTTCTTATATCCAGGAGGAAGTCGTAACGGTGAAACCGGACGGTCATCCAAAAATATTTGAGCTTCATCTAAGAAGGGACAACGGTGGATGGCGTGATCGCCTTCACACAATTTACAAGGAAATTTATATTTTCCTTTTTGTCCAGGGGCTTCACTTTCACTAGTTGACGGTGTACTTCCAACATGATCATCAGAGGTTGATGACACTGGATTGTGCAAACGAGGAGACCAGTCCCTTAAGATTTGAGGGATGCAAGGACAATATCGATGATAGTGGTCTCCTTTGCAAATGACACATGGAGATTTAGGCCTGGATGGTGCAGTGTGTGGATTTTTGCTAGACGATGCCTGGTCGCCCCTTTTCACCTTTGGCTCCTTCTTCTTCTTCTCTTTCTTCTTCTTCTCCTTCTTCTTCTTAGTTACTTGATTTTTCGCTTTACCAGCTTCATCAAGCGAATAGGAAGGAGGAGAGGAAGAATTGGATGAAGTAGAGCGTTGGGGAGTGACTCTGGTATCGTTTAGTTGCTGACTTGATTGTTCAGGAATCACGGTGTTCTGAATGACAGAAGTCGAGAAGAGCCATACGAGCAAGCCGATTGTCAATCCTGGAAGAGACAATGTGGCCATATGGGGTGCACCAACATCTCCCCAAGAGGAGAAGGGACTAGGATTTCCTCCAAGGGGAACTCCTTGGTTGGTGGACTCCATTTTTCTCAACCTAGGACCAACGTAGGAAAGGTGATGTTTATTCCGATTAAAATAAATTTTAGATGCTTTGACACAACTTGCTTTTTTAATTTTTAAGAGTCGAGAAAAAACAAAAGATGACTCTAGTCGCCTTCGATTTTTAATGAGCCTAAAGTGACAAGTGCTTAGATGGACCTTTTCCTTTAAGGAGTCTGAAAAGGAACGAAAGAGACTGCTCTAGAAATATAGACAGAGGGATTACCAAACCAATCGCAAAACTGCAGAATACTTTTTACGGTACGGCAGTCAATCTTCCCGAATGCTGTGTTCAGTGCATTGCGATCGATAGGGCGGCAGACACGGCTTCCTATGGATAATGGATATAGCCTATTGTGGTCTCCCAAAATATACTCAACGGTACATGGGAGACAAGTCCGTACTGGCACTTGTCATCTCAAAGTGGACGAATCACCCAACCAACAGTGAAAACAACAGTTACCAGGCTTTACGACGTCGGAATACATCTCTAGCCTAGACTTCTAGATGTTGTGCGTTAGGTTACAAAGCATTTTTAGATTCATTAAATTTATTTTATAGTTGATCGTGCTTAAGAAATTTTCCTTTCAGGTTCACCACGTGATGTAGATGTACAATTCCTAAAATGCAATCTAAGATGGTAAACAATCGTTTAATCTTCTTTTTGCAATGAAAACCCTAGCTACTAAGGAAAGAGAGATGGCGTTCTTTCAACAAAGAGCAGAGAGCACACACTATATGCCCTTGTCCTAAATCAAACCAAAAAATAGTCTAAATGAAAATGCACATGCATGTATTTGTTTTCAGCCTTCTTAATGTGTGAATGATAAAAAGAAAGCTAAGAGCAAATCTAAATTATTTTTCAAAGCAACAATTACTAACAAGCTTCTTTTCAAAACAAAATGAGGACAATGATGACACTTTGCTATTCGGAATTGAAAACTTGCTTTCAACACTTGAAAAACTACTAATTCAAATCAAATACAAGAGTAACAGTGTAATCGACTATCAAGAACAATCAGATTCTCTTCTATGACTGAAAACGACACTTGCGACACTTTCAAATCAAGAAACGACAATATAATTACGCTACTTCTTTGTAAAGGAAAACTGAAAATGACTCAAAATAAATAAAAAAATTCACAGTTCCTTGCATAATGGAGGTAGAATAATGGCATGAAAGGGGGTTTCAACAGAGGTGTACTGACTAGAGGCAGCAAAACTCCTGAATAGAGCTGAAAAGTATGAACACAGAAGCCAAAATCTAAGAGCAGAAGAGGTCTGATCAGCGCACCTGTAGCACAGGGAAACTGAAATGCAACGCACCTACTACACTCGCAAAGTGCGTTGCATTCAGGTTCAAAGAAGACACAGTGTGATGGACTAGGGACGAGACTTTAGCTGGGTTTCGGGTCACAGTTTGCAGCTCAGTTCAGGGATTTAGGCCGAGCAAGTGGTAATCAGTAAATCAATCACAGTGGTAGATCTTATGATGTTACTAGAGCCACCACAAGGGAAATTAGAGAGCTTGTAAATCAATCATTTAATTCATAAACAAAACCAGGAGATAGACTGAAGTAGCATTGATCTACTTTGCACTTGCATAGCAAATGCAGTTCAAAGGCTAGCTAGCTTGACTTCAGGCTCCGTCTGTAAGTTTATAAAGTAAAAAAATGTAGATAAATAAACAATCTATTTGCTCCCCAGTGGAGTCGCCATTTTTTTTATCGGGAAAACTAGTGTCTATGCAGAGCTGCTAGTCCCACTAAGGCTGGTAGCTACCTTAGAAACAAACAAACTATTAAACTACTTTCGTTTTCCTTTATGAAAAATAGATAAGAGGGGAATAAGGAGACCAACCTCTGTCTTGCGCTTGGTTCCTTGCTCGATTCCTCTCTCTTCTGATAGGTCTTCGCCACTCGCTTCCTCGTCTACCCAGCTTCAAAGAGCACCTGTAGAATCAAAGCAGCGTAACACTACCCAAGAACATAGATATATTATCATAAACAATATAGGACCAGATGTATATTGACCACACAAATGCATATAACATCAATCATACAAGAATGTGGAGGAAAACTTGAATAGCTTTATTGATAATCAAGAAAGAGCAAAGAGGATTACAACTAATTGTTCTGACCCATCATCATCCTCTCAGCAAGAAAGCCCTTCTTCACCTCATGAAAAGCTTAGATCACCCAACACTATGATATTGCACCAAGAAACCAACAACACTTCCTTACAAGATACAAAATTCCAGCCTCTGGATCTCTGGGATGAGGGATCCATATATAGATGTTTACAAGGGAGGTGAGTCAACTTCTGAGATTTGATTAGTGTCCTCTAACTAATAGTTCTTGATTCCACTTGGAGATTGATGATCTCTTACTCATCCCTGGGCGAATGCAGAGAGGCATGTGTCATAGGAGAAGTTTCTGGAAGATTCCATGGTCCTCCACCTTGCGGATTGACCCTGCCATTTATCCACTCTCACCCATCGCACCCCATAGAAGGGCTTTTCAACATGCATCACACCTACTGTGTGTATTCAGGTGGGATGCAATGCACTTTGACCATGGAGCAGTTGAAATGGTCCAGTTTTGACCAGTTCTGAGTAGTTTTTCATGGAGAACTTCTAGGAGTTGTGTAATCAGTTGACCTTGTTCTTTTAGGGGTCGGAACAACACCTTTAGGGACTTAGGAACCCTTGGTTTATGGACATTTATTATTGGGGTTGCAGTGCCCAAAAATGTCTATAACAGTAGAGCCGAGCTTGAGGTGCAGGTGATTTGAGGTCTTCAAGAAAGGAGTATGTTATAGGATCAGAACGAGGTAGGCCATCTTCCTCTTCTCTCTATTTGATTGTAATGTAGGAAAGTGTCCTTGTAGATTGTCACATAGGTTGCTAGTCCCACTCATTGGGCTAGATGGATCGTCTCTATCCGCAAAGAGGATTTCTCTAGACAATAGTTTGTTGGGCTCCCTTGCAACCCTTGTTGTTGCCCCTTCTAGTAGTATTACATCATACAAAATTGTACATGAACTATTCTTCCACATACCTCTTGTTTATCGGAAGTTCCCCAAGGTTACCTTGAATCCAACCTTAGAAAAGCTATGATCATAGTACACTGAGAGAAACACTCAGGAAGATTATTCACACATATTGAGGGTAGTCGGGTAGTAGAGTTAAGGGCATGGTCAATCCTCCTTAGTTAGTGCTCAGAAATAATTGGCCAAGTAATACTATTGGATCCCTATAGTATATTATGGTCTGTAGCACATGACACTCCTTACCACCATAGTTCCCTCACTCCCTACTATTTTTTGTCACATTTTGCAGTATCCAAAAATTGGGGTTTCTTTTGCTGTAGTATTGATCAGCTGGGACAACCAAATTCCTACACATTTTGCAGTG
Organism: Pinus tabuliformis; assembly: GCA_031772625.1. Classification (NCBI taxonomy): domain Eukaryota; kingdom Viridiplantae; phylum Streptophyta; class Pinopsida; order Pinales; family Pinaceae; genus Pinus; species Pinus tabuliformis. Next base: position 261,099,852 of record CM062807.1, on the reverse strand, counting down.
TTTGGTAGATGGGGTTTCTGTTGTCATAGTATTGATCAATTGGGATTGCTAAATTCCTACACCTTTTGCAGTATCTAGATTTTGGGATTTGGACTGCTAGATGGGAGTAATATGATGGAAATAATACTAAGAGGGGGGGGTGAATCAGTATTATCAGATCAATAATACTTTTCAAATTTCATGCTCAGAAACATATACGCTACTTCAGTTAAGTGAACCCGCGTGTACATGCTACTGTGTCTAAAGCAACTAGCGTATATCCAAAAATCTTATGATTCAGTTAGCTTATCTTCAGTAAATGCATTAGAACATTATTAACCACATTGACAGTAAACAGGTGCAGTATAACAGAACAGATCATCACACAAAAGCCACACACATGAACACCATGATATAAGGTGGAAACCCAATGTGGGTGAAAACCACCTGCTGCAATTCGTCTCTTTCTTCTTTAATAAGAAACTTCTTTTACAATGTACTGGTGCAGTCCTTTACCAGCACGCAGGCTACAACCTGCAGAGGGCTACAACCCTCATAGCTCTTGTACTAGCCGATCCATTTACTAGTACGTAGGTGCCAACCCTATAGAAGGCTACAACCTTCACTCGTTTTCCAGCTGCTCTTGGAAGGGAGCTACAACCCCCTGGCTCTTGTACTGGCTGATATGTTCACCAGTACGTAGGTGCCGGCCTACGATCTTCTCGGGACCACGTTTCATACATTTTCATACTGGATCCATAAGACAATCACCATTGTAGTACAACCTGCATCATCAATCACTGAAACACCCAATACTGAATCACTGAAACCCTGTCAACAACATCATAACAACAACCAGATCCAACTCCATCTTCAAATATCATACTTCACATTGTATACGCTACTTGGATGAACCCAACCTGCGTGTATACGCTCTTTTACCAAAACCAACCTGCGTATATATCTGCAAATTCTAACTTATAACTCCGCAACTATATCAGACATCAAAACATACCCAGATCATAACAATAAACATGCGTCAATATATCTAGTCTATCCACAGTCATACCATATGAAGATAATCATTCCAAGCCTTGAGATCTCGTTCCATCATTCATCATCCTCCACATGAGTGAAACCTTGGTTCAGATCACCAACCCATAACCAGCACTTGGATCTCACACTTCCTCAGATCTTCATCACTCACACACTCACCCTTTGGCCTAATGATCTTTCTCCTTATATAGCTTTAGGCCCTTCACAATACCACGGTCCAAAACCATAGTAACCCAATACCATCAACTCAATACTAGGGATCAACACGTCTATCAAGACTCCATGGTCCAAAACCATAGGCACAAATTCCAAGGACTAATTACCATGGACCAAAAGTAAGCTTTCCGACATGTACGCTCTTTTCCGTTCATGAAACTGCGTGTATACCCTACTTGGTATGTAGCGAACCTGCGTACACGCGACTTGGTATATAGTGAACCAGCGTGTATACGTGACTTGGGCTTAATGAACCTACGTGTATGAACTTTCTTGACCTGCTGTACTAAGATCTGTCCTCTGATTAAGTTGCCATCACCTGTACCAACCTCTAAGTGAGTTGCCATCAAGGACAACACTTGAATCATAATGCCAACAATCTCCCCCTTTGGACTTGATGGCAACCACCACACCAAGTCACTCTCCCCCTTTGACATCAAGGGCAAAGGGCGGACCAAGATATTCTCTTCTTTGGTATACCTTCTGCTGTCCATACTCCCCCTGAGTACCTGCTGAAATCTCCAAACGTGCTCCCCCTTTGTGTATGCCAAAGTGTACCAATCTATCCATCCTGCTCTTGCTGAATTGTGTTGTTCATGCTCCCCTTGACTGTAGGCAAGATCTGCAAAAGATGTTCTTTAAGAAGAACAAGGACTTATACATCATAGAAGACCTTCCTATCACCAAAAGACTCAATACATACATTCATCACCCAACCTAGTGGGGATATACCAATATTGACTCATCCACCTAACCATGTGGAGATACATTAAGAGTTTACTCATGATAAGACATGAACATTACATCATTCATCCCAGGCATAGTGGGGAAACCAACATAGGCCGTTACATGACCTTGACATCATAAAAGAGATATCACAAAAGAGATACATGACATAGAAATATCTAGACCAAGACTTATGAAAGCCACCAGCAGCATCATGATCTGTACCATAAGCATCAGCCTGCAATACCATTCCTTTGATCAAACAGCAAGATGTATCATTTAGCTTCATAGACTTTATCAACAACTTCTAACCATAATGCCAACAATGCATTATTTGAAGTATATGCTCCCCCTGAGCAAGTATCAAGACATTTCTAGACATCCTCAGCAGACTGTAACTGTTAACCAATAGAGCATATACTGGACTGGATCATATCAGACTCCTTTTCTGAGCCTATCCCCACTGCATTTCTTCAGACTGACATATACGCGATTTTGCAGTGTGAAACTCGCGTATATACGCGGATTTCCTTCATGAAACTTGCGTATGAGAATTAGAACACTGAAGTTTGACACTTTCAGCTCCCCCTGAGATTGTTATGTCTGTGCTGTGCTGAGTACCCTGTGTTGTGCCACATCTTTCTGACTGAACTTCCTTCTTCTTCCATATCTTCAAGCATGTTGATGATTTCTTTTTATCATGAGCTTTGTTCCTACAATCTTTTGCTCTATGTCCAAACTTGTTACATGCATAGCATCTTACATGTTTCATATTCCTCCTAGAGAAATCGGCAGCTTTGTGACCAAACATATTGCAAGAAAAGCAATATCCATTAAAGTACCTTGAATGTGATGATCTTTCTGCATGATGGTCTTGAAACCTTCTCTTTCCTTGATTGTTGATGGGGTTGTCCTTTCATCTCCTTGTAGAGCCTTTTAGATTTTGCATTAGAGATTCTTGTCTTACTTTGTGAACCAGATTCATCTTCAATAGACTCATGAAAACCAAGACCATTTTTTATAGTAGGGGACCTTTGACTACTAAGAATATCATCCAAGATCTTAGTACTATCTTGAAACCGTAATAGTTTATCTTTTTCTTCTAATTTACTTTTCAAGATTTTTACCTCAACTTGATGTTGTTCTTCTTTTTCCAGACATTGCTTCTTCAAGGTCTCTTCAGCTTTCCTTCCTTCATCTAGCTGATGCCTTAGTTTGAGGATCTCGTTTTCTTGCTCTTTATTCAGCGCTAGCAGCATTTGTCGAATTCTGGAGGCACATTCCAACTGATCTTCTAATATGATGATTTCTTCTTTGAGGGCATTCTTCCTAGATCTATGGTTTGATCTGATGCTTCATTTGTTTGTCCATCTTCATTCTGAGGTGATTCAGGATCTGAATTCTTGATTCCACTCAACGGCAGGTTGTCATTGTTCCTTTGGGCTGTCTTCTTCTTCTGACGTGCTTTCTTGCCCATTGTTCTACGAATCTCCTTCAAGCGATCAAGCTTCTCTGAAGGACCTGCTCTGATACCAATTGATGGAAATAATACTGAGAGGGGGGATGAATCAGTATTATCAGATCAATAATACTTTTCAAATTTCATGCTCAGAAACATATACGCTACTTCAGTTAAGTGAACCCGCGTGTACACGCTACTGTGTCTAAAGCAACTAGCGTATATCCAGAAATCTTATGATTTAGTTAGCTTATCTTCAGTAAATGCATTAGAACATTATTAACCACATTGACAGTAAACAGGTGCAGTATAATAGAACAGATCATCACACAAAAGCCACACACATGAACACCATGATATAAGGTGGAAACCCAATGTGGGTGAAAACCACCTGCTGCAATTCGTCTCTTTCTTATTTAATAAGAAACTTCTTTTACAATGTACTGGTGTAGTCCTTTACCAGCACGCATGCTACAACCTGCAGAGGGCTACAACCCTCATAGCTCTTGTACTAGCCGATCCATTTACTACTACGTAGGTGCCAACCCTACAGAAGGCTACAACCTTCACTCGTTTTCCAGCTGCTCCTGGAAGGGAGCTACAACCCCCTGGCTCTTGTACTAGCTGATATGTTCACCAGTACGTAGGTGCCAGCCTACGATCTTCCCGGGACCACGTTTCATACATTTTCATACTGGATCCATAAGACAATCACCATTGTAGTACAACCTACATCATCAATCACTGAAACACCCAATACTGAATCACTGAAACCCTGTCAAAAACATCATAACAACAACCAGATCCAACTCCATCTTCAAATATCATACTTCACATTGTATACGCTACTTGGATGAACCCAACCTGCGTGTATACGCTCTTTTACCAAAACCAACCTGCGTATAGATCTGCAAATTCTAACTTATAACTCCACAACTATATCAGACATCAAAACATACCCAGATCATAACAATAAACATGCGTCAATAGATCTAGTCTATCCATAGTCATACCATATGAAGATAATCATTCCAAGCCTTGAGATCTCGTTCCATCATTCATCATCCTCCACATGAGTGAAACCTTGGTTCAGATCACCAACCCATAACCAGCACTTGGATCTCACACTTCCTCAGATCTTCATCACTCACACACTCACCCTTTGGCCTAATGATCTTTCTCCTTATATAGCTTTAGGCCCTTCACAATACCACGGTCCAAAACCATAGTAACCCAATACCATCAACTCAATACTAGGGATCAACACGTCTGTCGAGACTCCATGGTCCAAAACCATAGGCACAAATTCCAAGGACTAACTACCACGAACCAAAAGTAAGCTTTCCGACATGTACGCTCTTTTCCGTTCATGAAACTACGTGTATACCCTACTTGGTATATAGCGAACCTGCGTACACGCGACTTGGTATATAGTGAACCAGCGTGTATACGCGACTTGGGCTTAATGAACCTGCGTGTATGAACTTTCTTGACCTGCTGTACTAAGATCTGTCCTCTGATTAAGTTGCCATCACCTGTACCAACCTCTGAGTGAGTTGCCATCAAGGACAACACTTGAATCATAATGCCAACATAATACTCCTATCAGAGTAAAATAAAAAATTGGCGGTCCCAAAATTCCACTTGCAGGATACCTAGCCCATAAGATTTAAGACGACGAGTTAATTTTAGTGATACCATCTCCTAGTAAACATCCATTTTTCCTGTGGTCCTAATTTTTGTGAAGTGATTTCAAGTGACCTACATCAATAGAATCCTTATCTTACACCCAACCATACTAATTTTAAGTAACCCAAAATTTTTACCCAGACAACTACATGGTAACTACAAGGAGTCAAACTATGGAAAACCTCAAGAAATAAGTGACAGACCTAGAAGCAAGCATCACTGCCAAAGTCGAAGATGTAATTTCCAAAGCCCTAGAACCCATACAATAACTCATTACGGCTAAAGACCCCATGGGGCAAGGGAAGCATGTCAATGCCCACATGGAAGTAGAATCTAGCCACCATCTTTATGAGGGGTATCATCATTTCCATGAGGGTCACCAATATTCTAGCAATAAGACACCCAAGATTGACATGCACAAATTTGACAATTCTAAACTAGTAGTGTGGGTGGCAAAAATGGAAAGATATTTTCAATTTAGCAACATCTGGGATGATGGAAAAAACTAAATGTGGGATCTCTTTACTTGGACCAAGAATATTGGTAGTGGTGGAAATGGAATCAGAAATGCTATGTAGGAAATCCAACTTATAATATGTTCTCTAAAGCCATTTGTGCTCATTTTAACAGGGATTTTCACTTTTTGGGTCACCTCATGAAGCTCCAACAAACTAGTAATATATGAGACTTCATCACATCATTTGAAAAAATAGCCATCTAGAATGAGGGCCTAGGGGCTGCCTTCTATATCAATGGCCTCAAGGAATCCATCCAACACATGTTAGAGTGCATCCACTGAGTACTTGGTTGGAATATTTCCACAAAGCTTTAGATGAAAAAACTACTATTAATTCTCAATCCAATTTTCCTTCATTCACATCCAATTCATGTCCCACCCCTTTTAGGGAACCACCCAAACCATTAAGGTGAAAAATGTGTCACCATTGGAAATGTCCAAAAGGAGATGATAAGGACTGTGTTACTATTGTGATGAAAAATATTCCCTAGGCCACATATGCAAGGAACCAAAGTTCTTTCAGATTTACGTGACTAAAAATATCCCAGAAAATCAGGCCTATCCCATTGAAGTGTATGGGGAGGATGAAGTGAAACATGAAGATAATATAGCAGATACTACACCAACACCGGATGAGCCAATTATCTCACTCCATGCATTAACAAGTATTTCTTCTCCACAAGCGCTTAAAATCACAGGCTTTATTAATAATCGACCGATTGTGGTGTTTATTTTCAATGGAAACATGCACAATGTTTTCCATAAATGGGATGTTGAGGTCGTGCATTATTTTATGAGGATAGTATCCAATTTTTAGTTCCTTATGGCTGATGGGGGACCATGAAATGTGAAGGACGTTGCAAGAACATAAATCTCTAGTTGGGGGACTATCACCTTAAAACACACATGTTTTCCATTGAAATCAGAGGATGTGACATCATCCTTAGAGTAGAATGGATTTGAGCACTAGGCCCCATTACTATGAAATTCCAGGAGCCATATATGATCTTCAAGAAGAGTGGATACATATGCTTTAAGGGCTCCAGGAAGATGCTCCTACTATCATCAGCTCACATAGAATGGAGAATTTTTTAGAAAGAGACACCATGGGTAGTTACTCAATTCAATGCAATCTAGGCCATTAAATCAAGTCATGCCAAAATTCATCCAAATCTACAAAAGTTGTTGAGTCACCACCAACAGGTTTCTGAAAATCCCAAGGAGCTACCCCCTTCTCAGGTTGAGCATGACAATATCATGCCTTTGATTCTAAGTATCTAACCACCAGATCTCCACCCTTGTAGGTGTATATTGACATAAAATAATGAGATTGAAAATATTATTAAGGAGTTACTAGAAGGATACATTATTCATCCAAGCACCAACCCTTATTCGTCCCCATTGGTCATGGTCTTAAAGAAAGATGGGTGGTGGCACATGTTTCTCGACTTTAGGGTCCTCAAAAATCTCACCATCAGGGATAAGTTTCCTATTACAATATTCGATGATCTCTTTGATGAACATCATGGCACCCAATTATTTAACAAGTTGGGTCTCTGTTTAGGCTATCACCAAATCAAAATGAAAATACCAGACATTCTCAAGACAACTTTCAGAACCCTTTGAAGCTTACTATGAATTTTTGGTTATGACCTTTGCTCTTTGTAATTCCCCATCAACCTTTCAAAGTCTCGTGAATAACCTTATCAAGCCATATCATATCTCAAAAATTTTATCCTCATCTTTTTTGATGATATACTCATCTACAACAAAACATGGGAAATACATCTTCAACATGTTAACTAGGCATTGCAACTTTTGAAGGATAATAAATTATTTGTTAAATTGTCCAAGTGTTATTTTGGAATGGAAGAGGTGGAGTACTTGGGACACATTGTGGGTCACAAAGGAGAATGGGGGGATCCAAAAAATATTCAGGAAATGAAAGTTTGGCCACAACCTTAGACCTTAAAAAGTCTATGGAGATTTTTGGGCCTTACGGGATACTATCACAAATTTGTTAGAAATTATGGATGCATTACCAGACCCTTGATGAATCTTCTCAAGAAAAATGCATTACTCTCGATAGAAGCAACTTAATAGACCTTCCTAGATCTCAAATAGACCATGTGTTGCACCCCTGTTTTTTCCCTCCTAGATTTTATAAAACCCTTTGTGATCGAATATGATGCCTCAAGGACTGGCATTGGAGTAGTCTTAATGCATGAAGGTCAACCAATAGTCTTCAGAAGCCAACAGTTAAGTGGTAAGAATTTAGTTCAATCTACTTATGAGAAATAAATGATGTCCACCCTACATGCAATAGACACTTGGAAACCATACTTTCTTGGATGATGTTTCTAGATTTGAACTAACCATCATAATATGAAGTATTTTTTGGAGAAATGCTTATCCTCTCCACAATAAAATAAATGGCTTATTAAAATGTTGGTCTATGACTATGAGATAGTCTATAAGAAGGGTTGATACAATTTTGTGGCCAACGCCTTGTCACAACAATTTGAGGAGGATGACACCCTCTTATCCCTTTAGTTTCCTATACCATCTTAGATTGAGGAGGCCAACAATGAACGCTTTTCCCATCCATCTCTTTCCTAGCTAATCCAATGTTTAGAAGCGGATCCTAACCCCCTCACTAGGTTAGACTTGGTAGGAAGGTATTCTTTGATATAAAAATCACATGGTTCTCTCTTCTAACTCCACTCTCAAACCATGCATCCTAATGGAGCTACAATCCTCACCCATCACAGGACATTCAGCCTTTCAGAAGAATTATGCTTATGCACACTGCTCTTTCTTTTGGGAAGGGATGAAATATGACATTCTTACATTTGTAGATAAATGTGACGTGTACCAGTGCAACAAAGGGGAAATAGTGAAGACAGCAAGAACCTTACAACCCATGTCACTACCCACTTCTATATGTATATATGTATCCATGGGCTTCATTACAGGTCTCCCTAAATTAGGAAACAAGTCAGTCATCATGATGGTAGTGGATCGACTCTCCAAATACACACATTTTTGTGCCTTACCACACTTGTTCACTCCATATTTTGTGGCGCAAGTATTCATGGATCTGTTACACAACATTTCATCACTGTCACTTTACTCCCCATTCCTTGATCCTGGAGGAACTCTACAGTGAACCTTTCATGCTTTCCCATCATGAAAAAATTCCCATTGTGTCCCTCTTCATGAGTAGAATAATTCCCTTTTGCATCATTTTCCCAAAATCTTATGTTTTTCCCAGTTTAAAAGACTGGCGCTAATGACCTGTGTCCTCCTTGCACCGATCCTCTTTTGGAAAGTTTTTTAAATATAGAGCCGAAGATTCCAGCTCTAGAAGTTTCGTAATAGAAGTTTGGTAAATGGTTGGGCTGGATGGAGTTGATGAGGTTAGATTTGGATCCTTTCCCCTATTAGGATGGAACTACCTCAAGAGATAAGACCTTCTCCCATGAGAAAAAAAACCATATCCCATCCATTCAAGCTATATAAACCTCCACTTTTCCCAAGCACAAGCTAGTGTTGGTGTGTGCGCTAGTGCTAATTAAGTTTTGTTTGGAGTAACTAGAAAGTTATCCATACTTTGTAGCTCTCTAGTTTGTGTTTAAGGGAGAATTGTGAGTTGGTTTGGTGTCAAGCCTAAAGGGAAGAGCCTTGAGACTATCATTGTTGGGGCTGTCCATGGAATGCTAGCAGAAGTGTGTGGGAACCTAGATTTATCAGAGGAGAACAACAACGTCAAGACACCAGTTGTAATCTCTTCTTGATTTAATAAAAATAAAACTATAGATTGAATTCCTACATAAGATTTCATCTCACATGTTTATGGCTTAATGTTTCTTGACTTGTTAAGTATGTTGAATACAATTTGTATATTATCACGGTTGTTGTCTGCTATTGTCTACTTGTTTCAAGTGTTCACAAGAAGATAGTTGTAGCAAGGAAGAAAGGTCATCATCAAATGGATAATGTACTAAGAGGTAGGCCCTCTTAATTGGTTCTAACCTAGGGAAATATTCCATAGAATGTCTTGCTTGTGGCTAGACCCGCTCTCGGGCTAGAGGAATTGTTTGTGTCCACACTTAGAATTTTACTTCACCACAGGATCAAATTTTCAAATTGAATGGCATGCCTACTTCTATTGTGTCTGAGTACGATTCTACCTTCACAAATCAAAATGAGTAAAACATATCACCACTAGATGGATAGTCAAACCAAACTTGTAAACAAATGTTTGGAGACCTACCTATAGTGCTTTATTTCAGACAACAAATATCAATGGGTGAAGTGGTTACCTTTAGTAGAATGGTGGATCATGACACAACCAAGATGACACCGTATGAGGTAGTGTATGGCCAACTCACACCTTCACCAACTTCTCATCTTCCAAGATATTCCAAAGTGTAGGCAGTTGATAAATTTCTTTAGAACCAAGCGACCACTCTCACTCTTTTGAAGGACAATCTCCATCAAGTGCAAAACAAGATGAAGCAATAGGTTGAACAACATTGCTTAGGAAGTGTTGGGTTATGTTATATTCTTTCTAGGACTAGCCACCCTAGTTAATCGGGGGTTTAGAGGGGGGGAGGAGCCCCCCCTTCATTGCACCGATTACATAGCAGGTGGGTCACAGGAGGTTTGAGGGGGGCCACCCCTCTACGGGGTCCAGGGCAGTGCCCTGGGGAATTTTTTTTGGGACCCTATATTAGGTGGGGTGAACCTACCTATGGTTTTGTGCATGGTTTTCGCACATGGTTTTGGGCGCGATGGTTTTCGGTCCATGGTATTGGATGCTTAGACATGTATATATATGTATTGTAACATTGAAAGGAACATAATGAAAATCAAGCTGGTAGTCCCGGTTTTGGGATCCAGAGGAAAATCTCTGTGTATATTTCTTTTATGTGTTATGCTCTTGCCTTTGTTTATTTTATATTTTTTTTAGAATTCGCATGCAAGTAATTTTCGTATGGGGTTAAAACCTACATTTTGTATTAGAGCTATTTTGGCTTCAAGGGGACGCCTTTATTGCTGAGGGGTTTCACTTGGGCCTATGGTAGACCTTCTTCAGTGGGAGATCTACAAGATCAATTCTGGCGGTGAAAAAAGATAGCAAGTAGTGGACAGATAGAAATCGAGAAATTTAATGGTCAAAGTTTTGAGTTGTGGAAACTCAAGATGGAGGACCTATTGGTGGACAAAGATTAGTGGATCGCGGTAGATCCAGGTACTAAACCAACGGGAGTGTCTGATGAAGAATGGAAGAAGTTGGATCGGAAGGCAAAGAGCACAATATGATTGTGTGTCTCAGATTCATTATTGTTGAATGTATCAGGGGAAGCTATGACGAAGGGTTGGTGGGACAAGTTAGGAACTTTGTACCAATCTAAGTCTCTGGTGAATAAACTGTTTCTATGGAGAAATTTGTATAACCTAAGGATGAAAGATGGAGACTCAGTGATAGAGCATCTAAACGCATTTAATACTATGGTAAGTCATTTATTATCTATTGATATTAAAATTTCAAATGAAGATAAGTGCACCAGTTTGTTGTGTTCTCTACCAGATTTGCGGGATAGTCTGGTTGTTGTAATAGGTAGTGATGCAACTACCTTGAATTTTGATGAAATAGTCTCCTCCTTGCTGATGGAGGAGATGAGATGGAAAAAAATGGAGAGCCATAATGGTGATGCCTTGTCTGTATGAGGATGGTCCCAAAATAGAAACAAAAATAATTCATTGAGTGGGAGATCTAAATCACCAAGAAAACCTATAAATGTGTGTTGGAAATGCAGAAAGGAAGGGCACTACAAAAGGGAATCCAAATCTAAAGCTCCTGACAAAGGAAAGGGATCTGATGATTCTCCTTCTGCAGAGGCGAAAACCACCTCAAATGAAGGTGGGGATGTGTACTTGGCTTCTTCAAGTACACATGTAGATCATGAGGCATGGTTGATTGACTCAGGTACATCCTTTCACTTCACTCCCCATAGAGAGTGGTTGTGTGAGTATGATAAATATGATGGTGGTGATGTCTTCTTGAGGGATGACAGGAAGGCTAGAATCATTGGTCGCAAAAAAGTTAAGTTGAAGTTACAAGGTGGAAGGATTAAAACAATTGTGGGTGTTCTGCATATTCCTGCATTAGCCAGAAATTTGATTTTGTAAGAAAACTGGATGATGTAGGTGTAAAGATAGTGTTTGAGAAAGATACCTGTAAGATGGTTCTGGGAGCAGTAGTATTGATGCAGGGAGTTCATATTGAAACTCTGTACAAGCTACAAGGTAGCATTGTTATTGATGGGTGCAAAAGTTCTATGGTTCCTGAAAGTGGAGCAAAAAATCTAGTGGTCTTTGGAGAAAATACCATGCTATGGCATCAAAGGCTTGGACATATTGGAGAGAAGGGCCTTCAAATATTTCATGGTAAATGTATGGTAGATCGTATGACTAATAGCTCTCTGGATTTTTATTTCTGTGAAAATTGTGTATATGGGAAGAAGAATCGGGTGAGTTTCCCCTCTGGTGGTAAGAGGGCGAAACAAATATTAGAGCTTGTGCATAGTGATGTGTTTGGACCTATGAAGGTTCCATCACTGGGTAAGTATGTGTACTATGTATCATTTATAGATGACTTCTCAAGGAATACATGGATATATTTCCTCAAGAAGAAATCTGAAGTCTTTGACAGGTTTAAAGAATTTAAGGCTCTGGTGGAAAACCAGATAGAGAAGAAGATAAAGATGATGAGGACAGATAATGGTGGAGATTTTTGCAGCAAGGAATTTGAAGAATTCTATAAGAAGTGTGGTATAGCACGACAAAAGACTACTCCATACACACCTAAGCAAAATGGAGTTGTAGAAAGAATGAACAAGATGTTGACAGAAAGGGAAAGAAGCATGCTCAGTGGTGCCGGGTTAGGATAGGAATTCTGGGTAGAGGCGGTGGAGACATCATGTTACCTGGTCAATAGGTCACCTTGATCAGTGTTGGAGGATAAGACTCCACAAGAGGTATGGACTGGTAAGAAACTCTCTCTTTCACATCTAATGGTATTTGGATGTGATGCATATGTACATGTTCCAAAGGAGAAAAGAACAAAGTTGGGTAGTAAATCTAAAAAGTGCATCTTTATTGGGTATAAGGATGGTTTAAAGGGTTATAAGATTTGGAACCTAGTAACAAGGAAGGTTGTGTACAGCCAAGATGTGGTGTTCAGAGTGGTGAAAAATGTTATTAAACATGAAGTCCCATTAAAGGAACTTGAGAAGATAGAAGAATCAGACTCTACAATAGAAGAGGAATCAGAAGATGAAGAGCCACAAACTCCAGTTGTGAGAAGATCATTTCGAGAAAGAAGGAAGCCAAAATGTATAGTCCATATGATTTCTGTTCAAATTTTGCTTTATCTATCACTGATGATGATCTTAGAACTGTGAAGGAAGCAGTAGATTCAGAGGATGGAAAACTCTGGAAAGAGGCCATGGTTGATGAAAAGACTACTTTGTACAAAAATGAGGCTTGGGATCTAGTGGATTTGCTGGCTAGAAGGAAACCCATTGGCAGCAAATGGGTGTTCAAGAAGAAGACAAATGCAGAGGAAAGGTGGATAAATACAAAGCTTGGTTGGTAGCAAAAGGTTATTCCTAGGTGTCAGGAATTGATTTTGGTGATATTTTTTCTCCTATTGCTAAGGTAGCTTTTCTTAGATTACTTTTATCTGTTGTTGCTACTTTTTATTTTGAGGTAGAATGATGGTTCGATCCCCAGCAATGGTGCCAAAATGTTTGGTCTAAAATGTGGATGCAAATTAGAGTTTCATATACTATCAATCTGGGTAAGTAAACTTCGAGGATCATCCAATATATATGGACTTAGAGACAAACTAAACTGAGCTAGGTGAAGAAATGCCAAAGCTCCCTTACAGGAGGTCTTTCATTGGGATCTCCAACAACTACTTAGTCATTTAATCAAAATGAAATCTAAAGACATTGTGACAAGTGTAAGAAATATTAAAGCTCCCTTACAGGAGACTATTCATTAATATTTCTAATCATCTTAATCAACAAACTATTTAAACTAATGAAATTAAAGCATTTAAACATAATTCTGATTGATTGCATCAAATATTAAAGCTCTATTACAAGAGACTATTCATTTATATCTCAAGCATATGAATCAGAAACTTAAACTAATGAAATCAAACATTAAATAAAAAATCTGATTCATTGAAAGAAACATTAATACTTTCTTACGAAAGGTCATTCGTTAATATTTCAAACATATGATCCAATAATTTAATCTAATGAAATTCAAAAACAAACATAAAATGAAATTTTACCAAAACAAAACGAGCATGCAAGTGAGGAAATGGAGACCCTCCATAGCTCTACAAGCACACCTAGAAAGAAGTCAAATGTAGAAGAAAATCCAATCCAAATTTATTTATCATCGATTGCAAATTGCAATTACAAGCTCCAAGTTCTACATTCCAAGAGGTCCTAAACACTACATTACAATGATTCTAAAATCTAAAACTACAAATGAAGGACTAAGCTTCTAAATTCTAAAAAATAAGATTACAAATGAAGGAGGTAACACCTATTTATACAAAAAGATGAGATAACAAACTCATAATTATGGAACAACTATTCCCTCTTCAAATCCACATATCTCTCAACCAATGGTGACACATAACCTTATCCTCCATGATCTTCTCCATGAGGTCCATGATCTCATCAAATTCGAATTTGAACAGAGTGCCACATAAGGGTGCTTTAGAAGCTTCCTTTGCACCTACACATGTCAACAAACTCATTCTAATTGTTAGGTATAAGTATATGGATATTATTTTCTAAAGTTTAACCACAAATTCACTTAAAAATACTAAGAATTAATAATGTTTTGGAAAACACAATGGTAACCCATTTAATGATGAAAGTGAAGCTAATGTGGTAACATGGTGGTGGAATAGAGGAGAGAAAATGTGTGAATGGAGTGAAAGTGGATGTATTTTAAGGATAATTCTTAGGCCCAACACTTACCATTCAAAGACAAAGCACATTGATGTTCAGTATCACTTTATGAGGGATATGACAGAAGACAAAAAGGTGTTGCTAGTAAAGGTGGACACTTTGAAAAATACTATAAATGTGTTAACAAAATCTGTGAGCTCTGAGAAGTTATCTTGGTGTAGAGAAACAATGGGCATTCTAGGGTTGGATAAATGACTAAGCCCTCCTGTGGACCCCTATGGAAAGAAAACAACAAGTGGGAGAATGTTGGGTTGTGTTATATTCTTTCCACGACTAGGTGTCCTAGTTAACCGGGGGGTTAGAGGGGGGATGGAGCGCCCCCTTCGTTGCATCGATTGTGCAATGGGGGGGGTGTAACAGGAAGGGAGGCAGCCCCCCTATCTAGGGCATTTGAGGGGGTCGGGTAACCCCCCTCTACGGAGTCTGGGGCAACACCCTGGGGAAAATTGTTTTGGGACCCTATATTAGGTGGGTCGAACCTCCCTATGGTTTTATTCATGGTTTTCACACACGGTTTTGGGCGCAATGGTTTTCTGTCCATGGTATTAGATGCTATGGCATGTATATATATGTATTGTAACATTGAAAGGAACATAATTGTTAAATTGGAAACTAGTGCCAAACTCCATGTGGGTCGTCTTATTTATGGCAGCTGATATTTTTATTGGATCCCTCTCGTCAAGAGGTGTAGGATTGATCCAAAGATCATCCGATTCCGATAAGTATTTATGGAGATATGAATTTATTTTGTTTATGTAATTATTATCAAGCCGACCAGCTCTTATGTAGGCTCTAGAAGCCCAACCGACGTGTCTATTCATCACCCTCATTTTAGTATAAATATAAGAGGATTTGATGTCATTTAGACTCTTTAAGTGATCTCCTCTCCACGTCTTGGGTTTTTGGAGAAGGAGAAACGTTAAAGAGTACGTTGGGCCAAGTATGATGCCCTAGCTTATATGCAGATGATGCACTAGCCTACATGCTGTTCAAGAAGCCCTAACACTTCTGAATGCAGTCCTATAATGGAGTCTCCTAATCGAGTAAGGGAAGACATTCTTACGCTGTTCATGGAAACCTATACACAGTTCATGATGAGGATTTTATGTGGATCATGAAGACTTCTTATATGCAAATCATGGAGACCTTATACACTGTACATACACACTGTTCATAGTGAATGATATACGATGTGGATAAGCTATAGTGTTATACGCTGGTTTCACGCAGTCATAACAAATATGTTTATGCAGTCATGGGAGATATTCACATAGTCATTGTCCACGCCGTCATCGGAGATATTCATGTAGTCAATATTCACGGTGTACATGTTGACACTATTACACAGATCAATGAGTCTCATATGCGTTGTAAATGATAACACTAATATTCAGATAAATGAGAATGTAGTCAAAAGAAAGACCTGTTCACAGGAAACCTATTCACGTTGTTATTAAGAGACCTTAACACTGCCTGAAGGAGTCCTATAGCCGCAAAGGCAGAAGTCACCTAGGCTGCAGTTAATGAGGGTTCCTATGCTGCCCTAGCCGCAGTACTCAAGGGAGATCTAATCCGCAGAAAAGGGAGATCCTTACACGCTATATAAGGAAACTCACAACAGCTTGAGGAGGCTCCTAACCGCAGCACTTAGGGTGCCCTAGGACGCTGTCAATAAGTGATTTATATGCTGCAGGAGTCACATATGCGCAGTCAAAGGGAGGCTTTGATCCGCAGCAAAAGGAAGCATCTAGTCACTGTGCTGACTGCAGTAAAAGAGACCTAAGAAGAGGCTCCTATCTGTTGTCCTAAACGAGCTCTAACATCAGGCCTAGAAGAAACCATTATTCGCTGTAAGGAGAAGCCTTAGCTGTTGTGAGGAGGTCTGGCCACAAGCTAATGGAAGACCTATGAACTGTCTAGAGTCCACAGCTAGAGGGGTTGCTAAGATATAGTCAAACGAAGCTTCATCTCATCAAGAATAGGTATAGTCAGATACAGTCAAACGAAGCTTCATCTCATCAAGAATAGGTATAGTCAGATAGCTGTAGGTGACAGCTCATTGACTATAGAAGTTAGCACTATGGTAAAGGCTGTTTCAGGTATGAATGCTTGCAAGTGGAAGTCACAGTCATGAGGTAAAACTGTGTGGTGAAGGAGTCTGCACTCAGACTTATCTCAGACCTTGTAATGCTAACTTCAAATGCAGATTGGATGCTAATATCTGAAGCATTGGTGATGAGTATATATCTGTTTTAAGGACATTTACTTCTGTGTTGCTATGTGCTAGGCCATAGGCCATAGCATCATAGCAAGGATTTCTTAGAGCTGCTCTATTGGATGGTTGGGAGATTATGAAGGAAGATTAGTACAGTCTCAGGTGCCCTCATCAGATCAGCAGCTCTTCACTATCAAGGGACATGCTACAGTACTATCATTGGTTGAAGACTGTCATGGCAATTCAGGATTGCATCTCAGAACTGTCATCATTAGTGGAATGGCTATCTTACTATTGTTGTCATAAATATCAGTTTTATGTATTTGTACTCTTTCTCTGCTGAACTTTGAAGAACATAAAAGAAGAATTGATCAAGGGTTTCCCCACACATTGTGGGGTTTGTCCCTGGCTTGCGCCATATCTTGTGTCCTCTTGTCTTGGCTTGTCTTCTGCATATTATATTTATGTTCTATCTGCAGTTTATCGTAATGCTGATGTGATTGCTAACAGTGAAAATTTAAATAAATTGCTCTAGCATAGAACATACCTAATCTTAACATGGTATCAGAGCTGAGGTGAAGACAATGCCCAAGCAAGAGTGAAAGAGAAATCACTGAATATAGTTGGGACAAGACAGAAGGATCAATGGGTTCCTCATAATTCACCTAGGGTGAAGTCAAAGCAGAGAATGTTATCAGAATGGTGCAGCGGAAGATTATGATGGTCCATCTTAAGATCACTTCATTGGGAAGTTCGGATCTAAGGGTGGAAGGAAAGGCGGATGCCTTGTTGAAATAAGTTCGGTCGTTATGCGAAGGAGTGTTCGAATGGCAGAGACACATCTCTTGATGAAGATAACAATCATTCTTGGGACATCTTCAATGATCAAAAGAATGACTGGTAATGCAGGTCATCAAGGAAATGGTCGACTCTTCCAGGAAAGCAAGGAACCCCAAAATCTCTTTTATGTACCTGATCGAACCTGATGTCCATCTCAGAAATGGGAGTCAAAGGTTACAGGGTGGCACTTATCGATGAAAGGTATGTGTTTAAAAATAGATCTTTTAAAGATGTTTTGAGTTCAGGGTTATATCAAGTTGCAGGAAGTTCACTAGGGACCATGTCCATTGACTCAACACTGGAGGTCTGTGAGTGAGATGGTGACTAGGATGCCTAAATTCAAAAAGAAGCATGAAGGTACATGTCTGAAATGTATCGAAGGAAAATATTATAAGGGAACCTTTCCCCTCATGTAGCAGGTTCACAGGTTTGGAACAACCTGAGGAGTTTGATGGAAGAAAACCCTCTATGGCTTGAAGAAAAACACCTTGGGCATAGTATGAGAGGATTGATAGCTATCTAATGCAGCTGAGATTCGCTAGGAGTGAAACCGATCCAAACCATTACTCGAAGGTTGTGGATGATAAACCTCTCGTACTGGCACCTATGTTTGACAGGTGCAGACCCTCTCATTTATAGGAGACAGAGGGAGTTGGATTCTAAATGTGAGAAGATAAGCTGCAAGCTTGTGACTGCCTCGAGGATCTTAACTTTCAGAAGTTATATGGTAATGATGTCGGACCAGATTTGGGAAATGCCTTTGAGTTTCATAAACTCATTCACATTGATGTACTTGGAGAACCTCCGTCTGGACATATGGGATGCAGTTAGCATGGTGAGCTCATATTTGAGCCTCACTGGATTGGTGCCAAGAATCTTCTGAGATATCTTCAGGGCACAATCTCTCATGGATTGAGATACACTGTTCGAATGATGAGTGGGCAGGCAGTATGGAGGATCACTAGAGCACTTCTCAGTGCTGTTTCTCTTTGGAATCTACCTCGATATCCTGGATGAGCAGGAAGCAGAAGTCGGTGACTCTGAGCACCACCAAGGTAGAATACATTGCTGATAGTATGGCCTTCTGTGAGGCAGTCTGGTTGCTGAATCTCTTTAGTGAGATGTTTGTACACATGATGAATATCACTGTGAATCTCTGTGACAACCAGAGATGGGGTTTGATTATTGAGGAATCTCGTATTTGACAATTGCTCCAGCAGATAGACATCAATTACTGCCTTATCTGGGATATGGTAAGTTGTTAAGTTTTGGGTATGTTCTATGTTGGAGCAATTTATTTAATTTCTTTTCCATATTAGCAATCACATCAGCATAAAGTAAACTGCAGATAGAACATGAATATAAATCACAGAAGACAAGCCAAGGCAAGAGGACACAAGATATGGCGCAAGCCAGGGACAAACCCCACAATGTGTGGGGAAACCCTTGATCAATTCTTCTTTTATCTTCAAAGTTCAAAAAGAGAGATATGGTACAAATACATTTGAAGTCAACACTTTGACTTGCCAAAATAAGAGATCAGACATCAGAGATATTTCATCATGAAGATGACAGGATAGTTCTAATGACAAGGACTACAGATCTGAACTCAGGTGAAGGAACACTTCTCAGTCCTCATACTTCTGATTCACCATGCTGCATTCAACCATGCTGCGTCCATCACTATGCTTATCCATGCCTTTGAACAACAGTATTTAACACGTTGTTACAATGATTTCCATGTTGCTTATTTACGCTGATATATGTCTCCTTTATGTTGCGGCTAGGCTTCATTTGCAATGTATAGAAGCTCCCTTAGATAGTTGTAGTTGTGACAGCGGATAAGGGCACCTTCAAGTCTGAGATTAGGGCCTCTTCTAGGCCTCCTTACTACGACTTAGGATAGCGTATGAGTAGCATATAGAAGTCCTGTCCTAGCTGCGTATATACATCCTTCTTGACCAAGACATCAATCCCTTATTCTGCAAATGTTGAGATCACCATCATCACTGCATATGACAATACCCTATCATTGTTGATGTACATTCACATTAGTGCCACTGAGATCAAATTTGTGAGATCATCTTTCATACCACCATTCAAAGAGTTGTATCGAGATCAGGACTCATGATCCTATAACTATCATAAGATTGTATATCACAAAGATCATTCCTTGATATCAATGTATACAGTGATCATATGTGGCATCTAACTTGAACGTTAATATCATTACAGATTTGAATGCCGAGATGATATATGAAAAGATCTTCTACATAGTGATGCTAAGAATGTAGCCCTACTTCATTGTTGTTCATTATTCTGAGACTGCTATAGGAAAGAGAATGTCGAGGTTATCAGCGGCAAATCCAAACCTTTATCCGCGGTTGCTTCTGAGATTGAATACCCTTCATTGTAATGTCGAGGTTGTCATGATTATGCCGAGAATGTATACCGAGACTGACTGCGTGTTATATCATTACAGAGTGCTGTGCGTATAACGCATATATATACAATGGATTGCCTGACTGCATGTTATATCATTACAGAGAGTTGCGTGTTATATCATTATAGAGTGTTGTGCGTATAATGCATATATATACAATGGATTGCCTGACTGCATGTTATATCATTACAGAGAGCTGCGTGTTATATCATTTCAGAGAGCTGTGCGTATAACACATATATATACAATGGATTTCCTGACTGCATGTTATATCATTACAGAGTGTTGCGTGTATACCTGAGTGTGAAAGCTGTGCGTGTATCTATATTGACTGCGTTGAATTCGGATGTCATCACATTCATTGTCTTGTCTTCATGCTGTGCGTGTATATATATTGACTGCGTTCATTTGTTACCCTTAAGATGCGAGCCACATTGGGATCTTCATCTTGAATCTCATCCGCAGCATGAAGAATTCTGTCGATATTAGTGGTTCTCCCAAGAGATGATGGAACGCTAGCAATAAGCCCCACAGTGGGTGCTCTGCACCCGGCCAAACCCCGCTATGGAGCTGCTCGCGCTGCAACATTGCTCGAACCAGACACTCCCAGTTCTTCTCAACCCTCGCCATGGCTGCAAAAACCGGGATGCCCTAGGGCATGGCAAGCGAAGATCCGGAACCAAAATTCTGCCTCACAGAATCACGCTAGACAAGGAAGAGAGCAGCTAACAGAGTAGATTCAATCCCCGCGATGGAATTCGATGAAGGGTTTGCACGTTTGCCCTAGTATTATCAGAACTGTCGATGCTGAAAACGCACAACGAAGTCTGGGTCAGGTTCTATTAATTAAATATCTTGAAGCACTAAAGATCAGTTCAATTTCAGATAAAGAATGAAACTATGGAAGATACCGAGAGCATCATAGGAAATACTCTTAGCATTTTCCCCTTCTCCAAAAACCCAGACGTGGAGAGGAGATCACCTAAAGAGTGTGTCTAAATGACATCAAATCCTCTTATATTTATATACTAAAATGAGGGTGATGAATAGACACGACGGTTGGGCTTCTAGAGCCTACATAAGAGCTGGTCGGCTTAATAATAATTACAGAAACAAAATAAATTCATATCTCCATGAATACTTATCGAAATTGAATGATCTTTGGATCAATCCTACACCTCTCGACGAGAGGGATCCAATAAAAATATCAGCTACCATAAATAAGCCGACCCACATGGAGTTTGGCCCTAGTTTCCAATTTAACACTCCCTCTCAACTAGGGAGAACTCCATCCGCTGATCCATATGTACGACTGTACTATCTCTGCCATTAGTGCCTTGCACTACTCTGCCCAACTCTGCTCAACTATGCTGGCTCTGCTGGCTCTGCTAGCTCTGCTCTACTCAGCTCTGCTGGCCTTGGTAGCTTTGCTGGCTCTGCTAGCTCTGCTCTGCTCAGCTCTGCTGGCCTTGGTAACTCTGCTGGCTCTACTAGCTCTGCTCTGCTCAGCTCTGC
The DNA here is from genome assembly GCA_031772625.1 of Pinus tabuliformis. Classification (NCBI taxonomy): domain Eukaryota; kingdom Viridiplantae; phylum Streptophyta; class Pinopsida; order Pinales; family Pinaceae; genus Pinus; species Pinus tabuliformis. Next base: position 261,078,129 of record CM062807.1, on the reverse strand, counting down.
TGGCTCTGCTCAGCTCTGCTGGCTCTACTGAACTATGAAGAAGAAGAATTGATCGAGAATGAGTCATATCATTCTCCACTAACCCGAAGTTAGTCTCAGAGTGCGTACCACTGGTCCCAAACCAGTCTCAACCGACCCGAAGTCAGCATCATAGTATGTACGACTCTTACTGGTCCCAGACCAGTACTGCACTGACACGAAGTCAGTCTCGGAGTATGTACCACTGGTCCCAGACCAGTCTCAGTCGACCCAAAGTCAGCGTCATAGTATGTACAGCTCCTACCACTGGTCCCAGACTAGTATCATTGATCCCAGATCAATGGAGGTCATCCTAGCATAGGGAGTACGGTAGATACAACGATGTGTCCATCGGTACTACTATGGTCCCTAACTTCATTTCCCTACTCATTGATCAGATGAGAGGTACTTCCCATGAGTCCCAAACTGCATGGGTAGGATGCCTCGACAGGAGAACTTAATCAATCCTGTCCTCACAGGAGAACACATCAATCCTGCTACAATCGCCATGGAGAACACATCAATCCAGGCCTCACAGGAGAACACATCAATCCTGCTACAATCTCCATGGGGAACACATCAATCCAGGCCTCACAGGAGAACACATCAATCCTGCTACAATCGCCATGGAGAACACATCAATCCAGGCCTCACAGGAGAACTAATCATCCTGCTACACAAGAGAGCCTATCATCTTGTCCCACAAGAGACAGAATCATCTTGTTCCAGTACGCACCACCAGGGGAGGGTGAGTCACCCTGTGGTCGTATGTTGCTCTAGTAGATTTTGTGAGCCCCACAGAGCTCCTAGAGCTCAATGTATGCAACATGCAGGACCCTTTTACAAAGGTCTCTTGATGACTCCAAGTCATTCGGGAAAATCACAAATTTGATCTTTCCCCCAGGGCTTTAGCGACCTATATATCATCTCAGTGCGATGGAGCCTCCTTTCTCATCGACTTTCCATATCCCAGATAAGGCAGTATCTGATTTCTGTCCGCTAGAGCAATTGTCGAATACAGGATTCCTCAATAATCGAAAACAGCTAAGAAATTCCGCAACCATGCAGCTTCATACAAGATCATACTCGTAGCCATGTATTCGGTCTAGGCGATTCTTATAGTGACTGACTTCTGCTTCCTGCATCGAAGCAGAATCCAAAGAGAACCAACACTGAAGAGTGCTCTAGTGATCATCCACACTGCTTGCCCACTCATCATTCGAATAATCATGTGGTTTCATATTTTCGGCAGTGTATCTCAATCCATGAGAGATTGTGCCCTTGAAGATATCTCAGAAGATTCTTGGTACCAATCGAGTGAGGCTGAACCAAATATGAGCTCACCATGCGAACTGCAACACATATGTTTGAACGGAGGTTCTCCAAGAACATCAATGTGAATGAGTTTATGAAACTCAAAGGCATTTCCCAAATCTGGTCCAACATCATTACCATATAACTTCTGAAAGTTAAGATCCTTGAGATAGTCACAAGCTTGCATCTTATCTTCCCACATTCAGAATCCAAATCCCTTTGTCTCCTATAAATGAGAGGGTCTGCACCTGTCAGACATAGGTGACGGTACGAGAGGTTTATCATCCACAACCTTCGAGTAAAGGTTTGGATCGGTTTCACTCCTTAGTGAATCTCAGCGGCATTAGACAGCTATCAATCCTCTCATATTATGCCTGAGGTGTTTTTCTTCAAGCCATAGAGGGATTTCTTCCACCTGTATACATGAGATTCCTTGATCATGATTCTCAGACTCCTCGGGTTGTTCCAAACCTGTGAACCTGCTGCATGAGGGGAATGGTACCCTTATAATATTTTCCTTTGGTACATTTCAGACATGTACCTTCATGCTTCCTTTTGAATTCAGGCATCCAAGTCACCATCTGACTCACAAACCTCCAGTGCTGAGTCAATGGACATGGTCCCCAGTGGACTTCTTGCAACTTGATACAACCCTGAACTCAAAAACATCTATGAAATATTTTCAAACACGTACCTTTCCATCGATAAATTCCATCCTGTAACCTTTGACTTCCATTTCTGAGATGGACATCAGGTTCTTCATGTGATCGGGTACATAAAAGATATTTTGGGGTTCCTTGCTTTCGTGGAAGAGTCGACCATTGTCTTTGATGACCCACATCTCTGTCATTCGGGCACTCCTTCACATAAGGGCCGAACTCATAACCAAGACATCTATCTTTCCTTATTACCCTTAGATCTGAACTTCCCAATGAAGTGATGCCATCAGAAGTTTGCTACGCCATTCTAATAACATTCTCTGCTTCAAATTCACCCTAGGTGAATTATGAGGAACCCATTGATCCTTTTGTCTTGTCCCAACTGTCTTTGGTGATTGATTTTTTCACTCCTGCTTGGGCATTGTCTTCACCTCAGCTCTGATACCATGTTAAGTTTTGGGTATGTTCTATGCTGGAGCAATTTATTTAATTTCTTTTCCATATTAGCAATCACATCAGTATAAAGTAAACTACAGATAGAACATGAATATAAATCACAGAAGACAAGCCAAGGCAAGAGGACACAAGATATGGCGCAAGCCAGGGACAAACCCCACAATGTGTGGGGAAACCCTTGATCAATTCTTCTTTTATCTTCAAAGTTCAGCAGAGAGAGATGGTACAAATACATTTGAAGTCAACACTTTGGCTTGCCAAAATAAGAGATCAAACATCAGAGATATTTCATCATGAAGATGATAGGATAGTTCTGATGACAAGGACTACAGATCTGAACTCAGGTGAAGGCACACTTCTCAGTCCTCATACTTTTGATTCACCATGCTGCATTCAACCATGCTGTGTCCATCACTATGCTTATCCATGCCTTAGAACAACAGTATTTAACACGTTGTTACAATGATTTCCATGCTTCTCCTTTACGTTGATATATGTCTCCTTTATGTTGCAGCTAGGCTTCATTTGCAACGTATAGAAGCTCCCTTAGATAGTTGTAGTTGTGACAGCGGATAAGGGCACCTTCAAGTCTGAGATTAGGGCCTCTTCTAGGCCTCCTTACTGCGGCTTAGGACAGCATATGAGTAGCATATAGAAGGCCTGTCCTAGCTACGTATATACATCCTTCTTGACCAAGACATCAATCCCTTATTCTGCAAATGTTGAGATCACCATCATCACTGCGTATGACAATACCCTATCATTGTTGATGTACATTCACATTAGTGCCACTGAGATCAAATTTGTGAGATCATCTTTCATACCACCATTCAAAGAGTTGTATCGAGATCAGGACTCATGATCCTATAACTATCATAAGATTGTATATCACAAAGATCATTCCTTGATATCAATATATACAGTGATCATATGTGGCATCTAACTTGAACGTTAATATCATTACAGATTTGAATGCCGAGATGATATATGAAAAGATCTTCTACATAGTGATGCTAAGAATGTAGCCCTACTTCATTGTTGTTCATTATTCCGAGACTGCTACAGGAAAGAGAATGTCGAGGTTATCAGCGGCAAATCCAAACCTTTATCCGCGGTTGCTTCTGAGATTGAATACCCTTCATTGTAATGTCGAGGTTGTCATGATTATGCCGAGAATGTATACCGAGACTGACTGCGTGTTATATCATTACAGAGTGCTGTGCGTATAACGCATATATATACAATGGATTGCCTGACTGCATGTTATATCATTACAGAGAGCTGCGTGTTATATCATTACAGAGTGCTGTGCGTATAACGCATATATATACAATGGATTGCCTGACTGCATGTTATATCATTACAGAGAGCTCCGTGTTATATCATTTCAGAGAGCTGTGCGTATAACGCATATATATACAATGGATTGCGTGACTGCATGTTATATCATTACAGAGTGCTACGTGTATACCTGAGTGTGAAAGCTTTGTGTGTATCTATATTGACTGCGTTGAATTCGGATGTCATCACGTTCATTGGCTTGTCTTCATGCTGTGCGTGTATATATATTGACTACGTTCATTTGTTACCCTTAAGATGCGAGCCACATTGGGATCTTCATCTTGAATCTCATCCGCAGGATGAAGAATGCTGTCGATATTAGTGGTTCTCCCAAGAGACGATGGAATGCTAGCAATAAGCCCCGCAGTGGGTGCTCTGCCACCCGGCCGGACCCCGCTACGGAGATGCTCGCGCTGCAACGTTGCTCGAACCAGACACTCCCAGTTCTTCTCAACCCTCGCCATGGCTGCAAAAACCGGGACGCCCTAGGGCATGGCAAGCGAAGATCCGGAACCAGAATTCAGCCTCATAGAATCATGCTAGACAAGGAACAGAGCAGCTAACAGAGTAGATTCAATCCCCGCGATGGAATTCGATGAAGGGTTTGCACGTTTGCCCCAGTATTATCAGAACTGTCGATGCAGAAAACGCACAACGAAGTCTGGGTCAGGTTCTATTAATTAAATATCTTGAAGCACTAAAGATCAGTTCAGTTTCAGATAAAGAATGAAACTATGGAAGATACCGAGAGCATCATAGGAAATACTCTTAGCGTTTTCCCCTTCTCCAAAAACCCAGACGTGGAGAGGAGATCACCTAAAGAGTGTGTCTAAATGACATCAAATCCTCTTATATTTATACTAAAATGAGGGTGATGAATAGACACGACGGTTGGGCTTCTAGAGCCTACATAAGAGCTGGTCGGCTTAATAATAATTACATAAACAAAATAAATTCATATCTCCATGAATACTTATCGGAATCGGATGATATTTGGATCAATCCTACACCTCTCGACGAGAGGGATCCAATAAAAATATCAGCTGCCATAAATAAGCCAACCCACATGGAGTTTGGCCCTAGTTGCCAATTTAACATAAGTCGATGATCAAGGAGGCTCCATCACACTGAGATGATGTACAGGACAGAGCCCTGAGGAAATATCAAATTTGTGATTTTCCCGAACTACTTGGAGTCGTCGAGAGACCTTTGTAAAAGGGTCCTGCATGCTGCATACATTGAGCTCTAGGAGCTTTGGGGGGCTTTCAGTTCTATTGGAGCAACATACGACCACAGGGTGACTCACCCTCCCTTGGTGATGTGCACTGAAACAAGATGATTCGCTCTCTTGTTGGACAAGATGATTCGCTCTCTTGTGGGACAAGATGATTCGCTCTCTTGTGGGACAAGATGATTCGCTCTCTTGTGTAGCAGGATTGATGTGTTCTCCTGTGAGGCCTGGATTGATGTGTTCTCCATGGCGATTGTAGCAGGATTGATGTGTTCTCCATGGAGATTGTAGCAGGATTGATGTGTTCTCCTGTGAGGCCTGGATTGATGTGTTCTCCATGGCGATTGTAACAGGATTGATGTGATTCTAGCAGGATTGATGTGTTCTCCTATGAGGCCTGGATTGATGTGTTCTCCATGGCGATTGTAGCAGGATTGATGTGTTCTCCTGTGAGGACAGGATTGATTAAGTTCTCCTGTCGAGGCATCCTACCCATGCAGTCTGGGACTCATGGGAAGTACCTCTCATCTGATCAATGAGCAGGGAAATGAAGTTAGGGACCATAGTAGTACCGATGGACGCATCGTTGTATCTACTGTACTCCCTACGCTAGGATGCCCTCCATTGATCTGGGATCAATGATACTGGTCTGGGACCAATGGTAGGAGTTGTACATGCTATGACGCTGACTTCGGGTCGGCTGAGACTGGTCTGGGACCAGTGGTACATACTCCGAGACTGACTTCGTGTCAGTGCAGTACTGGTCTGGGACCAGTGAGAGTGGTACATACTATGACACTGACTTCGGGTCGGTTGAGACTGGTCTGGGACCAATGGTACACTCTCTGAGACTGCGATACTGGTCTGGGATCAGTGGTAGGAGTGGTACTTACTATGAAGCTGACTTCGGGTCAGTTGAGACTAGTCTAGGACTAGTGGTACGCACTCTGAGTCTGACTTCGGGTCAGTGGAGAATGGTATGAGATATTCTTGATCAATTCTTCTTCTTCATAGTTCAGCAGAGCAGAGCAGAGCCAGCAGAGCAGAGCCAGTAGCACTGAGTAGAGCTGAGTAGAGTAGAGCCAGCATAGCTGAGCAGAGCAGAGCTAGCAGAGCCAGCAGAGTTGAGCAGAGCCAGCAGAGCAGAGCCAGCAGCACTGAGTAGAGCTGAGTAGAGCAGAGCCAGCATAGATGAGCAGAGCAGAGCTAGCAGAGCCAGCAGAGTTGAGCAGAGCCAGCAGCGTTGAGTAGAGTTGAGCAGAGCAGAGCCAGCATAGCTGAGCAGAGCAGAGCTAACAGAGCCAGCAGAGTTGAGCAGAGCCAACAGAGCTGAGCAAGAGTAGAGTAGAGCCAGCAGAGCTGAGCAGAGCAAAGCAAAGCCAGCAGGGTTGAGCAGAGTTGGGCAGAACAGTGCAAGGCACTGATGGCAGAGATAGTACAGTCAGACTTATGGATCAATGGATGGAGTTCTCCCTAGTTGAGAGGGAGTGTTAAATTGGAAACTAGGGCCAAACTCCATTTGGGTCGGCTTATTTATGGCAACTGATATTTTTATTGGATCCCTCTCATTGAGAGGTGTAGGATTGATCCAAAGATCATCCGATTCCGATAAGTGTTTATGGAGATATGAATTTATTTTTTTTATGTAATTATTATCAAGCCGACCAGCTCTTATGTAGGCTCTAGAAGCCCAACTGACGTGTCTATTCATCACCCTCATTTTAGTATAAATATAAGAGTATTTGATGTCATTTAGACACACTCTTTAAGTGATCTCCTCTCCACGTCTTGGGTTTTTGGAGAAGGAGAAACGTTAAAGAGTACGTTGGGCCAAGTATGATGCCCTCGATTATATGCAGATGATGCCCTAACCTACATGCTGTTCAAGAAGCCCTAACACTTCTGAACGTAGTCCTATAATGGAGTCTCCTAATCGCAGTAAGGGAAGACATTCTTACGCTGTTCATGGAAACCTATACACAGTTCATGATGAGGATTTTATGCAGATCATGAAGACTTCTTATATGCAAATCATGGAGACCTTATACGCTGTACATACACACTGTTCATAGTGAATGATATATGATGTGGATATGCTATAGTGTTATACGCTGGTTTCACGCAGTCATAACAAATATGTTTATGCAGTCATGGGAGATATTCACATAGTCATTGTTCACGCCGTCATCGGAGATATTCATGTAGTCAATATTCACACTGTACATGTTGACACTATTACACAGATCAATGAGTCTCATATGCGTTGTACATGATAACACTAATATTCAGATAAATGAGAATGCAGTCAAAAGAAAGACCTGTTCACAGGAAACCTGTTCACGCTGTTATAAAGAGACCTTAACACTGCCTGAAGGAGTCCTATAGCCACAAAGGCAGAAGTCACCTAGGCTGCAGTTAATGAGGGTTCCTATGCTACCCTAGCCGCAGTACTCAAGGGAGATCTAATCCGCAGAAAAGGGAGATCCTTACACGCTATATAAGGAAACTCACAGCAGCTTGAGGAGGCTCCTAACCGCAGCACTTAGGGTGCCCTAGGATGCTATCAATAAGTGATTTATATGTTGCAGGAGTCACATATGCACAGTCAAAGGGAGGCTTTGATCCGCAGCAAAAGGAAGCATCTAGTCACTGTGCTGACTGCAGTAAAAGAGACCTAAGAAGAGGCTCCTATCTGTTGTCCTAAATGAGCTCTAACATCAGGCCTAGAAGAAACCATTATTCGCTGTAAGGAGAAGCCTTAGCTGCTGTGAGGAGGTCTGGCCACAAGCTAATGGAAGACCTATGAACTGTCTAGAGTCCACAGCTAGAAGGGTTGCTAGGATACAGTCAAACGAAGCTTCATCTCATCAAGAATAGGTATAGTCAGATACAGTCAAACGAAGCTTCATCTCATCAAGAATAGGTATAGTCAGATAGCTGTAGGTGATAGCTCGTTGACTATAGAAGTTAGCACTATGGTAAAGGCTGTTTCAGGTATGAATGCTTGCAAGTGGAAGTCACAGTCATGAGGTAAAACTGTGTGGTGAAGGAGTCTGCACTCAGAATTATCTCAGACCTTGTAATGCTAACTTCAAATGCAGATTGGATGCTAATATCTGAAGCATTGGTGATGAGTATAAATCTTTTTTAAGGACATTTACTTCTGTGTTGCTATGTGCTAGGCCATAGGCCATAGCATCATAGCAAGGATTTCTTAGAGCTGCTCTATTGGACGATTGGGAGATTATGAAGGAAGATTAGTACAGTCTCAGGTGCCCTCATCAGATCAACAGCTCTTCACTGTCAAGGGACATGCTACAGTACTATCATTGGTTGAAGACTGTCATGGCAATTCAGGATTGCATCTCAGAACTGTCATCATTAGTGGAATGGCTATCTTACTACTATTGTCATAAATATCAGTTTTATGTATTTGTACTCTTTCTCTGCTGAAATTTGAAGAACATAAAAGAAGAATTGATCAAGGGTTTCCCCACACATTGTGGGGTTTGTCCCTGGCTTGCGCCATATCTTGTGTCCTCTTGTCTTGGCTTGTCTTGTGCATATTATATTTATGTTCTATCTGCAGTTTATCGTAATGCTGATGTGATTGCTAACTGTGAAAATTTAAATAAATTGCTCTAGAATAGAACATACCTAATCTTAACAATAATGAAAAATCAAGCTGGTAGTCCAGGTTTTGGGATCTAGGGGAAAATATTTGTGTATATTTGTTTTATGTGTTATGTTCTCACCTTTGTTTGTTTTCTGTTCTTTTAGAATTCGTATGCAGGTAATTTTTGTACGGGGTTAAAACCTACAGGAAGGTATTTTCAAGTGGGTCACCAAGTGTTTCTTCAACTATAGTCTTATGGAGATGACTCTCAAAGAAAAACGCTTCCAAAAATTAGCTCCAAAATTTTTTGGGCCTTATCAGGTGATTCAGGTATTGGATCCATCGCCCACAAACTGGCCTTGCCAACAACTTCAAAAATCCACCCCATTTTCAATGTATCTTGCCTCAATAAAGTCATGGGGCATAATTTCAAGGTCTGTACCATACTTCCTGAATTATATGAGGAAGGTTCTACTTGGCTCCAATCAGAACGGATCTTCGAGCGATGGGAATGACATCTTCATGGCTGCACTATCAGAGAAGTCTTCATCCAGTGGAAAGACACCTTACTACAATATGCAACATGGGAACCAACAACTACTATCTAGAGATTTCCACAACTCCAACATTGAGGATAAGACTTCTTCAGAAGGGGGAGGGCATGTTAAGGTATGACCCTAACCCCTTTATTAATGTAATAGTCTCAAGGCCCCCGATAAGAGACATGATTAGTTAGTTTAATAAATAAATCCCATAAGCGGTTCACCGCATTAATGATGATTGTAAGTGGGTGACCCACATTATAAAAAAGGGACCATAATTAGTTATAATGGGCCATAATTAATAAATAATGTGGTTAACCCACATTATCCAAAGGGACCATAAGTAGTTAGGGTTTTGTATCTCATGAAACTATATATAATTGAAGATAGTAAGGGACGTCTTGTCTTGCATTGTGTAATTGAGCTCTACTCTACTAGAGGTTTCCCCCTCGAAGAGCCAAGTGAAAAATATTGTTGTATATCTTAATATATTTCCATTTTCTACCATCTCATTGTGTTATTATCTATGGTATCTCTAGCATATTTTTCACTTATAATATTTTATGCAGATTAAGAATACTAAACTTTGCGGTGTGTACTCGGGGCCTCAGAGTGAAAGAGAAGGTGGATATGAAAAGGGGGGATTTGCCTCTTTATATAAGGTTTTGGTCACACATGAGGAGATAGGCGCATTAACTGTGTAATCATGGAAAATTCTACGAGATGGAGCGAGGCAGTGCGATGGAGTTCACATGGTTGCAAAGTCACAACCTAGAATGTGGTAGCATAAGTTTCAGCTGTGGGAGAGTTCCCTTAGTTGCAATATCACATATGAGAATGTGATAGATCCTATTGTGATCTATAAATGTGATGTTTGATTAGGGATAATCATGCTCTGGGTGACATGTTGCAATAAATCATTTTTAAATTTTGACCTAATCACATATCTATAATGTAACTCAACAATGCGTTTATTCACAAAATTTTGTGACAAGGATTTTTTGGGAAGATTTAAAGTGAAATAAGACTTAGAAGGGCCTTATGGATATACAAGGTTAGGATAACCATTTAAATTTTTCCTTTGAGTATTTCAAGATAGGGGGATCCAAATTTTTAGAATGTAAAAAATTTGGGGATATGTTGTAGCTACTACAACAATTGGTGATTCATAATAGGACCTCAACATCTCTAATTATGATCTAGGTGGATATTGGTGGCCACCTTCCTATTCCACCTAGACCTCTAGTTGGTTTCATTTATTTCCTTGTTTATTTCAGTGTTTAATATTTTTAGCAATTTTTCAGGTCTTGAACTTTCGGAGCAGTTTTGACCCCCTAAACGGCATTTTTTTGAGGTCTGCAGCAGGCCCATTGCCATAGGCAAGGGCCTACAAACAATCATGCAATACTAGGAGACACATTTACAACAAGGTATCGTACGCACCAAATGGAGATAATATGACCAAATTACGACCCTGAGAAGTTGGTTGCCCAACTAACCCCAATGGGGCCCACACACTCTTGTTGTTACATTTCCTAGGGTTAGGGTTTTGGTTGTTTAGGGGTTTCCCTTATTGATCAATAATAAATAGGCCCTTGAGCCTCTTTGTAACACAATTGAGAGGCATGTAGCCACCACATTTCTTCTCAGAGATAAGCTACCATTGCCCGAGCTAGTTTATTTCCATTTTGTTTGTAAGTGTCTTTTAGTATTTTGATATTAATGAAATGAAGTGTTATTTCTACTGCATCTACGCATTTATGGTTATATCTAGAATTTTTGCATTCATGTTTAAGTTTGGATCAGTGGTATTAGAGAGATCTTCTATTTCTCTATTTTTCTTTGGATCTCCCCAATGAGGTGAGGGTATAAGGCTTTAGGGCTCGAACTGGTTCAACCTTTGCAAGACCAGCCTCACAAACCCCAATGGAGTCTCATGGCAGAAGAAAAGAAATATGAGGGGGTAATCAATCCTTTTAAAATATTTCTCGAGTAAGCTCTCGAGAGATGGAGGAACGCGATGATTGATAAGTTTTTTTAGATCCTCTGACGACTACCCACATGTGACGCATCTTCATCCAGCAACCACTTCGGAGGCACCACTCCTTTTAAGCTACAAGTTACTTTTATATTACCATATTTGAGTTCTAGATAGATGCACACGCCATAGATAAATGGTTGAATTTTTTGGAAGGATATTTTTCAGTTGATGAATTTTTCAATCGAGAAAATATTACTTTTGCACTTCTCAAATCTGCCCCACATGTCAAGGACTAATGAGAAACCTATTGTGAATAGAAGGAAGAGAGGGAATCCTCACTGTTTTAATCGGCACCCACTTAGGATTCTTTCTACGACACCATCAAGGAACAATATTACCCTATTGGGATCTATGAAGATAAATACATAAAGTCGACCACACTATGATAGGGAAGGGACCAATATGTGCTAGAGTTCATAAATGTTTTCCATACCCTCCGCATGAAGTTGGGTATCAAGGATTCTGAGTTGCATTTGGTACTCAAGTACCACAACTGTCTACACAAGTACATCTAGGACGAGATAAACCTTTTGGAAATATCATCACTTAGCATGACATACATATATGCTGTCAAGATTGAGAGGAAGTTTAAACAAAAGAAGCAAGAATTTGGATCTATGAATCTGAAGCAAGGAATAGGTGTCCCTACGCCATAGAAGAAAGGCCAAAACCAAGGGGGGGTGACCCAGGACAACCCGCCGAAGCCGCAAGCAAAGAACAACACCACGAAGAAAAATAAGGACATGGGAAAATGGTGTGAATTCCATAAGAGCTCCACTCACAAAACAAGTGAGTGCCAGGCTAAGCAGTCATTGGTGGCCAATCTAAAGGCTTCCGATTCAGACACATGTTCTAAATCTGAGTCAAAACCCAATAAGTAGATCATTGACATGGAGTCAAGTGCCACTATGACCACCACCAATATCCGTAAGAATGAGCCTGAATATGCAGAGGAGGGGGAATACCTCTTCCACTCACAGATGTGGGTGAAGGGTTCTCCACTATAGGTCATTGTTGATAGCAGGAACCAAAAGAACCTCATTTCAGTAGAGGTCATGAAGTGGCTAGGCCTACCTAAAAAATACATCTGCATTCATACACCATCGAGTGGCTTCACCATTAACGAGATCTCCATGTCATCCAACAGTGTTGCCTTCCCTACAACATCAAGCCCTTCACAAATGAGGTACTGTGTGATGTTGGGCCTCTTGAAGTTCGTGATGTATTATTAGCACAACTATACTTGTGGAAGAAACATGTTATATATGAGTCTAGACAAAACTCTTTGATTATTACTTTGGGCACTAATTTTTATAGGATGCCGGAGGTAGCCCCGCATACCTCCATCTCTTTGATCACTGAAAAGCAATGTATTAAGGTCATTTCCTAGACTAGGAAATTTTTTTCCCTTATTATTCGCCCTTAGGGCAAGAAGAAGGTTGTGGACACGGCTTCTAAATAGGGTTCCTCCACACAACAATAAATGGAAAAGGTCATGGAGGAGTATAGAGACATTTTTTCCTCACCTACATGGGTACCTTTGCATTGTCAGGTCAAGCACTCCATCGATTTGACCCTGGAGGTGCTGCTACCCAATGGACCAATCGATCGAGGCTCTATTATGGAGAATGATGAGATTAAGAAGTAGATTTAGGAGCTATTGTAGAAATGGCACATTAGGCTAAGCTCATCACCCGTGGGAGCCTTATTGTATTGGTACAAAAGAAGGATGGGACCTGGAGACTCTGTATTGATTATCAGGCACTGAAGAAGATCACTGTCCGGAATAGGTACCCAATCACATGGATTAATGACCTTATGGAGCAGCTCAAGGGGGCCAAATATTTAAGCAAGATTGACTTGAAGTTTAGTTATCACATGGTTCCTATCAAACCCTATGATGTATGGAAGACTAGCTTCAAATCCAAGGAGGGCCTTTTTGAATGGTTGGTCATGCCTTTCGGGTTGAAAAATGCCCCCATAACCTTCATAAGAATGATGGAAAACATCTTGCAACCCTTCACCAATTCATTCACGGTGGTGTATTTAGATGACATCTTGATATTTAGCTAGAGTTGGGAAGAGTACCTCCACCATATTCGCCAGGTCCTTCAAACCCTACAACAACACAAGTTGTGTGCCAATTTGGAAAAATTCACCTTTTGTATGACCCAGGTTCAGTATCCGAGGTACATCATTTATGAGAAGGGTGTGCATGTGGACCCAGCTAAGATACAAGTCATTTAGGATTGGTCAGCCCCAACCACTCTAACATAGTTGCTTTATGGGTCTTTCCAATTTCTACTACAGGTTCATGTCAGGGTTCTCTCATAAAACTTGGCCTTTAAGTCAAGTCACTAAGGGTGGAGCGAAAGAAAAGTTTTTTTGGTTTGAAACTCAAGAGAAATATTTTTCTAAGTTGAAGCATCACCTTTGCTCTGCACCAGTGCTCACATTATCAGACCTACAACAACCATTTGAGATTGAGACAGATGCCTCTGATTATGCTATTGGTGTAGTTCTTACTTAGCAGGGGCATCCAATGGCTTACCACATCGAGACACTTTTAGAAATATTGCGAAAGTATCCCAATTATGATGAAGAAATGTATTCATTTGTGTAGGCCTGGCGTCAATGGAAGCATTACATTTTGGGAATGAAATGGTCATCCACATAGACCACCGACCCCTGCAGTTCATATAGAAACAACAAAAATGCAGAATTATCGTCATCAGAAATGGTCCACCTAAATATAATAGTTCCGTTTAAACATTAGGTACAAGAAGGGAAACACCAATAATGTTTCAGACTACCTCAGTCGATGACCAGTCATGGCACTGATCACTGTGCTCGACTCCTTTGGGCACAAGACTTTGGGGTGTAGCATATTTACTAGAGCGATCCAGAATTTGATAGCACATACCAGACACTCCTGGAAGGGAAGAAACTTCAAAATTTTCACCTTTAGGATGCACAGTTATGCCACTTGGGACACATTTGTGTTCCTTCAATTGAGCATGCCAGGATGATTCGGTAGGTGCACTACAGTTGGTTCGCTAGACATTTCTGAGTAGAGATAACAGTAGTGATACTACAAAAGTACTTTTATTGGCTGAAACTTCATCAGGATGTTGGGAAGTACATTAGATCTTGCACATCTTGTGCCATTTCCAGAACAACCATCAAGAAGCAAGGCCTATATACTCCTCTACCTCCTCCTAGTCAACCTTGGGAATCTATCTCCATGGATTACATGTCAGGACTTCCTTCTACTAAGCACGACAGTGACTGTGTTTTCATGGTTGTCAACAGATTCTCTAAGATGGCCATCATGGTGGCTTGCAAGAAGAGTATCAAAATAGAGGCCATTGCTAAGATCTTATTTGAGCGGGTGTGGGTACACTTTGGGATACCACAATCCATTATCTTATATCAGGATAGAAGATTCCTATGTGAATTTTGGTCAAGTCTCTGGTTGACGCTAGATACCAAACTTACTAAGTCCATGACATTCCACCCCCAAACTGATGGCCAAAAATAGGTTGTCAACAGGATGATTGTACAAATACTGCACATGTAAAACGGGAAGAATCCACGCATATGGCATGAAAGCCTCCCCTATGTCCAACACAACTACAATAGATCTCTCCATATCTCAATAGGTCATAGCCCCTTTCAGGTAGGGTTTGGATTTCAACCATTATGTCCCATTGATGTGGACATAGCATTTGAAGCTACTTAGGTAGATTCAGGTCACATCTAGTCTGAAGCCAATAGGGATAATATATTTTTTGAGTATATTCAACACATTCACCAGTAGGTCAATGATATATTGGATAGAGCCAACACTGAGTACAAGCAGCACCATGACCAACATCGATTGCCACACAAGTTCCAGGTGGGCGAAAATTTTTGGCTACATTTATAGAAGGAGTGCCTTGGTAGACCCCACCACAAGCTTTTCCCGCTCCAATATGGGCTATACACCATTACCAAGGCTGTAGGTGACAATGCCTTTGAGCTCAGAATCCCATCGTTCCTTGGTTTGTACCCATTTTCCAATGTAGAATGCCTTCGACCATACTTTCCACCATTGTTGGACACATCCAACATTACAGAACAACTCACACCAATAGAGCTCAACCCAAACTACATGGAACATGCCACAACTAATCAACTCATGGACATGCATATCAAGAACAATTAGCAACACAGTATTCAACTATATTGATTTGTCAAAGTAAGCCAACCCCTTCACCAGGGCAAGTGGTTCACTAGGGACCAAGTTCAACAGAAATTTCCTCACCTCATGGAGGATCCACATGCAATAGGGACCATTGCTTCCTAAGGGGGTGTTAGGGTCATATAATTTATGGGATCAAATGATGATTGAATGTTTTATTTCAGTAGTTCAAATTATAAATAATATTGCATACTGCAAATGATTTCCAAAAAAAAGATATATAAATGAAAATAAAAATTGAAAAGAGGGTATATATATTAAAAAATATAGAAAAGAAAATGATAAAAAAACCCCACAGAAAAGAAAAAAGTGAAAGTGATGCTAGCTGAAGTACCATTGATAGTACAATCATTTTTGGAGAATAAATTCATGAAATTGTGTGCAGCTTGTTAAAAATTCCACATTACTTCCTCTTCATTGAAACATATTATTTAATCATGTTCAATAAAGTTTCAATTTATGTTAATTAGATTAGGATGAATAACTTAGCCAAACAGTGTAATCTTCGCTAATATTAGAATAGTTATATTAGGTGAATAAATTAATCCAACATAATCTAGATTAATGAAATTGGTAGATTACTTTAGTTTTTTGAATAGATGTTTTCATTCCTTTAAAATGGCTAAATAAATGAGGGTTTGCACTCCTAAATGTACCCTAATTATTTTTAATTAAGTCAGTTTACAAGAAAATTGAACTTCTTATCAAAAAGCTAAATGTAGTAGTGTGATTTTTCAAATGTTCAGACCATATTGTAAAAGAAATATATGCGTGATGGGACATTCATTCATTTGCGTTAAACCTCCCACATCTCCCCACTCTCGATCATAATCTGTTTTCCATTCAACGACTCTCAGGCCTTTTTGGTCCCCCCTTCCATGTTTCCCTTTAACGGGGGGTGTCCAAAAAGTAGTTTCCTCCCCGACTGTCCCACCCATACGTGTCACCACCATGGCATTTTGCACCCACCCCCCCCCCTCTCCACCCCCCTCTCAATACCATATAACACTCCTACACGCCTCCGAAAATGGTTTTTCGCTGCTCTTGCCATAATTTGCAGTCCTGGTTACCTCACCCTCCACTTCTGCTCCACCTCCACTCCTCTACTGTCACATATCGCCTTTCCACAAATGGTCCCACTCTGTTTGTGAATCTATAAATCCTCATTCTCTCCCTCAATCACACTCTTTCTACATATTTATACTGTCACAGTGATATCGATCCTTGCTTTCTCTTACCTATGAACTATTTCTCACAAAGAAATTGTATTCAAGCTCTCTTCCCCAATAGTTAATACTCATCCTATGAAAATTTGTTTTTCATCCTCTACAATTTTGTCCTGCTATCACGATGGCCCCAAAAACCAAAACTAATGCCATTATGGTAAACCCCATGTTCCCTCCCTCCATGGATATAGACCACATTCCCTTAGCTGAAAGAGATTATAAAATTAACGAAACACAGTGTGGATTCGACCTCTTCAAATTACACAGTTGGTTTCAGGACACTTACCTCGATCAATCTGATGAGATTATCCTCTGGAAATCTAGACTACCCCTGTTTGTCTTTCCCCAATCCTATTATTTCCCTAAATTCTTGCTCAAGTGCCATGCATATTATCTATCAAGTAAGAGAGCTATCATCTCCCCTAATAGTAAAATCCTTTCCACCATTACCCCTGAGAATATAAACTATATGTTGTAGGTTTGACACAGTGAATCCCTGACCCCCTTTTCCATTGAAGCTCTTAAAGAAATTAACCAAAAGCTCACTTTTCCCCAAAGAGCCGGGATTTTGAATATTCCTTCCAAAGGATTCTCAACTTCCTAAGAAAAACCCCCATTATCCCTCTTTTATTTTTCCCCAAAGAACCAAACAAATCATTTATGTCTTGTCTTCCTTACTTGGGTACTTCTCAGATGAATGTGTAGATGAACCTATTTTAGGCTTTCTATCCACCTTTTCGACAGAAGAAGGACTGTCAGTCATTTTTGAATATGGTCACTTTCTTTCATATGTAATACATGAACAATTCCTTCATTTTTTAATGGAAGGAATGCTTAGATTCTTCCATTCTTATGCATATGTTCATTTTCTTCAAGACAAAACATGTTTCCTTCTGCAGTCCAGAATCTCAATCAGCAAGGTGAACCTTAATCCATAATCTGTTGGACCTTAATTATCAGAAGGAATTCCTAGGAGTATAGTTTCAAATATTTTATAGATCAAATTTTATATCTAGCAACTTGTATGTTGAGTGGCCAGTATATTCCCAGGATCGGTGAGGGCATTCAAAAGGTGTTGCATCTCAATGAGCGAGTGAAGATAAGAGATTGGTATATATACCAGCCATTTAGAAAAATAAGGGTTTATGGCTTTGATATTCCACCCTATAAACTAAAAATTACCTTCATATGAGGACATTTTCCTTGTAGTACATCAGGAAAATAATCCAATCAGACAACAATCATTTTGTGGAAGCCAAGAAGAAGTCCTAGTTCAAAATCAAAACACAGATAGGGCCATTTATCTATAACAGTGGAGCAGCGAGAGAGGAAGAAAACCTCCTTCTAAAACAGATGAATTTTCCCCTTAGCTTCACATGGTCTTATGACCCCTTTGGGGTAATTTCTAAGCTGAGGTTGGAATAGAAGACAACCCCTTATGTGCATACCTAGAGACCAGAGATTGAGAAATACGTGAATCAACAAGATTGGGTAGAGAACAAATTGTAGGAGGCCAAAGATCAAGGACTATCCAGAACCACCTCAGGGACTCCTACCCCAAGAGAGAAGACTAAGAAAATAACAAGAGAGGAGGACTCCCCTTCAGTTACAGAAGTCTCAGCAAAGGAATTCAAGATCCATTCAAATAAAATAAAGACAAGCTCCAAGGTAGATTTCCCACCATTGGATGAAACACGGGTTACTTTTATACTTTTGGTAGCACCACTGAGTATCCATCATCCTCAACCACCAAAGAGAATCCAAATACAACACCTCGTACACCAGAGTCATCTACAAAAGAGAGGTAGCTTGATATATTTCAGAGATACAAATAAATTAAATAGAGAAATGAAGTCTTCCATGATAACATTTATGCTCAATTCAGGAAGAAATATTCCTCAATTCAAGACAAGCTCATTTCGGTTTATGACATAGAGAAAGGGAGAATGCATATGGCATTCTTACAGGAATATTTTCCTCAACCTAAATCAACAACTGATTTCAAACAGACTACATTTGAGTTTGAGGCAAAGGATGTTAATCCTTTGGATCAGATGGAAATGCACAGACAAATAGGAGAGATGGTTTATTCAACCTTCACACAGATTTCCCTTACTGCTTCTAAACTGTAGTTGTCTTTGAACAATGTTCAATCACAACCCAAACTGGAGAAAGCTTCCTCTCTGGCCAAAGACAACAAAATTAAATATTTATAGGAAATGGTGATCAAAGCAGGTTTTGATCCAGCTAATTCAAAAGCCATGGAAGATATTATTAAAAAGAAGAATGCTGACATAACATCCCTGATGAAGCAATTGAAGCTCCCTGCCATTGAAGATCCTCGTGCAAAGGAGTTAGGAGAAATAGAAATACAGAAAGAAGAAATGTTGAAGCTCTTGAGGGAACATAGTGCACATATTAAGGAAATGGAGGCAAAGATGGATAAGTTGATCAAAGAGAAAGACTAGAGTACCCAACTTTCTATGTTTCCTCTTGATGCAGTGCCCATTGCATCCCTACTTCAAACATGCATTCCTACAAGAACTACAATAGTAGGAACATCCTCCTCTGCAGCACCTCTTTCTTTTTTAACTACAGATGATTCAATTAAATTCACTCAATCAATGGAAAACATGTTGATACAAGGAGAAGAAATGAAAAAACTGAGGGAATGTGTAAAAGTCCTAGAGGAACAAAGAAATATATATGAGAATTCTCTCCTGATAGAGATGCCGAACTCCCAGACTCTTTCCCAAAGATTGCAACAAATGGAAAAGTAAACTGCCATGGGTAATACCCTAGCACAGGGTAAATAACACATTTGGAAATGATAGAGGAAGCCATGGTCGAAATCTAGCCATCTATACAGATTATATTTTAGCAGAAGGAATTGCTTGAAAGATCTAGTGAAGATATTGAACAAATCAAAGTACAGTTGGGGAATAAACCCAATGAAGCTACAAAGCTCGTCAAGTTCCTCAATTCCAAAAACAAGTGGGAACTAAAAGAACTCGAGGTTGAGGACAAAATTGAAACCGTACTAGAAGTCAAAAAAGTGTTGACCAAGAGAAATTTGATCAGGCAGCTAGAATAAAAGCATCAAGTTCTGGACATTGGTTGTTGGGAATGGGTTCCCCCAAGGACAATTTTGGGGATAAAAGCCCATGTTTTGGGACAAATTTTATAATAAAGTTGTAAAGTCTCCGCATTTTGTGGTCGCGGAGCATGAAGGTGTCAAGAGTCATAAAGGGTTGTCCGACCTTATTTTGTAAAGTGTAAAGTTGGTTTTAAATATCCACCCATGGTTTGTGGACCATGGGATTGTATAAAAAAGAGCTAAGTAAGTAATATATAATTAGTTGCTAGACAAGTTTTGGAGTCTTGGTAGAGAAGTCTAAGTGTTTCATGTTTTAGCGTAGGTAGAGGCTCTGCAACTGAGTGTGCAGAGGCCTAGGGTGGAAGTTCGCAGTTGAGTGCATGGATTCCTACAGCTATGTGCGCAGGGTGGATAGAATCTGTATTAATATGAAGATATCAATAAAGAGAAGTATTCCACAAATTCTGTGTATTTATTTCTTATTAATGCATCTACTTATATTGCATTTTGGGTATAATTTACAATGTTTATGTGATGCATGAATGTATGTGACTGTATTGGTTAATTGCACGCAAGTAGGAATATCTATTTACGTGATGCTAACTGTGGTTGATTAGTAAGATAAGTAAAACACTTAAGATAACTTGGGAACCTATACAATACGTTGTCATAGCAATGTGAAAGTACCTGGATTGCAAGATAAGGATGTGTGAAGGTCAATCGTACACCTTCGTGGAGGTACTGAAGGGTGGAATAAAGGGTAGATTATCAGAGCCCTAAAGCTTAGTGACCTGCGCAAAAGTAGGAACAATGGGTATAAACTGACATCACAACCATCTCAGGGTGCAGAAACTTGGTTCCAGCATCACCCCATACTACTTCAAGTGTGACTTCGATCCGCGCTCCATGGGCTGATGCTGAAAGCACCAGTAGTGTAGGGATTTGTTTGGCTAACTAACACTGAACCTGGGTCAAGCCCCACCAAGCCAAAAAATGGTTCTGTTGCCAAGACCAGAATCTGCATGAGAGATGTGTGATGTCGTATCACTGTAATCCAACTAAGAAAGAGGTCAAAGGTTGGTTGGATAGAAAAATCCATGATTTCACGGCACAGGAGAACAAAAATCCATGGCTGACAAAGGAACAATGGCTAGATAGGTGTTGGGCATGGAATCCCCCCACAACAGGTTTTGGGGCTCAAAACCCAAGTTTTGGTCAAAGGTTTTGTAAGACTCTGCGAATTGCGGGTGGGGAGTACGAAGTATAGGTTAAAGTCATAGGGTTGTCCCCCCTAAAGTAGTGTAAAATGTAATGTAAAGTCGTATCGGCCTACCCATGGTCTGTAGACCATGGAATTGTATAAATAGAGTGAGGCTCTAAGTTGTAAAGATAGTTGATGATAGAGTAAGTACCGAAGGAATGGTTCGAGCTTAGAGTAGGAATCTAAGTGTATTGGGTCGTACTAGTAGGAAGAGGCTCTGCAGTTATTATAGTGCACGAAGACTAGGATGAAGGAATCACACAACTATGCAAGGACAACCATATAAGGATTTAGGAATCCATTTGATGAGGGAACCTTAGACTTCACTGACTCGAAGAATATCGGGTACGATTGAGGAAGAAAAGCATGTTGAAGGGCGCTGAGATCAAAAGACTGGAAAACACAGTCACGCAAGCATGTCTCATCGATAAACCAAGGATGAAAAGGCAAGATATGAATGGTCATACCACTGCATTAGAAGATTTTCGCTAAGAATTTATGACTCTGCTACCATGGCTGAGACCGCACCTTACCAAACGAAGTAACAAGGGGAGTGCACCACATAAGGTATAACACGCGGTGCCGACTGTTGCAAGGGTAATTGAGGAGTGTCCACAGAATATATTGGAAGGCAAATTGAAGTCTTGCAAAGATGGTGCGACCACCTAACTAGCCATAGGGAGCACATTCTCAGCATTCTAGATAACTAAAAGAGAGTGTGGGACTCTAAAAGAGTCTATTTGGGAACTGCACGATGAAGGAGTTGCACCCAGAATCAACATGGTACAAGGTTCGCGCCTATGCATGGGGGGCTGCACTGCCGTGCGAGTAAACTGGGAAGTAACTGTTGGTGTCACTATTCATGACAATATGTCCAATTTAAGGCTAAAGGGAGCGGGTGGCAGGAAATTAAGACACAAATGAAGAGCTAGATTTGGGACGATCTACCGCCAAGAATGCATTAATGACTCAGAAGTGGGGGGAATGGTCAAATTCAAATTCAAAAGACGCTATAAAACTCCCAAGGCTAGCCACGAGGAAACACTTGTTCATTTGATGTTTGAGCTATTACGAAGAGCATAGAGTGTTGAGTGCTAAGCGGTATTTGAGCCCCCAAGTTCGCAAACAACCACAGACAGTTCGAACAAGATGACAACTACTAGGAGAGGTATGGGTTTTGTAGAGAGTACTGCCGAGGAAGCTGCGCAGAGCCCTACGGTGTAGGTGGGGGATAAACTGGAAATCCCAAAATCACCTCAGACGCTAAGGCCCAATAAGGATAAATAGGCAGTGGGACCAGTCCACATGTCCCCGTGAAATTTGTGGTTTAGTAAACTTTCCATGGAAGAAAAGGGCAAGGCTGTCAACATTGAGATAGATGATGAGGAGGAGGACCTCCAGGCTCTCGTAGATGAGATACAGGCAGATGAAGAAATGAAATAAGACATCCAACTAGTGCGCGCTGTAGCAAAACTACCTGAGTACGTTCCTCCGCAGAAAGGGAAAGCTTAGGTAGCCAAGGATTTGGATGTTTCTAAGAGCACACTCCAAACCTCGCTCCTCCCAGATGGAATTCTGTTTGAGGGCTTGGCCCTGGGCCATGTGCCCACAATGAAATTTGAAGACTGGGACCTTATGGATAGTGAGAAGTTCCCACATTTAGAGACTGAGAACCTCATGAAATAGAGCAAGGAGGGGTCAGTTACATCACTAGAGTCGCAGAAATGGCTGTGCGGTGTGGAGAAGGCCAAACTACTCCACATACTATGGATTCTGCACTTTCACCGCACACCTATCATGATCTTTGTCATCAGGCAGCTACTTTGCCTAGTGCACGATGGGTACTTATGGCTGGAGGAGTCTATTCCCATCACGGCGGAGCTTATCCACAAGATTTCCCAGCTTCCTTGTAAGGGAAAGGACCTCGTGGAGATAGCTAGCAAAAGCGGAGATATGGCGCTCATAGAGGGCATGAAGAAGAAGTACAAATTGGAAAAGAAGAAGATAGGCTATACAATCAGTAGAACTAAAGATAAATGGGTGCATGTAGCAACCCAACTGCTAGCCAGGAAAGTGATGAGAAAGTGCCGCACAGACGAGGTATGAGCACCAGTCATTGAGCTGGCAGAACAATGAGTGGAGGGGGTCCAATTCAACTAGGCCAAATTTCTCTACGAAGAATTCCTAACCAACTGTAAAGAAGCTCAGGAGTAGGGAAAGACCTTCCACTACACGTGGTTGCTCTTGTCTATTTATTAGTGATAGGGGAACTTCCTGAGGGCAGTCAGTTCCCTCATATTGAACAGGAATTGCCAGAGGATGCAAAATATGCATTGCTCTAGGCTACGAAGGACACCACGTGCATCCATGAAACTAAGATCTTTTGGGTGCTCATGGAGGCGAGCGTCCAGATGTGGATTAACAAGAGGCTGCGCCTATCCCCCACAGTGTACAACAGTCTGTAGAGCTTTGTAGACTTCAAGGCAGATATGCACAATGTGTATATCAAGGCGTGTAAGGATCCGACATAGAACTGGACCAAGCTTCCTTTCATCAAAATTGATGATGCCATCTACTCCGTGATCAAATCATGGCCTCCTGAGTGGCGCGCCCCGAATTTGGCAGAGCAGGATAGAAAAATGGCACAAAAGAAGAAGGATGCCACCAAGATGTGTATCAACCTGTTGGCCCAAAAAAGGCTCAATGAACAGTTGGTCGTGGAGGTAAGAGCTACCCACGAGGCAACGAAGGCAGCCGCAGAGCAGGCCAAGGCTACCGAAAAAGTAGCAACAGTAGCACAGGCAATAGTGTCCACCACAACGCAGGGGGAAGAGGGCCCGAACTTATCCACAAGACAAGGAGCAGAGAACACAACGGAAGGCACGGATCTAAGCACTACATCTACATAGTTGAAATGGCCATGTGTTACAGAAAGATCATGCCCATGAAAGGAGGCCAAGGGTTCGAAACTAGACATCGAGCCAATTACATTGACAGAGGGTGACCTCTATGACATTGGTGCCACAGTTTGCGAGGTCACCCAGGAAGTTCTCTAGGAAGCTATGAGGGAGCAACAAAATGTGCTAGGGGCCCTAAGGGCGCAGCTGCAGGAACTTCAGGTGCAGGCTACACAGGAATGAACAGTAGTTGCCTATGACACCACAGGTACATCAGCAGCGGAGCAACTACTACACGCAAAAATGGGCAACACCATAGTGCTGCTGAAAGGAGTGCTAACAGTGGAGGGCGACGAGGACAGAGCCGCAGTAGGCTGGATCAAGGGACTTGGCCTAAATTTGGCTACCCTTCTGCGGGACACATTGTACCAGTTGCAGGGTGACATAACAATAGAGCTACGCACATAGGAAGGCCACGAGATCCAGGTATTGAGTGAGCAAAAGATCAACATTGAACAGCTTAGCCTGCAGCGTGACGAGCTAGTGTCACAGAATTGGAAGATCGTGTAAATAGTACATGAAGCATGCTAGCATGTTCTAGAATTATCCATCGCCGCAGACCTACCAACTGAGATGCAGATCCACTATCTGGCAAGTGGAGTCTGAAGCGCGCATGAGGAAACAACATGAGTGCAGCTAGAGATGAACCTCTAGATTGCTGAGTTGTGGATGAAGGCATAGCCTTCCACTCCTCCGGAAGTCAAAGAACAATGCGTTAGCGTGATTTAGATAGGATTGGCAAAAATTGGAAGGGTGGTGCAAGACTGCACCGGTATGTTGGACCAAGAATTCAATGTCCTCACATCCTTGCAAGAGGACCCCAAAATACAATGCCTAGAAATAGAGGCATGCGAACTGTAGCAATATTATGACAGTGTCAGGGGAACGGCGTAGACAATTTTCCTCACCCAATGGCTAGCTAAGATGCAACAGGTGAGGGCGCTGAAGGAGCAGGTGGATGCTGCAATACAGAAAGATGCCCTTCTTAAAGCATGCATCTAGCCTTGGATTGATGAGGTCTTCATCATTACGGCCGAGATTGAGGGCAAGTTCGTGTAGATGCAGGGACTATATGCGCTAAGACAGACAACAGAACCTCACAATGAAGCAATAGAAGAGCACATGCAGCAGGTCCAACAAATAGCAGAACAGTGCGCCGCGAACCTCTGGGCAATACGGGAACAGTTGGAGGGTCTCTGTGCGAAGATCACCGCACTAGCAAAGTGAATTGGGACAAGTCATGATGATTGTGTTGGGGGCTTGTTGGGCATGGAATCCCCCCACATCAGGTTTTCGGGATCAAAGCCCAAGTTTTGGTCAAATGTTTTGTAAGACTTCGCGAATTACGGGCGCAGAGCACGAAGTAGAGGTTAAAGTCATAGGGTTGTCTGCCCTAAAGTAATGTAATGTAATGTAAAGTCATGTCAGCCTACCCACGGACCAAGGACCATGGGATTATATAAATAGAGCAAGGCTTTAAGTTGTAAATATAGTTGATGATAGAGTAAGTAGCGAAGGAATGGTTCGAGCTTAGAGTAGGATTCTAAGTGTATTGGGTCATAGTAGTAGGAAGAGGCTTTACAACTGAGTGCACAGAGGCCTAGTAGAGTCTGCAGCTGAGTGCATGGACCCCTGTAGTTGAGTGCGTAGGGTGGTGTTGAGTTTGTAAGAAAAATTGAAGATTAATAAAAGAGAAGTTGATTCCTATTTTTATGTATTTGTTGTGCATTATCTTCTTTATGTTTGTATTGGGTTATGCATTGCACACACTGATATGATTGATGAATATGCTGTAATAACCATAACTCTTACACACACAAGTTAAGTAATCAGTTAAGTAGCAAGAGACTTGGGTATTATACGGGTCGCACCTCGAGTAGGGCTGCGCGGAAGCTGCACCGCAGGTTGTGAAGGGATCGCAAGTGCAAGTAGCGAAGGTCAGAGCATGGACCTCCAGAATCCCATCAGACATCCCAAGGGTGTAGAAACTTGGTTCTAGCACCCTCCCATACTACTTCGGGTGAGACCTCAGTTCACACTCAACAGACTGTTGCTGAAAGGGCTAGTAGTACTGGGATTTTCTTGGCTAAAACACCTCCGAACCTGG
This sequence comes from Pinus tabuliformis, assembly GCA_031772625.1. NCBI lineage: Eukaryota > Viridiplantae > Streptophyta > Pinopsida > Pinales > Pinaceae > Pinus > Pinus tabuliformis. The sequence continues at coordinate 261,052,020 of CM062807.1, read as the reverse complement.
GTCAGGCCCATACAAGCCAACAATAGGTACCTGTATATGGAATTCGACGAGATATTTTTTTGTTCCTTTCCAGTTGAGGTATATGAGTGGATCACGAAGCTAGCAGATAGACAAGGAAGGTGGAGACCTTATGGTCCTATTGTTTGGACCCCAAAATTAGTACAGAGACTGGAAGCCTCTGAGGATAAGATCACCAGCACTGTCAATCATTGGCTCGATCGCATCATAGGAGGATTCGTGACTAAATTCACTGTCGATACCTCAGTTAGTTATAGTGAGGTAGAATGACGTTTTTCAAAGGTCCACGAGGTAAGTACTTGAAGTCTTTAAATACCTGGATTAAGATGTTATTGTGCGAAAAATGGGTTATGGAGCTACCTTGGTGTTCGGAGCTACGTGAAGTGGAAAGACTTACAAGAACGAAGGAAGAAAGGGTCTTGAATATAGCCCATTGATTTCCACCCCGTTGGGTGACGAAGGAGTAGAGCAGGCCTCTTTACAAAGTGCAGTTCAATTAATAAAATAGGGATTCTCGTGATTGATGCCTCCACCTACACCACCTCCAACTTCACCACCATCACCTATGACCATCCACACCACCACCACCTCCACCACAGTTCAAAATGGCGAATTCAGTGAAGCTACCTTTGTTTAAGGGCTTGGGAAATGAATACCCAGACCAGTTTTGGTTCATCATGAAAGTTGTATGGGAAGCTCAGGGCATCACAGATGATCACATGAAAAAGGAAACATCAGTTAGTTCTTTGCAGGATCACGTGCTAACTTGGTACATCAAGTACTCTAATGATAACCCAAACACTAGGTTGGCAAAGATCCAGACCGTGTTGAATAAAGAGTTTAGTAGGCCTAAATTTGAGGCACAATCGATTGTGGGGTTCAAGGAAATCACGATGAAACCATGTGAGATGCCTTGGGGATTGGATAAGAGATTGAAGTGTAAAATTTGCAAAGTCAATATGAACTTAATAGATGGACACACCGTGAGTAGTTCGTGGCTTCGCTCCTACCTCACCTAAGGGTTGCGTTGTCACAACAAAAGATTACAACTCAGGCAAAGGCCTTGGAGATTTCCATAAGACTGTATGAAATGCTGATGCAATATCTGAATCTGTGGGTTCAGCAGATCCATGAACAGTTACAAAATCTTTGCCTTGAAATCCAAGGTTTGAAGCAGGATAGGAAAATTCAACCAGAGGTGTGCGAAGAAATATGGTGCCTAAAATGTAAAGGTCAGGGGCATGACAAAGACTACTACCCAGTCTTCACAAACTATATTATAGGAGGAGGATTGATGCCTTTAAGGCTGGAAGCCCAAGTAGGACCTAGCGCGATGCCTGCGATGTGGTGTGTTATATGTCAGATAGCTGGAAAACATATGACGGATAACTACCATTTGCTACAGAAGTTTGTACAAACACTGCAATAACTGTTTTGCAACTTCTGCAGGCCGGTAGGGCATGATGAGCGCAGTTTCCAAAGTTATGAATTAATGATGGACATAACACCCACCTATAGAGTCCAGGCAGAAACACGACCTCTTGACCAAAGCGCTGAGATGGCGCGAATAGGCTTTTAGGGGCGCGGACGAGGTCGAGGTAGAGGAGGACCTAGCAGAGGTCAGGGAAAACTGATTTGTTACAATTGCAGAGGACCAAGGCACTATGCCTGTGAATGTCTTAACCCGACGCGTCTGTCATGCAAATATTGTACTCAGTTTGACCATGAGATGGAGGACTGTCCTACATTGATAGCAAGAATACGCGATAAAGGGGTGCTGCCACCACAACCGAAGCAAAACTTGCAGATGATGAGGCTTGAGCCTTGTGAGGAGGATTCAAATGTGAATATAGTGCTCCGAAGTGGAATTTCAATGGGCGACGATAAGGGGAAACAACCTGAAGATAGCACATGGGTTCACTAAGCTCCAACAAAGGAGGTTAAATTTGATTTGGAGCACGCATGTGAAATGTTCATGGAAGCAAAGAAGAGATTTGCTGAGGTCTCTACCTCAGGGATCAGGAATAAGCCTGATTAGGAAATGGACTCTTCTATGCTTATGATTTTTCTAGATACCTGCATGAAGCTGCTGCGTGATAGCAAGGCAGTGAAGGGGTTACAGGAGCTTATAAATAGATGCGCCAGAAACACTCCGAGTGAACCACACGTGGTACAAAAGATTAGTAAGCATAAAGCAAGGATAGGACTAAGATGAGACTGACCACATAGATAGGAGAATATGAAATAGATCAGGTTGTTTTCCATTTGGGGTCAGACGCGAACATTTTACCAAAGCAAACTTGGGAGTAGATGGGAAGACCCATGTTGCAGTGGTTTTTGATTGGGTTAAGGATGGAAAATCAACAGAAGATCATTCCCATGGGATGGCTGAAAGGAGTAACTATAGATACTGAAGGCATGAGCGCATTGGCTGACTTTGAAGTGATAGAAATTATGGATGACAGCAACCCCTACCCTGAGCTCCTTGGCATTGATTGGGCTACTGACATGAATGGGTTAATCAACCTAAAGAAGCAAAAGATGAAATTTGAAAAGAAATTGCTTCACGTAATAGTCCCCCTTGATCTTGCTGAAGGATCTTGCTATACTGAACCAGTCCACGATTATGAAAGCGATGACGATTTGGACTGCATATATAAGATAACAATGCGAGACTAATATTTGGTGAATTTGATGGTGGATGGATGAATTACATGGGATCAGGAGAGTTCCTACACCTCAGACTCAGATGAAGAATTAGAGTGCTAGCAGAATCATCTAATTGAAGTAACCATGCTGAGCTGCAACATGATGACCCGGTCGTTGCGCTGTGTATTGTCAGAGGTACGAAATCTACCAACGTAGGATGGCTTGAATGATGTAGATGTATTTTTGGATGCATTTGAGAGGGAATTACCAGAGAAGCACCACTTCTAGGCTTTGGACTGGGCACTGCACGATACGCCCACGAGATGGTGGGGTACGCACAAGGGTAGTTTTGACAATTGGCATGAGTGTAGGAGGATGATGAGAACACACTTTGGCAAGCAGAAGGTACAACTGACAGACAAATATGATGGGAAGGATGATCCACGCACACACTTGGTCAAATGAGCTAAGGCGTATGGAGTGAAGCTCCAACTTGAATGGGTGCACCTGTTCTGTCATACCTTGGATGTCATCCCGATGAATTGGTACTTAGAGATAGAGATTTGCCATGACATACATGAATGATATATTCTGCGGGAAGGGTTCATAATGATGTTCAGCTTCGAAGACGATTTTGACTCTATTGACAAAGCGCTAAAAGAAGTTAAAGCAGCAATCTTCAGGATATCGTAGGATCCTTTGGATATGATTCAATCCAATTGGACTACACAGCTAAGCCACACGCTGGAATGCTATAACATGATTGCTAAAGAAGAAGACGAGGATCCATGAAAGATTAATATCCCTGAAACCAAGGGTCACCACAAGGTCGAGGGACCGCAGATCGAGAATCCTGATATAGCCGTGCCATTGAAAACAAAATAGGTAAATATTTGTACGGATTCGGAGGCCAAATTTGCGAAAATTGGAGATTACTGGGATGACATGATGGTAGATAAGGTCATTGAATTGCTTCGTGAATACCAAGATTTTTTTGCTACCAGGTTTATGGAGCTAAAGGGGATAATAGGAGACCTGGGTGTTATGAAGATCACGTTAAATCCCACTCGAAGTCGGTTAAGCAAAGACCTTACCGTCTCAATCTGAAGTATAAGGAGAAGGTCCACTTAGAGCTAGAAAAAATGCTCGTGGTAGGCTTCAATGAGCGTATAGAAGAATCTGACTAGGTAAGCCTAATGGTGGTACAGGAAAAGAAGCAGAAGGATGAAATAAGGATATGCATAGATCTCAGGAAGTTGAATGACGCTTGCGTACATGATCCTTTCCCGACCCCATTCACTGATGAGGTATTGGATAATGTAGGTGGCTGGGAAGCATACTCCTTCACTGATGGGTTCTCTAGATACCATCAGATTAAAATTGCACCTAAAGATAGAAGCAAGACGACCTTTGCGACTGAGTGGGGATGTTTTTAGTACACTATAATTCCTTCCAGATTGAAGAATGCGCCTACGATTTTTTAGTCATTTTTGCATTCAAACAATTCATTCATAAGTTTTTGGAGGTGTACTTTGATAATTGGATTGTGTTTCGGTTGGTGAAATGCCATGTGGCAAGTTTGCGCCTAATATTAGATACCTGTCAAAGGTACCAAATTTCACTCAATTTGAAGAAATGTCTATTTTGTGTGCCTTTTGGGACTCTACTAGGTCATGTGGTTTGTAGACAGGAACTGATGGTAGATCCCAGGAATATCATAGTGATACTTAACTTGGAGGTGCCGAGGAGTGTAAAACAACTGCACGCAACATTATGACATACTGGGTATTACATGAAGTTTATCAAGGGCTATGCCCAGATCACCATGCCTATGGAGAAGTTGTTGAAAAAGGATGTCACATTCTATTGGAACGAGGACTTTTAAAAAATCTTGAATGTATTGAAAGGAAAGATGGTCACCACGCCGATTTTAGTCTTCTCGGATTGGAAGAAGGAGTTTCATGTACATGTAGACGCGTCATGTATAGCACTGGGAGCAATACTGACACAGGATGGTAGAGGAGAATTGGACCATCCTATAGCATTCGCATGCAAGAGGTTATCCAAGGCTGAGAAGAACTATTCCATTACCGAGCGCGAAGGGTTACCCATGGTATACGCGCTGTAGAAGTTTAGACACTATTTGTTGGGTGGACATTTTAAGATGCATACATATCATTCTACGTTGAAATACCTGGTCAATAAGCATGTGTTGGGGGGGAGAATCTGTAGGTGGTTGTTATTGTTCCAGGAATATGATTTTGAGGTTATTGTGAAGCCTAGATAGCTGAACGTGGAACCAAACCATCTATCATGCATAGAAATAGGGGAAGAGCCCACTAATTTGGAGGATGGATTTCTTGACGCATAACTATTAGCAGTGCGCGTCATGAATGGTCACTTTGAAGGCATCATACACTTCATAACAACAAGAACTACCCCGGAAGGTTACACCGTCCAGCAGAAAAAGGAGTTAGTGGTACGTGCGACAAACTTTTTTGTCATTTCTAGACATCTATACAAAATGGGGTCTGATGAAGTATTACAATGATATGTACCGAAGTTTGAAAAGAGTAGTATCCTTGTGGATGCTCATGGGGGCACTGCGGGAGGCCATTATGCAGGGAGAGTGACTGCACAGAAGATTCTACGTGCAACGTTGTGGTGGCCAACCCTCCATCAAGATTCAAAATCTTACTACAAGGTGTGTGATGTGTGTCAAAGGACTAGTAGGCCATTGTGGAGAGATGAGCTTCCTCTAAACCCGTAGGGAATGTTACAACCTTTTGAGAAATGGGCAATAGATTTTGTGGGACCCATTCAGCCCCATGGGAAGAAGTCACAAGTGTGGTACATTATCACCACAACTGAGTATTTGACTCGATGGGTGAAGGCACAGCCTGTGAAGGATTTCATAGGCGCAACTACTGTGAAGTTCCTATTTGAGTATGTACTGACATGATTTTGCTGTCCTAAGATTTTGATGAGTGATCGTGGTACGCACTTTCTGAATGAAACGATCAGAACGCTGACAGAGGAATTTCAGGTATATCACCAGAAAAGCATGCCTTATCACCCACAGGGTAATGGGATGGTGGAAGAATTCAATAAGGTACTGGAGAATGTGCTAACCAAGGTCTACAATGCTCAGTGAAGTGATTGGGACCTGTGCATACCCAGATTACTATGGGCCTATCAGACAACATGCAAAAAGTGACTTGACATACCCCCTTTAGGCTTGTATATGGTGTTGAAGCAGTGATACCCATGGAATATATTGTGCCTAGTCTATGCATAGTGGAAATCATGGGTATGATGTATCGCAAAGCCCTAGAAGAGAGGCTTGCACAGCTAGCTGGGCTTGAGGAAGAGAGATTTTTAGTTGGATTTCACCAACAGGTCCAAAAGCACTGCGAAAAAGAATGGCATGATCGACACATTAAGATGCACACCTTTAAGGTAAATGATCTGGTTTTGTTATATGACAACAAGTTTGATAAATTTATAGGGAAATTCAGAATGCACTAGTCAGCGCCATATGTCATTAAGGAGATTACCGATGGTGGAGCAGTTCAGTTGGTTAAATTGAATGGAGATCCCTTCCCATGAAAGGTGAATGGTAGCCGATTGAAGCCATACACTGGTGATTTTGCCAGGTGATTATATGAGGGTAGCATAGTATTAGCACTCTAGGCAACTGAAAGGAGGCGTGAGACTATAAACTACACTACTTAGGTTGGGGAACTGCGCGATTGGAGGATTGTGAAGGACGAAGAAATGTCACAGGGTTTGCAACAGTGCGAAGAGAGCTGCACTACCCAAGGAGAAATCATGAATGTTAGCTAGAAAGTGATCGTTAAAGTCATTGTTCATGATTTGACGGTAAGACTACGGCCAAATGGAGTGGGCGGCCAGCATTTAAGATAAAATTTATGGGTAAGATCCTTGGAAATATTTCGCCAATTCGGTATTAAAGAAATGATTTTGGGGAGAACGCTCGGCTTTGAACTTGAAAGTGGCTATAAATTACAAGTGGCTACCCAACGAGAAACACTTGGCATTTGGAAAATTGAGTTGTTGAGCTATCAAGCACACATAAACCGTGAAAACTATGAAGCTTTGCTAGAAAGTTTGGTATTCTAGACGTTGCCATAGGAGACATAAGATTTGTTGCATAGTATCATGTCGACACCTATAGAAGCTATGAGCACTGAAGTAGTGACAACTGAGGGGGCTGTTCCGGAGGTTGTTAGGGAGGCAGAGGGAGCTGCTATAGAGGTTATAGATGTCTTAGCTAAAGTTCCAAAATCACCACAGGCAACTAGACCGAAGCCAACCCCAACCAAGGAGAGTGCGAAGGATAAGAAGGGAAAGCACACTGCGATAGCGCTGTGCATGTCACCTAGAAGAAACCTAGAGAAGGACAAGCCCACCACACGGGAAAAGGGCAAAACTATTAACGTGGAGCCAAAGGAGGAATAAATTGAGGACATCCCTATGGATGATGAGGATTTGGGGGTAGAATTGGAGGAAGTTGAAGTCTAGGGTTCTAACCCTATCACTAAGTTGCCCAAGTACATCCCTCCATGTAAGGGCAAGACCAAGGTGCCTAACGACATTGATGAGAGGAAGGTTTCCTTGAACTCCCCATTGCTGTCGTACGAGATTTTATTTGAAGGACTGTGCTTGGGGTGGGTTCCTCTGTTAAAACTAGAAGATTGGGACTTAGCTGACCATGAGAAGTTCCTGCACTTGGCGACATAGTAGAATGCACCACGTTGTTGACACAACCACCATGATGACTACCTTAGAACAACGGAAGTGTCTTAGGGGAGTAGACAAGGTAGGTCTGCTCAACCTGCTATGGATGTCACACTACAACCAAACCCCCATTACAGTATTGGTCATCAAGAAGCTTCTATGCTTGGTGCACGATGGGTTCCTGTGGCTGGAGGAGCAAATACCCATCACTGACAGATTGATCCATAGGATCACGCGACTGCCCTACATAGGGGAAAATCCAGCCATGATTTTTGGCAGAAAAGGTGGCGAGTAGACCCTCGTAGAGGCCATGAAGGAGAAATAAAAGCTTGTGAAGAAGTCATGAGGCTATGCCATCTCGAGTATCTATGACCCTGCAGTCAAGGTGGCCGCACAGATTTTGGCAGGAAGGTTATGAGGAAGTGTCACACAGATGAAGTTCCGACACCAGTCATCACGCTAGCAGCTCAATGCGCTGAAGGAGTCTAGTTTAATGGACGCACTATCTCTGCGGGTAGTTCCTTATGAACTACTGCGAGGCATAGGAGCTCAACAAGAACTTCCACTATGCATGGATCTTGTTGTCTATCGTGCTGGTAGCACAGGAGTTGTCAGAAGACATTCAATTCCTGTCGGTCACGTTGGACCTGCCAGAAGTAGTGAAGTACGCTTTGCTGTGGGTGACCAAGGATGCTCAGTGCATCAAGGATAGCAAGATATTCTAGATCTTGATGGAAATGAAGATCCACATGGATATCAATCGCAAACCGTGGTTGTCACCTATGGTGTTTGCTAACCTGCAGGGGTGTTCGGAGTTCAAGATAGACTTTCACCATGTGTCGATCAGGACATGGAAGGACCCTGCACAGACATGGTATGACTTGCCTTAGTTGGAAATGGATGATTCAATTGATGTAGTACTTGATCGCTGGCTGGAAGAGTGGCGCACAACCTCAGACTTGCCATTGGGGTTGAGCAAGTCCACCATGCAGCAAAAAAGGAGGAGGCCAAGCTTAAGATGATGTAGCTGTCTGAGAAGAGGAAGAAGGAGGTCACTGACAAGGCCTAGGCAGAGCATGATTCCACCCAGCAAATGGAAAATAAGATAGGTGAAACAAAGCATGGCTCTGACAAAGCAGCGAGATCGCCTTCGCTCGAAACAGAGGAAGAAATAGACGAGAAAATGGAGCATCATGAAGTGGACCCGCAAACGACGTCGGACCACATCAAGCATCTAACAAAATAATAAAAAGTGGGGTCGAGGAAGAAATCCAAGGCCAGTAAGGAATTTATGGACCCAATCACCCTCACAAAAGGAGATTCGCATGACGTTGGAGACACGGTGTGGGATGTAACCATGGAGGCACTACAGTAGTTTGAGCAACAACAAAAACTACTATTGGGGCCATACTGACAGGTTTGCAAGAGTTCCAAACCCGTGCATCATAGGCTGGCACAGTGTCCACTAGCCTCACTATCAGTACTTTAGAAGCTGCCAAGATGCTATGTGTAAAGGTCTCCCGTGCGATAATACTGTCGGATGGAGCACTGACCACAGAAAAGGAAGCTGACAGGCCCACTGTCAGCACCCTCAAGGGAGTGGGGTTGAACTTCGCATCGCTCCCTGGCAAAGCGCTCCACCTATTGTAGGATGGAGTGATCACGAAGTTGATGGCCAACGAACACTGCGCTTTGTAGGTGATCAGTGAACAGAAGATTAATAATGAATAGATGGCCCTACAACGAGACTCTATCATTGCCACCATGACCAAGGTAACCGACTGAAACAAGCACATAGTTCAGGTCATGAAGGAGGCATGCCGAGTGGTCCTAGATTTGGCCATTCCTAAGGAAGAACTGGTCTAGGTGCGTGTTCACAATCTTTCTATAGGGGTGTGCGATTCTGTTACAAATCCATTTGGGAACATCAAATCCCAACATTTAGATCAATGTTTTAGGGCTCATCAAACCCTAAATTCAGTCGTTCCATGCCCTAAACAAGTCACCCCTTTGAATGCCTCCTTCTCAGACAGTTTCATGACTTGAAGACATCTAAAAATTGGCTCTAGATTGACCAGTGTAGGTAAGCCCTTATGGAGGTGCACTATAGAGAAGTTAAGTCCACTACCAGGGTGCTCTGCAGAGCACTTAGGCTTCCTTTCACTTGCGCTAGGCGAGAATGAGTGAAATTCACATAGGGTTTGGGGAATATTCTTATCTTTTGGAATCATCTAGAAGTTTCCTTGTCTTATCAACTCCCATGAGCTCGAAAATGGATGAGTAATGAGTTAAGGAGAATCCTATCCTCTTATCCCTTCCTCCATGGAACTAATTCTAAGTATGGAAGGCCATTCAATGTCACCATTAATGAAAAAACCTCCTTCATCTTCCTATAAATTGACCACTCATCTAAGTGATCAGGGGCTGGATTATGTTGAATTGTAAGGAGATAATGCTGCTATGAGACTTGACTTTGGAGCAAATGATGTGAAGCCACAAGCTTGTATTACTTTTGATGTGATGTGGATGGGATCCAAGCTAGAGGAATGACTCTGAATCAGACACTGATGGTTGTAATTCCTTCCTCTATCTAATAAAGTGTTTGAACCTTTTTTCATATGTTGTGTTCTTTCATAATGCTTATATGTATGAATTGCTTCTGATTCCTTTCATCTATATTCAATGAATCGTATGCTTTGATTGGTTTTTGTATTCTATTATGTTTACAGGGTACTTCTCAAGCGGATTATGTACGGGAAGGAGTGATGGAATCGATACAAGGGAGGCAAGAGGAAAGCAGAGCTATAGGTAGGCCTTCTATCTTCTCATCTTATCTATTGTTTATAGGAAAAGGTTAAAACACTTTAAACTATTGTTTTGGGCACAACTACTTGTCTAGTGAATTAGTTTTTATCCGTAGATGATAAATTCTCCAAACAAATTGGCGACTCCACTGGGGATCGAACCATGAATTGACTGACTCAAATCAACTGTCGGACAAACCCACTCTCTCTGAAAGTGAATCCTATGAGTCTATACCTAACCCAAATCAACAGGTTGAGGAAACAGTTGACTCGATTTCACCTTCAGCCAATCATACCTTTCTCGAAGAGATTGAATATGATACCACTCAGGTTTTTCTTGTTTCTTCAAATTCTAATGAGTTTGGGGGCAATCCTCCTGTTCCATAAATACAGGAGGAAAATCTTCCTGCTCTCGTAACTCAAGGGGTTAATTCTCCTATTCTTACAGTACCCCCTCCAAGTAGTCTAGTCACTTCCTTTGATTAGAATCGACTGGCAGGATTCCATCTTCCTTCTTATGTGCCTTTCTAGATCATAGTACAGGTTTGTAATATGATTGTATCTGGCACTATTATAGATAAAGGTGCATCAATGAGTATACTTTCCTCAACTGCTTGGCAAGTGCTCGGTTCGCCACTGCTTGTGCCTGTTACCCAAAATCTGTTGGCTTTTAACAAAGGAACCAGTCAACCATTAGGGATCCTTCCTCAGTTGCTTATTACTTTCGGAAGAAAAATCATTTATCTAAACATGATGGTAGTCCTAGGCCCCTTAGATTACAATTTACTTCTAGGGCGTGACTATGTTTATGACATGGGAGCTATTGTTTCTACACTCTTTCGAGTAATTTGTTTCCCACATGAAGGCATAATTGTCACCATTGACCAGCTTTCATTTCCCGGTCCAAATATGGCTTCCATTCAACCATCTTCCCTAAATGGTCCTTTTTACCAATGGTATAATCCCCGCTATGGGTTAATTATGTGGCAACCTATTCCATATCCACATCAGCTGACGATCAATTCAGTGATGTTGTGCATCATGTACTAGGGGCATTGGAACCAGATCTCTCCTTCATGACCTCTTATGAGTTGTGATTCAAGGAAAACGAGGATAGTTCGTTGTCTTGTGTCAACCTTGTTAAAAAATGAAACAAGGAATATGAGGATAGTTCCTTGTCTTGTGTCAACCTCATTAAAAATTGAAACCAAGGAATATGAGGATAGTTTCTTGTCTTGTGTCAACCTCATTAAAAAATGAAACCAAGGAATATGAGGATAGTTCCTTATCTTGTGTCAGCCTCATTAAAAAATGAAACAAGGATCTGAGGATAGTTCCTAGTCTTGTGTCAACCTCGTTAAAAAATGAAACAGGACCTTGAGGATTGTTATTTTACTGTGTCAACCTCGTTAAAAAATGAAATAAGTCCATGAGCATAGTTCCTTGTCTTGCTTCAAGCTCGTTAAAAAATGAAACAGGTCCATGAGCATAGTTCCTTGTCTTGCATCAAGGTCATTTAAAAAATGAAACAAGGTACCGAGCAAAGTTCCAAGTCGAGTCTTTGAGTAGATCTTGTGAAATCCTAGTCGAGTCTTTCACTTGATCTTGTAAATGAACCTTCATTCCATCCACTTCATAGCCATGAGTAGTCTACTTAGGTGAATGTAATGAAGCTTGGGGGGCATGCACCTAGTGGTAAAGTTAAGTTTCCCTATAGGTTATGTGAAGGGAATCACCCCATTCACCTTTGTCCCTATCTGGATGAAGCCAAAAAGGTGTTGGATAACCATCCTACTTCACCACAGTGACTTCCATCTGGTTATAGGAGACTCTCCCTTTCATCACCCTGGGGACATGTAAACTGAATCCAAGCATAGTTTATCATTTCAAGATTGTGTAAACATGAAACTGAATCCAAGCATAGTTCACTATGGTTCAAGCTTGTGTAAAAATGAACCCATTTCCATTTTTAACCCTCGTGATTTTCATTCTATCAGCCTTTTTCGTCAGATGAGCCCTGGCTATTTTCATCCCATCTCCACCATCCCTTTGGCCGATCATATGCTTTTACTTGTTTTTTTTACCCTTTTTGAGGAACAGTTGCAATGAGTGGTCTTATTAGCTAGCCTCTTCACATAAATAAACATGTTTTGAGAAGTTCCAACATCATCGGAACTAGTTGCTACCCTAAACACCACTCGTTCCTCAAAATGGAGTCCTCTTTAAGCTCTTTTCAGAATCTCTAAATATGAAAAGATTGTCGAGCACTTGTCCTTTCTAGCTCGTTAAACGGATTGGAAAAGATATCTATCTTATATTATTTTAATCTTTTTTCGGCTTGAGAGATTAATTTACGAAAAAGAACTTGTGGAGTTTTCTTTTTGTACCTTTTCAAATTCTCTAAACATGAAAAGGACCGAGTTATATTTGTTGTTAAACTCGTTAAAAACATCAAATAGTGACAAACTTGTACATCTAGACAAGACCGAGTTTCACCTTTGCTAGACTTGTTAAAACATCAAATAGCGATGGATTCACTGAAAGGGTGAAATTATAAAACAAGCATATGTTATCCTCCTCAAGCTTGATAAAAATAAAGAGGTACTGCTCAACAATGATTGGTGAAAATGGAAAAAGGGGAAAACCACTTTATGGTAGCAGGTCGGTCTTGAACATGACACTTTCACTCCATCACCATGACTATTTGGGTTGGGTTATTAGCTTGATGGTTATCACACCATTTGTCTATCATACCATCCATCGCCTTGTTTTGGTTCAATGCTACCAATTCACTTTAGTGTTGCTGACATGTTCAAGAGAAGTCATCCAGTCAAAATCCATCTTTTGCAATACCATAAACCTTCATTTTCATGACCGCCATTCTTGAACCTTGTGTCGTCAGTCAAATTCCATCTCTAAAATCACTACACTCGTTTCATGTCATTGATGTGGGATACATCAAGGCCCTCCTGTGATGAGTCACTTCTTTTCGACATCAACTCATTATCCAAGAATTTGACTTAGAAACACCCATTCAGTACCTTGAGGCTTGCATGCATCAATGGCAGGTTTCTCACTTTCGGTGATAGGCATACATCAATGGCCTTCGACCAAAAGAATTTGTATGGTGTTCAACATCAAATCATCCATTCACACCATGCAGAATGTACTGCAGTACCTTGAGGATCATTATCATTATCGGTGATTTCTCTCGCATCTGTTAACAGCTTACATCATCGGTTGGTAATTAGATGGTGTCTTCCCATGTTCGACTTCAGATCAAATATTCACATCGTTAGACTCATACTTGAGAAAACGGTTCAATGAGATTGAAGACCTTGGATCTAGTGTCATCCATCCGAGCTACGATATCAGGAGTACTAAATCATATGTACAATGGCTTTACATTGATAGTCATTCCTATCATGGGTCTATATCTGTAGACGACTCTTTATGTACATGTAATGAAAGTTTATAATCTAAGCATGGGTATGCCTTCCCTTAGCAATTCATGTAAAATCAAATATCATGATATATGTATTGTAATTGATGCAGGTCACCTTCCACTTCGATACCTCCTCATCACATCGTAAAACATTTCATTCGACATTAGCAATTTTCTGACTTCATTCTTAGGAGGCATCTGTTAAAGATCTATTTGGGCACATCAAATATGAACATTTAGATCAATGTTTTAGTTCTTATCAAACCCTAGATTCAGTTGTTGCATGCCCTAAACAAATCACCCATTTGAATGCCTCCTTCCCAGATAGTTTCATGACTTGAAGACATCTAGAAATTGCCTCTAGAGGGACCAATGCAGGTAAGCCCTTATGAAGGTACGTTGCATAGCAGTTAAGTCCACTACCAGGGTGCTTTGCAGAGCACTTAGGCTTCCTTTCACTTGCGATGGGCTAGAATGAGTGATATTCACATAGGGTTTGGGGAATATTCTTATATTTTGGAGTCATCTTGAAGTTTCCCTATCTTATCAACTTGTATGAGCTCGAAAATGGATGAGGAATGAGTTAAGGAGAATCCTATCCTCTCATCCCTTCCTCCATGGAACTAATTCTAAGTATGGAAGGCCATTCAATGTCACCATTAATGACAAAACCTCCTTCCTCTTCCTATAAATTGATCAATCATCTAAGTGATCAGGGGTTGGATTATGTTGAATTGTAATGAGATAATGTTGCTATGAGACTTGACTTTGGAGCAAATGATGTGATGCCACAATCTTGTCTTGCTTTTGGTGTGATGTGGATGGGATCCAAGCTAGATGAATGAATTTGAATCAGACACTGATGGTTGTAATTCCTTCTTCTATCTAATAAAGTGTTTGAACCTTTTTCCATATGTTGTGTTCTTTCATAATGCTTATATGTATGAATTGATTCTGATTCCTTTCATTTATATTCAATGGATCATATGCTATGATTGGTTTTTGTCTCCTGTTATGTTTATAGGGTACTTCTCAAGTGGATTAAGTACGGGAAGGAGCAACGGAATTGATACAAGGGAGACGAGAGGAAAGCGGAACTATAGGTAGGCCTTCTATCTTCTCATTTTATCTATTGTTTATAGGAAAAGTCTAAAACACTTTAAACTATTGTTCTAGGCACAATTACTTGTCTAGTGAATTAGTGTTTATTTGTAGATGCTAAATTCTCCAAAATAGATGCTCGCGCAGAGTTGGCTAACAGATTGTAGATTTATGGTTGAAGGCCCAGCCTTCAACTCTGCCAGAAGTAAAGGAGCAATGTGAAATTGCTGTCACAGAGCCGATAGCGGTGGTAGACAGTGCAGTAACAGACCGCACACAACTTTTTGAACAGTCATTCGAGGTCCTAACAAGCCTGCAAGAGGACTCTAATGTATAACGGTTGGAGACAGAAGCTCGAGAACTGTAGTAGCGCTGTGACGAAGTAAAAGATACAACATGAACCATTGCTCTCATGTAGAGACTGGCAAAGCTACATGAGGCCAAACAATTGAAAGAATAGGTAGATGTAGCACAACACAAGGAGGCAGTGTTGAAGGTGTGCTTGAAGCCTTGGCTGGATGAGGCTTATTCGGTCATGACCTCTATTGAAGGCAAGTTTGCTAATCTGCAAGTGACTCAGCAGAAGCTTCAAGCTGAAAGTTCAGAACCAGTGACTGAGTAGTTGGATGAAGAAGTGAAGCAAGCGGTCGCATAGTGCACTGGCGAGGTTTCCATCATACAGGTCGAACTGGGAGGTCTTCATGCCAAGATCTGTTCACCCCCAGAGTGACTCGAGGACGAGTCACCATGTTTGTGTTGGGGGCCTGTTGGGAACGGGTTCCCCCAAGGATAGTTTTGGGGCTAAATGCCCATGTTTTGGGACAAATTTTGTAATAAGTTGTAAAGTCTCCACATTTTGTGGTCGCAAAGCATAAAGGTGTCAAGAGTCATAAAGGGTTCTCCTCCCTTATTTTGTAAAGTGTAAAGTCAGTTGTAAAGATCCACCCATGTTCCACAGACCATGGGATTGTATAAAAAAGAGCTAAGTAAGCTCTAAGTAGTTGGTAGACAATTTTTGGAGTCTTGGTAGAGAATTCTAAGTGTTTCGGGTTTTAGCGTAGGTAGAGGCTTTGTAGCTGAGTGCGCAGAGGCCTAGGGTGGAAGTCCGCAGCTGAGTGCGCAAACCCCTGCAGCTGTGTGCGCAGGGCAGATAGAGTCTATATTAATCTGAAGATGTCAATAAAGTGAAGTTCTCTGAAAATTCTGTGTATTTATTTCTTGTTAATGCATCTGCTTATATTGCGTTTGGGTTTTAATTTACAATGTTTATGTGATGCGCGAATGTATGTAATTGTATTGGTTAATTGAATGAAAGTAAGAATATCTGTTTACGAGATGCTAACTATGGTTGATTAGTAAGATAAGTAAAACACTTGAGATAACGTGGGAACCTATACAATACATTGTCATAGTAGCGTGGAATTACCTGGATCGTAGGATAATGCTGCGTGAAGGTCAATCATACACCTTCGCGGAGGTACTCAAGGGAGGAATAAAGGGTAGATTGTTAGAGCCCTAAAGCTTAGTGACCTACATGAAAGTAGGAACAGAGGATAGAAATTGACATCACAACCATCTCAGAGTGCAGAAACTTGGTTCCAACATCCCCCCATACTGCTTCGGGTGAGACTTCGGTCTGCACTCCGCGGGATGATGCTGAAATGGCCTAACTAACACTGAACCTAGGTCAAGCCCCACCAAGCCAACATTGGTGTACAGAGGTTCTTCAACAAGATGGAATCTCTTTACAAAAAATTACTTCCTAGTTTATATTAATAAATGACAAGCCTAGCACACAGTCTGATTACAGTAAAAAATTGCTGACCAAGGCTAAAGACACTTCTAAATTTGCAGGAGGGAGAATCAGCATCATAGTAAAAGTGTTTTTAGAAGAATTGGCATATGATTTGGACATCCAGCATGAAATAAAGCATATCTTTAATTCCAAACCAACTTTGGCCAAATACACTGAAGTGGACAAGGTCTACAGGAAGTTACTCAAGACATCTATCCCCAGTGAACAACGTTGGGATAAATTATGTGAGTTATTGGAGTAAGCAGATGACTTGGATGTACAAGTTAGCATCAACAACACAATAGGATTCGAAGGGCATAGTATTCAAAAGTTCCACCAATCTAGTGCCACCAATTCAAGCAGTTCCAATTTTCCTAATTTTTGTAACAATTATATAGATTCGATTTAGGAATTCCTAAAATACATCCTAGTCAGTTTTGACAAGACATTTTGTAAATAACTTATAAATACTTGTCTTTTTGAAGTATCAAGGGTTGATTTTTGCGTTACAGAAATCTATTGTACTATTTTCATTTGATGGATTGATCAATAATAAAAAGGACAGTCTTCACAGGATTCATGTTTTCAACTATTTGGTGAAGTGCTTCTCCCACTATCTGTGTGTTTATCTCTTAGTTTACATACTTATGTGTTCTTAAAATATGAATTAATTTACAGAAAGTTGATGAACGTAATTTGTTGAAAAATACACTTTGATTCTGGTTGTGGATAATTTAAATGTTTTCTTCTGATATCATGTTAAAGAATTCTTAACTTCTCTTTAACTTAAATTGAACTTATATCTTTTCTTCTATCACACTTCATTTAAACATAAAGGATCCAGCTATTTTAGCTACCTTTCCCTATGAAACTCCTTTGAAAATCTGAAATAGATCCACTTTAAGCTATAGAATCCATAGGCCAATGGAAGTTTCAGGTATTTAATCAACCAATCAATTCTAAAATTAAACTCCAAATTTTCATAACTAGCCTAATATCTAAATACAACTAAGTTAAATCTAATATATAGATCCCTCTCTGAGTTTATGAAGGCTAGATCCTAAGCTCCATAGTGGTTTTGTGGTTACCTCTGTGGTTCTCTTTTGCAACCTTGGAAAATTACAAAGTGCTAACATTCTAGCGACCATACTGGGGAAGTGTAAATCTTCATTCATTTTTACAAAATTAACTTCCCTAGTTCATAAAGCTTTATTTCAGGAAGAACAGTGATTAAAATTTTAGAAATAAAGGATTAGAGGTTGTAAATTGTGTCTTTGGCATTTAAGATCTGGCTCCAAAAATAATTGACACCAGATCTCATCCTGCTCCAAAGCCTCCCGAAATTTTAGATGATCCTGAAAAGTTAGTAAGGAAAAGAAATTTAGCTAAAAGTCAAGGAAGTAGTAGTCCCCTTTCTAGGACAAATTCTCTTCCACAAAAGTTTGATACCTTACCAAATATTCATTTTCACTTACCATTTGAACATAGTCTATTTAGGACCAAATCTAAAAGTTCCGTTGATCAAATAGTAATTGATAAATCTATTCTACAACCCTATAGATCTATAGGACCATCTGTTGAACCTTATTTTGATCAGCAATGCCTCTTGAACTGTGGAAAAAAATACAAGATCTCGTGTTAGCACTTGATCAAGCTGTACGTTAAGCATATATGCAAAAACCTGTTGAACTTTCTGCCCTCACTATTGCAACATCATCTCATTCTTACCAATCAGTTCATCCTACATCAACTATCCCCACCCCTTCTGTAATCTATACTATTGTTCCAGTTGTATCAGAGACAGTAACCCAACCTATCCCAATAAATCCTATTTCTATACCTTCCATAAGACCACACATTATTCAACCCAACATGGCTACTCGTTATGCTCCCTTGGTTTTACCTGGGTAGTTGAATCCTATGCCCCAAGATTATCAAACTAGAATTCCTCAATTTGATGCCACTGGTGCTATCAATGCACAACAACATATAGATAAAATGAACGATTTCTTTGATCTTCAGGAAGTGGAAGAAAGTGACATAAAGATGAGACTTTTTGCCTAGAGTTTGGGTGGAGAGGTAAGAAAATGGTTTAAAAATTTAGCAGTAGCTAGCATAGCTGACCTTGCTGCCTTTCATCAGTCTTTCCTAAGTAGGTGGGAAACCAAAAATAATCCTCTTCAAATCCTGAATGAATATAAAAACCTAAAGAGAGGACCTAATGAGACTATGGAAGAATATTGTGATAGGTTTAATAAAGTTTATAATGCAATCCCAGATTTTATTAAACCTCCCCCTAGCTTGGCCCTTATACATTTCCTTGAAGGATTTGGTGTCGATATGGCATATCAACTGAGAGAAAGAGACCCTACTACCTTAGAGGAAATGGAAGCTAATGCTTTTAAAGTTGAGGCTAATTTATTAGCCAAAAAATAAAAATTAAAAACTGAAAGAATGGGTTACCATAAAAAAGGAACCTTCCTCTTCTTCTCCATATGATTATAAAATAGATAGTCTACTTATAACTATGGAGAAAATAATGGATATAATAAGCATAAATGATAGGGCTCCTCCTAGAGAAAACCAAACTACTCCCCAGATCAGAAATCCAAATTTTAGAAGAAACCAACCCTAGATCAAACAAAGAGACCCAAAAGGTCCAGATCAGCAAGTGAGACCTCCTTTTCAAGAGAAATATATAGATGAGGAGGGAGAAATATCTGAATACATGAATGATTCTCAAATCAATTTAATGGGAGTAAATGACAATGATTCTATATTTCTTACTTAAGAAGAACAAGACCTTTTTCTACTATCCTAGGATGAGGTAGATCCTAAAGAATCAGAAGAGTATAAGAAAGGTTTTTAAAATGAAATTATGGAAGTCCATAAGAAATTTAATCTGAGTAGGAAAACACCTGATACTGCAACTAAAAATCTAGCTGGTACACCTGCTAAGAAAAACATTGAGATTCTTGCTAGAAAGAATACTGAGGTTCCAACCCAAAAAACACCTGATACTGCATTCAAACCAATTCAAACTAATGATCCCTCCACTAGCCAGCAAAGAGATAATTCCCAAAAGGTCTTGGCTGAAAACAGGAGGTCATCAATTTGAATAAAACTCAAACATCATTTAGTATGGAACATGAATTGGAAAAGCTTAAAATATCCATTCCTTTAACAGAACTAATGAAGAAAACTACATACAGATCACATGTAATGAAAGCCTTAAATATAGGACAAGATACAGATACAGTCAATGTATATGATGATCAAACACAAGTTGATAGTAAACTCCAATATGGAGATGTACCTCCTTTTTACATTACCTTGAACATTCATGATAAAATATTACATAATGCAATGCATTACTCAGGGGCCTCTCACAATCTCATGCTTAGGGTTATCATGGAAAAATTGGGACTAGATATCACTAGACGATATAAAGATTTGTATTCAATTTATTCAAGTAAAGTAAAATACCTTGGACTTATTAAGGATTTGTGTGTCAGCTTAGTGCAAATACCAGCCAAGAGTGTGGTAGTGGACATATTTGTTGCTGACATACCCCCTAAATATCGCATGATACTATCTCGTTCATGGGGAGATAAACTCCAGGGAACCCTCCAAATGGATATGACCTATGCTACAATTCCAGTGTTTGGTCATAATAGGAGACTATATAGGGAAAACGCATGAAATTTATGGTTACTACTTAGGATAAACTTCATAATTATCCCTTATATTCAATCCATTCAGACCTTGATTTTTTTATTCTATATAATGATGAAAATATAATAGAACAAGTTCCCAATAAAAACACTGAGTTATTGATGAGCGCCAGTATTGCAGTAAGGATGCTGCAAATCCTGGGCTACCAACTTTACTTATCAACTCAAGGTTCATACAAACTTGGAGGTGACAGTGCTATATGCACAAGTAGAAGTGAAGGTCCTGCCTGTTGTCACTTGTTCATCTGGCAAGATACCCCAGGGGTTGCAAGCCAAACTTCTATAAAGTCAGAAGAAGCTTGATCCTTTGATGGAAGAAGAGAAAATATATTCAAAGATAGCTATACTATAGTTATGGAGAAAAAGACATGTAATGCTAACATCACACCATATCCTAATTAACCACTTAAATAGATATGCTAAGAAATATTTCTAAATCAAAACTAACGTAATGCTACTACCTAAGTTACAGAAGTAAAGAGCATCAAACTAAACTAATGAATATGCAAATAATTTAAACTAAAGTTGTTTTCCTGTTTTTTGTTTTTTTGGTAAAATCAAGCATGCAAGGAGTCAAGCGGAAGAGCAAGTGAATATTGAAATCAGTGAAAGGAGGACGTAACAAAGTAGAGGTGCATAGGAATCATTGGATCGATCGGGAATAGCTTTAATGGGAGATGAGTGGCGGAGATCTTATCGCATAGATGGATGAATAAGACTGATGAAAGATGAATGGCAGATATCTTATCGTGGGAGGCTAATTCAAGAGATGGACGAACAAGACTAATTGAAATATGAATGGCAGAGATCTTATCGCGGGCAATTTAGTGAATAGATGAACGAATAGGACTAACAGAAGATGAGTGACTGAGATCGTATCGCATAGGTTAAGTGAATAGATGGACAAACAGGGTTAAACAGGAGATTGAGTGGCGGAGATGTTATCGCGGGGTTTAAGTGAATCAATGGGAAAAAAAGATTAAGTCACGTGGCGATAGAAGGAAAGAAAATGTGCAGAATAATGGAGCGGTTTTCCATAGGTGGTAAGCATTTTTTCGCACATCCTCAAGGATGTAAGCAGAATTCCAAAATTTTGCGCGATTAGCCTAACTGGGTGACACATAGCACGAGAAAACCACTTTTCGCGCGTGCTCTCGGGTGGATATCAGCTGTGCAAGAATTTGCGTGAGATTGTGTGATAGCCATTGGATCGGGCGGGGTTGATCAATGGTGGAGATCAGCCAAGCTAGTTGGCAATCGGGTGACACGATAGCCATTGGATCGAGGGCATGACAAATCAACGGTGGAGATTTGGAGCACATAAGGTAGGTAGAATAATTCATGATAACCATTGGACCAAGCTAGACAGATTGACAATGTAGATATGGAATGCATAAAGTCAAGTGTTGAAATGAATCAGATGGTGATTTGTTAGGTTTGTTGTGGATTGGACAGTAAGGAGATTTACAGGTATAATCCTCTTTAGACGTGATTTATTGGCTCATGCTTAAGTATTTCATGCTGAAGGAAATGAGAATATGAGTGAGATCCATTATAGAAAGAGAGTGATTGAAGATGATAACGATGAAATGAACCAAGTATTGAATCAAGACAACAAACTCCAAAGATCATGCGATAACTAGAAATCTAAAACACAACCAATCTACTCTACACTGTTGTAATGAAAATTCAGCTACTTAAGAAAATGAACAATTAAAAAATGGATCTACGCTAGCATATAGGTACAGTAAAGAGAAGCCTTAGCTGCTAGGGTTGAGCCCTAACCCAAGAGCTTCATTCCTCTGAGTTAACTCAGCCCTAGCTTGAAACAAAACTCATTCTTATTATAAAAACAATGGATTACATCAAAAATTGTCACAAGTCTTGCAACTCAAAGATAAAGTATAGTTTTCAATTAAAAATATGAATCCTACTGAGGTCCTAGACCTCTCTACTTATACGACTGAAGTCTCCAATGACTTCCTTAAAATTAGGGAGGCTCGGTTCCCAAACTCGAGATAACTGGTGCTTTGACTTTCACTTGCTCGGCTACCTTCTAGTCCTCATGATTTGGTTGGTTGCAACTCCAGCTGATGAAGGAATATTCGAATGGAGGGGTAGTAAATGAGGAGGATTTGGCTCCTATAATTCCTCTCCCTTGTTCCATTCGAGTTTTGACCAAGGTCTTTGCTAAAATTCCTCGGTTTTATCCTTTAATCATGCGTTACATACACATTAGACCACAAAGAAAAATATCCAACTCTAACTCATCTCATAAAAAAAATATAATCAAAAGTATGTAATAAGTTGTGAGAATAGTTGGTTTGACTAAGCTAGGAGGTGAATTAAGGCACATATAATTACCTAATGATGAGGTTCATCATCACCCCCTACTGAAAGTGTTGCTCATCCTCTAGGAAACTTAGTCAATGTCCATGTCCTTCAGGGCTCTGGTAGCCTCTCTAACATCCCATGTCTCAGCTGTGGTCTCTTTTTCTTGTTCATAGAAGCCTGCTTTCCTTTCTACTTCTTCCCACTGCCTCTTTTCCTCTTCTTCTTTTCTCCCTTGTAGCATCCTTAGGAGTAGTGGTGGACTGAGTTTTAGGCCTATCCAATTGACCTTCAACCTTTGCATTGATTGCTTATACATAGGTGTCTTGTTGAGTGCCTCTCTCAACCTTTGAGGGGAGTGATATTCTCTAATCTTCAAGCTATGTGGTAGTGTGTTCCATCTCCTTAAGTAGACATGTATACTATCTTCTCTTAGCAACCTAAACATATCCTCAAAATGTGAAATTGCTTGCTCTTGCGCAGCAAGATATCTAGGTGTTAGTTGAGGATCATTTGCAATTAGATTATGGGTGATGATTAGGGCCTTGGGATTTGATTGTTCATCTATGATAAAAGGAGGTTCATTTTGCTTTTTGGCCAATATTATTTTCATCTCTACAGTCCTCGACTCCTCATGGTTCAGACATGATGCCGAATACATTAATTTTAGATCTCCTAGCTCGACATTAGGATCCCAAACATTCATGTCTGTGAGGGCCATGTTGTGCAAGTAAAACTTAGTGATTTTGGCCATATCCTCTAGTGTACTTTGATCACAAAGATCAATAAATTGCTTGTAGTCCTATAATGGCATGGTTCCCCTTTGTGCTAGTGTTTTAATATGAAATTTTAGCCATTGTCCTCTTAGGTAAAGAGAATAGGATTTAGTTGGCATCCTACAATGGATGGCCTCTAAGGAGAGGCTGGCCATACATGCTAGTTGATTTTCCCTTTCCTGCAGCTGTCCTCTCAGCCATGCATTTTCCCTCTCAAGTTGATATCTCATTATGGCTTCTTTATCCCTTAAGCCACTTAGCTCTTTACCCATTTCCTTGAGCTTCTATTCCATGTGCCCAATGTCTATTTGTGTAGGGGAATCTTCAATCTCAATAGGGATTTTTGTTGATATTTGTGGCTTCCCTTGTTTGATGCTTGTGCTCTTTCTTGTTCTGAAATATAGAGGGGTTTTCCTCCTTCTTTTCCTTTTTTCCTCCTTGTGTTCTTCCCCTTCTATTTCAATGCCTTATTCCTCTCTGTTTTTCCTATCTTCTTCCTCTTGTTATTCTTTCTCATCTCCATCAGTTTCTTCCTTCGTTTCCTCCTCTGTTTCAGCATCATCTTCCTTCTCTTCTCTTCCTTCTTCTTTTGCTTCATCATGTTCCTCTGTATTAGTTTCTTATTTATTCATTTCATCCCCATCTAGATTTGTATCTTCTTCTTCATGTTTTTCCTCCTCCTCACTGACAGAAGGAATAACATCATAAGTGAGGGTTTTGATGTCATCCTTTGTTGGTATGTCTCTGAAGACTGGCCATGTTGTAGGGATCCTGAGGTTTTGGAGGGAATCCTCAATGAGGATCTTGATCAAACCATGGTGAGCCAATTGTTGTGGATTCCCTTCCTTTACTTTGTTGCTAGAGTCTATGAGTGATTACATCAAGAAATAGGGTATGCTGAGTCTTTGGTGAACTGGTGTTTCTACCCAAAATCTTAATTCTTCAATAATCCTAAATTGGTAGCCATAAACAACACTATATCTACCCTCACATGAGATATATTTGATGAGTTTGTAACCTATCTCACTCCATGGGTATGGCAGACTCTCCCTCTTTACTCCATTTTTATCCTATGTGGGTTCTTCACCTTCTAAAAAGAATTTTCTTTTTTCCACCTGACCGTCTTCTTTTCTCTATGGAATTCCTAGGGCGAGTGTGGTGACCCTACTGATGAGCTCTGGGGTGATATCTATAGTGAGCCCTCTAACTATAACAGTGGCATGGATTCTGTTATCACAAAATCACTACTGAGGGCTGCAACCAAGCAAGATTTCATGTAACTGTTTCAGACCAGACTTTAGATTAGGAATTAGCCTTCCTAATCAGAGAGGGCTCTCTCACAGGCTTTTTGATAGAGAATTAATCACAACAACAGAGGGCTAACTCTTCACACACTTATGAAAATATAGCTGGTTGGACACACATCAAATTGGTCTTCATTGGGCTATGGAGTCTCTCACATTTAATAAACAAAATCACAGTCATCTCATGGAAGTCAAGGCTCTTTGCATCAGATGTTCAAACCTATTTTACCTAAACCAAAGCCTGCTAAACATACAGGAAGTCAGAGCATTAAAAATGAATTCTGAGTGATGTTCAAACAGGCTTCACCAAAACCCACAGCTAGTCAAACACACAGGAAGTCAGAGCATACAATATGAATTCTGAGTGATTGTGCTATAACAAGGCTGCAAAAAAGAACATTAAGAAACTAAAACACTATTACACTTGAACAACATAATCCATTGAGAATCTTGAGAAGAAACGACCTGTTTTATCATTACTGTAACAGTCTTTACATAGGCTCAAAAAACTCTGTTTTTGTATATAGTATCCAACCCCTTTTACATCAGAGTTATTTCTATATATAGCAAACCAAAATACTACTACCTGAGACTCCTCAACAAGCATGAAGGGAGCTCGGAATTCTATCATTAATTACCTTATCTATATCATAAACCAACTAATTAATTACAAGAGATGTTGTGCTACGAAAACAGAGGACTCCATTACATTGAAACTTCAAGTCTATCTCCTCGTGTACATTGCTGCGTTCTTTGAAACTTGACACCTGTAGCACTTCAATAATAGCCAAACCAAACTGAAAACACATTCACTGGATGAGCAGCTTCGGATGCCTGATGTGTGGATGATTCATCAACAAACAAGAATCTGTGCCCTATGTTCACGGTCTTTGTCTCCCATTAGTGTTCATGCATTTAAGATCATGTTTCAAGCCATTTAATCTTCTAATAGTCACGTATGAGGGAAGAAATCTTATGATCTGGCCATCTCATAACTGAACAAGTGTACCACTCAACACCTCGGCTGCCCTACCAGAACCCTAAAAATTCGGACATAAAGTGAAAACTTTAACATAAGACAAAATTTCACCTTTTCCTTGAATACTTACACCTGGCACTTTTTTAAACATCTGAATGACTTTCTATAGTCTCCATGCTAATCTCGAATCATCCCTTTTAATATTTGCTGACCTCAGCGTTTAAACTCAAGTTTTTTACATAAACAGTCATCTACAGCAGTTTCGTAGCGCGCTACGAAACTGCTGTAGGTAATCAAAACTAAGCATATGAACCTTAAAGCAACAATGACTGAACTCTGTGATTTCTTCAGCTATTTTACACAGGTGTAAGGACTTCAAAAAGTTTCAAAAAGTTTCAAAATGATGACAGCCAAAATTTACCAAAATTTGGAAGGCAAATTTCCCTTTGGATCAATTAGCTAGTTTGCCTAGCTTTCTCTTCAAGCTGCTAACTTCTTCCTTTAATGCTTTGATTTCTGATCTCAGGCTCATGTTCATCTTTCTGACATGTTTGGCTTGTTTGATGGCTGAAAACGTCCAGGTGTACACCTCAGCCACTGCATCTACCTGACTAGCAAAGCTTTTGCTACCTTTCATTACAGCTACGAAACTGTTATTCTGCCTGAAAAATAGCTCTTGGGACAGAGCTCATAGCTTCTCACAGAAAACGTATTTAGAAAAACTAAAGGAGGTTTTTGTGAACCAACCCGTTCTTAACAAAAACCTCTTTTGGTTTTTTGAAAAACTACTCCAGCTGCCCAGAATCGAGCCTTGAAAAAGATGTGTGAAACAGGAAATTAAAAACTGCATCTACAGCAGTTTTGTAGCGCAACTTTAGTCATTCGATTCTCTCATCTCGTAACGGATTTGAGGAAACTGAAAGAGGTTTTTCTAGTTCAGTATGTTAGGAATAAAAGCCTCTTTCAATTTTCGAAAATACACTTTCATCTGCTCTAAATACCTCCTGGAAGTTGACTGCTTAAAACAGATAACTATGCCTGTAACAAACATCTCCTACAGCAGTTTCAAAAACACAATCTTCATCAAAAACATGTTCTTCAAATAAAAATGATTAATGAAGCCATTAATCATTTTTATTTGAAGAACATGTTTTTGATGAAGATTGTGTTTTTGAAACTGCTGTAGGAGATGTTTGTTACAGGCATAGTTATCTGTTTTAAGCAGTCAACTTCCAGGAGGTATTTAGAGCAGATGAAAGTGTATTTTCGAAAATTGAAAGAGGCTTTTATTCCTAACATACTGAACTAGAAAAACCTCTTTCAGTTTCCTCAAATCCGTTACGAGCTGAGAGAATCGAATGACTAAAGTTGCGCTACAAAACTGCTGTAGATGCAGTTTTTAATTTCCTGTTTCACACATCTTTTTCAAGGCTCGATTCTGGGCAGCTGGAGTAGTTTTTCAAAAAACCAAAAGAGGTTTTTGTTAAGAACGGGTTGGTTCACAAAAACCTCCTTTAGTTTTTCCAAATACGTTTTCTGTGAGAAGCTATGAGCTCTGTCCCAAGAGCTATTTTTCAGGCAGAATAACAGTTTCGTAGCTGTAATGAAAGGTAGCAAAAGCTTTGCTAGTCAGGTAGATGCAGTGGCTGAGGTGTACACCTGGACGTTTTCAGCCATAAAACAAGCCAAACATGTCAGAAAGATGAACATGAGCCTGAGATCAGAAATCAAAGCATTAAAGGAAGAAGTTAGCAGCTTGAAGAGAAAGCTAGGCAAACTAGCTAATTGATCCAAAGGGAAATTTGCCTTCCAAATTTTGGTAAATTTTGGCTGTCATCATTTTGAAACTTTTTGAAACTTTTTGAAGTCCTTACACCTGTGTAAAATAGCTGAAGAAATCACAGAGTTCAGTCATTGTTGCTTTAAGGTTCATATGCTTAGTTTTGATTACCTACAGCAGTTTCGTAGCGCGCTACGAAACTGCTGTAGATGACTGTTTATGTAAAAAACTTGAGTTTGAACGCTGAGGTCAGCAAATATTAAAAGGGATGATTCGAGATTAGCATGGAGACTATAGAAAGTCATTCAGATGTTTAAAAAAGTGCCAGGTGTAAGTATTCAAGGAAAAGGTGAAATTTTGTCTTATGTTAAAGTTTTCACTTTATGTCCGAATTTTTAGGGTTCTGGTAGGGCAGCCGAGGTGTTGAGTGGTACACTTGTTCAGTTATGAGATGGCCAGATCATAAGATTTCTTCCCTCATATGTGACTATTAGAAGATTAAATGGCTTGAAACATGATCTTAAATGCATGAACACTAATGGGAGACAAAGACCGTGAACATAGGGCACAGATTCTTGTTTGTTGATGAATCATCCACACATCAGGCATCCGAAGCTTCTCATCCAGTGAATGTGTTTTCAGTTTGGTTTGGCTATTATTGAAGTGCTACAGGTGTCAAGTTTCAAAGAACGCAGCAATGTACACGAGGAGATAAACTTGAAGTTTCAATGTAATGGAGTCCTCTGTTTTCGTAGCACAACATCTCTTGTAATTAATTAGTTGGTTTATGATATAGATAAGGTAATTAATGATAGAATTCCGAGCTCCCTTCATGCTTGTTGAGGAGTCTCAGGTAGTAGTATTTTGGTTTGCTATATATAGAAATAACTCTGATGTAAAAGGGGTTGGATACTATATACAAAAACAGAGTTTTTTGAGCCTATGTAAAGACTGTTACAGTAATGATAAAACAGGTCGTTTCTTCTCAAGATTATCAATGGATTATGTTGTTCAAGTGTAATAGTGTTTTAGTTTCTTAATGTTCTTTTTTGCAGCCTTGTTATAGCACAATCACTCAGAATTCATATTGTATGCTCTGACTTCCTGTGTGTTTGACTAGCTGTGGGTTTTGGTGAAGCCTGTTTGAACATCACTCAGAATTCATTTTTAATGCTCTGACTTCCTGTATGTTTAGCAGGCTTTGGTTTAGGTAAAATAGGTTTGAACATCTTATGCAAAGAGCCTTGACTTCCATGAGATGACTGTGATTTTGTTTATTAAATGTGAGAGACTCCATAGCCCAATGAAGACCAATTTGATGTGTGTCCAACCAGCTATATTTTCATAAGTGTGTGAAGAGTTAGCCCTCTGTTGTTGTGATTAATTCTCTATCAAAAAGCCTGTGAGAGAGCCCTCTCTGATTAGGAAGGCTAATTCCTAATCTAAAGTCTGGTCTGAAACAGTTACATGAAATCTTGCTTGGTTGCAGCCCTCAGTAGTGATTTTGTGATAACATTTTGGTGCGTCTGCCGGGAGCCTGAAGTCTATTCATTCCCGAAATCATGAAGTTGAATTTCTGAAGGTAGCAGGAGTTCAAATGATTTTCAAGGCTGCAGAACTACCTTGGCGACTCCACACATCAAAGAACAAATTAGAAGGTGACTCCACTGCTAGAAGATCAGTAGCTTGATGAAGTTTCAAGATGGATTCCACTGCAAGAAAGAATGCCAGGTATGCTCCTATGAATCGGTCTCATATCCCTGGTTTTCCAAATCCTATGCCAAAGGTTGATTGGTTGGATGATCTTCCAATATTCAAAGATGAAAAGAAGGATGATGCTGCTCTCCATTTGGTTAAGTTTCACATACATGTACGCAGTCTTAAGGTTCATTTCCCTGAAGATTGTCTCATGAGGATGTTTATGGCTACTTTAGAAGGAGAAGCATGGTCTTGGTATAAAAGTTTGGAAAATGATTCATTATCTTCTCTTGCTGATTTCCATGATGTGTTCTGTGAAATGTATAAAGAATGTTATCCTTCTTTGTTGCTGCTCAAAGATTGCTGTAGGCATTCTTTGAATCTTATTCAGTACTTGGAGGATTGTTATGATGATGATGAATTTACAGATGAAGAAATTTTAGATGCTCTTCATAGCAATGTTTTTCAGCATCAAGGAGAAGGTATAATACTCCATGAAGCACAGCATGAGGAGCAGCAGGGGTTTAGTTGTGAAACCCATGTTTCATCCTTTGATATTGATGTAGAGATGCAGCAGATTGGTCTGGCTTCAGATCATGATGAAGATGAAATTGATTGCACCCAGCAAGAAGAAATATTGGAGGAAATTTTCTATGACCCTCAGGCAGAGGAAAAGCTTGCTCAATTTTGTAATTCCTTACAGCAGTTTACTTCAAATAATGATCATAGTAGTGAGGAAAATTACATTGTTTGTGAGCATCATTCAGATAGGCAGTTGGATAGTATATCAAATAAATTTGGTGTGGCTGAAGATAAGTTGTCTAAAGATACAGAAAGTTTTGAGAATCAGCAAACTAACCATGTGTTTTTTGACCCTATAGCTGAATACATGGATAAGATTTACTGTTCAGGCGGCTTCCAGTTATATTTTCATGTTGAAGAACAGTTACACCTCATGCCGCCTCGGTTACTTCAGTATCTGATTTATTTTTGTTTCAAGCACAGCCAAAGGACTCAAATGTCAGATAAGATGAATGATTGGCTACATTGGAAATATCATGTTGCTTGAGCTACAAGTGGAGTTTGCAGCTGATAGGGTAGGTAGGTAGAGGTAAATGCAAAATAAGCTCAAGGTCAACTGAGCATTTCTCAGTAGATATAGTTTTCTTTCTCCTACAGTCATGCTTGTCAAGCAAATTTTAGTTTGTCAAAAATGGATAAGGCACTGGAGCTGCATGTTCTTAGTGTACCACAGGGGCACACTATCCCTAGTGGAGCCACTGTTATCACTTGGAACTATAGTTCATGTATATAAGGTTGTCCATAAGTTTTATATAAAGCCTTGAAGTCTTGTGAATAGGTTTATTAGTATATGTCAATTTGAAATTTGAAATTCAAGAGGTATTGTTGTGAATTCGTGTAAAGGAAAAATCATTAGAAACCCTCCATCATTGTTAGTCAAAGCATGTCATGTCATGGTACTTTGCGCAGTTTCGCAGCGCAGATTTGATTGGTCAGTTTAGCTGCGAAATGATGTTTTCGTGTTTTCGCAGCGCTCTGTTTGTCAGTAATTTCGTAGCGCATCTTGTTAAATTTGAACTGCCCGCGCTACGAAATTGGGGTTTCAGGGTTTTTTGTAGCGCTTTTCCTCTGAATGTCAAATCCGAGAGTAGTGAGTCATAGGTCCGTTCATGATTGTCAGTTCACATCCTCTCCATGTCATGATAAACCAGTATTTCGCCATAAGGTTCGAAGTCATGTATTTGAGTGTTAGTTTAGGGGATGTTACAAGAGATGGTTATATCATAATGGGTTCTTCAAATAAAAATGATTAATGGCTTCATTACTGTAGCTACTTGAAGTACATTCTGTGCTAACATTTGTTGGCCTTTCTGGAAAAGCATTGCCATGACTGCTGGAAGACTTGTTTGCAAATTTCACAAGATCCTTCCCACTGCTCGAAAGAGATGCAGCTGCACCTTGAACTAACAGCTGCTTGGAATATTTTTACACAGGAAACTAATGGTAGCTTGTAGCACGAAAACAAACTTCGACTTTGGAGTGCAGGCTCGCTTGCAGTAGTCCGTTTAAATAAGAACTTGGGCTTCTCATACAGCAAACATGTTTACATAATATGAAGAACCCATTATGATATAACCATCTCTTGTAACATCCCCTAAACTAACACTCAAATACATGACTTCGAACCTTATGGCGAAATACTGGTTTATCATGACATGGAGAGGATGTGAACTGACAATCATGAACGGACCTATGACTCACTACTCTCGGATTTGACATTCAGAGGAAAAGCGCTACAAAAAACCCTGAAACCCCAATTTCGTAGCGCGGGCAGTTCAAATTTAACAAGATGCGCTACGAAATTACTGACAAACAGAGCGCTGCGAAAACACGAAAACATCATTTCGCAGCTAAACTGACCAATCAAATCTGCGCTGCGAAACTGCGCAAAGTACCATGACATGACATGCTTTGACTAACAATGATGGAGGGTTTCTAATGATTTTTCCTTTACACGAATTCACAACAATACCTCTTGAATTTCAAATTTCAAATTGACATATACTAATAAACCTATTCACAAGACTTCAAGGCTTTATATAAAACTTATGGACAACCTTATATACATGAACTATAGTTCCAAGTGATAACAGATTCTGCTGTGTGGAGTGAGGGAATGATAAAATTCTTGAGCCATCTCATTATCATACCCTGTGAATTTTTTGAAAAACCCCATCCATTAGTGTCTTATAAATATTTCAAGCACTCGCGGGTGTTGTTGTATCCTCACAATATTTGTGGGTTCTCTCCTATTAAACCCCCCTATCATATTTCTTGTGAGGCTTGAGGAGGAAATGAGAGGTTTGACACAAGAATTTTAAATTCAGGAGAAAACAGAGTTTCCTGTGTATGTAATATACCTCCAACAGTTGTTATATCCACTAGCTTTTAGAGCATTTATAGTTCATTTTCTTGTAAATGGGGATGGATTTTTAGATCCTACCCCTTTAGCGTGGTGGCAGTAGACAATTCTCATGATATTCCCTTTTGAACTCCTCTCTGCCTATCCTGTAGACTGCTTCTATGTATCCTGTAGACTGTTCCTGTGCATGCTCCAGTAGAAATTCTCTTGTAGAATGATGGATCCTTGCTTCCGATGGGTGGCCAGAGTTATAAGAGTGACTTGAGTGAGGGAGTTTCAGGGAGGTGGAATGCATGAATGCATGCAAACAGTGTTTTGTTTTCCACTCCTCATAATCATCTCCCACCTTATAGATTCGTAGTTAACCACTTTGTGTCCTACTCCTCCTCTATCTTTGAGTTGACTGTAGCCACATGTGAGAGGACACCCAGTTTTGTATGTGATGGTTGAATGAAGGTGGCCAAGTTAACTTGCCACCTTTTCACTTATAAACCAACTATCTTGTAACCTTTACAACTTTTTATCAAATTATGCATATGAGTGAGTGAGCGGGATACTTACCTGTGGTCTCGATGACATGCTAAAATTGTCTAAGATTAGAGGTGTTTTGTTGTTTATTTGTTGCATGGTCATTCTTTCTTCCTCCTCTGTTGTCTGTTGTCTACTTTTTGCTGCTCATAGATCATCCTTGTGAAGACCTATAGCTAATGATTAATACTATGTGGGATAGGCTGCTACAGGAATATATGGGATCCTGTAGAAAACACAGTCTTCACCTAAATAGAAGCAATGGAGTGGAAAAAGATAGAAATGATGGAGTGATGCATGGTAAGGAGTGGAGGAGATGTATATGTGTGAGGCAAGGTGCCCTCTAGATCCTCTTTTTTCTCCTTGACTATCTTTCTCATCCACCTGAAAATAAGAATTAAATCTTTTTATCTCTTTTTTCTTTTTTTTTCTTCTTCTTCTCTTTTCTTTTTTTGAAAAACACCTAGGCTGCCTCAGAGAGGTTTTCACCCTAGATGTTTGCCCTGGGCACCTCAAAGGAGGTTTTCACACAGGGATCTTCTTATTCCTTTTTTCAATTTTTTCCTCATCCTCGGGTCGCCTCACGAGGTTTTCAACCCAAAGATGGGACTTAGGTGTGTCATGGAGGTTTTCACCTAAGGCCTTTTTTTTTTTTAGTGACTTAATGAGGGAGGAGCTAGAACTTGCTCCACCATCATCACTGTTTTATTGATATTTTCAATGAACTCTTGCTTTGATAAAGGTCTCTAGTACATTTTCAATCGGTGTCCATTAACAAGCAATGGAATGGCTTCTTCATCTATAGTTCGGATTTGCACTGAACCATTATCATGGCATCTTTCCACCACATAAGGTCTGAGCCATCTTGTCCTTAGGTTGCCCTTGAAGTATTTATACCTAGAATAATATAATAATGCCCAATTGTCCTCATGATATTGCTTCTCCTTAATATGTTTATCATGCTAGATCTTCCTCTAAAGCTGAACCATCTTTGTATGTAGGAGGGCCTGCATTCTGAATTCATCCAAGCCATTCAAATGGAACAATATTTCTTTCTGTGCATGACTAAGATCCAAATCTAGTTGTGATGCCATCCTCAATGTGTTATATTCAAACTCAATGGAAAACAAAGCCTTTTTCCCATAGACCAGCTCATAGGGTGTAAATCCAGTGGTTGTCTTCCATGTTGTATTATAGGCCCAGGTGGCCTCAACTAGTCTATTTTCCCATTCCTTCCTGCTCTTGCTCACTACCTTGGTTAAGATGCTCTCTAGTGCCCTGTTGGTCACCTCCACTTGCCCATTAGCTTCTGGATTGTTATCACAAAACCTTCTCTTGATAGGCTGCTAATCGAGAAGACCTTGAGTAACTATTTCAAACCAACTTTTGGCTGAGACTTAGCCTCCCAACCTAAGAGGGCTCTCTCACTAGGTTAAAGATTTTAGTAAAAGATTAGATGGCTAACTCTATGAAACAAGTAAAGGAGTATGAATGGTTGAACACAGTCAATAAACATCCATTGGGCTTATGGAGTTAGAAAATATTTAGTATGACAAAAATATTAGCTTAACATGAAAGTCAGGGCATTAAGAGTTCAATATATCAGTAACACATAAGAACATGTAGGAAACATAGTCTACAAATGCATGAAGGAAGTTAGAGCATTGCCAATGAGTTCTAAGTAACATGCATTCATACCACTACAAATGAGGAAATGAAGACAATCGTAAGACAATCAAGCATTGAACTCTCTCCTGAATCCTGAGTAGTAAAGCCAAACTCTGTATTACATAAAAAACATAGTCTTCTACAATGACACAATATGAGTCGTTTTCTCAAAAATTTCCAACCCTCGGTGCATTACATCTCTTTTCATATATAGAGTTCATTACAATCTTGGATTCCTTCCTCCAGCATGAGGGGAATTCGAATTTCACTGGACCTGACACCTATTGATCATTAAACAAACTATTAATTACAACTGGCTTTTAATTAGCAGTCCTACAGACCTAATACAACTAGGAGTGTAACTCCTTATTATGCTGGTAACAACCTTAACTATGAAATAAACTCATTGTTTGATAGTTGTCCCTCTTCAACTTTGGCTTAAGTGATGACTTTAAACTCCACACTGGCCTTTGATTTCTTGTGCTTTGACTGTTCCTGGAAATTAGGAAACTGCCCCTATATTTCTTCTTTGGTGTCTAGGGAGGTTCCTCGAAGTCTACTGACCATATTTTCTCCTTTAATCACATGTGATGCATTGAATTAATCCGCAGATCCTACTCATAGACTCGTGTTAAGACAAAAACCTCTTGAATGCTGCCTAAAGCCTGACAAACTGTTTGAGCTAAGAAATGACTACTATTTTCGTAGTGTAGGATTTGGAGTTTCCATATACGTTCCTCATCTCTTGAATTTTCCTTTGCTTAAGGTTCAAAACTTCTTAAGTGGTATTTTTGTGTCTTTGTAGTAGAATACTTTCATAATGGTCCCCATTTGATTTCAAGATTGATCCATAAAAAAAAACTGGCAGTTTCAGCAGTTTCATAGTGCGCTACGAAACTATTGTGCATTATATATCACCTTTAGCAGTTTCGTAGCACACTACGAAACTGCTGTGTGAGTCAATAACACAGTTTTTTTCATTCTCGAGATTTTTAATGGCTTCTCCATAAGCTAATAGGCCAAGAAAAACTGACATTTTCCATCCAAAAATAATCTTCAATCTTCAAAAAGTACTTTTCGCATCAAAATTGCATCAAAATTTCTTCACTTACTGTCAGGTTCATTTATGCTGAAACTTTTCTTCTAGTTCATTTAGTTGAATCTTCAAATCTTCAATCTGTCTTTTCATCATTCGGATTTTATTTCTTAATTTTTCATTGACCCTTATGACATATCTTGCCTCCTTTATTACAGGGATGGTCCAAATGAAATATTGAGCATGACTGCCCACTACTTCATATCTTGAAGCTTTTCCATCTTCCCAATTGGCTTTTACTATTTTGAAATTTTCTCTTTCAACTGCATGTTTCCTTTCCCTTTCTTTGAGTTGGGCAATCTCAAGATTGGAAAACACCAATTTCTTTTTGACCTCCTCAAAGCTACATTCTTCCTCATGAGTGATAACTGCCTTGACTCTGTCATCTTTTTGCACTAGTGATGAATATTGTATTGATGGAACCACAGGCTCTTCAAGGAATTCTGCTACCTCCCCTGTCTCACCTGCTTCTGGCTCTACCTCTTGTAACCTTTTTAAATGTCTAGTCACAGGTCTTCTTGGCTTGAAGACAAACTCTAAGACCTGATCATCAAATTAAAGCTTTTTAGAAGATTTAACTCTTTTTGTTTTGCTCTTATTTGCTGCAAGTAAATCTACTTGGACCAAAGGGGTATATTCTATGTCAATAGCCTAGAGGAGATCATTCAAACTTCCCTTTGATGCTAGGCTTTCATTAGCAATCACTGTCTTCCCCTTTTCCTTGGCTAATTAATTTCTGGTTACTCTTCTTTGGACAGTTTTATCAATAAACTATTCTTGTACCACTTCCTTGGTTTGAACTTTCTTCTTTTGTGACTGTTGAGGGGTATCTTGAACCATTAGTGGTGTCATAGGCTCCTTCACCTACTTTCTAGCTTTCAATTTCACAAACCTACTTGATCTTGCTTCCTCCTGATGACTTACTGCTGGTGAAGATATTTCCTTAGCCTTAGGACTAAGGCATGTTTCAGTTCTAAAGCCTGTCATAAAAAAGATAGCAGACCATTCTCTTTCTATCTTCTAAAGCTCATGTAAAACAATTAACTTGGTCAAACCATGATGGAACAATGAGGTTTCACAAGATTCTTTCTTCAATTGAACCTTATCAGACATTTTGCCTAAGCCACGAAACAATAAAAAGGTAAATCTAGAGATATTTTTCCAGTGAAATGTAACAGAAGCTTAAAATGGTAAGAGTACACCTTATGGTATCTCCCTTCGTAGGTAAAATATCTTTGGATGCATGAAAGCAAGTTGGCATATGAATCCTTTACATAGCTTCTAGGCACTGATTTGGTTAAGTCTGAGCCTATGAATTCTGGCTTCAAAAATTCCTGGCA
The DNA here is from genome assembly GCA_031772625.1 of Pinus tabuliformis. Lineage (NCBI taxonomy): Eukaryota > Viridiplantae > Streptophyta > Pinopsida > Pinales > Pinaceae > Pinus > Pinus tabuliformis. Next base: position 261,015,269 of record CM062807.1, on the reverse strand, counting down.
GGGTGCCATTTCAAATTTGAAGTTTTTAAACCATCTCTCCTAGCCTCTAGGAATCTCTGTGGCTATAGATATAACCTCAGGAGAAACTGGTATTTCTAGCACTCCAACCCTTGAATTCAAACCGGTGAAATTGAAGGCAAAGTCCTTGGTTACTTGAAAGTGACCTCCCTAAAGCTTTTCGCAGAACCTCCAGCAGCCCACCTATTTCAATGCATGTTCAACCTCTCTGTTCCTCATGAGCACATCTAAGCCTTCAAGCTCAAATCTAAGACACTAGCCCGATCTATGATTTTTCTTTCCTTCAGACATTTCTATGAGACCCCTGTAAGGAGACTTGAAACAACTTTCTCTGTCTTAGTTTTGAACACTACCTTGCTTGAGTTGAAACAAAGAACTGCCTCACTTGAGCTTTCACAGAATTCTGGTGAATGTCGTCCTTGAGCTTGCCAATTGTCTTCTTATGCATGAAGGAAAATGGAAAAGACTAATACCAACTCACCTTACCTTACCCTTTCTTAAATTTGAAAAGAGTACAAACAAGACCCCTAACGAATCTAATTATGAGAATGAATGGCTGCATGTGATAAGCAAGGTTCATGACCTGACACATGGTGATGAAACATTAAAGGATTTTGATGGATTAGAGAGTTAGACAAGATCTAGCACAAATCCCTGATTTCGTAGCACAACCAATGCAAATTCTGGGTTTTGTGCTACGAAATCTCCTAACTACGAATCCTTGATTTCGTAGCGCAAACAGTGTATTTTCTGATTTTTGCGCTATGAAAATTCCTAGGTGATTTTGTAGCACATGTCAAATTTAAAACAGCCTTAACACATGACACTTTTGAAATAATGAGGGATCAATGATAGGTAAGAAAAAAATTTTGACCTTATTTGATGATGGGAACAAGACTCCACTCTATGATTTAGACTTCCTAAACAAAACAATAAAAATGACCTGACCAAGACTAACATAAAACTTTGGAACCATACCAGCTGTCCAAAAGCTTAGATTTTTTTTTTTAGTGATAACAGTGGCTCCACTTGGGATAGTGTGCCCTTGTGGTACACTAAGAACCTGCAGTTCTAGTGCTTTATCCACTTATGAAAAACAAAAAATTGGTTGACAAGCATCCCTTCCAGCTACTTGGGCCTTCACCTTGGGCTTAAGCCTTCTATTTTAGCTTGTCATTATTAGCAAAAAACTGATAAAAAAGCATATATACAATGTTATGAGGAGTTAGTAATACTTCAGCAACGATAATTCTTTAGGAACCTGTTGTTGACAGGTCCTCCAACATATGATCCTCCATCAATTTCCTGTAGAATGTAAGTGTTGTTTCCATGAAAAGCAGTAATCTGATAAGGACCTTTCCACAAATTCTCAAAATTATCTTGCTTGCCTTTTTCTTCAATTCTGGCCTCCCATTTCAGCACTTTGTCTTGGATCTAGAAACTATCTTCTTTGATATTTTTATCAAATGTACTCTTAATTCTATTTTGACCATGTTGATGTATCATAGACTTCATTCCTCTTCTCTTGTAGGGATATCAGCTGATTGATTCTCCTCTGAATGGAACTTGGTTCTTCTTCAAGTCCTTGAATTATTTTCATTACCAGTACTCCAAGTGATGTTGGAAATATGGCTTCAGCACCGTAAACTAATTCATATGGCGAAGTCCCAATTGATGTCTTTGTACAAATCCTATCAGCTCACACGACATACTTCAATTTTAAATGCCAAGCTTTCTTGTTTTCCTGCAGCCCCTTTTTGATGATCCTTACAATGCTTTTGTTTGATGATTAAGCAAGACCATTCCCTTGTGCATAGTAAGAAGTGGAGTGTCCAAGAGTAATGTGATATTGGTGACAAAAGTTAATCATTTTCTTGGACTTAAAAGCTTGAGCATTATCAGTTATAATCTTCATTGGGCAGCCAAATCTAGACAATATGTTATTTTCTAGAAAAGAGATAATTTCTGAATCATTAGCTTGCTTGGTTGGAATCGCCTCTATCCATTTGGTGAAGTAATTCATTGCTGTGAGAATCCAGCGATGGTTCCCTAATGAAGGAGGATGAAGTTATCCAATAAAATCCAATCCCCATTGCTAGAAAGGTGCCTCCACATATATAGGAACCAAAGGCAAAGGCATAAGCTTTCTTCTCGCTTCAAATATTTGACATTCATGACATGCAACCGCCCTTTTGTAAATGTCTTTGAACATAGTTGGCCAAAAATATCCAGCTCTTAGGATCTTATTTGCAGTAGCTTTCCAATAATGATATCCTCCGCAATCTCCTTTATGAAATTCCTCAATAACTTTATCAACTTCCTCTTCAAGGAGACGATTTAACAAAATCCCTCCCGCATCTTTCCAAAACAGATTTTGATCATATATAAAATATCTTAAGGACTTTAGCTTAACAAACCTTGCGTTGGACTTCGCTAGATTGGCGGGAGCTTTATTATGCTGTAGAACAAAAGCCACATCATTATACCATTCTGAAACCAAGAATTTCTCATTGATTTGGACCAATTCTTCCTCATTTTCAGAAATTTCTGAGATTTCTGCATTCAAATTTATGTCAAGAAAGTCCAGATTTGACTGATTCATTAGCTTTTCCAAGCCTTGACCCTTCACCAATTTGGTTGGTTTAATGTCTATATCATACTCTAGCAATTTGGCTATCCATTTTCCCCTTTTACCATCTGGATCTGCTTGTGTTAGCATATCTTTTATTACAACATTTGGAACATATGCCACAATATGAGAATGTAGAACATAGATTCTGAAATCTTTTATAGCTTTCACCAAGGCATAAGCTTGCTTTTCTAGAATATTGTACTAATGTCCTACTAAAGAAAGAAATAGGTTGTTCAATACCTTGTTTTCCTTTTTGTAGCAGAACTCCAACAATTGTATTCTCGGAAGCAAATGTAAAAATAAGGAATCCCTTGGTAAAATCTGAGCTGATGAGTACCGATGCTTGTGTAAGTGCATTCTTGATTTCTTTAAAAGATTTCTTTTCTTCAGATGTCCACTTAAATTCCACTCCTTTCTTTAACATCCTTGTTATATCCTTGACAATCTCAGCAAAATTAGGAATGAAGCGCCTAACAAAATTTACCTTTCCAAGAAAATATTGGATCTCTTTCCTACTTCTTGGCAGATCTATCTTTTGAATTTCATTAACTCTATTAGGATCAATCCTAATTCCTTCTTCATAAATAATATGACCAAGTAGCTTGCCTGATGTTAAAGCAAAGATACTTTTAGTAGGACTAAGAGAGATACCAAACCTTCTACATTTCATCAAAATTTTCTCAAGGTGCTTCAAATGATCTTCTTCTTTCTTTGAAAAGACTATGATGTCATCAAGATAAACAACCACTGATTTATCCTTTTCTTTAGAAAAAGCAATATCCATTGCTCTTTGAAAAGTGGCCCCCGCATTCATGAGACCAAAAGGCATCTTGGCATACATGAATGTGCCCCATGGTGTTGTGAAGGCTGTCTTCTCCTAATCATCTGGATGCACAAGAATCTAATTGTACCCAAAGAAACCATCAAGCATAGACATTCTTTGTGAACTAACAATAGTTTGCAGAATTGAATCCATCTTGGGAAGAGGATAGTTATCCTTTAATGAAGCCTTATTCAAATAATCAATACAAATTCTAATTTCTCCACTCTTCTTCCTAACTGGAATCAAATTTGAAAGCCAATTTGAGAATCTAATTGGGACAATGATTTTAGCATCAAATAGTTTCTTAATTTCCTTTTCAATCAATGGCATAAGAAGCGGATTAACTCTTCTCAACTTTTGTTTGAAAGGTTTCTCATTTTCTTTAATAGGAATAGTACGCTGAATAATAGAGGGATCATATTGTTTTAAATCAGCATAACTCCAAGCAAAAACAACAACAAACCCTTTCATAAACTCAACATATTTGCTTTTCATATTAGCTGGAAGAAACTTTGAAATTTTGATCATTTAAGGTACAATTGAAGTCCCTAAATTGTAGCTTTCTACTTCCTCCTCACCAGCTTGTATCTTTGGGGATTTGAACACATCATTCTGATCAAACAACTTCTCAACAGGGATTAGACCCCTTGGTATTGAATTGTTTTTCAATTGTAAGACTTTAGAACTTTCTTTTGACTCAACAAACATGTTTTTTTGATCCACTTGAGTGCTTTCAAATTCTTCTTTCAATTCAATTAAATTATTTACCTGTTAATCATCTTCAAAAACTTGCCAATTGGTGATGTTATCTGGTATAGCTGGTCTATGATGAACTTACACCTCATACTTTTTAGAAGAATGAATAGGAGTGACAAACAAACTTGCCGAAACAGCAAGAGAATCAACAATGGAGTTTTGGTCTCTAGTTTTGATAGTGAAAGAATATGCTTGAAATGTTTCCAACATATCTAAAACTAGATTTTTGTATGCTCTCATTCTTACATCCTTTGTTTGATAGACACCCTCTACTTGTCTAATAACTAATTCAGAATCTCCAAAAACATAAATATTTTGAGCCTTCATTTTCAACAAGACTTCTAAGCCCAAAATCAGAGATTTGTATTCATCCATATTATTTGTGCAATCAAAGTTTAGTTTGTAAGAGTAAAACTTACTTTCGTCACTTGGACTTGTGATCCAAATTCCAGTTCCTACCCCTTCTTTTCCTGTTGATCCATCAAAGTAAAAAGATCACCATTGTTATAGACATTTTTGTGCCTTACAGCTCTAAGCATGAAATGTCCATAGACCAAGGGATCCTAAGTCCCTAAAAGTGTTGTTCCTGCCCCTAAAGGAATAAGGTCAACAAACTACAGCTTCTCCCAGAAGTTCTCCACCAGAAACTGCTTAGAAACAGTCAAATCAGGATCATTTCAGCTGCTCCACTAGCTAGCTGCGTTGCATAGCACCCCAATACACTAGCTAGGTGCGTTGCAACGCACCTAAATGCACTACCAGGGTGCGCTGAGTGGGAAATGACAAATGGCAGTGTCATTCGGCGAGGTGGACAGACAATGGAAGCTTCCAGAATCTTCCCCAATGACACTTGCCTCACTGAGTTCGACCAAGGATGAGTAAGAGGCTCTCAGTCTCCAAGTGGAAGCAAGAACTGACAAAGAGAAGCCACAAGTCAAATCATAAGCTGACTCATCCTCTTTGCATACATCTATATATGGATCCCTCATCCCAGAGATCCAGAGGCTGGAATTTTGTACTTTGCAGAGAATTGCTGTTGGTTTTGAGATAGAGATCAGTGCATTGGGTGATTTATGCTTTGTTGGAGGTGAAGAGGGGATTCCTTTGCTGGGGGGTTGATGCTGGATCAGGAATCATCGGTTGTAACTCCTCCTAGACCTTCTTGTTATATCAATAAAACTATTTGAGTTTCTCCTACATGCTTGTGTATCAATGATGTTTTGTTATATTTGCATGTTTAGCTTAAATCTGATCCTAAGCTATTTATGAATGTAAATCCATGTCTTTGTGTAGTTTTCCTCTTCTGTGATCTTGCAGGAACTTGGTGAAGCTGGGCAAGTGAAGGAGCAGGTAGCTGGAACTTGTCAAAGAGGAGAGAGATTGGATCAAAGGACTAGCGCAAGACACAGGTTAGTTCATCCTATTCCTCTTCATTTACAGTTCATAAAGAAGAATATGAAAGTAGTTTTCCTTGTTTGTTGCTAATGCACTGTCACACCTTAGTGGGATAGGGGCATTCTGAGTAGACACTTTTCCCAACAACAAAATGGCGACTCCGCTGGGGATCATGTCTAGTTAGTTTGTTTGTGTTTCTCTTGTTGTTTGTTTCATAAACACAGAAGTGGCAATCGAACTGCATTTGCCATTATCAAATGCAAAGTAGACACCTGCTACTTCAATCCACTCACTGGATTTGTTTACGATTTGAACAGCTGATTCACAAATGATCTGATTACCCTTTGTGATAGCTCTTATACCTCCTTTAAATCCACCCTCTGATTGTGCATTACTGATTGCTTTTACTCGGCCAAAATCCATAGATTAAACTGCAAACCGTGACCCAGAACCCGGATAGAAGTCTCGTTTCTGCCCCAGCGCAGGCTCTGTGAAGAGGTTCTGCATTTCAACGTAGGTCCCGAGAGGGCTACCTGCGCTGCAATTTAGTTTCTCTGTACAACAGGTGCGCTGATCAGCCTTGCCCTGTGCAGCTGAGGTTCTTTGCTTAGAATAGTCATACTGTCGTCCTTGGATTTAGATCTGTCGTAAGTGTCGATTTTGATCTTAGGAGAAAGTTTGTTTGCTGTTGACAGTTGATTATACTTTTACTTTTACCTTTGGTTTGAATTTGTCACTTTCTAGTGTCGAAACGAGTGTTTATTTCAAAATCATAGAGTGTCGTAATCTTCTCTACCTTTTTTATTTCGAAAAGAAGCTTGTTTGTGTTTTTCACTTGAAAGCAAATTCAGATTTGTACATCAACTTTCTTTTTAGGCATCAATATTAAGAAAGTGAAAACAAATACATGCATATGTGCATTTGCATATTGATAGTTTGTATGGCTTGATTTAGGAAAAGTGCATTTACAGTGTGCTCTTTGCTCTTTGAGAAAAGATTGTGTCTTTCTTTTCCCCTTGTAGCTAGGATTTTCATTGCTGAAAAGAGATAAAAGCTTGCTTATCATCTTTAGATTGCATTTAGGAATTACATCTACATCTCGTGGTGAACCCAAAAGGCAAACTTCATAAGAAAGATCAACTTAAAATAAATTGAATGAATCTAACAACGCTTTGGAACTTAACGCACAACATAGAGGTCTAGGCTAGAGACGTATTCCGGCGTCGTAAAGCCTGGTAACTGTTGTCCTCACTGATGGTTGGGTGATTCCTCCACTGTGAGACGATAAGTGCCAGTACGGACTTGTGCTCCCACGTACCGTCGAGTATATATTGGGAGACCCCTATAGGCTTAAAACCTTTTATCCATAGGAAGCCGTGTCGGCCGCCCTACTGATCGCAATGCACCGAACACAACATTCGGGAAGATTGACTGCCATACCGTAAAACGTATTCTGCAGTTTTGTGATTGGTTTGGTACTCCCTCTACCTAGATCTCTAGAGCAGTCCCTTTCATTCCTTTTCAGACTCCTTAACGGAAAAGGTCCATCTGAGCACTTGTCACTTCAGGCTCATTACAAATCGAAGGAGACTAGAGTCATCTTTTGTTTTTTCTCGACTCTTAAAAACTAAAAAAACAAGTTGTGTCTAAAGCGTCTAAAAATTTATTTTAAACGGAATATTCATTACCCCTTTCCTACGTTGATCTTGGGTTGAGAAAATGGAGTCTACCAACCAAGTAATTCCCCTTGGTGGAAATCCTAGTCCCTTCTCCTCTTGGGGAGATGTTGGTGCACCCCATATGGCCACCTTGTCGCTTCCAGAACTGACAATTGGCTTGCCAATATGCTCTTCTCAACCAATGTCGTTCAAAACACCACTATTCCTAAACAATCGAATCAGCAGTTAGACCAGTCCAGAGTTACCCACCAACCTTCTACTTCCTCTAATTCTTCCTCTCCTCCTTCCTCTTCGCTTGATGGGGCTGGCAAAGCCAAAAGTCAAGTTCCTAAGGAGAAGAAGAAGAAGGAGCCAAAAGCGAATGGGGGCAAACGAGTGTCGTCTAACGAAAATCCACACACTGCACCGACCAGGCCTAAATCACCATGTGTCATTTGCAAGGGAGACCACTTTCACAGAGATTGTCCTTGCATCCCTCGGATACTAAGGGACTGGTCTCCCCGTTTGCACAATCCGGTGTCGTCAACCTCTGATGGCCATGTTGACAGCACACCGTCAACTAGTGAAAGTGAAGCCACAGGACAAAAAGGGAAAGCTAGATTTCCCTGTAAACTGTGCGAAGGCGATCATGCCGTCCACCGTTGTCCCTTCTTAGATGAGGCTAAAAGAGTTTTGGAAGATCGTCCGGTTTCACCGTTGCGACTTCCTCCTGGATATAAAAAACTCTTGCCGAGTCCGTCACCAGTTGAAAACCCGGCTGCCCCGCTCAGGTGGTCAGCCGAAGCACCTATCATTGAAGATAAACCATCTGAATCCATACCAGATGAAAGTCAAAAGGTCGAGACGATAGTTGACCCGGTCTTGCCTTCAGAGGTTTTATCCTCAGATGATATCGTCACGGGAGAGAACAAGGATGACACCGTCCAAATTCTCTTCATAAACACAGACTCCGACGAACATGGGGGCAATTTACCCGTTCCTTTACCACAGGAAGGAAGCTCGTCAGAGCCATACCCGGCCATCTACTCGGTCCCACCTCCAAGCAACCTAGTTGTCTCCTTCGACTAGAATCAACTAGGCAAACCCCGCCTACCAGCAAGTGTACCATTCCGAATTATCGTCCAAATATATAGAATGGTCATGGCTGATACAATCATAGATGAGGGGGCTTCTATGAGTATCCTTTCCTCTATTGCTTGGAAAGCACTTGGTTCGCCACCGCTTTCTCCTGAGATGAGAAATCTGACAGGCTTTGATAAAGGAACCAGCCAGCCTTTAGGGATCCTTCCCAATGTGCCCATAACATTGAGAGGGAAGACAGTTCAAATGAACATAATGGTATTCCAAGGACCCTTAGATTACAATATACTCCTTGGGCGAGACTATATTTATTGCATGGGAGCCATCGTCTCCTCACTCTTTAGAGTAATGTGTTTTCCGCACGAGGGAAGAGTGGTCAAGCTCGTAGACCAACTTTCATTTCCCGGATCATGCATAGCAAATAGTCATATACCATCCCTAAATGGTCTCTTCACGCAAGAAATGTCTCAACCCCCAGTCCGTCCTCCCGATGAACGTGAGTAATTCGGAGGGATATGACTGAAACCCAGGGGGCATGCGTCCTGGTCTGCTTCGGCAGGAAAACTTCGGGTATAGGGTAGGTTTCCGCGGGAGAATATGACTAGTCTGTACCCCGTCCGTCAGTGGAAGAGGGGTTATTCTAGAAAAAGATTCTCTTGTCAAAGTTATGTGAGTAGCGCTCGTTGTTGCTCACCTTTGTTTATCTCGGTAGACATCACCGAGGAAATGTTTTATTTGCGCCGCGAATAGAGCAATCTTTGGTAACTTGTAAGAGGTAGGCCTTTCCTGATAGAACAAATGTTTTGTCTGCAAATTGAGGGGTAACCTTGAAACCATATTTTATACCTGGGGGCATGCAAACATTTTGGAATGCAAGCAAGGGGCGGCTATTTATTTTTTAAATTTTTAGGTCCTCCCTTTAAACCCGTAGGCTAACCCTTTAAACTCGTAGGATTAGTCGTTTCCTAACTTGCATAAAGAAAGGATGTGGGGCAAAAATCTAAATGTTGCCATTTTATATGAGACATTCTTATCATATGACTGGATTATCGAGCAGTTTTAGCACATAGTTCAAGCTCGTTAAAAAATAAACATAAGACCGAGCAAGTGTTTCAATCCGCGTTTAAGCTCGTTAAAAAATGAACTATCCTCGGTAAATAACCACCGTGAATGTAGCATTATCAGCCATTAAAGCCTTGGTCGTGTTTGCACCGTCACCTCCACTTTTCATTAGCCGATCATTCACCTCCATTTGATTGTTTACCCATTTTGAGGAACAGCTGCGAAGAGTGATTTCACTAGCCATCCTTGTGACACTGCCGTGATTGGAAAATTCCAACCCTTACCTGGAATTAGCTGCTACCCATTTTATCACTCGTTCCTCAAAAGACGAGTCTTCTTTAAGCTCTTTTCAACTGACTCGTAAAATATGAAAAGATTGCCGAGTTTTGGCCTTCCAGCTCGTTAAAGCGACCGGAATTGCTATCCCTCCTCTAGATTTTAATCTTTTTGGACCTGAGGGATTATTGAACAAAAAGATCGAGCGCTTGTGTTGTTTGGCTTGTTAAAACTATCGAAAATTCATCCCTTCTGTATTGTTTTATACTTTTTCAGACTTAAGGGATTAGATGACGAAAAAGGAATTTCGGAGTTACCTTTACGTACCTTTTCAGACTCTCTAAAAATCAAAAGGACCGAGTTATCTTTGTCGTTAAACTCGTTAAAAAGATTAATAGCGACAAACTTGTCTTTAGACGAGAACGAGTTTCACTATCGCTAGGCTCGTTAAAACATAGCGATGGGTTTGCCCGAAGGGAAAATTATAGAACAAGCATATGTTATCCTCCTCAAGCTTGACAAAAATAAAGAGGTACTGGTCAGCAATGACTGGGGAAAAATTGGGAAGAAACTCAAAGAATCTTTATTGGTAGCAAGTCGCTCTTGAACATGACACTTCCACTCCGTGCCTGAGTCGGGTTGGGTTGTTTCATTCACCGATCACATCACCATGGTCACGCCATACCATCCACATTTGGGGTAAATGCTACCGATCCATCACATAAGTGTCGCTGACATGTTCAAGAGAAGTCATCCAGAGAAGTCACCCGTGTTCCATCCACTACCATACATTATACTTCATTCCTTCATGACCGCCATCCTGAACCATATATCATCAGATCGTTTTCACCTCCATCAAAATCATTTGCTCCGTTCCGTGTCATTGATGTGGGATTCATTAAGGCCCTCCTTTGACGGGTCGCTTCTTGTCGACACCAGCTCATTATCCAAGAAGTTGATCTAGGAATACCCCATTCAGTACTTTGAAGCTTGCATGCCTCAATGGCAAGTTTCTCACTTCCGGCGACAGGTATACATCAATGACCTTCGACCGAAAGATTTTGCGTGGTGTTCAAATCCAAGTCCTTTATTCACACCACGTGAATTGTACTGCAGTACCTTGAGGGTCATCATCATTATCGGTGATTCCTCTCGCGCTTGTTAATAGTTTACATCATCGACTGGTAATCAAGCGATGTCTTTCCATGTTCGACTTCAAAACATTTCTCACATGGATCGACTTGTACTACGAGTGAAGATCGGACGAGATTGAAGACCCCAGATCTAGTTTCATCCATCTGGGCTGCTATATATATTTAGGAAAAATAAATACATTGACATGTACAGCATTGCAGCACAGATAATCATCCTACCAAAAGGATGATGACTTCATCAAAATCATCAGTCTACCATCAGACGATTGTCTGTCCTATGTACATAAAAATGAATTTATAAAGCTGAGCATGGGAATGCCCGCCTCAGCTAGATCATGAAAGCAGTATGAAGATAATGTGTTGTATTGTATCTTATTACAGGTCTCCTCCCAGCATTGAAAGAACTTCGGATCCTCCTAATAAAGCATTTCACCCGATAAACGGCCTCATACTTTAGGGGGCAACTGTTATAGAAATTTTTGTGCCTTACAGCTCTAAGCATGAAATGTCCATAAACCAAAGGATCCTAAGTCCCTAAAAGTGTTGTTCCTGCCCCTAAAGGAACAAGGTCAACAAGCTACAGCTTCTCCCAGAAGTTCTCCACCAGAAACTGCTCAGAAATAGTCAAATCAGGATCATTTCAGCTGCTCCACTAGCTAGCTGCATTGCATAGCACCCCAGTACACTAGCTAGGTGCATTGCAATGCACCTAAATGCACTACCAGGGTGCGCTGAGCGGGAAATGACAAATGACAGTGTCATTCCGCGAGGTGGACAGACAATGGAAGCTTCCAAAATCTTCCCCAATGACACTTGCCTCACTGAGTTCGACCAAGGATGAGTAAGAGGCTCTCAGTCTCCAAGTGGAAGCAAGAACTGACAGAGAGAAGCCACAAGTCAAATCATAAGCTGACTCATCCTCTTTACATACATCTATATATGGATCCCTCATCCCAGAGATCGAGAGGCTGGAATTTTGTACTTTGTAGAGAATTGTTGTTGGTTTTGAGATAGAGATCAGTGCATTGGGTGATTTATGCTTTGTTGGAGGTGAAGAGGGGATTCCTTTGCTGGGGGGTTGATGCTGGATCAGGAATCATCGGTTGTAACTCCTCCTGGACCTTCTTGTTATATCAATAAAACTATTTGAGTTTCTCCTACATGCTTGTGTATCAATGATGTTTTGTTATATTTGCATGTTTAGCTTAAATCTGATCCTAAGCTATTTATGAATGTAAATCCATGTCTTTGTGTAGTTTTCCTCTTCTGTGATCTTGCAGGAACTTGGTGAAGCTGGGCAAGTGAAGGAGCAGGTAGATGGAAGCTGTCAAAGAGGAGAGAGACTGGATCAAAGGACTAGCGCAAGACACAGGTTAGTTCATCCTATTCCTCTTCATTTACAGTTCATAAAGAAGAATATGAAAGTAGTTTTCCTTGTTTGTTGCTAAGGCACTGTCACACCTTAGTGGGATAGGGGCATTCTGAGTAGACACTTTTCCCAACAAAAACCATCTCTTCATCTCTTTCTCATCTTCTTGCTGATTTTCTGAGTGCTTATTTTCTGCTTTCATCTCTTCCGGTCCACTATCAACTGACTCATTGTAAAGAATGGCTGATCCAAGTTTAGTATCAAATGAATAAATAGGAAAATTTTGAGGTTTGTCTTTGCTGCTTACCATATAGGCCATTCTAGTTTCTCGATACAATCTCCTTTACTCACCAAAAACAGGTATGGTGGAATAGGTAAGGTCCATTTGAATTATGCCTTTGATTTTTGTTGCCCATGATGTTGACAACATCATCCCAAACTTTGGCAGAATGTCAGCCACAACAATGTCCATAACAATTGCTTCGCTGGCATTTGTGTTAGGCCAACAACAATATCTTTGATTAAACCAATACATTGGACTCTTTTTGAATCAAAAGAGAATAAATCCTTATATGGTCTTGTTACGTATAATCCTAACCTCTCCATGATTACTTTGGGCATGAGATTATGAGAAGCCCCCGAATCCAACATAGCATTATGTAAGGTCATATCATGAATACTAATGCTTACATAGAAAGGGGGAAACTCTTCATTCTGATCATATTCTATCCTTGGACCCAAGTATATAGTAGGATTATCTTCTTGCACATTTAAGATATCGGCAACTCCTGGTTGTGAATTTAACATCTCTACAATCTTGCTTTTGTATTTGTCTACCTTGAGAATTTCACTAAAAGGGACTGATATTTTGATTTTTGCAATTTCATTCTCAAGGTTGAAAACATAAACAAATTTTTCAACTTCTTTGATAGGAGATGGAGGTTGAATGTCCTTTTTACCAAGTGGAGAATCATTTTTACCTTCAGCAACCTTTGGGGTATCCCTTTTGGCTTCAACAACCTTTGAAACATCCTTCTTGGGCTATGTTTTGTTTGCAATAATTGGTACATTTCTATTTCTGAGATTGTACTATTTTTTCATTTCAAAGATAGCATGTTGATACCCTTTTAAATAATCTGAAGGCTCCTCTCCTTGCTTGGTCAAACTAGACTCATCATGCTCTTCCTTAGTCAAGAAAATTCTTGACATTTCTTCATCAAAAAAATGGATAGATTCTTTAGGAATCTCAGGCTCATCTTCTTCATCAACCAAATTCTGTTGCAAAGGAGGTCTCACTGGAGGATCAGGTTCCTGATTCCTATTTTCTCTTGGTATTTGTTGGTTTTGAGGTCTCCTAAATTGAGGATTTCTAAATTGAGGTTCCTGTGCACAGGAGGAGCAGAGTTGTTTCCAAGAGCTAACCTATCCATAAACTTCTCCATGGTCTTCAACATTGAATCTATCTTATCTTTAGGAGTTGAAGAGGAAGGTTTCTCTTCTTCCTTCAATTTAGCTTTTCCCATTTTTAATTTTTTGGTAGTAACCATGTTTACTTCCACTTTTGTTGCATCATTCTGCATATCAGCAAGTGTAGCAGACTCTCTGTCTAAGCAAAAGAGAAAAATCAGAATCAAATGCTTAAACATATCTCATTTGTGCTAAGGCTTCTGGAGGTTTCAAGCGAGCTGGGATTGAGTTAAACACTTTGCTAAACCTCTTTGAGAAATTTTGAATGGTTTCATTAGGTGCCCTTCTAATATCGTTGTACTCAGTAAGTGCTTGAACCGAATTGGTTCCATTTCCCTATTTCCTTATAAAGCTATCTTCAAATTCTACCCAATTATGAATGCTGGCTGTTGTGAGGCTTTAAACCATTTTCTAACTTCGCCAATAAAGGTCTATGCAAATAATCTTAGCTTCACATGCTCATCATCGACTTCCTCTCTGTCAGCGAAATCATTAAATTTGTTTACATGTTCTTCTGTCGTGATTTCTTCATCACCACCCCATGTTGGAATTCTTGCAGCACATTTGCTAGGGAGATCATGCAGAACAATAGGAAGTGCAAGTGGGGCATACCTAGCAGGTACGAGCATGATTAAAGGAGGAACAATAGTGATAGGGATAAAAGGGGCAGAGGAGGAAGAAATGATATGAGGAGGGCTGCTTGGTTTATGAAAACCACTAGAAATAGTAGAAATAGAAGATGAGGAACTGATACGAAGAGGACTACTTACGCTTTGCAAACTAGGAACAAATGTACTCCAATTTGGAAGAGGTAAACTAACTTTAGATCTTAGAAAGACTCCAAAAGGATCAAGTTTTTTCAGTTTATCTAAGGCTTCCCTTTCTAACAGTAGCTCAGAAGTAACTATTTCCTAGAATTCATCTTTATCTTCTTGTGATACTAAGGTTGAGGTATCAATTCCTCTCTTTTGCAAATCTAAGAAAATACCAATGAGTTCCTCTTCATTTTTTGATCTAAACAACAACTAATGAATTTTATCATAAACTATTTTGTCTTTAGGACTTCTTGAGAATTCAGAGAGAAAATATTTTGAATAAGATGGAGTACCTGGTGTTTTAGTAAATCTTTGTTTGCTTCTTGAAACAGTGTTGGGATTGTCCATAGGAGTAGTTGGATTTAGGTCAGGAGTGTTCCGTGTATATCTCCCTCTTGAAGCCACCTTTAAAACTTTGAAAATGTATGGAGTCACCAAGGTAGATTGCAGCCTCAAAAAGTTTTCTAAGCTCCTGCTACCTTCAAAAGTTTAATTTCTTGATTTCGGGAATGAGTAATCTTCATACTCCCAGTAGATGCACCAAAATCTTATCACAAAACCTTCTCCTGATAGGCTGCTGATCAGGAAGACCTTGAGTAACTACTTCAAACCAACTTTTGGCTAAGGCTTAGCCCCCCAACCTGAGAGGGCTCTCTCACTAGGTTGAAGATTTTAGTAAAAGATTAGATGGCTAACTCTATGAAAAAGTAAAAGACTATGAATGGTTGAACACAGCCATTGGGCTCATGGAGTCAGAAAATGTTTAGTATGAAAACAACATTAGCTTAACACGGAAGTCAGGGAATTAAGAGTTCAATATATCAGTAACACATAAGAACATGTAAGAAACACAGTCTACAAATGCATGAAGGAAGTTAGAGCATTGCCAATGAGTTCTAAGTAACATAGATTCATACCACTACAAATGAGGAAATGAGGACAATCATAAGACAATCAAGAATTGAAATCTCTTCTGAATCCTAAGTAGTAAAGCCAAACTCTGTATTACATAAAAAACATAGTTTTCTACAATGACACAATATGAGTCTTCTTCTCAAAAATTTCCAACCCTTGGTGTTGTTGAGTGATAAAAGGTGTATTTTTAACTCTTAATTATCTTCACATTAATTTTCAACCCAGGGATGATTTTTTATTTCAAGAGTGTACTCAGTCTGGGGCGGTCACTTACTCAAGAGTAATGTTTTGTAGTATAGTGCTTAAAATGCAAAAGTAAATGAATGCTGGAAACAAAATCTAATTAGAATAGCAAGAAACTGAAATGTTCTGTAACTAAATCATTTACTCAAACAATCATTGGTCAAGCACTCGGTAATGATAACTCTCTCCTCTATAAACTGATGTAAATGAAAATCAGTCATAGGCAAGATCTCCAATCTGAGAACTTAGACAGCGATAGTCAATTTTCTTTACAGTTGTAGATATTTCAATCCACACTAAAGAAAATAATAGCAATTCGATTGGAAATGCTTACTAAAACACTCTTGCTGCAATATCAATTAAAAGATGAAATCAAATCCTTGTAGAAAAGAACAGTGACTAAGTCTCATGAAAAATTGAACAACAAAGCTTAACTTTAGCGAAAATGAATTGAACAGCAAAGCTCATCTTATACAAATGAAATATTAATGGAAAGGAACAGTAATACTAAATTATTGAAGATGAACAACAATTCTAAATGGAAATGAACAGCAAAGCTAAATGAACGGCAATACTAAATGGAAATGAACAACACTATGAAATTAATAGAAATGAGCAGAAATACTAAATAAGTAGCAACCTGTAATGCACGACAGAATCTGAAGTGAATAGCATAACAATTTAAGTTGTAATGAATAGCAATATTTGTTATGGTGGAAGAAAATAGCAATGCAATCCAATTGTGATTTCATGCATGAAACGATTTCAGGAAAATGTACAAGAACAGGAAGTTAGAAAGCAATGAAACTCAAAAGCAATGAAAAGTAAATCAAACAATCACACGACTGGAACTGTAAAATAATGGTACAGGTAGCAAGTGGATCCACCAGGGTCAGGCCCTTAGTCGCCAGTGAAGCACCGCCGAACTTACTCCAGTATCAAATAATGGAACAACAACTCTTTTATTTATTAATCATCAAATTGTGAAATCATTACAACAACAAAAGCCTCGAGAATTACAATGGCAATGCAATAGTCCCCCTTTCCTCCTATCCTATCCTATCCTATCTCTAATAATCCCTAACTTAATTTCTCATAATCTATCCCATCATGAATCATGAATCCCCTTATCTGATATCTGTTTTCATTTAAATATAGAGAGAGCAGAGAGAAGTTACAACAGAGATGATTACAATATGATACTCATTACAAAATTGGATTGCTCACAACAAATTGATAAACAATATCCTATCTGGAATATCTCTTCATCAATCATTCAACAGGAATAGGTTGAATTTGGCATTGCGGCTGAAATATTTTGGAAAATGTCCACAACAGTGAATCTAAGAAAAATGTCTTCAGAGAACCTTCTGTTTCTCTCAATACAGACCAAATTTGGGAAAACGGCTCAACAAAAAACTAATCTGGTCTGTTCTGGACAAAACCCATGTTTCGGATTTTCCATATTCTTCTCCATTTACCCAAAATGTCCAATGAAAAAGTGTCACTTCTTATTCCAACGAATTTCTGAGTTGACACATTTAATGATGAGCTGGAGATCAAATCTTCAATTTGAAAAATATCTTGGAGGCTAAAATGGTGAGTGATGTTACAAAAAATTTATTAATAAATCATCATTGGAAAAAAATACATAATCATCAATTTATTACAAATAAAGGAGAAGAAATAATATTTATCCATAAGAGCGTAAATAATTATAAAAAAGAATTATATGATAAATTATGAAAAATGACGTGATAAAGAACTGTAGAAATGGGTGGAATAAGCATTCAAAAGTGATAATAATAATGACATATTGACAGCCCAACATACCCCCAAACTGAATATATTGCAAGTCCTCATGCAACAAAAAACTGAATATATTGCATGTCCTCATGCAACCCAAATACTCTAAGCAATAAAAAATTGTTCATCCCAGCTCATGAAATGGATAGAACAAATGAATTCTTCCTCAATTAATGAATATTCAATTTTAGCAATCATGATGAAGGCGTAACAATTTTTTCATTGACGTTCAACTTATGTGTATATGAAGTTGCAGCAAAATATGATATAAGTAACAACAAACTTTATTAACCATTTTCTCAAAAACTATAAACCAGATTTTGTTGAAATTTTGCAAGTAGATTCATAATATATTAATACTTCTATGATCCAAAAATTAGATCGTTTTGATACATAGATCATGAGATATAAACAAAATGGCTGTAGGTGATAGTGCATGATTTCCGAAATTTTATGAACTAATTTAACTTGAAATTATCTAGGTTTGTGTATTTTAATGATACGTTTATGTTTTCCAAAGATCACAAGAATTGAGTTCATGGTTTTAAAAATATATGGAAATCAATTTATGTACTATATAAAAATGAAATTGTATGCCTTAAATGAGAAAGAAAGTAGAAAACATCCATCATGTGTAGCAATGCCCCCCCCCAAACTGAAGAATTAGCATGTCCTCATGCAATGCTAGAAAACAAATTGAGGTGGTTGCTACCATCTGTTGAATTTTATGCTTGGTGTAAAACAACATGGAATAAGGGGATGTCGAGAATGAATAAGAAGATCAATGGATGATAAAGACACGGTCATAAGAAAGAAAGGAATGAAAGCAACACCCCTCCAAACTGAAAGATGATATGTATCTGAAAAATGGGAAGTGGTAAATATGTGGAATGAATGATAAATAATGCTCAATGGATTTCATTAAATTCTCCTAAATTCGTAATAAATTAGAAAATTATGCTATTTATCTCCGAAAAAAAGTGTAGAATGACATGTATGGACTGGAATTTGTTAAAGCTGATGTAGGCATAGTTGATGCTGAAAGTGATGCAAAAGGTGGAACCCAAGCAAGCACATCATGTCTGAACAATTGCTCGTGTTCGCGAGTTGCTCAAGCCTCTTCTGTTAGTTGCAATAGTGTGGTCATGCTGCGAATAGAGTTTCCCCCCATACTTGTTGTTCTCCTGTAAATAGAAAACTACTTTGCATACAATGTTCTTGAATCCATAGTGTTAGTTTTGAATAGAAACAGATAAGATGCATGCAAAAGTTTCAATTAGAAAAAAATATGTATACATGCAATATGAATATTTTGTCAAATCAACAAGTTATGGCAGAGTGCAGTAATTATATCGCATGCTATCCCATAATGCATACATTCCCCCCTCCAATTGGAAAAGGGATTCCATGACCATAAAGCTTATGAAAGGTGTTACGTTGACGGCAAGGCAAGGGAATGAGCAACACAACAGTAAATGAAGTAGAGTACACATATTAATTATAAGACGGCGAGAGTTATGGTTATAATGAGAGCAGAGTCTGTAAAGATAGTTATTAATAAGAGATAGCATGCTCTGGATTGATGATAAGTTATGCGAAAAAAGAAAAAGGATAGCAATATGCCAAAAAGATGCTTTGCTGATGGAATTCTAGTTGAAAATTATGCGATTGATCTAAAAACAATTTCTCATGCATAAAGGTTTAAAATACGGAAAAAATTAAGGAAATAACTTCTATGATAAAAAGAAAGAATAAGAAAAGGGTATTATAGTAATAATTGACAATAAGATATAACTTCAATACCATAAGTAGAGCCTCTACTTCCAACAGACGTCCATAGCCTCGGCAGGGTTTCTTTTTAACCCATATGAGCCAACATCCTCAATTTATAGCTAAAGAGTTCCAGTGCTGTTCTATAGAAGAGATCAATGTGCTGGCGTGATAACCAGATAACCACACTGCTATTCACTGGGATGTAGCAAAAGTGATTAGGTCGGCTTGTGATGAGACCTCCTGTTCCAAGGATACTTTGGCTATCCAATGGATCATAACCTTGGTGTGGTGGCCATAATGGGAATGTCACTTTCTTACAGCCTTATGAACATAGTAGGCTAGCTCATAATGAGACCCCCTATTCTCCATCTGTGGACAAAATTTTCTTGTTATTACACATTTTTATGATAAAAAGAGGGAGGCTCAGTACTCCTTAAGAGCAGGGATGGTGGAAGAAGTTGAACATGTCAATAGAAAAAATATACCCATAATCTCATTTAGTATAGACAGAGAATATTATAACCAGGAAGGGTGGAACCTGTAATATCCCTCCCCTTAATAATAAATAATAAATAATAAAAATAATAAATAATAATATAATAATAAATAATGCAACAATAATAAAAAATAATAATAAATAAATAAATCACTTAATAATAAATAATAAAAATAATAAAGATAATAAATCATAAATGTTAAATAATAAATGATATTAAAAATATATGCAAGAAAATAAATAAAAATAGTAAAAATAAAAATAGTAATAACCATACTAAAACTCTAAATAAGAATAAATAGAAATAAAACAAGAAAGCTAAAAATCAAAAGAAAGTTGCATGTAGACACATGGAGTGTGTGCATGTGGTTCCCCTTCCAATGTTGTTCTATTTAATAGATGGTGAGGAAGGTGAGAGGCATTCCTGCATTCCATCATTTCGAGATTCTATCTTTCATTCTCTTGGGAGAATGGTGTTCTAAGACTTAGGAGTCACTGGCAGTAGTACGTTGATTGAGGGCTCGGGGGTGGCCAGTTGTAGCAAATCCTTGCGTAATTGAGCCTACAGTTGGGTGGAGAGTCATCCCCAAAACCTTGTTGCGGTAAGCCTACTTTTACCATAGGTAAGCACTAATCATAGTTTGAATTTAGTTAATTAATCACATGTTTATTTGGCTAGGTAAAGGCCACTCTGATTTAAGTTTCATGTTAATAACTTAATTAGATATTTATTTTGGGATCTTACATATGATTGAGTTTTGTCCCCAGCCCATATGGTGTTACTTATTCTCCCTCGTGCATATGGGCTCACACAAGATCATGAAATAAACCGGCCCTCTCGGCCCATTTGTGGAGTCCTGTGAATCATCACATCTCAACATGCATCCAATGCATTAACCATACCATCATAGTATCATAGGAAATAATCCACATGCCAACTCTTGCATGTCATCATGAGAAGGTTCATCTTTGTTAATCGCGACATTATGAATAATAAGGAACTGCATGCTCATGCATGTCATAGATTTGTATGGAACTATCGCATGCTTTAGTTATACCATCAACATAATTATATTAAAGACATATCATGACTTCTCATAAATGAACCACATGTCAATAATCCTCATATTATAGCATCATAATTCCTATGCCACATTATGCATATCATATCCATCATGAGTATTGAACATTAAATACCTATCATCACGTAGTAAATGAATATGTCAATATACCTTGACATAACGTCATAATACCTATGCATATCGCTACTATCGTATGGATACCTTATTACTATAAGAACCATATGTACATCATTATCTTCCTACCATGAGAGCATGAAACGTCGTCAATATGTTTTCATCAAATTATCAATTACTTTTCAATAATCAGTGTGACTTCTTTCAACTAGGTAGTTGATCATTTACACCAACGGTATAATCATCGAAGTACATCGTTAAATTTCATATGAGCCTCATCATCTTGACTCTTAATCTCTCGTCATATATTCTTCCTTCCCCAAGGAAATTTTTGTGAAATTCATTGTTTAAGATATTACTAGTGATACCACCATTATTTAAATCATCTATCTCAAAATTAAAACCCCTTGATTGTACATCCATTTACTCTTTCAATAGTACCTTTTCCTCATCCAAGGTAAGTGATTGTTCTTTCAACAATTCCATAAACTAATAATAGAAACTATACCCTTTTATAACAAAACACTTGTAAAAAGGAAATTTATTATTTACAATGTAAGACATTTTATTATACTACTATCATGTAACAATTATTATAATCAAAATATTTAACTTATTGTTAATAAATTTAACATTGAATTTTTGATTCATCAAAAATACATCTATTAAAGATACATAAGTAGTATAGTAATTTAGCAAAATACTAGAGCTACTCTTGCAAAACTCAATCAACACTACATATGCCAGTGGTTCCTTTGTCTTGTGTATAGCTCTTGATGGATAGCTCTACAAGAGCTATGGGACCATCTTGACGAGGTCAAGTGCCTGATGTTCTAGGCTAGGTGCCTGTTATTGGATTGGGATGCCGAAGTCTAGAAGGGATGTAAAGGACTTCGATGCCTGGGGCTGTGCACCTTAGTAGTTGTGGAGGGAGTGGGCCAGCCTCGCGAGATGCCCGGGGTCATTGAGTACCGGACCGGATGCCTGCCTTGGGGCAGATGAGGTCTGAGTCTGGCACGAGCCTTGGGGCCAGCCTTGGACTAGGATATAGACTGGGTCAGGCTTATGTTTGGTGCCGAAAGTGGGAAAAGGGATAGAGATTCCTTGAGATTTCCCGGGGTGTTGGGGACTTTCGATGCCTGCTGGTTATACTAGTTCAGCAGAGGGTGTTGGCAACATGAAGTTAATAAGTAATAAATAATAAATAATTCAACTTAACTTCGGGACGAAGTTCCTTAAAGAACCAACATGGTATTAAGATGATCAATCAGTATCATATACAACAGAAAATGATATAGTAAAGTAGTATATAAATAATTGTGTCCCTTTTGAAAATAATCTATCATCAAGGAGTTGTCCTATTCAACATCATAACGTGAATGATATTAACTCGCTTCAATAGAATCCATAATTCTTATCCTCATAAAAGTAGTGTACTTCATGCCATGGAAGAGAATTATTAAAATGTGGTTGAGATGAACTAGGAATAATCCCACAAGAGGAATGAAGGGTTATTCTCGAAAATACTCCCAAAGTGTTGCTCCTTTGAAGGAACAACAAAAACACTCAAAAAAGTGTTGTTCCTTGTAGGGAACAACAAAGGAAAATAAATGCAGAAGTGTTGTTCAGATATATCTGAGCAGAGGAGGTATGATGGATATCAGAATTTATGAGTCCATTTCATATCATCAAACATCAGGTCTCCATCATTTGTCGAGAAGTCATTCCAAGGAACAAGCCATTCACCACACATAAGGGACAATTTTCTTCAAACTGTGTTTCTGGGAAAGAAAAGATGAATTTGAGAAAAGTTAGAGAGGTTTTTTTCCATAATTGACTCACAAAGAAAAATCTCTTTTATTTCTTACACAGTTTCATGGTTTGAGAGAAATGTCGAAAACATCATTTGCCTCAGGAGGGTTAGTGCACCTTTGCAGTGACCTTGGTAAAATCAATTTTTCTCCTATATGAGATGCCTAAATGACTTGTTTGATGAGTCAACTGATAATTAGACACAAATAAATTTCCAAAGAGCTATCATGAGCTCAATTGTGAGTTGAGGAAGGCCTTAAAAAGTTGACTGCAACATCACTATGCATTTCGGCAGCCTCATTCTGCTCATTTTGAACAGTCTTGGCATATTGGACATTTGACAGAGCAAATTAACTCCAAATTGCAAAATTCAAGATGTTCTGGAAAGTAGACTCGACAAGCTTTCTAACAAGCTATTGTGCACTCAATTTGGCTAAGGGGAAGGCCTCTAAAAGTATGTGGAAATCAGCACTTCATTTTTGACCAGTTTGCCCAAAAAGTGCTATTCCTTTGAAAGGAACAGCAAAAATGTGAAAGTGCTATTCCTTTGAAAGGAACAGCAGAAATGCGGAAGTGTTGCTCCTTTGAAAGGAATAGAAAAAATGCAGAAGTGCTATTCCTTTGAAAGGAGCAACAGAAAAGTGGAAATGATTTTCCTTTGAAAGAAACAACAGAAATGCGAAAGTGTTGTTCCTTTCAAAGGAACAACAGAAATGCGAAAATGTTGTTCCTTTGAAAGGAACAACAAAAATGTGAAAGTGTTGTTCCTTTGAAAGGAACAACAAAAAGGCACAATCACATGAAAGTGTTGTTCCTTTGAAAGGAACAGCAAAAATATAAAGTGCGCAGAGCTGTTGTCCCTAAAGAGGGACAACTGCTATTCCTTTATAGGAACAACAACTGTTTCTTTAAAAGGAACAACACAATAAATGCAGACACACAAAAAACAAATTAGTTGTTCAGTGCATTGATGCTGAGGATGAGTTATAATTTTAAGGAAGCAACACTTGAAACACAAAAATATAAGAGAAATCAGAAAAGAAACAACATTTTATTAAAAGACAGTATGTAAATAAATAAATTAAGTTACAACAGCTATGATGTTATTTCTTAAGGAAAGGGAAAAAAATGATCTCTTTGGAAAAATATATTGGCAGCAGTGGCATGACAAGAATCTTCAACTAGAAATCAATTCTTCATTTCTTCTGTTATGAATCTGTTGGGTAATGAGTTGGATGAAATTCCCTTGTTTTATTAAAATTTATTTCAAGAATTGCTCGTCCATAAATTGACCTTCTTTATTCTCCTGGGACCTACAAAAACGAGTGTCTACCTACAATAAAACATTAAATCATGGAGAAAGAGAGGTTATCAGTCTCCCCTAATCCAAGAATTATGCAAAAAAACAACAAGTAGTTACTCTGTATAACAAATCCACGGAGAAAATAACAAAGTAAAATTTATTTGTCACTTGCGGGAGAGCAGTGGCCAATCATGCTAACCTGCAGTGTTTTAATCACAACTTCTTTCTTTTTTGTCCAAATTGAGTTATTCCAAATCTAGATGAGAGCTAATTCAAAGATATATCTCCAATAGAAATAGGTTTTAAAAATTCAATGATATTATATGTCAATTTTACTTAGAACAACCTGTATAACAGAGTCATTTTCAATTACCCCACTCAGAACAACAATGGATATTTTAAGCATAGATTCTCCGTTTGATGTCAGATTTGAATGATTCAAATTGGAAATAAAAGTATATTAATTTATTTGTCTCAAATAGAAACATTTTTTGAAGACAAGAAGAATTGATAGGTAAAATACTCTAAGGAACAGCCGGAAAGACAAAGTTTTAAGAGTGTTGATTTATGACAGACAATCAATATTTTGATCATAACTTCCTCATACGATATCAAAAATGAGCAAACTTACTTGTAAACTATATTCATAGGGGAATATATCATAAAAACATGTTTTCAAAATATAGTCATTTAGGCCTTCAAAAACGGTCTGTTCCAACTCTATTTCTGAGTTGCCTGCTAGACACCTTGTCAATGTTTTCATTCTAATTTTTTTTGTTTCAAATCCAAATTGAGTGATTCAAATTGGGTTGGAAAGTAGACATCAAGGGCTACTTAGTATAGAAACAGGTTTTGAAAATATAGTCATTTAGGCCTCCAAAACATGACTGTCCCGACTCTGTTTTAAGAAATTTCATCAAGCCCACAAGCCAAAAAATATGATATTCAAGCATTTTTTTCAAATTGGCGATAAAAATGAAAATGAGTGTTTGTAGAACTATTATTTCCATTATAACTCATTGACATACATAAATGAATTAAAAAAATTATCACCGATGTTGATTTCCACAGCGTGTTGCAACAAAAAACAACTAGTTTTACATAAAAACAAAATGTATTTATTTATGTCCTTATTTATTTATTTTCTACACTAACCTACTTTGATTTGAAAAATGAATATGATTACGTATAAAAGTACTTCCAGTCGAGCCATTTTTGAAATAAGGCTTCAAATATGTACATACCCAAATTTGAAAAATGCATATTAATGAATATTAGGGTATGAGAAGCCAACTTCCCTTGAAACTATGGTGTCCAAAATTGTTGAAGTATGGAGTGATGCTGCAAACAAGTGATGGAGTGAAACCAATCTTCAATATATCCTTTACTTTCTTGATTTCCCATAGCCATCATACCATGAAGTTCTTGAGCTTTTAAAATGGCTTGTTGATGCAAACTAAAAGAAACCTCATTTTTTTCCATAACTTGTACAATTTTTGAATTTGAAACATTTTGAATCTCATTGTAAGTTTTCTCTAATGGCGCATGTGAGATAGAATGGGTGGGAAGGGTGGGTAAATTTTGCAGTTCAACACTATAAGCATGTTGTACTGGTTTATTATGGTGAGGGTGTGGAATGAGTTGAGCAAGAAATTGTGTATGGAATGGAGCATTTTGATGATGATTAGGTTGAGTGAATGATTTTGATAGGCAAGCAAGATGTTGTGGGAGAGCTAGTGAAGAATATGGAGAATGTGTTTGTGCTAAAAGATGAGGGAGAGTAGTCATGCAATCATAAGATGAACCATGCCAAACTTATAGACAAGTTTGGTGGTGGTTATATTGACATGGGTGACCTAACACATTAGTATTCCATAATGGATTATGCAAGTAAGAAAGTGGAGAGGAAATGTTTTGAACCATACCTGTTGGCCATGATTTCCATGGTTTTGACTTGTTTCAGCTTCCTCATCTCTTTGATATGCTACTTCCATCCTAGATAAGGAAGAACAACTATCTATGGAATGCTCCTTTCAATAATGAGGGAAAAACACTTCTTCAATTTCTTGATTATTATGAACCTGCAAAACATCAAATTTTGCATTTAGAGAGCTAATAAAATAAACTTTAAAATTTTCAAATAAAACATTGATTTCAACTCTTATGTCTCCTATTCTTGTAGCAGATTTGGAAAAGAAAGAAGAAAATTATCTAGAATTCTTACCAACCTTAGAGATTCCTCTTGAATTTCTTATGCACAATTCACAAACATCATCATATGACAATAGAAAAACAACACCTTTTCCTATTAGATTTAAGAGTTCTACAAATTCATCTTTGATTCCTTTAAGGAGTGTTTTTAAGATCTCTTTTTCCAAATACTTATGCTTTGATTTTTGAAGGTTGTATTGAAATCGTTCTACATAGTCCTCTAAGCTTTCATCTTCTGCTTGTATCATATTGAAAATATCTTCATTGTCCTTGCAATAGCCCTGGTACTTCTTAAAAAGTATGTTCTTCATGTCCTCCCATGTTTGGATGCAGTTCCCACCTAGGCTCATGAACCATCGGAGAGCTTCTCCTTTTAGAGTAAGAGGAAACACTTTCAACCTTTGATCATTGGTACAATAATAATATCCTCTACAAAGTATTTCAAACTCAAATAAGATTGTATCTGGATCTTCATTTGTCAAGCCATGAAAATTTGGTAGAGAAGACGGGGGAATTATGTGCATTTGTGTCACTCCTCCTAGATCTTCGATAGGGAATTCAAAAGTAGAAATGTGAGCCATTTCTGACCATAATAGAAGATGTTTTTCATGTGTTTCTTCGAGGCTCCTCCTTCAAATGTTACTGTCAATTGGTTAGTGAAATGGGTGGTGCTTACATCACCACTTAAGTGAAATCATGAGATTTGTTTTTCAAAATTTCTATTTTTTTTCTTAGTCATTCACACAGAAATTCAAACATTTATTTCTACCCTAAGTTCTTTAACAATATTGCTGGAGAGCAGGTGAGGGAGCAGGGCTTTTACATGCTCTGTACACAGGGTCTTACCTTCTATTTTTAAAACCCAACTCTTTCCTAACAGGAACCCATCAGATGCACACTACTCTTTAGAAATGGCTACACTCTCCCCGGCAATGGCACCAAAATGTTGAGTGATAAAAGGTGTCTTTTTAACTCCTAATTATCTTCACATTAATTGTCAACCCAGGGATGATTTCTTATTTCAAGAGTGTACTCAGTCTGAGGCGGTCACTTGCTCAAGAGTAATGTTTTGTAGTATAGTGCTTAAAATGCAAAAGTAAATGAATGTTGGAAGCAAAATCTAATCGGAACAGCAAGAAACTAAAATGTTTTGTAGCTAAATCATTTACTCAAACAATCATCAGTCAAGGACTCAGTAATGATAACTCTCTCCCCTGTAAAGTGATGCAAATGAAAATCAATAATAGGTAAGTTCTCCAATCTGAGAACTTAGACATCGATAGTCAATATTCTTTACAGTTGTAGATCTTTCAATCCACACTAAAGAAAATAATAACAATTTGATTGGAAATTCTTACTAAAACACACTTGCTGCAATATCAATTAAAATATGAAATCAAATCCTTGCAGAAAAGAACAGTGACTAAGTCTATTGAAAAATTGAACAGCAAAGCTTAACTTTAGCGGAAATTAATTGAACAGCAAATCTCATCTTACAGAAATGAAATATTAATGGAAATGAATAGTAATAATAAATTATTGAAGATGAACAACAACGCTAAATGGAAATGAACCTCAAAGCTAAATGAACAACAATACTAAATGGAAATGAACAGAACTACGAAATTAATAGAAATGAGCAGCAATACTAAATAAGCAGCAACCTGTAATGCATGGCATAATCTGAAGTGAAAAACGAAGCTTTATAAACAAAATGAACAGAATAACAATTTAAGTTGTAATTAATAGCAATATTTGTTGTGGTGGAAGAAAATAGCAACGCGATCCAATTGTGATTTCATGCACGAAACGATTTTAGGAAAATGTACAAGAACAGGAAGTTAGAAAGCAATGCAACTCAAAAGCAATGAAAATTAAATCAAACAATCACACGTCTAGAACTATAAAATAATGGTATAGGTAGCAAGTGGATCCACCAGAGTTGGGCCCTTAGTTGCCAGTGAAGCACCGCCGAACTTACTCCAGTATCAAATAATGGAACAACAACTCTTTTATTTATTAATCATCAAACTGTGAAATCATTACAACAGAAAAAGCCTCGAGAATTACAATGGTAATGCAACAGTCCCCCTTTCCTCCTATCCTATCATATCCTATCTCTAATAATCCCTAACTTAATTTCTCATAATCTATCCCATCATGAATCATGAATCCCCTTCTCTGATCTCTGTTTTCATTTAAATACAGAGAGAGCAGAGAGCAGTTACAATAGAGATGATTACAATATGATTCTCATTACAAAATTGGATTGCTCACAACAAATTGATAAACAAGATCCTATCTGGAATATCTCTTCATCAATCATTCAACAGGAACAGGTCGAATTTGGCATTGTAGCTGAGATATTTTGAAAAACGGCCACAATAGCGAATCTGATAAAAATTTCTTCAAAGAACCTTCTGTTTATCTTAGTACGGACTGAATTTTGTAAAACGACTTATAGTAAAACTAATTAGGTCCGTTTTGGACAAAACCCATGTTTCAGATTTTCCAGATTCTTCTCCATTTGCCCAAAACGTCCAATGCAAAATTGTTACTTCTTATTCCAGAGAATTTCCGAGTTAACACACTTAATGATGAGCTGGAGATCAAATCTTCAATCTGAAAAATATCTTGGAGGCTAAAATGGTGAGAGATGTTAGAAAAAATTTATTAATAAACCATCATTGGTAAAAACATGCATAATCATCAATTTATTAAAAATAAAGGAGAAGAAATAATATTTATCCATAAAAGCATAAATAATTATAAAATAGAATTATATGATAAATTATGATAAATGATGTGATAAATAATGGTAGAAATGGGTGGAATAAGTGTTCAAAAGTGATAATAATAATGACATATTGCATCTCATGTCATATATAGAGTTCATTACAATCTTGGATTCCTTCCTCCAGCATGAGGGGAATTCGAATTTCACTTAACCTGACACCTATTGATCCTTAAACAAAATATTAATTACAACTAACTGTTAACTAGCAGTCCTAGAGATCTAATACAACTAGAAGTGTAACTCCTTATTATGTTGGTAACAACCTTAACTATGAAATAAATCATTATTTGATAGTTGTCCCTCTTCAACTTTGGCTTAAGTGGTGACTTTAAACTCCATGCTGGCCTTTGATTGCTTGTCCTTTGACTGTTCCTGGATATTAGGAAACTGCCCCTGTATTTCTGCTTTGGTCTCCAAGGAGGTTCCTCAAAGCCTGCTCACCATATTTTCTCCTTTAATCACATGTGATGCATTGAATTAATCCACAAATCCTGCTCATAGACTCTTGTTAAGACAAAATCCTCTTGAATGCTGCCTGAAGCCTGAAAACCTGTCTGAGCTATGAAATGACTGCGATTTTCGTAGCGCAAGGTTTGGAGTTTCAATATGTTCTTCATCTCTTGAATTTGCCTTTGCTTAAGGTTCAAAACTTCTAAAGTTCTCTTTTTGTGTCTCTGCAGTAGCATACTTTCATAATGGTCCACATTTCATTTCAAGATTGATCCATAAAAACAAAATTGGCAGTTTCAGCAATTTCATAGTGCGCTACGAAACTTCTGTGTGAATCAAAAACACATTTTTTGTCATTTTTGGGATTTTTAATGGCTTCTCCATATGCTAATAGGCCAAACAAAACTGACATTGTCCATTCAAAAATAATCTTCAATCTTCAAAAACTAAGTTTCGCATCAAAATTGTGTCAAAATTTCTTCACTTACTGTTAGGGTCATTTATGCTGAGACTTTTCTTCTTGTTCATTTAGTTGAATCTTCAAATATTCAATCTGTATTTTCATCATTTAGATTTTAGTTCTTAATTTTTCATTGACCCTTCTGACATATCTTGCCTCCTTTATTGCAGGGACAGTCCAAATGAAATATTGAGCATGACTGCCCACTACTTCATATCTTGGAGCTTTTCCATCTTCCCAACTGGCTTTTACTCTTTTGAAATTTTCTCTTTCAACTGCATGTTTCCTTGCCCTTTCCTTGAGTTGGGAAATCTCAAGATTGGCAGACACCAATTTCTTTTTGACCTCCTCAAAGCTACATTCTTCCTCATGAGTGATAACTGCCTTGCCTCTGTCATCTTTGTGCACTAGTGATGATTGTACTGATGGAACCACAGGCTCTTCAAGGAATTCTGCTACCTCCCCTGTCTCACTTGTTTCTGGCTCTACCTCTTGTAACCTTTTTAAATGTCTAGTCACAGGTCTTCTTGGCTTGAAGACAAACTCTGAGACCTGGTCATCAAATTGAAGCTTTTTAGAAGATTTAACTCTTTTTGTTTTGCTCTTATCTACTGCAAGTAAATCTACTTGGACCAAAGGGGTCTCTTCTATGTCGATAGCCTAGAGGAGATCATTCAAACTTCCCTTTGACACTGGGCTTTCATCAGCAATCACTGTCTTCCCCTTTTCCTTGGCTAATTGACTTCTGGTTACTCTTCTTTGGATAGTTTTATCAATAGACTGCTCTTGTACCACTTCCTTGATCTGAGCTTTCTTCTTCTGTGACTGTTGAGGGGTATCTTGAACCATTAGTGGCATCATAGGCTCCTTCACCTACTTTCTGGCTTTCAATTTCACAAACCTGCTTGATCTTGCTTCCTCCTAATGACTTATTGTTGGTAAAGGTATTTCCTTAGACTTAGGACTAAGTCCTGTTTCAATTCTAAAGCTTATCATAAATAAGAAAGTAGACCATTCTCTTCTTATCTTCTGAAGCTCATGTAAAACAATTAACTTGATCAAACCATGATGGAACAATGAG
Organism: Pinus tabuliformis; assembly: GCA_031772625.1. Classification (NCBI taxonomy): domain Eukaryota; kingdom Viridiplantae; phylum Streptophyta; class Pinopsida; order Pinales; family Pinaceae; genus Pinus; species Pinus tabuliformis. Next base: position 260,984,200 of record CM062807.1, on the reverse strand, counting down.
TTTTCACAAGCTTCTTTCTTCAATTGAACCCTATCCGACATTTTGCCTAAGCTACGAAATAGATAAAAAGGTAAGTCTAGAGATATTTTTCCAGTGAAATGTAACAGAAGCTTAAAATGATAAGAGTACACCTTATGATATCTCCCTTTTTAGGTAAAATATCTTTGGATGCATGAAAGCAAGTTGGCATATGAATCTTTTACATAGCTTCTAGGCACTGATTTGGTTAAGTCCGAGCCTATGAATTCTGGCTTCAGAAATTCTTGGCAGGGTGCCATTTCAAATTTGAAGTATTTAAACCATCTCTCCTGGCCTCTAGGAATCTCTGTGACTATAGATATAACCTCAGGAGAAACTGGTATTTCTAGCACTCCAACCCTTGAATTCAAACTAGTGAAATTGAAGGAAAATTCCTTGGTTACTTGAATGTGACCTCTGTGAAGCTTTTTGCAGAACCTCCAACAACCCACCTGTTTGAATGCATGTTCAACCTCTCTATTCCTCATGAGCACATCTAAGCCTTTAGGCTTAGCTCTAAGACACTGGCATGATTTATGATTTTTCTTTTCTTCAGACATTTTTATGAGACCCCTCCAAGGAGACTTGAAATAACGTGCTCTGTCTTAGTTTTGAACACTACCTCGCTTGAGTTGAAATGAAGAATTGCCTCGCTTGAGCTTTCAAATAATTCTGGCGAATTCTGTCCCTAAGCTTACCAATTGTCTTCTTATGCATGAAGGAACGCGGAAAATACTAAGAACAATTCACCTTACCTTACCCTTTTTGAAATTTGAAAAGAGTACGAACAAGACCCCTAACGAATCTAATGATGATAATGAATGGTTGCATGTGATAAGCAAGATTCATGAACTAACACATGGTGATGAAACATTAACGGATTTTGATGGATTAGACAGTTAGACAAGATCTGGCATGAATCCCTGATTTTGTAGTGCAGCCAGTGCAAATTCTAGGTTTTGTGCTATGAAATCTCCTAACTACGATTCCCTAATTTCGTAGTGCACACAGTGTATTTTCTAAATTTTGCGTTATGAAATCTCCTAGGTGATTTCGTAGCACATGTTGAATTTAAAACAGCCTTAACACATGACACTTTTGAAATAATGAGGGATCAATGATAGGTAATGTTATCACAAAATCAGGTACTGAAGGCTGCCAATCAGCAAGACTCTGTGTAACTGTTTCAAACCAGGCTTTAGACTAAGGTTTAGCCTCCTTAGTCAGAGAGGGCTCTCTCACAGATTATGAATATGGACTAATGACAAGGAAAGATGGCTAACTCTTTTAAAAAAACACATAAAAATAAGCTGGCTGGACAAATATCAAATTGTTTCCCATTGGGCTCATGGAGTCTCACACATCTCAGCAAACAAAAACACCATCTTTTCATAGAAATCAGGGCTCTTTACATCTAATGTTCAAACACAACTTACATAAAACACAGTTTGCCAAAGCATACAGGAAGTCAGAGCATGATACATGAGTTCTGAGTGATTATGCCATAACAAGACTGTAAAAGAACATTAAGAGAATAAACCACCATACATTTGAACAATAAGATCTATTGAGAATCCTGAGAAGAAACAACAGCTGTTTGCATTACTGAAATCTGCTTTACATAAACCAAAATAGACTTGTTCTTTTTCAAAACATCCAACCCCAATTACATCCAAGTCTGATCCATATATAGGAATACATGCTTAACCACCTCGAGCTTCCTCCTCCAGCATGAGGGGAGCATCGAAGGTTGCTATTAACTATCCCTATCTACTGTGTAACTAATTCATTAATTACATAATTGCTGAACTGTAACTACAAAGGGTCCTAATTTATTCAAAACTCAAAATCTGTCCTCCTCGTATCATGCTTCCTTCTTGACTCTTTGACACATGTCTTTTTTTTGTTTTGGTCGAGATATCTTGGAGGAGAATACACTGAACAAGCTGGCTTTGGATACTGGCTGCGTAGATGGCTCATTAATCAATCAAGATAAGTGCCCTGTTTTCACGGTCCTTGTCTCCCATCATTCTTCACTACTTAAAGAACATGTTCCCCTCTCTTTAATTCTTCAAAAACAACGCATATCACCATACTCCCCAATGAGCTGGAAGCCTTGTGGACTGAACAGGTGTACAAACCAAAATCTCCGGTAACCTTAACCAGAACCCTAACAATTCGGTCATAAAGTACCTTTAACGAAGCTTTAGCTAAAAACAAAATATTTCACCTTTCCCAAAATGTACATCTGTCATTCTCTGAATAGCTAGGAGAGTCTTTTATGGTCTCCATTATGTTCTTGAGGCATTTCCTTCAAAAATTTGCTGACCTCATCATTAAACTCTTTGTTTTTCTTATAAAACAGCACCTACAGCAGTTTCGTAGCGCGCTACGAAACTGCTGTTTTTGCTAAAACAGAGTACATTTGCACTAAAGCGTCTTTTGTTTGAAATTATGACTTTTCAAACTTCTTCTACAGGTGTCAAAGACTTAGGTAATCTCAAAATAGTGGAACTTAAACAAAATTGACCAAAACTAAGAATATCACCTTTTCCTCAAATCAGTGAGCTAGTTGACCTAGCTGTGTCTTCAAATTTGCAATCTCCTTCTTCAAAGCTTTGTTTTTAGCTCTCAGGGTCATGTTCATTTTCCTGATATGTTTAGCTTGTTTGAGGGCTGGAACCGTCCAGGTATATACATCAGCCACTGAATCTACATGAATCACTAGGCTTCTGCTACCCTTTAACACAGCTTTTCTATAGTTGGCATACCTAACTGCACGCTCCTTAATCACATTCTTTGTTTTGACAATTTCCTCTTTGGCTGCTCCCACTTGATTCTTTATGGCAATCACATTTCCTCCTTGGGTGATGATAACCTTTATGTTCTTGTCTTTATGTTTGACTGCCTCCACTATTTTGGTCAATACTTCAATTACCTCTGTTCTGGGTGACTTTACAGCTTTCTCTCCTTTATGCACTTTCTCCTTTACAGCTTCTTCTCCTTTATGCACTTTCTCAGCTTCTCTAATTTGTTTCCTTGTAATTGGCCTTCTTGGCTTGAACATAAACTCCTCACTAGGCTCATCAAACCTTAATCTCTTTGAAGCTTTTGATTTCTTAGTGCTCTCAGGAGAAGATTGGGTCAAATCAATATGCATGGGTTCAAGATGAACTGGTTCTTCCTGCTCAAATTCAATAGCCTCAAGTAAATCACTTAGGCTGGCCTTTGAAATTGGACCTTCCTCCACAGCTACTGATTTGCCCTTCTCTTTGCTTAATTGACCTCTTGTTTTAACTCTTGATACACTTTCAGACCCAGCTGATCCAGGTACCTCTTTCTTGTGCTTGACCTTTTCCTTTGATGATGACTGAGGTGGCTGAGATGGCTCTTTAATAACCAAGGGCTTGACTGGTTTGTTCAACTGAGATTTAACCTTCTTTTTCTCCCTAGCCTCCTTTCTAAGCTCAGCAATAGTAGGTTCCTCCACTGATTCTTCTGTTTCTCTAAGTGGCTGTGGGGTGAGGCCTGTCTTACTCTGGAAACCGGCCATATAGATGAAAGAATTCCAGCACTAACAGTTTAACTAGGCCATGGTGAAACAATGATGTCTCACAATCATCCTTCCTCAATTGGATTTTATCACACATCTTGCTGAGGCTACGAAACAAGTAAAATGGGAGGTCTATAGATGCTTTACCCGTAAAATGCAGCAACAACTTGAAATGATAGGAATAAACTTTGTTATATCTACCCTCACAAGTTAAATACTTTTGAATACAAGTAAGAAGCATAGCATAACTCTCCTTAACATAACTTCTAGGCACAGCCTTGGTTAAATCTTCATTCACATAGACTTCTTTCAAGAATTCTTTACAGGGGCTCATATCAAATTTGAAATTTTTAAACCACTCCTGCCCCCCTCTGGGAATCTCAGTTACACTAGCAATAACCTCTGGAGATACTGGGAATTCTAACATAGATACCTTGGAACTTAAGCCTGTAAAATTCAAGGCAAACTCTTTTGTTACCTGAGTGTGACCTCCCTTCAGCTTTTCACAGAAACTCCAGCAACCAGCGTCTTTAAAGGCCTTTTTAACACCTTCATCCCTCAATGCCAGGTCCAATCCTTCGGGCTCTACCCTCTGACACCTTCCAGACCGATGCTCCTTCTTCTCCATTACGCTTTGAAATCTTTTGCACAGAGAAACACCGGCAGCCTCAACTCAAAAAGCAAGTTCAAATTTTAGAACGCAGGCTCGCTTGAAATGCAACTCCTTTGAAGAAGAAACTCGGGTTCATTTCAATTCAAATATCTTAACATATAAGCTGGCCACTTCATGTAATGTTAACAGAACATCATGACACAACTATGCATGACAAAAACATTTGAATGGACTTAATGCACATGACTATGAACCTATTGGTGGAATGATGGCTCGTAAGTGTTTAGAATGTACGCCAACTGACAATAACTGGACGGACACAATGACTCATCCCCAGACATGATATTTTAAGGATCTGTGTTGCAAAATCCCCGAATCCGCGATTTCGTAGCGCAGACAGTTATAACTTAGCGACATGTGCTGCGAAATGGTTGGCGCTACGAAAGGCTAAAACATTATTGCGCTTCAAAATCAACCAATCAAACTGCGCTGCGAAACTGCGAAAAGGACAAATGACATATACGAGATAAGACATGTCTTAATCAATCATGATGGAGGATGACTAACGGTTTTGAAAATGATTCTCATCAATATCATTGAAAAACATGACCCCTAAGTAGTAAACATAAGACAACAACCATTTGACACCCATTTTTGACAATGAAATTTTGGACACAATTTATGTACATGTGACTACAGTTCTAGGTGATAACAGGTAAGACAAGATTATTGACCTTATTTGATGATGGGAACAAGACTCCACTCTATGATTTAGACTTCCTAAAAAAAACAATAAAAATGACTTGACGAAGACTAACATAAAACTTTGGAACCATACCAGCTGTCCAAAATCTTAGAAATTTTATTTTTTTAGTGATAACATGGATAATAGGAGTGGAGGTCCTATGCTTGATTTTGTGATGGCTGAGCAATTCTTCAATCATGTTGGAGGTAAACTAGCTGCCTTGGTCTGTGACTAGCTCTCTAGGTTACCCAAATTTGTAGAATACATTCTCCCTTAGGAACTCAGCCACCTTCTCTTCTGTTGTTTCCTTAATCGCCTTGGTTTCATCCCACTTAGTCAAATAATCAGTGCACACAATAATGTATTGTTTGTTCTTTGAAGGAGGGTTGACCGGTCCAATGAAGTACATGCCCCACTTGTCAAATGGATCAAACGTCACTTGAGGTTGTAGGGGCATTTCATCTCTTGGAGTAGGATTTCCCATCCTCTGGCACTAATCACATTGACTAATGTACCTCTTCACATCCCGATGAAGAGTGGGCCAATAATAGCCCGCTTATAAGACTTTGAATGTTGTCCTCTTTGCAACAAAGTGACCTCCAAAAGGCCCATCATGGAAGGTCAGAAGGATGTCAAAAACTTCCTCTTCCCTTACACACCTTCTCAAGATTTGGTCTAGGCCAAGTTTGAAAAGATTGCCCCCAATCTGGGTGAAGGGGGTACTTTTCCTGACTATCTTTCTATTTTCTTTGGAGGGAAAGTTTGGTGGGAACTGTGCTGATACCAAATAGTTTGCTATATCATCAAACCATGGGGAGAGAACTGAAATAAAAAACAAATTCTTATCTTGTAACTGGTCATCCACCATTCCTTCTTCACCTGCAGGCAGATTCATCCTAGATAGAAAGTCTGCAACAACATTTTCCTTACCAGGCTTATCAACAATAGTTAGATCAAATTGCTGTAATAAAAGCAACCATCTTATAATCCTAGGATTCACATCTTGTTTTTTCATTAAATATTTGATTATAGCATGGTCATTATGCACAAATGTTTGATAGTCTGTAATGTAATGCCTAAATTTGTTTAATGAATGCACAATAGCCAGGAGTTCCTTTTCGGTCACAATATAATTTAGCTCATCCTTTGACAAGTTCTTACTAATAAAATATATGGCATAGGGTAATTTCTCCTCTACCTAACCTAAGGCTTCTCCTATGGCTTTTTGTGAGGCATCAACATGAATTTGAAAAGGGAGGGCCCAGTTTGGGCCTCGAAGAATTGGTGCAGTGGTTAACTTACCCTTTAAAATGTTTAAGGCCTCTTGACAACTTTTTGACCATATAAACTCAGAATCTTTGGCAAACAACCCAAATAGAGGAGAGGCCAACTTGTTGAAGTCCTTTATGAACCTTCAGTAGTATCTAGCTAACCTCAAGAAATTCCTAACATCCCTCCACTTTTGAGGAGGTGGGACCCTTTGGATGATTGCTATTTTGTTTGGGTCCACCTGCAATCCTTGCTGAGGGATTGAATGACCTAGCACAGTCCCTTCAGTCATTAAGAATTCGCATTTTTCTGGACTAAGATACATGCTCATTTCAATGCATTTGTGCAATACTTTGCCTAGGTTATTCGGGGCTTCTTGAAAATCATAGCCATAAGGTGTAAAATCATCCATATAGATTTCCAGTGCATCATGTACTAATTCGGCAAAAATTCTCAAGACTGCTCTCTGTAAAGTGGCAGGAGCATTACATAGGCCAAAAGGAAGGACCCTAGAGGTAAAAGTACCCCAAGGATAGGTGAATGTGTTCTTATCCTAGTCTTCTAGGCAGATTTGGATTTAGTTGTACCCATTGAATCCATCTAGGAAAGAGAAAAACTTCTTCCTTTCCAGGCCATCTAGCACTTGGTCAATGAAGGGTAGGGGAAAATAATCTTTCTTTGTGGCTTTGTTCAACTCCCTATAATCTACACAAATCCTCCATTTACCATTTTTCTTGGGAACTAACAATAAAGGAGAGACCCACTCACTGTCAGAGATAGGGTAAATGAATCATGCGTCTAGCAGTTTTTGCAGTTCCTCTTTGACTATATCTTTAAGGGCTGGATTCATCCTCCTTTATGGTTGCCTGACTATCTTGCAACCTTCTTTGATGTATATGTGTTGAGTACACACTGAGGGGTGTACTCCCTTCATTTCCTTGTAACTCCAAGCGAAGGCTTCTAGGTTTTCTCTCAACATGTTGCATAGCTTTTCCTCTTCAAGAGCAGAAAGAGATGGATTAATTTTCAAAGTTTTCTCTGGGCCAAATTCTATGGTTTTGACATGGAGTGGGTTGGAATTGGCCAAGCATAAGTCAATTGGATGATTGTTCTGGGTTTCCATTACTTCTTCTTCTAATGGTAATGAACTAGGAGTTGGACTTTGGAGCAGGTGTTCAATTAAGTCATCCTCATCTTGTTGTCCTCCTCCTATGGTTGCTTCCAAAGCATAAATTTGGGTTGAATAAGCCTAATCTTATTCCTCCTCCTCCAAACATAAAGGTAAATCATGCTCTAGAGAAGGTTGAGCAAGATGGTATAGGACTAACTTCTTGGACATAAGCCCATTCTTGATGGTCATATTCCTAGCTCTGCAGCTAATGTAAGCATCAATTATGGCCAACCATGGCCTCCCAAGGATGAGAGGGTAACCAGTAAGCTTAGCCTTAGGATGGAGAACTAGGAAATCTGTAGATACTCCCAAGAGTCAATGGAGATCATCACATCCTCCACAATTCCCTCAAGGGTGACTGTGGAATGGTCTACAAGTTTCAGAACTATTGTGGTCTTTCTTAATGACCCTTGGAGGTTGAGCTTGAGCATGGTGTCCTTGGTCATCACATTAATGGCAGCCCCAAGGTTAATCAGAGTGTGTAGGACAATGGTGCCATTGATGTGCACATCTACTACAAGGCTTCGAGGGTCCAAATATTTTGGAAATATTACCTACCCTAGCATTAAGTCAGACAACCGTCCAATGACATTAATGGTAGGGGCATCCCTTTTTATTCTTTCTGGATGCTTGAAGCACTTATCCTTAATCAACGTATTGTAAATGGGAGCATCTTATATTTCTTGGAGAAGGGGGATCTTTACATAGTTTTTTCAATTCTCCCAGAAGTTCAAGTTCTTTTGGGGTAGCTTAGAGTGGTTGGGCTAACCTCTCAGGGAAGGGTGGATTTACTTTAAGGTTGCTTCCCTCTCTTTCTTCCTCAACCTCCCTATGTGGAGAGGGAGGTTGGTTATCTGGGAGAATTCTCCCAGATCTTAGGTTGATCTTTTGGATTTCTACAGCATAAGTTGGGTATGTTGTCTCTCCATTGTATACTTGTTGAGCCTACCTATTATTTAGTTTGTATTTGCTTGGGCATGCATTTGGGGTTGCTTGGGTGGAGTAGCATGTAGGAGTTGTGGTTGGGTAGTTGGTGAAGGCAATAGCACTGGAGCATTTTTGTATTGGGGCCTCCACCCCTGGTGTGGGGTATTCTACTGAAGTTGTGGCTAAACATAAGGTTGAAATGACTGGCTGGCTAGATGGGAATGATATTGAGATGCATAGGACCAAGGAGGGGGTGTAGAATAGGAAGGATGAACAAGGGGTTCCCAAGAAGGTATAGTTGTGGTTTGGTTAGGGTTGTAATATTCATGGGATGACCCTTTCATACCCTGCTGGTATGGTCTAGGCCCAGGAGGTCTTCTTTGGTTGATGTAACAAAGAACTTGTCTGTGGAGTGGTTTTCTTCATAGACCAAGCAAATCTTAGTTTAGTTCAATGGACATTCATTCCTAGGATGCCTCCTGGCGCATCTAGGACAAAAGATGGCCAAGGCTCTCTCTGCTTCCTCTTGCTTCCTTTTTATGGTCATGGTATCCAATTGCAAGGAAAGGGTTTGTAGCATCTCACTTTTGAAATCTTCCAGCATATTTCCAATTTTACCCTTAATGGATGAGTTGGAAGATGATGTACTGGCCATAGGTTGACTACCCCTAACCTTTTTCTTGGCTGCCCTAGAATGGTTTCTAAAGACAGTCTTGATATCCTCATAGGGTAATTGGTATATATCCCCTCCTGCTAGTAGATGTAAGATATCCAAAATATATTCCTTTACTCCTCTGAGCAAGACCAACTTTAGTGAGTCAAGGTCAAGTGCGCACCTGGCCCTTTTGTAACTGAGCTGGATTATTTCTTCATAGTCTTCTAAGGATTCATCTTGGTCCATGGTCATCTTGAAAATATCTTCTTTAGTATCCTTTGACCTAAAATAGTCCTTATATTTGTTGTTAAAATCCTACTGCATATGAGCCCAAGTTGTGATGCTATCTCCAAGTAACCCATGAACCAGCACAATGCTGCATCCGTGAGGGTAGATGGAAACAATTTTAACTTTTTCTCATGATCTATATAGTCATAGGTTATGCATATAATAGCAAACTCAAATAGGAAAGTGTCAGGGTTCTCTGTGGTCAGGCCATGCACATAAGGTAGGGCAGAGGGGCTTATATTCTTCATCTTAGTGTCCCCATTGGTTTCCCTAATGGGGAAGACACCCTAAACTCTCTCTCTGTTCCCTCTGTCATCTCATTTTTCAACCATTGGTTTAGTAGGAATGGGTTCCTCTTCTTCTTCTTCCCCTATAGGTTCTTCAAATATGTCTGGTTGTTCACCTAAGGGTTCCTCCAGTTCACAGCCACCAAAGAAGAGAGAAGGTTGGCCATTGGATGCAGTGGGGGTATTTGGCAAGAATTTTTCTAAATTGTCCCTACTCCTACGAGGCATCAAGGGAAATGTTTTTAGGTTGGTTTTTGGAAGGTTTTTTAGCAAGAAATTACTTTGCAAAAATGAAATTTTTTTGATCGAATGAAAACTACTTGACAGAAAGAAAAGTTACTTCCTAAATTGAAATTCTACTTGCAAAATGGAAAGAAAACATAATAAAATTGTTGATTGAATGAAAACTACTGACATAAAGAAAAGAATGGAAAGAAAAGAGACAAATGAAAGAAAGGAAGCTACTAGATTACTTTTGCAAAAATAAACTAATGGAAGAAAGTTGAAGACTAGAAATAAAAGAAAAGAAAGCAGACTAGAAATAGAAGAAAGGAAAGCAGTAATCACATTGTACTCTGACACCTCCTTGGCAATGGCGCCAAAAAGTGTTGAGCGCCAGTATTGCAGCAAGGATGTTGCAACTCCTGGGTTACCAGTGTTACTTATCAACCCGGGGTTTGTACAAACTTGGAGGTGACAGTGCTATATGCACAAGTAGAAGTGAAGGTCCTACCCGTTGTCACTTGTTCATCTAGCAAGAGACCCCAAGGGTTCCAAGCTAAACTTCTATAGAGTCAGAAGGAGCTTTATTCTTTAATGGAAGTAGAGAAAATCCATTCCAAGAGAGCTACTCTTGTAGGTTTTAACCCCGTACAGAAATTACCTACATACGAATTCTAAAACACAGAAAATAAACAATGTGAGAGCATAACACATAAAACACATATACATAGAGATTTTCCTATGGATCCCAAAATCGGGACTACCAATTTGATTTTTCATTATGTTCCTTTCAATCTTATAATACATATTTATACATGTCGAAGCATCCAATACCATGGACCGAAAACCATCACGTCCAATATCGTGAACCGAAAACCATCGCATCCAAACAAATGTGTGAAAATCACGCACAAAACCATAGGTGAGTCTGCCCAACCTAACATAGGGTCCAAAACCAAAATTTTCTGGGTCACTGCCTGGACCCCATAAAGTGGGGTTACGAGTATGCCTCAAACCCACTATGACCCCCCCTTCCACTACACAATCAGTGCAATGAAGGGGGGCTCCGCCCCCCCTCTAAACCCCCGGTTAACTATGTGGGCTAGTCGTGGAAAGAATATAACACAACCCAACATTCTCCCACTTGTTGTTTTCTTTCCACAGGGGGCCACAAGAGAGCTTAGTCATTTTTCCAGCCTTGAAATGCCCATTGTCTCTCTACACCAAGAGACCTTCTCAGAGCTCACAGATTTTGTCAATGCATCTGTAGTATTCTTCAAAGTGTCCACCTTTACCAGCAACAACTTTTTGTCTTCTATCATATCCCTCACAAAGTGATACTGAACATCAATGTGCTTTGTCTTTGAATTATATGCGGGGTTCTTTGCCAATAAAATTTCACTTTGGCTGTCACAGTCTATACTTATAGATCCCTGTACTAACCCCATACTTGAACACAATCTCTGCTACCAAACTGCTTCCTTGTTTGCATGAGTGGTTGCCATGTATTCTATCTCTGTAGTTTATAGTGCTACTATATATTGTTTCTTACCCATCCAATTGACTACACCTCCAAATAGGTTAAATACATACCCACTTGTAGATCTTCTTTGATCCAGATCTCCAGCCCAGTCTGCATCAACAAAGCCACGAATATCTAACACTCTGTCCAATCCTGGTCTTCCTTGATAGCACAAACCATAATCACTAGTGCCGCGCAAATACCTGAAAACCCGCTTCACTGTTGTCTAGTGCTCCTTCACTGGTTTTGACAAAAACTTGTTCAATACTCCCACTGCATGTGCAATTTCTAGTCTAGTACAGACCATTGCATACTTTAGGCTACCGACTGCACTTGCATATGGAACACAGGACATGTCCTCTTCCTCTTCTTGTGTCTTGGGACACTGTTCAGCAGATAACCTCACACCTACAGGAATAGGAACCTTCACCGATTTACTATCCTACATATTTAACCTCTGCAGTATTGTCTCGACATACTTCCTCTGGTTTAACCAGAGCTTCCTCTTTGCCCAATCTCTTTTAAAAATCCATGTCCAAAATATAACTTGCAGCACCAAGATCTTTCATGTAAAATTTGGAGGACAATTGGGTCTTCAAATCCTGGATAATTTCTTTGTCATTTCCAACCAGCAACATATCATCCACATACAAGACCAGATAAATAACACAGTCACCAACTAATTTAAAATACACACAATGATCTGCTTTGCTTCTAGTGAAGCCAAGTCCCCATATAAATGTATCAAATTTCTGATACCACTTCCTTGGTGATTGTTTTAACCCATACATAGACTTCATTAATTTGCATACCAGTTCTTTCTTACCCTTCACCGTAAAGCCTTCAAGTTGTTTCATGTATATTTCCTCTTCCAGATCCCCATGTAGAAATGCTATCTTCACATCCATCTGTTCTACCTCAAAATCAAAAGCAACAACAACAGATAAAAGTAATCTAATAGAAGTTACCTTGGAAATAGCAGAAAAAATATTGCCAAAATCAATTCCCGACACCTAGGAATAACCTTTTGCTACCAATCGAGCTGTGTATTCCTCCACCTTTCCTTCTACATTTATCTTCCTCTTGAACATCCATTGGCTACTAATGGGTTTCCTTCCAGCTGGCAACTCCACTAGATCCCAGGCCTCATTTTTGTGCAAAGATGCAATTTCATCAACCATGGCCTCTTTTCAGAGTTTTCCATCCTCTAAATCTACTGCTTCCTTCACATTTCTAGAATCATCGTTAGTAATAGATAAAGCAAAATTTTGAATAGAAAGCGGATGGACTATACCTTTCTGGCTGCCTTCTTTCTCAAACTGATATTCTCACACTCGGAGTTTGTGGCTCTTCATCTTCTAATTCCTCCTCTGCTGTAGAGTCTGATTCTTCCTTCTTAAGCTAAAACTCTATCTTCTCAGGTTCCTTTTGTTGTACTTCATGTTTAATAACATCTTTTACCTCTTTGAACACCACATCTCAGCTATACACAACCTTCCGTGTGACTGTGTTCCAAAGCTTATAACCCTTTAAACCATCCTTATACCCTATAAAAATGCACTTTTCAGATTTACTATCCAACTTGGTTCGTTTCTCCTTTGGAACATGTACATATGCATCACATCCAAATACCCTCAAATGTGAAAGAGAGGGTTTCTTACTAATCCATACCTCTTGTGGAGTCTTATCCTCCAATGCTGATGAAGGTGACCAATTGGCCAGGTAACATGCAGTATCCACCGCCTCTGTCCAGAATTCCTTTCTTAACCCGGCACCACTGAGCACGATTCTTGCCCTTTCCATCAACATATTATTCATTCTTTATGCAACTCCATTTTGCTGAGGTGTATATGGAGTAGTCTTCTATTGTGCTATACCACACTTCCTATAGAATTCTTAAAATTCCTTGTTACAAAACTCTCCACCATTATCTGTCCTCAACACCTTTATCTTCTTCTCTATCTGATTTTCCATGAGAGCCTTAAATTCTTTAAACATGTCAAAGGCTTCAGATTTCTTCTTAAGGAAATATATCCATGTATTCCTTGAGAGGTCATCTATAAATGATACATAGTACATAGACTTACCCAGTGATGGAACCTTCACAGGTCCAAACACATCATTGTGCACAAGTTCTAATATCTGTTTCGCCCTCTTACTACCAGAGGGGAAACTCACCCGATTCTTCTTCCCATATACACACTTTTCACAAAAATCAAAATCCAGAGAGCTATTACTCATACCTTCTACCATACCTTTACCATGAAGTATTCGAAGGACCTTATCTCCAATATGTCCAAGCCTTTGATGCCACAACATGGTCTTCTCTCCAGAGACCACTAGATTTTCTACTCCACTTTCAGGAACCATAGAACTGTTGCACCCATCAATAACAGTGCTACCTTGCAGCTTGTACAGAGTTCCAATTCAAACTCCCTGCATCAATACCAGTGTTCCCCAAACCATTTTGTAGGTATCCTTCTTGAACATTGTTTTTACACTTGCATCATCCAACTTGCTTATAGAAATAAGTTTCTAGCCAATGTAGGAATATGCAAAACACCCGGAAGTGTTCTAACCCTTCCACCTTGCAACTTCAACTTTACTTTTCTGCGACCAATGATTCTAGCCTTCTTATCATCCCCTAAGAAGACATCACCACCATCATATTTCTCATACTCATAGAACCACTCTCTATGGGGAGTGAAGTGAAAGGATGCACCTGAGTCAATCAACCATGCCTCATGATCTACATGTGTACTTGAAGAAGCCAAGTACACATCCCCACCTTCATCTGAGGTGGTTTTTGCCTCTACAGAAGGAGCATCATCAGATCCCTTTCCTTTATCAGAAGCTTTAGATTTACAATCCCTTTTGTAGTGCCCTTCCTTTCTGCATTTCCAGCACACCACCTTTATAGGTTTTCCTAGAGATTTAGATCTCCCACTTGATGACTTATTTTTGTTTCTGTTCTGGGACCGTCCTCGTATAGACAAGGAATCACCATTCTGGCTCTCCATATTTTTCCGTCTCATCTCCTTCGTCAGCAAGGATGAGACTATTTCATCAAACTACAAGGCAGTTGCATTGCTATCTATTGCAATAACCAAACTATCCCACGAATCTAGTAGATAACACAACAAACTGATGCACTTATCTTCATCTGAAATTTTAATATCAACAGATGCTAACTTACTTACCACAGTATTAAATGTGTTCAGATGCTCTGTCACCAACTCTCCATCTTTCATCCTCAGGTCAGATAGCTTTTTTCACAGGAACAATTTATTCACCAGAGACTTAGATTGGTACAAAGTCCCTAACTTGTCCCACAAAGCCTTCACCATAGCTTGCCCTGATACATTCAACAATATTGAATCTGAGACAGACAATTATATTGTGCTCTTTGCCTTCCGATCCAACTTCTTCCATTCTTCATCGGACACTCCCTTTGGTTTAGTACCCAGATTTACCACAATCCACTGATCTTTATCCACCAACAGATCCTCCATCTTAAGTTTCCACAACTCAAAACTTTGACCATTAAATTTCTCAATCTCTATCTTTCCACTGCTCGCCATCTTCTTTCACCACCAGAATTGATCTCGCAGATCTCCCACTAAACAGGGTCTACCATAGGCCCGAGCGAAACCCATCAACAACAAAGGTGTCCCCTTGAAGCCAAAACTGCTCTGATACCAAATGTAGGCTTTAACCCTGTACAGAAATTACCTGCATATGAATTCTAAAACATAGAAAATAAACAATGCGAGAGCATAACACATAAAACACATATACACAGAGATTTTCCCCTGGATCCCAAACTAGGACTACCAGCTTGATTTTTCATTATGTTCATTTCCATGCTATAATATATATTTATACATGTCAATGCATCCAATACCATGGACCAAAAACCATCGCATTCAATACCATGGACCGAAAACCATCGTGTCCAAAAACATGTGCGAAAATCATGCACAAAACCATAGGTGGGTCCTCCCAACCTAACATAGGGTCCAAAACCAAAATTTTCCAGGTTGCTGCCCTGGACCCCATAAAGTGGGGTTATGGGTATGCCTCAAACCCCCCGTGACCCCCCCCACACAATTGGCGCAACGAAGGGGGGGTTCTGCCCCCCTCTAACCCTCCAGTTAACTACGTGGGCTAGTCGTGGAAAGAATATAACACAACCCAACAACTCTACTGTAGTAATGAAGAAAACAACATGTAACACTAATATCACACCATATCGTAATTAACCACTTAAATAGCTATGCTAAGCAGAATTTCTAAATCAACACTAACTTAATGTTTCTATCTAAGTTACAGAAGTAAAGAGCATCAATCTAAACTAATGAATAAGTAAAGAAACTAAACTAAAGTTGTTTTCACGTTTTTGGTTTTTTTGGTAAAATCAAACATGCAAGGAGTCAAGCAGAAGAGCAAGCGAAGATTGAAATAAATGAAAGGAAGATGTAAAGAAGTAGAGGTACATAGGTTTTGGCTTAGTGGGGCCTGACCCAGGTTTGGAAGTGATTTAGCGAAGCAAATCCCGGTATTACTGGCCCTTTCAGCAACAGTCTGCAGAGTGTGGACTAAGGTCTCACCTGAAGTAGTATGGGAAGGTGCTAGAACTAGGTTTTTGCACCCTAGGGATGTCTGGATGAAGTTTCTAGAGGTTCGCGGTCTGAACCTGTGCACTTGCGCTACTCCACACAATTGTCTATCCTTCGCAACCTGTGCCACTATCTTCACGCACCTCTGTAAGGGAAATAAGAAGGTACTAACCTGATCTCTTATTCTTATTACGTTATTATATTAGTGCTTAACTTAACTTGTGAGAGCCCAATATTCTTATTTCTTCATTCAACATGGGTGTAATCATAAACAATATAAATGCATAAAGATAAATAGAAACATAGATGCACAACATTCTGAATCAAACTTATCTTTATTAGTATTCCTTTTCAAGTATAATCCCACTTATAGACCCGACTTTCCCCTGTGCACTCAGCTGCAAGGGTCCATGCACTCAACTGCGGACTCTACTAGGCCTCTGCACACTCAGCTGTAGAGCCTTTTCCTACTACTACGACCTAATACACTTCACCTTTCACTCTATGCTTTTACCATGCCTTCGAATCTATCTATTACTTGCTTTTTTTAAAACTAAAAAACTATCTTTACACTTAGAGCCTCACTCTATTTATACAATCCCATGGTCTGTGGACCATGGGTAGGTCGACACAAATTTACATTATTTTACAATTCTTAGGGTGGAAAACCCTATGACTCATCCTAGACTTTCATGCTCTGCACCCATACTTCGTGGTGTCTTATAATACAATGGACCAAAACTCGGGCTTTAAGCCCCAAAACCTATTGTGGGGGATCCCATGCCCAACAAGCCCCCAACACAATCATTGTGACTCATCCCGAGTCACTCTATTGGTGCATCGATCTTTGTGTGGAGTCCATCTAGCAGGTCTCGCAGCTTGGGTGTATGTGACACACTGTTCCACTGTCTGTTGTACTTGCTGCACAAGTATCTCTAAACCTTCATGAGCAGGGCCACATTCTTGTCTAACCGTATACAGTTCCTGCATTTGTGCCAACTTTCCTCCAATGGTAGCTATATTTATGAATGCTTCATTTATCCATGGTTGGATGCATGCTTTAAGCAGGGCTTCTTTTTGTTGTGCGGCGTCTAATTGGTCCTTGAGTGCCCTTGCCTGCCATAGTTTGGTGAGTCACTGAGTAAGGACAACTGTCTCCACAGTCCTACAGACATTGTTGTACTCCTGCTGCAACTTTCGCGCCTCTGTCTCTAGGTGCTATAGGTTTTGATCTTCCTGCAAGTATTTAGGCATTGTTAGTGCTTGATCCAACATCCTGATGCAGTCCTGTACCGCTTGGCCAATTTTCTCCAACCCTGTTTGAATTACGCAGGCACACTGCTCTCTGATCTCTGGGGGTGTGGAAGGCTATGCCTTCAACCATAGCTCAGTGATCTACAGGTTCAGCCCCAACAGAACCTTCATCGTTTCCTCCCTGTCCTCACGGACTTTGGCCACCAATCTGTCGACCCGCTCTACTGCTGGTAGCTCTGCCAACACAACCAACTTTGGGACACTCCTACACGCATCCTCTACTACCTACTCTAGTCCGCGAGCCTGCCTAACCAACTCATCACGCTGGAGGCTGAGCTGATCCATGTTGATTTTCTACTCATTCAAGCCCTGGATTGCACAGCCTTCCCTAGCATGGAGCTCTGCGATCAACCCACCCTGTAATTGGTACAGGGTTTCACGCGGCAAGGCTGCCAAGTTTAAGCCAACACCTTTAATGCTTCTCATCACTGCCTGGCCAACCTCGCTTACTGCTACTAGGGTGCCTTCGAGAAACAGGAAAGGGTTATCCCTATAGGTGTGCAATGCCTATACGGCCTCTGTGGTTCCTACTGTGATGTATGGAGCCATTGTACCTATTTGGGGGGGCTGTACCTATAAGCCTTGTAGCTGTGCGCTGAGTGCCCCCAACACAGTGTTCTGCTCCATCCTCATTTCCTAGAGCGCGTCCTTCGTGACCTCACGAATCGTTTCGCCGATGTCAAATAGATCACCTTCTATGAGCATGATCGGGTCAACAGACATATTTGTCGCATTCACCTTCTTCTTGGTAGTTGTTTTCTTAGGGACACACGGCTACTTGAGTTGGGTTGATGCTGAACTAAGGTCCCTGCGCTCTTCTATCCTGTCCACTTCCCCTGTTTGCTGCCATGTGGATATCTCCTAGCCCTCCTTGAGCTCTTTCGTTGGCATTGTTTTGGTTTCTACCATCTGCACCATTGCTATTGCATCGGTCGTCTTCTGCTGTGGCGCTACTTCTTTTTCCTGGTGCCTCTTTTCAGCTAGCTGCGTGATACACAACTTGATGTCCTTCCTTTGCTGGGTTGCGGCCCTCTCCATTGCTGCCAAGTCCAGGGCACGCCACTCGAGAGGCCATTACTCCATTACTGTGAAGATTGCATCATCTGTTGCAATGAATGGAAGCTTCACCCATTTCTACCCTGGATCTTGCTACACCCAGATATACAGGCTATGCATATCCTCCTTGAACTCTGCCGAGCTCTGCAAGCTGTTATACACCATGGAAGATAGCCATGGCCTTCAGTTGATCCACATTCAAATGATCGCCTCCATGAACACCCAGAATACCTTCGTCTCATGAATCCTCTTCACGTATTTTGTAGTCCAGAGCGAGGTGTACCTCGTGGCTTCGGGCAAATCATCCTCAATATTGGGAAACTAGCTGCCATCTGACAGTTCCCCTGCAACCAATAATATGGATAAGGGAAACCATGTGTAGTGGAATGTCTTACCCTACTCCTGAGCCTCCTTGTAGTTCGTCAGAAACTCCTCACAGAGGAACTGTGCCAAGTTGAACTGTACCCCCTTCGTGCACTTCTCTACCACTGCAATCACAGACGCTGGTACTTTGTCAGTGCGACACTTCCTCATCATCTTGCCGACCAATAGCTGGGTGGCTATGCGCACCCCCTTGTCCTTAATGCTTGCTATTGTGTACCCCTGATTTGTATTCTCTAGTTTATATTTTGCCTTCATGGCTTATGTGAAGGCCAAGTTGTTTCTTTTTCCCGCTATGGCCGCGGGGTCGTGTCCTTTAAAGGATAGTCAAGAAATTTTGTGAATTAGGTCGGCTGTGATGGGAATCAGCTCCTCCAGCTAGAGATACCCATCATGCACCAGACACAGTAGCTGCCTGATGACAAAAATGGTGATGGGCACGTGGCGGTAGTGGGGCATCCATCACAGATGGAGTAACCAAACCTTCACCACACTGCGCAACCATTTTTGCTTTATTAAACTCTCCATGGCTAGGTGTGGAAACTTCTCACTGTCCGCGAGGTCCCAATCCTCAAACTTCATGGTAGGTATTCATCCCAATGGTGGATCTTCAAACCTTATCCCAAGAAGGAGGAGCAGGGTCTGGAGGGCACTCTTCGTGGCCTCCAGGTCTTTCGGTGTCTTGGCTTTCCCTTTCCATGGGAGGATGTATGTAGGTAATTTTGTTGCGGAAGGCATTGGTGAGACATCCTCTGCCACATCATCTTGAGCCTCAATTTGAGTGATTAGAGCTTGCAAGTCTTCCTCCTCTTTGTTTGATTCAACGGTGATGACTTTTCCTTTTCTGCCATTGACAATTTTCCAAACCATGGGTTTCTTGGGGATACATGGACTGGGCCCATAGTCTGCTTATATTTCCTTGGCCGCAGTGTTCATGGTGATTTTGCAACTTTTTGTGCAACCACCGCCTCTGT
This sequence comes from Pinus tabuliformis, assembly GCA_031772625.1. Lineage (NCBI taxonomy): Eukaryota > Viridiplantae > Streptophyta > Pinopsida > Pinales > Pinaceae > Pinus > Pinus tabuliformis. The sequence continues at coordinate 260,964,586 of CM062807.1, read as the reverse complement.
AGGCTCCTCCTAGGTCATATGGGGTTCCGCAGTATCTTCGGCGAATCACACTCTTGTTTTGGCAGTAGTCATCATGTCTATCATCAAAGGTGGTAAGAGTACACAACGCTCACTACTCTGTAATTGCACAATTCTCACACAACCAAGTGTTGCCTCGTGGCTAGCCCTGGGGATTTTATAACATCTTTTGAATTTGAGTTCGACCATTCCCCCCACTTCTGAGTCATTAATTCCTTCTTGGCAGTAGAACATCCCAAATCTAGCTCTTAATTCGTGTCTTGATTTCCCATCGCCTGCTCCTCTTTGCCTTGAGTTGGACATCTTGTCATGAACAGTGACACCAATGGTCACCTCCCAGCCTACCCGCGTGGTAGTGTAGCCCCCTATACATGGGCACGACCCCTGTGAAATACAGATCCTACGTGCAACCTCCTTATCGCGCAACTCCCATACAGACTCTTATATAGTTCTGCGCTCTCTTTCAACTGCTTGGAGCTCTAAGACTATGCTCCCTATGGATAGTCAGGTGGTAATACCACCTATGCGAGGCTTCAATTCACCTTCCATCCTAGTCCATGGGTACCCCTCAATTACCCTTGCGACAGTCGTCGCCGCACATTCCTCCTTATGTAGTGTGCTCCCTTGATTCCTCTGTTTAGTAAGGTACGGTCGCAGCCATGGTAGAAGAGCCATAAATTCTTGGCGACAATATTCTAATGTAGTGGTATGGCTGCCCATATCTTGTCCTGTCATTCTATCGATGCATCGTGCTTGTGTGATTTTGGTTTCTAGTTTTTTTATTTCTGCATCCATTAGCATGATTTTCTTCCTCAGCCCCACCCAACCTTCTTCGAGTTCGCGAAGTTTAAGGTTCCCTCGCCAAAAGGCTTCTTGTAACTACATAAAAAAAAATTCCGGGTCCTTGCGTATTGTCCCACCTGTGAGAGCTATTGCGTGAGGATTCCTTTCTTCCAAAATTATGGTCTCAACTCTCCTCTTCAGCTTCGAAATCACCTTCGTGCTCAGGTCTTTTCACATGGCCCTATAGGCCCATCGAATCGCTAGTATGCATAGCTCTGAATCAGTTCGTTTGACCTGTTGAACCCTATTCAGGACTCCACATACTTTATTAAATGCTTCTACATGGAACTTTTTTGGTGCACGTTGCCTTTCCTGCTACTGTGTCCTGTTCCAATTTTTGATCCTTAGTTTGGGGTGTGCTTGTGTGGATTGCACAACACACATCTATACCCATCAACATAGGTGGGCGCACAAGTTGCTCCGTCCCGGCTGCCCGAATCTCATTCAAAGCTGGGGGCTTCCAAACCATAGGCACATCATCCTTCTACATTTGTACCAGTCCTCAAAGTTTTCTTAATGTGTACCCCACCATAGTGCAGGTGTTGCACGCAATTCCCATTTCAATGCACCAAACCGCTGCTATTCTCGTACTGCGCTTTCGAATTTTCTCAAGAATTCATCTACCACTGTTAGTCCATCATATGTCAGTAGCTCTTATGCCTCTGTTATCACGCAATGTAGTGATATAATCATCACATTGCAATTCAACGTCGTTACTTCATGCAATCAATTCTGCCAACGCTCTACTTCTTCATCTGAATTTAGAGTGCAGGAGCTCTTTCGCTCCCACAAGATCCTCTCATCCGCAGTCGAATTCACGCAATCCTAGTCTCGTGCAGTTATCTTGTAAATGCAATCAAGATCATCATCACTTTCAGCGTCATGCACTGGTTCAGTGTAGCACACTCCTTTGGCTGGGTCCAATGGGACTACTATGCGTAATGACTTTTTCTTGAAGATTATTTTGTGCTTCTTCAGATTGATGACTCCATTCATATCGGTGGCCCAGTCTATTCCTGACAACGTGGGATATGGATTGCTATCATTGACAATATCTATTACTTTGAAATCCATCTGCATGCTTGCGCCTTCAATATCAACTATTACCCCTTGCAACCTTCCCATGGGCAAAACCTTCTATTGGTTCGCAATTTGTAATTGAATAGGGGACCACTGTAACATGGGCCTGCCCATACGTTCCCATGTTTGCTTCAGTAATACATTCATGTCTAAATCCAGATCTAGGATTACCTAATCCATTTCATATTCCCCAATCTGTGTAATCAAGCTCATCCCCCTTCCAGTACGCAATGCATGCTTCCCCAATTTCTAGACTACGCACAGTTCTCCTAACCCCGCACACCTGGCGATTAGTTCCTATAGTCCCTTAACTTCCTTGTTGTCACACAACAGTTTCATACATGTCTCCAGAAAGGTAGTAAACATTGAAGGATCCATTCCTGGCTATGGCTGATCCTTACTACCTAAAGTGGAGGCCTTCGCAAAGCTCTTCTTAGCTTCCATGAATGTCTCCTTTGCACGTTCTAATTTAGACTCAGGTTCTTTGTAGGGGCCTTGTGAACCCACATACTTTCCTCTGGCTTCTTCCCCTTATCCTCTCCCATGTTCACACCACTTCTGAGCATCATGTTTGCATTCGGGTCCTCTTCGCTTGATTCATACCTCATCATTTGTATATTCTGAGTCGGGGGAGGCTGGAATACCCCATTTTCACGCATCTTTGTGATCAACGTAGGATAGTCTATTGTTTCATGATCAAAATGGGAACAATACGTACAAGATATCCTCATCGGGTTGGTACAGTCGTGGGCATAGTGCCTTGGTCCTCCGCAATTGTAACAAATTAACTATCTGCGGCCCCTTCCTAGTCCCATTCCTCCTCGTCCTCGACCCTGCCCCTGAAATCTAGCGTGCACCATCCCCACATCTGGGTTGAGGACTCATATTTTGTTCTGCATTCTATAGGCTAGGGTCCAATCCATCATTATCTCATAACTGTGGCAACTACACTCATCGTGGCCTATTGACCTGCAGAAATTACAAAACAATTTCTAGGGTGTCTATGTATATTTCTACAGCAAATGACAATTGTCTGTCGTGTGTTTCCCTCGTATCTAAAATATCACACACCATAAAGGGGGTGCCGTGCTTGGCCCTACCTGTGCCTCCGGTCTCAATGGCATTGGCCCTCCTCCTGCCAAGTAGTTCGCAAACACTGGACAGTGATCCTTGTCATGACCCTAGCCTTTGCATTTTATGCACCATACTTCCTCGCATGCCTCTGGCCGTAACGCCCTATCCCGCTTCAAGATTTTCATTTCTAAACATAGATTCTGTAGTTGCACATGGATTTGCTGAACTCCCAACCTAGGGTTTTGTATTGGGGTCTCATGTAATCTCATCTCCATCTCCAACGCTTAAGCCTGGGTAGAAAATTTATGCTGCGACAGCGTCGTCCTCAAGTGTGATGTTATAGATGCTACAAACCATGTGTGATGTTATGCATCCGTTAGCGTCATATTTGCCTAGCGGATCGTAATCTTCAGCCTTTGGTCCAGATCCCAGGGGGTCTCACCTGGAAGCATCGCGATCTCTTTAAAACTCAATGATTAACTATGTCTCTGATTTTGTCCTGCTAAATTATTTATTCAACGCATTCTGGATCTTTGCTATCCCTACGTTTGGGTGGTCATTAGAGTGCTTGATGTACCATGTTAATGTGCGATCCTGTAGTGCACTCACCAATGTAGCCTTCTTAATGTTGTCATCTGTGACACCTTGTGCTTCCCATACTACTCTTACCATGAACCAGAATTGGTCCAGATCCGCATTCCCTACTCCTCTGAATATTGGTAGTTTGATCATGCTCGCCATACTAAACTGTGGGGTTGGTGGAGATGGAGGTGAAGGGGGTGACATGGGTGGCGGTGTGGGTGGTAACGTGGAATCCACTTCCTTATCAAACTGATCGTGCTTCTCGGAGAAACTTTCATGAGCTCGTCTTCACTCTCCTGTGAGGGTGAAATTAAGGGACTATTTTCTAATTCTTCACTACTTCTGCTTCTATAGATTCTTTTGCTCCACGTAGTCCCAAACATTAATTTATTCGCATAACCCACTTTTCACATAATGACATCTTAATCCAGGTATTCAAAGATTTAATATACTTACCTCGCTGTCCTTTGAGAAAATGCCACTTTTCCTCACTGTAACTGATGGTCGTGTCCACCTTGAACTCAGTGATAAATCCTCCTCTTATTCGGTCGAGCCAGTGGTCCATAGCTCACACTATCTTAACCTTTGAGGCTTCTAGTCTGCACACTAGCTCCAGAGTCCACACTATTGGTTGGTCGAGCCTACACCTTCCCTAGCTATCGGCTAACCTCATGATCCACTCATATATCTTAGACGGAAAGGATGTGAAGAAAATCTCGTGGATTTCTGTATACACGTAGCGATCCAGCCACCTTTTCTCAGATACTTGCATAGTTCTGTTTTCCTGTGTCGCGAACTCACGAATCTTCTTATCCAACCACTCTTCAATTTCCTTCTTTGTTGGGTTCCAGTGGCACGACATTAGACATCCCTTATGCAGATCCTGGTCCTGGCAATGGAACCATTTGTTGGCTTAGTGGAGCCTGACCCAGGTTTGGAAGTGATTTTGCCAGGCAAATCTTGGTACTATTGTCCCTTTCAGCAACATTCCATGGAGCACGGACTGAGGTCTCACCCGACGTAGTATGGGAGGGTGCTAGAACCACGTTTCTGCACCCTAGGGATGTCTGGATGAAGTTTCTGGAGGTTCACGGTCTGAACCTGCGTGCTTGCGCTACTCCGTGCAGCTGTCTATCCTTCGCAACTTGTGCCACTATATTCGCGCACCTCTGTAAGGGCACGAAGAAAGTACTACCTTGATCTCTTATCCTTAATGCGTTATTATATTAGTGCTTAACTTAACTTGTGAGGACCCAATATTCTTATTGCTTCATTCAATATGTGTGTAATCATAAACAGTATAAATGCATAAAGATAAACAGAAACATAGATGCAAAATATTCTAAATCAAACTTATCTTTATTAGTATTCCTTTTCAAGTACAATCCCACTTACATACTTGACTTTGCCCTACGCACTAAGCTACAGGGGTCCGAGCACTCAGCTGCGAACTCTACTAGGCCTCTGCGCACTCAGCTGCAAAGCCTCTTCCTACTACTACGACCCAATACACTTCACCTTTCACTCTATTCTTTTACCATGCCTTCACATATATCTATTACTTGCTTTTTTTAAAACTAAAGAACTATCTTTACACTTAGAGCCTCGCTCTATTTATACAATCCCATGGTCCACAGACCATGGGTAGGCCGAAACAACTTTACATTATTTACAATTCTTAGGGCGGACAACCCTATGACTCATCCTAGACTTTCCTGCTCCGCGCCCGTACTTCGTGGAGTCTTACAATACAATGGACCAAAACTCAGGCTTTAAGCTCCAAAACCTACTGCGGGGGATCCCATGCCCAATAATAGGAACCTTTGGATCGATTGGGAATAGTATTAATGGGAGATGAGTGGCAGAAATCTTATTGTAGAAGGTTACATGAATAGATGGATGAATAACATTGACGAAAGATGAATGGTGGAAATCTTATCATGAGAGGCTAAGTCAACAAATGGACGAATAGGAATAATCAAAATATGAATGGCAAAGATCTTACCACAGGAAATTTAGTGAATAGATGAACAAATAGGACTAATAGAAGATGAGCAACGGAGATCTTATCACGTAGGTTAAGTGAATAGATGGACGAATTGGGTTAAACGAGAGATTGAGTGGTGGAGATCTTATCGCGGGGTTTAAGTGAATTGATGGGCAAACAAGATTAAGTCACGTGGCAACAAAAGGAAAGAAAACATGTGGAATGATGGAGTAGGTTTCCATTGGCAGTAAGCAGTTTCTCGTGCACCCTCAAGGCTGTAAGTCAAATTCCAAAATTTTGCGTGATTAGCCTAACTGGGTGACACGTAGCATGAGAAAACCACTTTTCTCGCATTCTCTTGGGGGATATTGACCGTGAAAGAATCTATATGAGATTGCATGATAGCCATTGGATCGAGCGGGGTTGATCAACAGTGGAGATCATCCAAGCTAGTTGGCAGTCGGGTGACGCAATAGCCATTGGATCGAGGGCGCGATAGATCAACAGTGGAGATTTGGAGTGCATAAAGTAGGCAAAAGAATTCATGATAGCCATTGGATCAAACTAGACAGATTGATGGTGGAGATCTGGAGTGCATAAAGTCAAGTGTTGAAACAAATCAAATGGTGATTTGTCAGGTTTGTGTGGATCGGACGGTAAGGAGATCTACGGGTATAATCCACTTAGGACGTGATTTATTGGCTCATGCTTAAGTATTTCATGTGGAAGTAAATGAGAATATGAGTGAGATACATTACAGAAAGAGAGTGATTGAAGACGATAACGATGAAATGAACCAAGTATTGAATCAAGAAAACAAACTCCAAAGCTCATGCGATAACTAGAAATCTAAAACACAACCAATCTACTATACAATGCTGTAATGAAAATGCAGCTACTTAAGCAAATGAACGTTTAAACCATGGATCTATGCTAGCATACAGGTATAGTAAAGAGGAGCCTTAGCTGCTAGGATTGGGCCCTAACCTAAGAGCTTCAACCCTCTAAGTTAACTCAGTGTTGGCTTGAAACAAAACTCATTCTTATTATCAAAACAATGGATTACATCAAAAAATTTCACAAGTCTTGCAGCTCGAAAATAAAGTAGAGTTTTTCAATTAAAAGTCTGAATCCTACTGAGGTCCTAGGCCTCTCTACTTATATTACTCAAGTCTCCAATGACTTCTTAAAATTAGGGAGGCTTCTCTCCCAAACTTGAGATAACTGGTGCTTTGACTTTCACTTGCTCGGCTGCCTTCTAATCCTCATGATTTGGCTGGTTGCACGCTGAGTTGATGAAGGAATATTTGAATTGAGGGGTAGTAAATGAGGAGGATTTACCTCCTATAATTCCTCTCCCTTGTCCCATTCAAGCTTTGACCAAGGTCTTTGTTAAAATTCCTCGCTTTTATCCTTTAATCCCGCGTTACATGCACATTAGACCACAAAACAAAATATCTAACTCTAACTCATCTCATAAACAAAATATAATCAAAAGTATGCAATAAGTTGTGAGAATAGTTGGTTTGACTAAGCTAGGAGGTGAATTAAGGCCCATATAATTACCCAATGATGAACCTCATCAGTTATGTCATACTGAGGAATGCCAAACAAATATCAGGGAAGATGATGAGCCTTTGTGGAATTTAAGTTTTGATGGAGCAGTTAGTAAAGAAGGATCAAGGGCAGGCATATGGGTTTCAAATCCACAAACTAATCACTTAGAAGGCCATTCATATAAATTAAATTTCCAATGTTCCAACAACGTAACTGAGTATGAAGCCTTAATTTTAGGGTTACAACTTTTAAAGAAGCTAGGTTCTAAGTGAATCACAATTCATGGAGATTATGAAATGATAATAAAAAAAATTAAAGGAGAATATTCTGCTCAAAATCCAAGGATGAGAGCCTATAGGAATGTTGTTTTGGATTTTCTAGAATGATTCATGGAGTACAACCTATCTGTGGTCCATAGAGATCAAAGTATCTTACCTGATGGTCTTGCTACTTCATCTTCTACCTGTAAAATGCCATATTGGCCTAGTCATCAATATACTGTTGAAGTAAAGAACAACCCTACTGTACCAAATAATATTGGATACTAGTAGGTTTTTGGAAATTATGCCCATATTGAATGTTTTCGGCAGTCAAAAGATGAGTTTGAATATGCTAATATAGACATAGAAGTTTACCTAGATGATAATGTACATAATGGTGTGACTAAATTAGAATTTAAAGAAATAGATCAAGAAAAACAAGAATAAAAAATTTACCATTGAAGGACAATGTTTTTCCTAGAGGATTAGTCCCCTTAGAAGATTTGTTTGAGCTTAATGATGTAGCCAAAAAGCCTAAAATCGAACCTACTAGACCTAGAGTTGAAGAATATAACATTGGAACTGAACAAGAACCTAAGATGATTAAATTGTCCACATCGATACCCACAATAGAGAAGCCAAAGTACATATACTTGTTAAAATAATTCATATACGTGTTTGCATGGGGTTATGAGGATTTGAATCCTATGACAGTAGCATTGTACAACATAAGGTTCCCTTAAAAGAAGACCACAAGCCTTTTAAGCGTAAATTAAGGAGAATCAATCCAATGCTTATGCCTCTAATTGAAAAAGAGGTCTAAAGGATGTATGATGCCATTATCATAATGCCATTAAGTTATTATAAATGGGTGTCTAATTTAGTTCCAACTAGGAAAAAGACTGGAGAAATCAGACTTTGTATTGATTTCCAAAATCTGAATGAAGCCTCTTTGAAAGACAATTACCCTTTGCCTAAGATGCACCACATTCTACAAAAAGTGGTTGGATCTAGTAGAATTTCTCTTCTAGATGGCTTCTTGGGTTATAATAGTGTCCTAGTACATCCTGAAGACCAAGAAAAGACAACATTTACTACACCCTGGGGCACTTTCATGTATGTGAAGATGCCTTTTGGTCTAATGAATGTTGGTGCCACTTTCCAAAGAGACATGGAATTAACCTTTGCATATGAAATTTGGTTGATTTATAGTCATATATCTTGATGACATCACTATTTTTTCAAAAACAGATGAGAAACATTTACTTCACCTAAGGAGAGCCTTTGAAAATTGTAGGAGATTTGGTATTTCCCTCAACCTAAAGAAGTTTGGTTTACAAGAAGGAAAACTATTGGGACATATCATTTCAAAGGAAGGAATCAAAATAGATCTTAGCAGAATTGAAGCTATATTAAAAATAAATCCCCCTAGAAATGTAAAGGATGTTCAATCTTTCATTGGCCAGATCAATTTTTTGCACAGATTCATTCCTAATCTAGCAGTTATTTTAAAGAATATAACAAACATGTTGAGAAAAGATACAAAGGTAAAGTGGAACATTGAGGCTAAGCAATTATTTGATAAGGTAAAACAAGTCTTAACCCAGGCTCCTATGCTTTCTTTAATAAATACATAAGAGATGCTGCATTAAAATATGATATCATGGAAAAGTATGCTTTTGCCTTGGTAAAAGCAATATAATATTTTAGAGTTTATATCCTCCATTCACATATAATTTCCTCTGTTCTAAATGTAGTGGTAAAAGACATACTAACCCAAAATGAGCCTGATGGGAAAGGGGTAAATGGATTGCAATTATCTTAGAATATGACATTGAAATCAGACCTACCAAACTCATTAAAGGTCAGGGGTTAACTAAATTTATGGATCAATCTAATTTACATGCTTTGGATATAAATTTTCTAGCTATACTTAACGAACCAGAAGAGCTAGTGGCTCCACAAATAGCAGAGAATTTTTCTACCTCTCCCTGGTATGTAGACCTTATTTTTGTTTTACATCATTTACAAGCTCCTCCTGGTCTGACTAAAATGAAAGATATATTTCTTAAACTCAAAGTTATGAAATTTTGTATTTTGGATAATAATCTGTAATGGAAAGATACTGGTGGAATTTTACTAAATTTCTTGTTGAAAGATGAATCAGATAAAGTGATGCATGAATTTCATGAAGGAGACTGTGGTGGAAACCTGTACTAGAAGACTACTTCCAACAAGATCCTAAGAGCAGGTTTTTATTGGCCAACCTCATTTGTTGATGTCAAAATGAAAATCATCTCATGCCATAAATTCCAAATATTTGAAGTAAAAAAGAAAACTATTGCCTTTACCCTTAAAGTCCATATCAGCTGAAACTCCTTTTCAGCAATGGGGCCTAGATTTTATAGGAGAAATTCACCCTTCCTCTTCCGCCCAACATAAGTGGATTCTTATAGCTACTGATTGTTTTACCAAATGGATTGAAGCCATTACTACTAGACAAGCCTCTGATGCAGTAATAATTAAATCCCTAGAGAATAATATTCTTTCAAAATTTGGATGCCCTAAGAAAATCATTACAGATAATGTTGTAGAATTTAGGTCAAATAGAATGGTGGAATTTTGCAACAAATAACAAGTTGGGACATTCCACAACCTATTACCCTTAGGGAAATGGACTGACAGAATCTTCCAACAAAAGTTTGGTTAATATCATCAAAAAAGTGTTGCAGGATAACAAGAAATCATGGCACAATAAGCTTGTAAATGCATTATGGGCAGACAAACTTACAACTAAGAAGTCAATTGGTATGTCTCCATACCAATTAGTTTATGGGATGGATGTTGTTTTTCCAAATTCGTTGGGAGTTCCTATTTTGAAAATGTTGCAAGAATGGGAGGTTGAACCAAATGGTCTACAAAGAAGAATAAATCAAACAATTCACCTATGGTTGTCAAGAGAGGAAGTCCACAACAAAATTCAATTGATCCAGGAAAGTATGAAGAAGATATATGACAAAACTGTTATCACTCAGAAGTCTTCCCTAGAAGTTATCAAAAGAAGGAATAATCTGAGGTAACCACAAACCAATCTTTAGACTCAGGTTCTAGCCAACCTAAGTCTAGAGAGGGCTCTCTCTTTATAATTTAACTTTGTTTGGGTGGGATTTTGGGCTAGTTCTTAATGTTCATAAGGTTGTGATTTTGGCTGGGTGGTGGAATTCTAGGAACAGATGGGTAGAGATAGCTTCTTCAAACCATTGGGCTATGTAGTCAATAAAAGGATAGCGTAAATGGATCAGATCATTAAAGGGAGTGTTTACAGGGCAGGCTAGCAAAGCAAAAGGCAAATCTTCAAGGGCTGATGGATGGAATGATTCTAACTAGGGTAAAAGGGCACTTAAGAATCCTTGGACCGGGATCAAAAAGAGGAACAGAGGGTAATCATCAACAAAGGGAAATTAAGAATCCTTTGTTAGATAGACCACAAGGAAAACTACGGAAGATAAGGAGCAACTAAGAATTCCCTAGCTAAGATAGTTTAGCAGAAAACATTAAGAATGTAAATAGTCAAGACAGAGTGCATTGAAGCAAATTATGAAATATCATTCCTAGTTTAACATTCAGATTTCCTAGAAACACATATGATTATTAAGAAACATAAGGAAAAACCATAATACACATGAGAGAATACTTATTTGATTTTCACTTTACACAAGATTCTTGTAAAATGTTTGAACTTTATTCCGTGATCCAACAAGCCAATCCAGTTTTTGATACAATAAGACTTTGATTTGAGTGAAAATTCTACATAAATGTCTTTGAATCCACACTAAATACTTCAAAATGTGAAGTATTTATACAAAAAATATTAAAAAATATCTCATAGCAGTTTGATATTTAATTAAAGAAATAAAAATATCTTCAAGCATGAAGATAGCAACAGATGGAAAACTACATCATGCTATCCCTTTTACTGTGGTAGTGCTGGCTGTTGCAGCTAAGTTTGAGCCCTTTTAAGCTGGATGATATTTGTACGCTGGAATCATCTTTATCTTTCATGTTTCACTGATACTCTTTAACCTGCTACTCTTTGACCCTGTTTTATCTGTCTCTCACCTGTCTGTAGATTTACTGTGGAAAATTATAGTAAATCTGTCATATTTTCCCACCATTCACCCTCGGGTAACTTTACTTTGAGCATTCTTCTATAAATCTCATCTGTCTCCATGTATTTGGAAAAATTAGGCTTGGTGACAAACAAGTGTTTCACCTTGACATGCTCCAGAAAAAACAGATTCTCCAAAGTATCATACAATACTTTCCTAGTTGGCAAGGCTTTGAAACCTGAAGCACTTGCTTGATCCTTGGCCAACTTCCTTAATCTGTCAGTGTAGTCCAATTGGGTCATAAGTTTGTCATGGATGACCATAGGACTAGGAAGACCTTTATCCCTCAAAATTTGAAACTTGGCCATGAATCTGTCAATGCCCACTTGCATGTTATGGAATTTTTCCTCTAGGTTAACCATAAGGTTTCTTTTGGAAAGAACCTTTTTGACTTCTATGATGGCTTTAGTTCTTTCCTCTACACCAAGCTCACTAAGTTTGTGTCTGTTCTTGCTATTCAAGAAGTGGATGAGTCGATTAGCATCCTTAGGTTGATCTCCCAAATCTTCCCTTACTTTCTTAATAGTCCCAGTGGCCACTTTCACCAGTTCTATTTTCTCGAATATTACTTGAATTGATGGCCAAAAATCATTGATAGAGTCAATGATATTGGCTCAAAGCATATCTTTGGTCTGTCCTAGTGGCATTTGTAGAGTTAAATCTTTTTCTAGGACCTTAATCTTCTCACCCATCCTTAGGGCTTTCTGTGTTTCTTCCCTCTGCTATATCTGGGCAAGCTTGTAGTCAGTTTCTAAGCTTGCCACTTTCTCCTTAAGCCTTTTAAGTTTTGTTGCCTGGATGGACATTTCCTCCATGGCTTTCACTAACTTTGGTATCTTTTCTATTGAAGCACCTAATGTTGTAGACTCAGTTATGACTGGCAGTGTTGTGGCAGGTGGAGATGTTGGTGCCAAAGATGCTACTAGTGTTGAAGGAACTGCAGTTGTTACTGTGGGAATGGTAGTTGTAGAAGTGGTGGCCAATTCACTTTGTTTGGACTGAATCAATGTGTCCAATTCTTTCTCTGTTTCTTTCAACTGGTAATTTAGCTTTAGGACCAAGTCCATAAGCTCTTCTTGTCATTTTTGGGTCTCTAGGACTTCTATTGTCTGTGGGTGATGTAATGGTGGAATCTTAAGTTGCTTCTTTAAAGCAGTTATGTCATCATTCTTCTTCTTTATCAAATTTTCGATGGCCTTTACATCTTTGGGATCATGTCCCAACTCAATGATTAAGTCTTCTAAGGACTTGATTCTGGTGTCCTTGGCTTATGAAGAGGCCTCCTCCAATTGGAACTGAGCTGATATGTTATTTATGGAATTTTGCAATTGGTGAGCTGCGATGGCTTTCCCTGTCAAGGTGGAGTAAATCATCTCCCTTGTTTGCTTGTGCAGCTCAATCTGGTCAATAGGATGTATGTCCTTTGTCAACACTTTGAAATCTATCTTTTTGAAGTCAGCTGTTGTTTTTGGTTGCTGAGTGGTAGGTTTCACAAATGTCATTTGCATTTTGCCTTCTTTCACATCATAGGCTAACATAAGCCTTGTCTGGTTTGTAAGTGCCATCTTTAGGTACTATGCATAAGTCTAGGATTTTAGCCTCTCATTCTTGGCTTTTATATCCTTTGTATCTTTCTCTAATGTCTTGGTCCCTATCAGCTGGCATCCTGAATGAGAACACTTCAACACTCTGTTGCCTTTCCAACATCTGAGTATTTGATGTGGAAGGTTCTAGTGTGCCCCCAGAGGGAGTGGCAGGCCTACTTCTTTCTCTTTCCATGCTAGAGGCCCCAACTATTTTTTTCATGAATTCCTGTTCAGAAACGGGATTTAACCTTTGCCTTTTGACTAGGCTAGTCTTTGCATATGTTTGTTTGGTTGCTCTACCTGAGGTAATGGCCTCTTCCCTATTTCTTTTGAGGCTTTTCTCCTCATTTAGAGGAGTTTGAAAGGTAGGGGGAGTACTCATGTTGGGTTCTGGTATACATGTTTGATTTAGTTCCTCTGATAGGTCTGGTTGTTCTAACTCTTCTTGCACCTGGGATTCTTCTTCTATATGTGATTCACTTTGTTCTTTAGATTCTCCCTGTGCCTGTGATTCTTCTTAGATTTGAGACTCTCCGTGGACTTGAGATTCTCCTGGCACCTACAGGAAAGAACCCTCATCAAGCTTTTTATCTAGATCAATTAGAGCATTTTAAACTGCAACTTCAGTGTTATCCCTATCTACTAAAATATTCTCCACCCATTCCAATTGATTTGCATATTTCTCTATTTCAAGGATTCGGTGGTGAATGTAGGTCACCATCTTGTTTTTCTATCTTCTGTTGCAGATGAAATCATAGGGATCATATCTCCACATGAAACTTTGTTTTATTTTAAGTATCTAAAGGATTTCCTAGACTTCCTTTCCAGCTTCTCGGCTATTACATATAAAGGGGCCTAGTTGATCTTTGACTCTGACCCGGGCCTTCTTTTTGGCCTTAAAAAAATGCACCTCATCTGAATTGATTATTTGCTTGTAGTACTCCAGAGCAAATAACCTCATTGTCAGGTATCTGGGTAGTTTATATGGGGCCAACTCACAGCCATAGATCCTAATTTCTGTGTGATTTTGGTACAAGTACCAATCTCCCACTTTGTGTTGTTTTTGACAGCTCCAGGATCCTCCTGATATCTGAACTAATTCTTGGAGGAGGACTTCCTAGCAGCATGGTCACCACTGAATGTAGAAAAAGATCTATGAAGTCTATGTATGGATATGGGGAATCATATTTATGGATCAAAGGAGTCCAAAAAATCACTGACCTATGATGACCTTTAGTATCAAGCTTTTGGAGAGTGAAGGGGAACTTGTCAGCTTGGTAATATAAGAAAAGGTGGTACAAAACTGAAGAATACCTAAAAAATCTCTCAGTACTCATTCTAAGGAATTGGTCATGCATTTTTTCAGCTATGAACTTGGCATAATCATACATGATAGTATGGGGCTATCTTGGAGAGAAAATGGACATGAAGGCTAAGATGATTTCATCTATGTACTCACTAGTGGTATAGTCTAAAACACAAGAAATCATTCCTACTATGTCCTGACCAAATGGGGAAAATATGGTAGCCACATATGGGGGAGGGTCTTTTAGGATATGCTTTTCCTCTCTGATGAAGGTTTGGAACATCTCAACAATTTTGGAAGTGGTAAGCTTGGGGAATCTATCTAGTAGGTCTCCAATGGAAATAGGGGTTAAGTTCTGCCTTGGTTGTAGTTGCAGCATTTCATTGATTGACTCAACAATGATTGTGAAAGGTATGGTTTGGTCAGGGGACATCACTGCTCTTTGACTGGGAATGTAGTTCGCATGACAATAATGGACAATTTATGGAAATATGTGCACCTCAGGGAATTGATACTTAGGAAAATTAGATTCCCAAAGACTTATTTTATTAGCATGGTTTAGATATTGGTCTTTGTATCAGTAGTATAGTTTGATAGGGGTTTCAAGGACAGAGGTGTCCCTGATTTGGAAATCTTTATCAGCAAGGGGAAGGTGGTCCAGGTCCAAGTGAGGAGTGGTAATTAGTCTGACATCCATGGAAATTGGGGTAGTCATTCTTAGTTCTTGTGGATTTAAGAATAGGTACGGTAAATTTTCAGTCTTTGAGGTGATGGTGGTTCAATTCCAGGTGGGTTTTATGTTACTAAAGTTCCCTTTAATTTCAATTAAGAAAACTTAATGAATAGTTCGGAAATTAACAGGGCTTTCAATGGATTCTGGCTTAAATACCTGGAATTGAAGAAAACTGGGTCTGAACCAGGTAAATGGTGATTCTGAATGGTTGAAAAGGTTTCAATCAGGCTGGAAGGCAATCTGGGAGCTTTTGGTGTCTTCTGAGTGCAAGTGTACGTGGGTTGATGACTTTCAACATTCATAGGCATGTGCATGGAAAATTACAGTTAAAAAATGATAAAGCAATGATTTGGGGCTTTTTTGGATTTATGTGCGGAAAGTCAATTTGGCAGGTACGGGTGAAGAGTGACAGTTTGTCATGTAGCGGGGTGAACAGTGACTGTTTTGGAGGGTAGCAGGCTAGCGCTAAGTGGTTTACTTTTCACAACCTTTGGGCATTTGGCGGTATTGGGGGGAGGCCACCCAATTCCATTCATCGAGTACCACATCGCCTCAGGGTCCCGGTGGAAAACAACCCATTTTGGGCGGGTATCATTCGGATTTTGGGCCCTTCCGAAATCAACATGGGCCATCAGATGGGGAGGGGAGAGATCATGCGGTGGTCGGGTGTGGGAGTTGCACAGAAGGTAATGGAGGGGCACGACGGGCATTTAAGTGCGACGGTTTTAGCTTAATGAGGGGTTAAGGCAGGGATTAATCACAGATTGATTAATTATGTCAATTAGTCAGGGTTCGGGTAATATAAATTTTATATTTAAAACTTCGGGTTAGGGATATTAATATTAAAGGGGTTTAATAAATATACATGGGAAACAATTTATTTTTCAAGGATTTAACATATAAAAATATTAAAAGTTAATATGAAAATTGCAGGAGATAAATGAGAATGAATTTGTGCCAAGTATAATGTATTTCATTGTAATTCATTTTCCTTTTACATAGAAACATTATAACTTAGGCTAAGTTTATTTTTGAGGGGTTTTTGGAGAAAAGGGATTTACATGGAGGGTGATTGTTTTTTCTTAGGAAAAATAGGATTTTAACCTTAGGAAAAGGGATTTATTAGGAAGAATGAATGAGATGAAGGGGGGTAAATGTTTATGAGGGGATTTTAGTACTTATCACCAATAAGTCATTGAGCTGAGGGTCCGGTCCCTCCAAAAGTCAAAGAAATTCCCTGAGCCTCTTTGACTTAGGGTTTTCAGGTAAAAGTTGAAAATGAATGAAGAGAGTTAATTAATTGACTTTGATATTCATTTGCATGCTTGAGTGCCCATTCACATTTGGAACTTTTATGCTGAAAAAGATGCTGCACATGCTTTTGTCTAATCAATCATTAAGATTCTGCAACCTTTCTTCTACTTACCCATCTACTCATCCTACCATTTTCACTTCTCTTTATTAGGTCGCATTTGAGCTAGCAAACCCTTATCAAACATTTTTCTTTTTCTTGACAATAGTAAACTAACTAAATCTAACCTTATTACATCCAAGGGCTCAGATTAGACAATTGAGCTCCTTTTATTTACTCTACCTAATCTACTTATTTGCCAAGATTAAATAGATTGGTCAAATTTTATTATCTATCTATGAAAATGAATTTGAAACATGAAATAGCCAATTTTAAACATTTTGACTATCATGGACTGTGGCAAAGATTACAAGCTACACACAATCATTTATTTTGCACAAAAAGTAAATAGTAGTGGCATTTTGACTTGCACACTTTAATGGTATTTTTATTTCTTGGGGTTCATATTTTTCATCTTTTTTTTATCTTTTCATTCTTTTTGTCCTTTGATTTTTCTTTTAGGACATACCCTCTTTAAATTTTTTTAATTTTTTGAATATGGAAAACATTTTCAAAATAAAAGGTATGTTCATATTACAGGTTTAATCTCAACCATTCAAAAATTATGACTCCTATTGGTATAGGAACCTAATAGTGGCTTCACTTGGGGATGGAATTTCCTAGTGAAATGTCAAGAACTTTTAGATCAATGGCCTTCTAAATTGTTGTGATGTCACTCTACAACTTTTCCTTTTTCACTTTTCTGCATTATTTCTATTTATGACAATAAAACCTTTGAATCTTAGGGCCTTCTCTTCGGGCTTCAACTCCAAATAATCACTATCCAATCAACTCTAGACTTCTGAAAAACAAAATATGTACAAATGATTAGTGAAATCAATAACTAGGTTCAATGTAGTGTTTAAGAATTCGACCATTAACTGGTCCTTCTTCTGCTTCTGTGCCTATTACACAAAAATATCATCACCATGATTATTTGCAGTCAGTATGGGTCTATCATCACTTGTACTATCCTCCTAAGCAAGTCTCAGACCTCAGCTCTTCAAGTCAAGCTTTGGAAATGAGAGAAAGACATTAAAAATCAATGTAACTCTGGTTCCACACTTTCTCTCACTATCACCTGCGGTCCCACACCTTCTGTTTACAAAAATTGTGGACCTGCCTGCTCTGTCCCTAACGGTGTGGGTGCGGACCCCTGTGAAAGTCAAAAGGCGCAAGTTTTATCTTAAAAAACTCACTTTGGGTTAATTCTAGAGGATTCTAAAAGGAATTTTGACGTGGATTGTTCGCTCTGAGGTGGTTCATGCATCCCAAAAGAGAAGGAGCTAATCCCTTGATGAGAGGAGCTATCCCTTTGAAGGAGGGCTTTATCCCTTTGAAGGAGGACCTAGTAACCTCCCTCCATTGCACTATAAATACAGGCATTGGGCTGGTTGCTAAGAAAGTTAGAAGCTGAACATTTTTGGGGGTAAATGCTAGTGAAATCAAGACTTCCTAGTTGAGCTTAAGAGGAGAGATCACATACCTTTTTGGCTTCATTGGGGAGTGAGTGAAACTTGTCAAAGTAGAGGAGACTTCTCGCTGGACCCTGGGAGGAGCTTGTACAGCGTCAAGGTAAAGGTTGTAAAGTTCTTCTTCTTTTGAATTAATACAATCAAACTCATTTTTCTCAACAAGTATCTCATGTTATTTGTTTCATGGACTCCTTGACTTTCATGTTAAATATGTTTTATGATTTTGGATTTCCAGGTGTTATTTAATTTGTTTTCCTTGTTTGTGTTTGCAGATTCGCGAAAAAGGAGCTCATTTGGATCGAAGGAGCGAGGGCATCCACAAACTTACGTTGGACCTAAGGTAGACCCTAAAAACACTTGTTTGCCATTGTTTATTAAAGCATATTTAGAGAAAGATAGTGTCTGGTTGGTTTGCTTGTCATTAGGTTTTCTTTAGATTCTAGGAAGGTCTATCTTTTCCGCAAGATCGACTTATTCCGTGTGACAGTGCCATCCATTTCTCTGAGGAAGAAAGCATTATTACCTCTGAATGCATAGATGACATATGGGCCTTTCCATAGGAAATCAAATTTCCCATTTTTACCTTTATCCTCTCTTCTTGAGTCCCATTTCAAAACTTTGTCCCCTAGGTAAAAATCTTCTGCCTTAGTCCTTTTATCAAAAGCCTTCTTGATCTTTTCCTACACAACTTGAGATCTGATGTACACTTCTTCCCTGGTTTGTTGTAAATGAGTTGTTTGGTTGATTCTTCTTTGGATGTCATTTGGTTTAACTTGCAATTCTTGGAGCAACTTCATCGCTGGTGTTCCAAAGGATGATGGGAAAACAACTTCCATTCCATAAAATAATTGATAAGGATTAGTACCAATGGACTTCTTTATGGTTATCCTGTCTGCCCATAAGGCATTCACTAGCTTCTTGTTCCGTGTTTTATTATTGTCTTCTAACAACTTTTTGATGATACACTAAACTCTTATTTGAGGACTTTGCTAGTCCATTTCCTTGGGGGTAATAAGTTGTGGAATGGCCCAAAGTTATATGGTACTTATTATAGAAATCAATCATTCTCTTAGACTTGAAGGCTATTTCATTATCAGTGATGATCTTGGTTGGGCACCCAAATCTAGATAGGATGTTGGATTCAATGAAGGTTATTATAACAGTGTCAGTGGCTTGCCTTGATGGTATGGATTTTATGCATTTGGTAAAATAATCTGTAGCAGTGAGGATCCATTTGTGCTGTGCAAAGGAAGGTGGGTTGATTTCACCAATGAAGTCAAGACCACATTGTTAAAAAGGTGCTTCAGCAGATATTAATTTCATGGGGAGGGGTAAAAGATTTTTCTTTCCTTCAAAAATTTGGCATTTATGACATGAAGTTACAAATTTATTTACATCAGAAAACAAAGTGGGAAATAGAAACCATCTCTAAGAATCTTGTTAGCAGTGGTTTTCCAATAAATATGTCCTCCACAGTCACCTACATGAAACTCTTGTAACACCTTGTCAGATTCTTCTTTCAATAAATAGTTAAGAAGGATACCTTCATGATTCCTCCAAAACAAAGCATTGTCAAGTATGCGGAATTTTAAATATTTCATTTTTAAAAACCTGCTTTTGGTCTAGGATAACTCAAGAGGAGCTTGTAAATTTTGTAAAACATATATGATGTCAGCATACTATGGTTATTCAATGAAGGCCTGGCTAATTGGTGGAGTCGCCATCTCCTCTTCATTATCCATTTCTGCAATAAAATTTATGTCTAAGGCTTGACAGTTCGATTCAGCGATGAGCTTGGCTAAACCTCAGCCTTTGATTAACTTCGTTTGCTTGATTTCTAGGTCATATTCTAATATAGTAGCAATCCATTTCCCTCTCTCTCATCTGGACCATCCTAAGTTAGGATGTCCTTGACTACTACATTGGGGACATAGGATATTATATGAGAATATAAAATGTAAACTCTAAAATCTTTGATAGCTTTGACTAGAGCAAAGGCTTGCTTTTCCATTATATTGTACTTTAAAGGGGCATCTCTCAGGGCTTTGGTAAAAAAGGAAATACGTTGTTCATAACCCTGATCATTCTTCTGCAGTAGGATTGCTACAATTGTATGTTCTGAGGCAAAGGAAAATATGATGAAATCCCTATCAAACTTTGGACTGACCAAAACTGGTGTCTTTGTTAAGGCTAGCTTAATATCTTCAAAGGATCTCTTAGCTTCAATGGTCCATTTTATGGTCGAATCTTTTTTCAACATGTTATTCAATGATCTAATTAATTCTTCCAAGTTAGAAATAAATCTTCTGAGAAAGTTTATTTCTTTTTTAAAGGCTTGTAATTATTTAATGCTCCTAGGGTGTTGTATCTATAAGATGGTTTCAGTTCTTATAGGATCTATTCTAATACCATCATTAGAGATTATGTGGCCTAACAATTTTCCCTCTTCTAACCCAAACAAAGATTTTTTAGGATTCAATGAAATTCCATACTTCCTACATTTGATGAAAACCTACCTTAGATGATCTAGGTGTTGTTTATCAAATTTTGAGAATACAGTGATATCATCTAAGTATATTACTATGAAGTCATGAATCTCTTTAGCAAAAGCTATGTCCATATCTCTTTGAAAGGTGGCCCCTACATTCTTTAATCCAAAAGGCATTTTCAAATAAATGAATGTGCCCCAAGGAGTAGTGAACGTTGTTTTGGCCTGGTCATCTGGGTGAACTAGAATCTGATTGTAACCAGAAAACCCATCCAATAATGAGATTCTGGTTGACCCTACTACCCTTTGTAATATATGATCCATTTTAGGGAGAGGGTAATTGTCTTTGAGTGAAACTTTATTGAGATTCCTAAGATCAACACAAAGTCTAATCTCACTAGTCTTCTTCCTTGTTGGCACCAAATTTGAAACCCAATCAGAGAATCTAATTGGTGCTATTATCTTGGCTTCATACATTCTTCTGATTTCTTTTTCAATGGAAGGGAGTCGATCGGGATTAATCCTCCTAAGCTTCTATCTAAAAGGTTTCTGGTTTTCTTTTATGGGAATGGTGTGTTGTATTATGCTGGTGTCATACGACTTGAGGTCCTCATAACTCCAAGAAAAGACATCTTGGAATTCCTTTAGCAGTTCAATGTATTTCACTTTTTCAGTAGGAGGTAAGGACTTTGAAAGTTTAATCAATTTTGGATTTTCCTCAGTACCTATGTTACACTCCTTTATATCATATTTTAGGGGTTCCATTTTTTGTTTTCTAGGAGACATCATTTGAATCAAACAAGTCTTCCACAGGGGTTAATCCTTTGAGAAAAAAGTTGTCTTTGAGATTAATGATTTCAGAATCTTCGTAAATTATCTCTTCAATTTCAACTTGATTTAGGTTGTGTACATCTGATTTTATAAATTTATTGGGATTAAATCTATCTATATCTTCATCTTCTAATTTCTTAATTTTGTTTTATCTTTAAAATCTAGATCCACTGTTATGTCAGTATCTATATTACTATTTACAAATTCCTCCTCTAAGGTTAAAAAATTATTTATCTGTTGGTCATTAGTGAATACTTGCCATTTTTTCAAGTTATCTAGGATAGCAGGTCTATGCCTAACCTCAACAATGTATTGATGGTTAGGTTGGAATGGTAACTTAAAAGTGCTAACAAGCATTTATGAGCCTGCATATTATGTTTCCTTGGAATGACTGCAAGCTTAGTTTCTAGAAAAGTGTTTAATATTCCTACAATTGTTCCTCTATAAAAACTTTATCTATGGTCTTTGGTCATATATACAACATTAATTTGTTTTATAACCAACTCAAAATCTCCCATAATAGACACTCTTATAGCTCCTAACTTTCTAACCAATTTGTGACCTAAAATAAGTGCTTCATACTCAGCCATTTTATTGGTGCATTTGAAATTCAGTCTGTAAGCATGGCCCTCTGAGTAATCATTCTCTAAATTGTAAATCCATACTCCTGCTCCTATTCCTAACTTGTTCACCGACCCATAAAATTCAAGATGCCATAATATTTCATGTTCATAATTCTTACTGTCTGGTGGGACAAAATCTTTATTGATTAAGGTGTCTTGATTATCTTTTTTATTTGAAATCTCTTGAGTTTGGAAAATTTTCGTTTGAACTATAACTGCAATTTCTTTTGGTTCTAAAATAATGTTGTTTGAAGCAGTTTCTTGTGTTTGTTCATAATTGTACAGAATAAAAGAATCAAAATTAGAATGCATGGAATGGATAGGAAAGTTTTGAGGCTTAGCCCGACTTACACTAAAATTTGTCACCATGACTATTTGCAGTTAGTATGGCTCCATCAACTGTCATACTATCCTCCTTGGCAAGTCTTATACCTCTGCTCTCCATGTCAAACTCCAAGAAAGAGAGAAAGTCTTTAAAAATCTATATATCTCTGGGTACGCAGTTTCTCTTAGCCTTACCTGCGTGTACGCACCCCAAGTTCACAATACCTGCGTACTTGTACGCTCTGTCTGTAAAGGGGAGGGTGCGTACTCCTGTAAAGGTCAAAAGGCACAAGTTTCACTCCAAAAACGTTACTTGTGGTCATTTCTAGAGCATTCTAGAAGCTTGTTTGACGTGTATGGACCGCCTCCAGATGGTTCATGTATCCCTATGAAAGAGGAACTTATCCCATCAAGAGGGGAGCTATCCCATCCAAAGAGGGGCTTATCCCATTGATGGTGGACCTGAATAACTTCCTCTAGAGCACTATAAATACAGGCATTGGGCCAGAGGGAGGAGAGGTTGAAAGCTGAACATTCCTAAGGGTAGATGCTGCTGGAATTAGGACTCCCTTGTAAAGCTTGAGAGGAGAGATTCCCATCCTTTCCTAGCCTTATTTGGAAGTGGGTGAGCTGATCAAAGTAAAGGAAAACTCTTGCTGGACCCTAGGAGGGACCTGCACAACACCAAGGCTCAGGTTGTAATGGTTTCTTTTGTTTCCACTTAATACAAATGAACTCATTTTTCTCAACGGATTGTTATTCATGATTTGTTTCATATACTCCTTGGTCTGTATGATGGATATGTGTTATTCTATAAGTTTATCAGGTGCTATTTAATCTTTTGGCTTGTTAGTGAATGTAGGTTTCGAAGAGAAGGAGGAGCTCATCCGGATCAGCGAGGCTGGACTACTACAAAGCGTTGGACTAAAGGTATGTTAAAATCACCTGATTACTTGTATTCTCAATGCATGTTTAGAGAAAGGTAGTGTTTATTTGTCTTGTTTGTCACTAGAAAGCCTTTGCTTCTAGGGAGGTCGGTTTTGTCCGCATTATCGACTCTTTCCACATGACAAAATGGTGACTTCACTGGGGACGGTTAAAGTGGAGGAACTTGTGCCGGTCTATTCATTAAGCAGGTTGCCGGGGTAACTGTTCCACCCACCAATTCTGTACTGAATTCGGCGATGTTGGGTTTCATCTCCAACTAGTGTTTTCGGTCCGGAAGGCTACTGTTTGTGTATGGTTTGACGCCCTAGATTCTTTAGGCGTGTGATTCGAATTTGTTTGGTTCTTTAGAGACTTTAGGTGGTTTGCTTTGAGATTTTACTTTGTTTGCGTGTGCAGTAGTTAAAAGTTTTTAACTGTGGCTGAATTACCGAGACAGTCCCGTAGACTTCGGGGCAAGTCTTCTGAGATTGTTACCGTGGCCGATTTGTTGAGGAAGTCCCATAGACTTCGGGGCGAACCTCCTGAAGAGGTCCCGGGTCATTACGAAGGTTTGAAAGTCCTTGTAACTCCTAGTGGCAGTAAAGTAGGTTCACCTGAAGAAGGAGAGTCGTCGTTGGTTGTCCATCCAGATTACCAAGGTCTAGAAACAGGTTATAATCCTGAATTTGTTGCAGTTTCTGAGCTTGCTGGTAGTTTTTCATCTACTAGTGATATAGGCGAAGAACCTAAAATATCTGAACCTGTTACTCCAACTTCTAGTGCACCTGATTCACCTAGGGTAGAAAGAGTCATCACCGAAAATCTTCATGCTGGATTGATAGCTATTGAAGAACTTGCTCCAGAGGAAGAATTTGGCGTTTCTATTCTTGAAGATCAACCTACTATTGATCTAAGGGAGTGTGAATCCATCTTTTACAGTCCTCCTAGAAGTACTACTTGGTATCTTTCGTTAACTAATTATTTAGACAACTCTGGGATAAATTTTTCTCCACCTCGTACTCCTTATCCACCTGGAGGTATTTATACTCCTGTAAATATGTCTGGTCAGTCGTCCGTGTTCACTCAGTCTCCTGAATCTTTCTTGTACGGCGGTCCTTCAGTTCCCTCTGGGTATCAGTCACTTTCTGGTACTTTTGCGGGAGCATCTCCTCAACCCATTGAACATGGGTTATTAGCTGGAAACAATGGTAATAAACCGTTGGGTGTAGGAGACATTTACATGATGTCAGGTTCAGTTCCCGGTTCTCAACCTCAAGGTGGCCAATTACCGCCTGGGGGGCAACCTCAAGGTACACAAATTGCGTCTGGGGGGCAACCTCAAGGACAATATGTACCCATAGTACAATACATTCCTCAAGGTCAACCCCAGCCTCAATATGTACCCCAAGGTCAACCTCAGTATCAATTTATAGCTCAAGGTCAACCCCAGTATCAGTATTTACCTCAAGGGTATCAACCTCAAGGTCAATACTCGAGTCAAGGTTATCAATCACCTCAAGGTCAATCTTATGTTCAAGGTACGAGAAATGTACCTTTCAATTATCAATCCTACCCTCAATCTGGTTATGGATCTCAATATCCTCAACCTGTCATGGGTCAATACCCCGGAATGAACATAGTGTGGGATCCATCGCAAGTTCAACAGGTATTGCAGCCAAGCGTACAATTGTCATCTCAAGCTGGACAACCCTTAGTTGCTGGTTCAACCCAGCAACCAGTCCAGTCTAATGTTCAAACTTCTGTACCTTCGGTAGTTACTCAGTCGCCAATTGCACCTAGTACTCCATCTCAAACGACTGCTGCAACTACCGCAACATCTGTTCCTTCCACCACACTTGCTTCTGGAGTATCGACAGCTCCGGTTTCTACTGTCTCTGCAACTACTCCTCAGACATCTTTACCATTGTCTGGATCTACGATTCAAACTACGGTTCAGATGCCTGTAGGACAACTTGGTTTAAGTACGGTTGTCACTAGTCAACCACAATTCACTTATCAACCATACCAGGGACAGTACCAATACGGGCCTGCTATCCAACAGCCAGTTTACCAGTATCAACCGTATCCTGGGTACACTTATCAACAACCTCAGCAACCCCAGTTTGGTCCGGTTAATCCTGGTTTTCCAGGAGGATACAATATCCCGAATGCGATACCTATTCCAAGTTATCCTGGATATCCTCCTCCTGGGACTAGTCTTGTGACCCAGAGTTTTAGGGATCCTAATCAGCAGTTACCGTTTATCGCAACTTTGGATTTACCAGACTTGTCGTGCCTAACGAACGATCCAATAAATTATCTTCCATTCTCGCCGCCAATGCCGAATAAGTTTCCCAGTGATATACCCAAGTTTGAAGGTAAGTCTGGAGAGGATCCGTCAAATCATGTGATGACTTACCACCTCTGGTGTGCTTCAAATTCCATCTCGGATGATTCGATCCGCTTACGTCTTTTCCAGCATACGCTCATTGGTCTCGCGGCCAAGTGGTACATTGAGTTACCATGGGCCTCTTTTTACAATTTTAGTCAGTTAGCTACCTCGTTCCTAACTCATTTTCAGTTTCCGGTCAGATATGATAATGGCACGGAGCTACTAACTTCATTAAAACAATCGACGTCCACTTATATTTCCGATCATATACATGAATGGAGACGTCGACGGCGATTAGTGAAAGTTTTTATCCCGGACCAAATCTTAGCTGAATGGTTTGTTAAATCATTATTACCGAAGATTACTGAAGACGTAGCTAAGGCCGGAGTAGTTACTGAGGAGCAAGTAATTGCTCAAGCGCAGTACCTTGACTTAGTTTACACTCAGTCAGGTACATTACACGAAAAGATCCCAGATCTTCCAAAGTCAAATCAAATCACTGCTGCTCCTTCGGGATCTCATGCTGCTGATGGCATGATTGGTACGGTAAATACTAAAAGCAAGAAGAAGTCTTCAAAGAATTCTTTGCCCATTATAGCCTTACCAGATTCCCCGACAGGAGAATCTTCTCCTAAAATTTCCGCTGATATTCACGTTGTAGAGTCATCTACGGCTAAATCAAAAAACGATGGAAAGAAGAAAGGTAAGAAGAAGAGTAAAGCAGACAAGACTCCAAAGGAGAAAATAGAAAAGTCAGAAACCGTGACGAAAAGCGCAAACCTCGATATCCTTGTCTTATTTGTGAAGAGGATCATTTTACAAGAGATTGCCCTCATCGGGCCGAGGTTGTGAAAATCGTCAAAGGTTCCCCAACTCCTGCTGTTTTGAAAGATCCATTTCCAAAGCAGGAGAGTAAGATGATAGGTTCTTCCTCGGGTGCCACTGAAGAACCCATATTGATGATGTCTCATGTAAGGATTACGACTCGATCGCAAGATTATGGTAGTAAAAGTCCTGTTGATGGATCGAAAGAAGCAGAATCTTCTCATTCAAATCCATCAACCTCAGCTCCCGGTTCCGATCCACTACAGATCGAGAAACCTAACCCTGACTTAGTAATCAAACCGCCCGCCAAGGGTGTACTTCGAAGGTTTGCTTTCAATCCACATGCGAGAGTGGCCCAGAATTACAACATTGTTGAGAATTTAGCTATTTCACCCTCAGCAATGTCGGCTTTAGAAGTGCTGCAATCATGCCCAGCACAGCGAAAATTACTTTTGTCGGCTATAGGAGCTGTTGATGTTCAGGACCCGAACCTAATAATCTTCGATCTAGAAAATAGTACACCGCGTTTGCCTCATCAGATGGCTTTCCAGATCCCAGTGATAGTCAAAAACAGGCCTATTCATCGGACTGTAATTGATGAGGGAGCTTCCACGTGTATTATGTCGATACAGTGTTGGAGATCGCTTGGTTCTCCTTCACTAAATCAATCCCCGACAATTCTTAAGGCCTTTGATGGCCGTGGGTTCCATCCGTTTGGCATTCTATAGGATTTGCCTATAGGGGTTGAAGGAAAAACCGTTAATCTAGATGTGGAGGTGGTTGATGCCCCTCTAGACTACAACCTTCTTTTGGGTCGAAGTTGGTCTTACACTATGACAGCGATCGTTTCATCGGTCTTCAGAGTAATAAAGTTTCCACATAATGGCAAGATCGTAACCATAGACCAGCTGGCTTATTTTTCATCCGACCCAGCCTCTTCAGAGAGTATCCAGCATGTCGGTAAAACGACTATCCCTTACAAGAACGTTGGCGTACGATTAGTTAAAGATGCCGGTTTACTGGAAACTTTTCCTTTTCCTCCAATCAACGCCGTGTCTTCATTCGCATCTATTCATATGATTACTTCAGACACTATTATTTATGACGATCCTTGGATCGTTCCTTCTGAATCTGAGATAGACTCATTTGGTGATGTAATGCCTTTGAGTCCATATGAAATAGCCTATGAAGCCATGCAGTCTTTGACCGACCCAAGTTCAACCAAAATCGACCAAATGAATGTGGTCCGTGAGGAATCCCTTTTCACGTCAACCTCGGAATTAATAACGTTTCCCGAAGTTGTGTCATCTCACGAACAACTTTGTGAAGTCCTGTGCGTAGACGATTTACCATGGGAAGATCTCCATCATAGATCTTCGTTTTTACCTGAGGATGATCATTTTGAAAACGATTTCTCATCAATATTTACAGCTGAATATGTCAAAGATGCTCAGAGTCCAATGAAACATCCTGATTCAGAGCTGAATTTGGGAAACATTTCTCGCACTATTCCCATTGACATTTCAGTGAAGCCCGGAATTGTTGAACACATTCATATAGGTGCCTCGTGTTCAGATGACGAAATTCAAACTTACAAGGCCCTATTTCAAGAATTACGCGACATGTTTGCCTGGTCTTACGAGGAAATGCCAGGAATTGATCCCGCCATTGTTGTCCATGAAATCAAGACTTACCCGGACGCTAAACCCGTCCGGCAACGTTTGCGTCAGATTCACCCACGAAAAGCAGCTGCGATTAAAGCAGAAGTTGAGAAGCTGTTGAAAGCAGGTTTCATTTATCCGATCCCGTTAACGGATTGGGTATCGAATATTGTTCCGGTTAACAAAAAACAGGGAACAATAAGAATATGTATCGACTATAGGGATATCAATCGTGCTTGTCCCAAGGACAACTATCCAACGCCCTATATCGATCAAATAATTGATGATTGTGCCGGCAGTGAAATATTTTCCTTCATGGACGGTTTTTCTGGTTACAACCAAATCAATATTCTACCTGCCGATCAACCAAAAACGGCTTTCATTTGTACATGGGGGAAATTTGCTTATTGAAAATTACCTTTTGGGCTTAAGAATGTCGGAGCCACTTTTCAAAGGGCGATGTCTTATGCATTTCATGACATCAAGCACATTGTGCAACCGTATCTCGATGATTTGCCCGCTCACTCCTTACATCGAGCTGATCACCTTGTCCATTTACGAGCAATTTTTATGAGGTGTAGGCATTATCGTATACGGTTGAACCCACACAAATGTGTCTTCTGCATAGGAGTAGGACGATTGCTGGGATTTGTAGTTTCAAAAGCCGGCATTCGCGTCGATCCCTCGAAGGTAGAAGCTATCATCAAATTGCCTCCTCCTTCGAGTCTTCGCCAACTCCAAAGTTTGCAGGGGAAAGCAAACTTTTTACGCCGATTCATTCCTAACTACGCCGAGATTACCAAGGGTTTTACCCAGTTGTTGAAACAAAATGCTCAATTCTCTTGGGATGAGATAGCTCAGAAATCTTTTGATGCGCTAAAGCACGCGATGACCCATGCACCATTGCTGCATCCTCCCAACTACAACCAGGATTACTTTTTGTACCTCGCCGCCGCTCATTCCACCATTGGAATGGTCTTAGTTCAGGAAGATGAATTCAAAACGGAACATGTAATCTATTATCTTAGTCGGACGTTAAATCCCACTGAGCTCAAATATTCACGTGGAGAAATTGGCCTTGGCAGCTGTTCAAGCTGTCCAACGTTTTTGTCACTACATTCTTCTCCGTAAAACTACAGTCATTTCGGATTGCAACCCTATGATCTACATTTTGACTAAACAATTGCTAGGGGGCAAGTACTCTAAATGGATCGTTATCCTGCAGGAGTTCGACTTGGAATTTGAAAAGTCTAAGTCTAAGAAATCTTTAGTTTTTGCGGAGTTGATGTGTGATTTCCCGCGTGCTGACATGGAAATTGTGGCAGAGGAACCCATTGCGGACAAATCTTTGTTTCTCATCAGTACTTTAGATCCGTGGTATGGGGATATAATTGTCTATCTCCAAACCCAATCCTTTCAGCCCGAACTTTCAAAGTCGAAACGTCGGAAAATTCGATTCCAGTCCCAACAGTACAAAATCATTGGAGATACTATTTATCGCTGTGGGGCGGACTTGGTTTTTCGTCGTTGCTTAACACATGAGGAAGCTGAAAGGGTTTTGAATGACTGTCACTCTGGAGCGTGTGGCGGTCATATGTTTGGGTATGCCACAGCCCAAAAGATATTGCGCGCTGGCTACTTCTGGTTGTCTTTGTTTAAAGACTGTATTATTGCGGTCCGGAAATGCCACAACTGTCAAGTGTTTGATCGCAAGATGCGCGCACCACCTGCTCCTCTCCAGCCTATAATTGCCGTTGGTCCTTTTGCTAAATGGGGTATCGATTTTATTACATGTAACCCTCACTCGGCCGGGGGGCATGCGTATATCATCCTTGCGGTTGATTATTTTACTAAGTGGGCCGAGGCGATGCCTACATTCGAGGCAGACGGCAAGACAGCTGCGATTTTCATATTCAATCACATTATTGCTAGGTTTGGTGTCCCACAAACGACAATCACTGACCATGGGTACCATTTTCGAAACATTATGATGACAGAACTTACAGGCCAACTTGGTTTGCGTCACGATAGCTCAAGTCCTTATTATCCACAAGCCAATGGTCTGGTTGAGTCTATCAACAAAGTTTTAGTTATCATGATCTGACAAATCATTGGTATTCATCGGTCGAATTGGCACAACATGTTATTTTCCACGCTTTGGGCGTACGAAACCTCAGTGAAAACATCAACAGGGTTCACTCCTTTCCAACTAGTTTATGGTTTGGAAGCAGTGTTGCCCATTGAATGCGAAATCCCGTCACTTCAAATGGCTGTCGAATTACTTCCAGCTACTTCCGAAGAGGATAAGCGTCTATTATACTTAGCTCAATTAGATGAGACTCGACGTGATGTTGCATTGGCAATCGAGACTCACGCAAAACGGATGAAAGCTCAGTATGATCGCAACGTGACCCCTCGAAATTTTTCGGAAGGAGACCTAGTGCTATTATATGATCAAGCTAACGATAAATTAGGTGCTGGAAAATTCGTTCCTATGTGGCATGGGCCCTACATTGTCAAGCGAAAGCTAGCAAAAGGGGCCTATGAGCTGGTAGATTTTGATGGGGACTCTTTGGGTAAGCCCAGAAATGGACTTTACCTAAAGAGGTATTATGCTTAAATTATGGGTATGGAGATTTAGTTAGTTTAGTTTTTCTTTCTAGCTGGTGTGTTTGTTAGTATAGACAATGTGCTTAGCTTAGAGAGTGTGTTTTTCGTCGTTATTCTGGCTTATCTTGGTTTTACTCTTGATATTGCAGATGTCGACGCCTCTCCAAACGTACATTGGATTTGCTGATGGTGCTTGTTGTAGTACACGGAATATCTCTTCCGCAGCTTGGGTTATCTATTCGCCCTCTGACGAGTTAGTTTCTATGCATGGGGTGAGCCTCGGTCAAACAACAAACAACATTGCAGAATACAGTGCAGTGATTGAGTTATTGTCTGAATCTATTTCGTTTGGGATTCGGAGTTTGATAGTGAGGTTAGATTCTGAACTCGTTGTATTACAGCTTAATAGAGTGTATGCCATTAGAAATCCAGTGTTATTAAGGTTATTTTTGAGAATGCGCCTCTTGGAACGTGAATTCGATTACATTGAATATCAGCATATTCCAAGGTCATTAAATACATTAGCAGATGCAATTACTTCTCGAATGTTAGACAGACATTTGCGATAATCATATATGTAAATTTAAAAACATTTCATCACACTTGTTTAACAAGATAAGCCGGTAATAATGATATATATAGATAGGAGTGTGTCAAAAAATACATCGTCTTCGATCATAGGTTGAAAAACACCTTATGATCGGCAAAAATGATAAGTACAAAAAACCAAAATGTCACATGTGTCTACAAAAAGTGACTAGCCAATCACTGGTGGTGCTCTCTATACGACACCACTGCACGGGCTACCCTACACAAGAACCTCCTAAAAGGTCTTGGGACTGCGACCACATAGCGCTGAAGTCTGATAGGAATATCATCTATAGTCGTCTCTGGTATGTCTGCCGTAAGATGCTCTAGGTCCTGTTCCAACTCAGCTAAGGTCTCTGCGGCCACATCCTGTGGGGCTGGTGCTGGTGCAACTGGTATTCTCCTCTTGAAAGGCTGGAGATTGGCCGGACGCTGTGGGCCTACATCTGCATTTTGAAAATTGTCACTGTCAGTTTTGAGATGATATAAAAACAAAAAAAGTAAATAATTTAAAAAACTTGTGGAAAATGAAGTACCTGTGTCGTCCCACTGTTTTCCCGCTGGAAGAATCATGTCCAGATCTCCACGAAAATCAACTCCGACATACGAAAAATCCTGAATCGAGAAGACCTGGTTCTCTAACCAGTGAAAATACTCCAGTCTAAATCGGACAACCTCCGTGCCCTCGTCAGGATGACGGGCCATCACCGCACCCCATCGCATCAACTTAGGCTCTCGGGGAAGCCCAGCCTCAACAGTGAGCTGCTGCGGGATCAACATCGGAACCCTCTCTAGGGCAAAACTCACAACTAAGGGCCCATAACCAAAAGTCTTCAGTTGCTCGTTTTTTGCCCTAGTCAGTTGGCCCTTTAAATTGGCCAACACAGCATCGCACCAGTTGAAAATGGTGCCTCGATAACAGTCAATCGCCATCCGCATTTGGGACCCGGTGGCAATGTGCAAAGCGGCAGCACCGCAAAGTTTGGTAACTGTAAAGGCAATTACCATAAGTTCAGGTAGGGATATCTTTTTGATTTCTATCCCCTTATCCTGGTTTTGGTTGTTACACCACTCTAGCCGGAGGCTAGCAATGGACTGGCCACCCGGCCTAGTCCCGGACAGAGTCAGTTGTTCACCCCTCTTAGGCAAACCAGTGAGGAAGTAAATATCAGAGGGCTCTATCTCGAGCTGGTGCCCTCCAATGTAAAAGCACTGATCCTGAACGTTCCACCTTTCGACCAGCCACTCTAGAAAGCGCACCTGGG
This sequence comes from Pinus tabuliformis, assembly GCA_031772625.1. Taxonomy (NCBI): domain Eukaryota; kingdom Viridiplantae; phylum Streptophyta; class Pinopsida; order Pinales; family Pinaceae; genus Pinus; species Pinus tabuliformis. The sequence goes on along the minus strand of CM062807.1, from coordinate 260,931,971 downwards.
CCCTCATGCCAGGTATGGCCCAGTATTTGTAAATACCGCATGCCTTCAAAGCATCAATGGAAGGTTGATGATTAATCGCGGCCAAATCAACATCTTCGTGCTCCCTCTTGCGCCAATCAAGCATGGTGGGCAATCTACACACCATAAAACATCTGTTAGAGTCCATAAAAATGAAAACTTTTGGTTCATTTTGGAGAATTTGGAGGTTAAAAATCCACTCCGCGGTGTACGCAACCTGACTTTAGAGACAGGGCGTATGTACGCACCTTCTCTTAAGGCAAGCTGCGTACGCCCACATTTTCCCAATGGAGAAAATGTCGGGGTACACAGGTCACCCATGGGGCACCTGCGTACCTCGAAAAGCGGACCTTGAAACCCCCAAGGCCTCCAAAAAATAAATCTAAAGCCTAAAAACGAATTCTAAATGGATGGAAATGCAAGAGAGGATGTTGTAGAATACCTGATGAGACGGCGTTCGGTTTCGACGGTCGGATTCTCCGCAACGACCACGAGAAGTTTCTTGCCAAAAGCCCTTTTTCTCTCCTCAACAGTGAAATGGTAAAAATGAAATGGTAAAAGACCTTTTTATAGGTTTTTTGAGTAAATGAATGTTAAATTTGTTTATTTTCCACCATGAAAAGGTATTTTTCAAAGTATTTTTATCTATATTAAATAGGTATGAGTAATGTGTTGGTTTTTGTGCAGGATAAAAGGATTTTCAGGGAAAATTGTCATTTTTCACATACAAAAACATCAGAGTCATCTTTTAAGCCCTTTTCTGACTCCTAAAACATGAAAAGATTGCCGAGCATTTCTTTTACACTCGTTAAAACAGAATTAAAAGACGGTCCCCTTATAGCCCTTTTTCTGACCGTAAAAACAGGAAAAGACTGCTAGATTTTTGTCGTTTCAAATTCGATACTGGAAATAAAACTACGTGTCCTTGATCGCTTTTTACTTTTCAGGTCAAAGACACTAATTATGAAAGTACTCCTTGGTCGTAAGATCAAGTAGTTCTCTCAAGTATTATTTTATACTTTTTCGGGCTTGGGAGACACAACTTTACGAAAAAGTTCAACCTGGAGTCTTCTTAAGTTTTTTCAGACTCTCTAAAAATGAAAAACGCCAAGTTTCTCCTATACTGGACTCATTAAAATTTCACAGTAAAGGACCTGTTCGATTACAAACAGGAACGGACCACTCCTTCTTAGGGTTCGAATCAAAACTGAGTTGGACTCATCCGAAGGATGAGCTTATAATCAAGCATATGTTATCCTCCTCAAGCTTGTAAAAAATAAATAGGTACTTGCCAGAAATGGTGGGGGAAAAGAGAAAAAAATGAGCCTATTTGTTATCCTTTGTCTCAGAAGAAGCCTTATTACCACTCTTGAACACGACACTTTGCATTCACCTAGGTTGGGAAATCCTTTGCCTCACAGTTGATCAAACCACATTGAAAGTTTTCAACCGGGTATTAACTTTGGGTCAAATGTCACCAAGCCATCTGTTGTTTCGTTATGTGTTCAAGAGGTCTCTGCATATAAACCATTCATCTGCAAAATACCCGTCATCCATCTTGACTATCCCTGAGTCAGTCCTTACAGCTACATTTCTTCAACTTGATCTATGATTTCGTGTTGTGGGCTTGCCTGCAACGGGTCGCTTTCTATCGACATCAACACATTATCTAGAAAGATGACCTAGGAATCGTCAGTACCTTGAAATCTGCATGCATCAATGGCAGGTTTCTCGCCTTTGACGAAGGTTTACATCATTGACTTTCGATCGAAGGATTCCGTGAAATGTTCGACATCAACTCATTCATTCACATCTCATGGATTGTACTGGGTACTTTGAGAACCATTGACATCACAGGTGGTCTCTCTCACGCTTGTTGACAGTTTACATCATTGACTGGTAATCAAGTGGTTTCTACCATGTTCGAAATCAACTCATTTATTCTCATGGATAGAATCGTACCTTTTCGGGAAGTAGAAATGAAGACCCTGGATCTAGTTTCCACCATCCAGGCTGCGAGGAGTTTTGTATTCATTATACAGTAGACTAATCATAAACAGATGGCTACGCCCATACTGTGTCTACAAAGTCTATGATTATGATGTACTGCAAAATCATTCCAGTATCAGAGCAGTAGATAGTTAATTAGTTAAAGTTTTCAATCTGAGTATGGGAATGCCTACCTCAGCGATGATATGATCTTATATATGTATTTTGTGTTGAATACTTGCAGGTTCCGACTGGGCTCTCCACAAGATAATCCTTGAAATGATAAAGTACTTCACCCTTCCTAGATGATATGAAACCCTTATCTACTACAGGCTTCGCACTTTAGGGGGAAATCTGTTACGCTAAAATTTGTCACCATGACTATTTGCAGTTAGTATGGCTCCATCAACTGTCATACTATCCTCCTTGGAAAGTCTTATACCTCTGCTCTCCATGTCAAACTCCAAGAAAGAGAGAAAGTCTTTAAAAATCTATATATCTCTGGGTACGCAGTTTCTCTTAGCCTTACCTGCGTGTACGCACCCCAAGTTCACAATACCTGCGTACTTGTACGCTCTGTCTGTAAAGGGGAGGGTGCGTACTCCTGTAAAGGTCAAAAGGCGCAAGTTTCACTCCAAAAAAGTTACTTGTGGTAATTTCTAGAGCATTCTAGAAGCTTGTTTGACGTGTATGGAGCACCTCCAGATGGTTCATGTATCCCTATGAAAGAGGAACTTATCCCATCAAGAGGGGAGCTATCCCATCCAAAGAGGGGCTTATCCCATTGATGGTGGACCTGAATAACTTCCTCTAGAGCACTATAAATACAGGCATTGGGCCAGAGGGAGGGGAGGTTGAAAGCTGAACATTCCTAAGGGTAGATGCTGCTGGAATTAGGACTCCCTTGTAAAGCTTGAGAGGAGAGATTCAAATCCTTTCCTAGCCTTATTTGGAAGTGGGTGAGCTGATCAAAGTAAAGGAAAACTCTTGCTGGACCCTAGGAGGGACCTGCACAACATCAAGGCTCAGGTTGTAATGGTTTCTTTTGTTTCCACTTAATACAAATGAACTCATTTTTCTCAACGGATTGTTATTCATGATTTGTTTCATATACTCCTTGGTCTGTATGATGGATATGTGTTATTCTATAAGTTTATCAGGTGCTATTTAATCTTTTTGCTTGTTAGTGAATGCAGGTTTCGAAGAGAAGGAGGAGCTCATCCGGATCGGCGAGGCTGGACTACTACAAAGCGTTGGACTAAAGGTATGTTAAAATCCCTGATTACTTGTATTCTCAATGCATGTTTAGAGAAAGGTAGTGTTTATTTGTCTTGTTTGTCACTAGAAAGCCTTTGCTTCTAGGGAGGTCAGTTTTGTCCGCATTATCGACTCTTTTCGCATGACACTACTCACTACATATTTCATTAGAGTCTCTCTGTACAGTTTTTTAGGATGTCCAAAGATCGAAATTGTGGCATATGACATGTCAAGTTGCAAAGATCCTTGGAGTTTAGCCCCCCATGATCTAGACAATAGCATGCCATATTTAGGTGGTATATCAGCAAAAACTATGTCCATGAGAATGGTCTTAGTAGGATATTGTACTAAGGAAACACACAGGTCTTTGATTAACCCTAGGCACTTTACTTGACTTGAATCAAATGAAAAAAAAAATCCTTGTAAGGGCCAGTGATATCCAAATTTAACTTTTCCATAACATATTTAGGCATTAAATTGTGTGAAGCCCCAGAATCAAACATTGCATTGTGTAAGATTTTATCATGAATGTTAAGGCTAATATAAAAGGGTGGTATCCCTCCTTCTAATTGTTTTCCATTAACATCAGGATTGAATATAAGCTCAGGCTGATCATCAAATAAGTTAACAGAATCTTTATTCTCAACAAAGTTTAAGGATTTTCTTATTTGAGACTTGTAAGTTTCATTTTTAATCAACTCTGTTAAGAGGACTAAGATTTTTAGCTTAGCCACCTCTGCTCCTAAATTGAAAGGCAAAGGGGATTTCTCTGTTTGAGGATTTGTAATTTTCATGGCAAAATTTGGAGTAGATTAGCCTTCTTTTTCTGCATTTGAAGTCCTTTTCTGTGGATTTTCTATTGTGATGTTTGGAGATTCCTGTGCTATCTCCTTGGAGGGGGTTAAAGTGGATGGTTGATTATCAAGGGGTTGGTCATTGGTTATATCTATAATGGTGGGACCAGAAGGGTTTTTGTTTGGTCTAGAGAGGATTTGGAGAGTTTTAGTAACTGGAACTGTTTTGATTTTCTTAGGTTGATTTGGCACTACTTTCTTGTTTTGGTCAGGAGTATCAATGTTCTTTTTACTCCTCAAGTTGTACTGTTTCTGCACTTCGAAGATAGAAGAATCATAACCTTGCTTGTAATCGAAAGATTCTTCGGATTGGGTCTATAATTGCTGAAGAATATGTAATTCTTGATCATCTTGAGTAAAAAAGACAGTTTCCTTCTCATCTAATCCCATTAAGTTAATTTGTGTGCCTTGTTCAGGGTCTTCTAAATGGGAAGTTTTAGCATAGTTTTCTTGAAAAGGAGGCCTAATATTCTGATCGGGTCCATTTTTCCAATGTTTTGATTTTGATTCTTCTGAAATTTGGATTTCACACTGGAGGTGCTTGTTGATTATCCCAGTGAGGCTTCCTTTCAATGTTCTCTATCTTATTCATCAATTTTTCCATTCCTTTGGCTAGGGAATCTATTTTAAGGTTAAAGGGTGAGGTTTCATCTTTCAATGGTCCTCTCCTTTCATTCCTAACCCTATCTCTTTTTGCTAGCAAATTAGCTTCTACACTAACTACTACACTATGCATGTCTTCTACAGTTGGAGGATTTCTCTCTCTCAGTTGAAATGCCATATCAGTGTCAAACCCATCAGGAAAATTTATCAAAGCCAAACTAGGTGGGGGTCTGAGATTAACTGGTATTGCATTGTATATATTGTTGAATCTGGTACAGTAATCCTGGATTGTTTCATTTGGTCCTCTTCTGATGTTTTCATATTCTGAAAGGATCTATAGAGGGTTCTTTTTCTTTTTCCATCTATTTAAAAATTGCTGATAAAATATTTCTAAAGTGTCTATGCTATTACCAGGTAAAGATTTGAACCATGCTCTTACATCACCAGCTAAAGTCTGAGCAAAAAGTCTCATTTGGACATCTCCAATATCAATTTCATGTAATTCAAAGAAATTTGTCATTTTGTTTGTATGTTGTTGTGTTGTGTAAGTTCCAATGCCATCGTATTGGAAAATTATGTTCTGGTAATCATGTGGGATGGCACCACGTGGAGCAGGTAACACAAGAGGAACATATCTATTTTCCATGGCTCTAAGTTGGGTAGGACTAAGAAGTGGGGTTGAGGTACCAAGGGGTGATACAGTGGGTGATGGAGAACTAGGAGTAATGGGTGATTGATGTGTAATGATAGGTTGGTGGGGAAGTGAAGATATAAATGGAGGTGATGAATGAACTTCAAAGGTGGAAGGGAATAATGGTGAACTAAAGGGAGTTGAAATTGTTTCAGAAAGCTCAAGGATCTTAGTAATGGTAAAGGATGACTGAGGGGAATTTAGAATATACTAATCAATTGACAAGTTTTCCTTTTGGACTTCAAGATCTGCAATAAACTCTGGATCTAGAACTGTGTCATCAAGTGAACTTTCATACCTAGTTCTAAATAGGGAAAAGTAAAATGACTCATCAAAGAGGAGGTCATCTAAAAACAACCACTCATCAAGCCATGAATCTGCTTTGATTGAAGGTGTTGGTCTTATTGAACTTTCTTGTCTTTTGGATATTCTTGAAATCAGGTTGGGATTATCAATTACTGGGTTGTGTTTGGATGAGGATTGGCCCTAGTATAGTGAGTTCTCCTTGAAGCCAGAATTTCAAACTTTTCTAGTTACTTTCTTTTGATGAAATTTTCATAAATAACTTCTAATAAACCCTTCAAGAGGCTTGAAATAAAGATTTGAAATTTCTCAAAGGTTTATTAAGATTGAGGATTTGACTCCCCAGTATGGTCGCCATTATGTTATCACTCAGAAGTCTTCCCTAGAAGTTATCAAAAGAAGGAATAATCCTAGAACTCCACCACCCAATCAAAATCAAAACCTCATGAATACTAAGAACTACCCTAAAATCCCATCCAAACAAAGTTAAATTATAAAGAGAGAGCCCTCTCTGGACTTAGGTTAGCTAGAACCTGAGTCTGAAGATTGTTTTGTGGTTACCTCGGATTATTCCTTCTTTTGATAACTTCTATGGAAGACTTCTGAGTGATAACAAGAACAAATAAGCCCGATGATTTTTATATAAGAAATCATGTTTTGAAATGGGATTCCAGAAGAGAAGAGAAAGGCAAGCATGGTAAGTTCGATCATTTGTGGATGTGACCTTACATAATCCATGCTTACAAGGGTAATAGTGCATTTTTTTAGAAGGACATGGATAAAATAGAGCTACCTAGAGGACCTATCAATGGTAGGATGTTGAAACATTATGTTTCTCAGGAATAGAAGAGTTTTCATCATATTCATTGTAGATACCATTTTCTTTATATTGTTATGATTGGGGTAGTTTATGTCTGAAAGTTGAAGCCTGTGGAGAAGGCCATGAGATTTTAGTCATTTTACCACCATAACTAAAATAACTACAAAAATATTAGATGCATTAAAACACTGAAGATAAAGATTCAAGGCTACTATTATATTGTTCTTGACACCTCACAAGGAGAGTTCCATCCCTAGCTAGAGCCACTGTTAGGGTCCTATAGTTTATAGGATCAAAAGTTGATTGAATGTTTTATTTCAGTAGTTCAAATTGTAAATAATATTGCATATTGCAAATTATTTCCAAAAAAACGATATATAAATGAAAATAAAAAATGAAAAGAGGGTATATATATATTAAAAAATAAAAAATGATAAAAGAACCCCATAGAAAAGAAAAATGTGAAAGTGATGCCAGTTGAAGTGAGACTGATAGTACAATAATTTTTGGAGAATAAATTCACGAAATTGTGTGCAACTTGTTCAAAATGCCACAATACTTCCTCTTGCTTGAAACATATTGTTTAATCACGTTCAAGAAAATTTTAATTTATGAAAATTATATTAGGATGAATAACTTAGTCAAACAACATAATCTTGGATAATATTAGAATAGGAAGATTAGGTGAACAAATTAATCCAACAGTATAATATGGATTAATGAAATTGGTAGATTAGTTTAGTTGTTTGAATAGATGCTTTTATTACTTTAAAATGGATAAATAAATGAGGTTTTTCACTCCTAAATGTACCCTAATTCCTTTGAATTAAGCCAATTTACAAGAAAATTGAACTTAATATAAAAAGGCTATATGTAATAGTGTGATTTGTCAAAATTTTGGACCTTATTGTAAGAGAAATATATGTGTGATGGGATGTTTTGTCATTGGTGTTAAACCTCCCACATCTCCCCACTCCCAATTGCAATGTGTTTTCCACTCGACGACTCCCAGGCCTTTTCGGCCACCCCCTTACATGTTTCCATTTAGCAACGATGGGGCGGTCTGAAAAGTGCTTTCCTCCTCGATGGTCCCACCCCTACGTGTCACCACCCCAAAATTTCGTACCCTCCCCTCTCAATACCACATACCACTCCTATCCCCTCCGAAAGCAGTTTTTCATCGCTCCTGCCATAATTTTCACTCCTAGTTACATCACCCTCCACTTCCACTCCACCTCCACTCTCCCTACTGCCACATATCTCCTTCCCGCCAAACGGTCTCACTCCATTTGTGAATCTACAAATCCTCGCTCTCTCCCTCAATCACACTCTTTCTGCATTTTTATACTGTCACAGTTCTATCAATCCCTTATTTCTCTTGCCTATCAACTAATTCTCACAAAGGAATTGTCTCCAAGCTCTCTTCCCGCACAATTAACAGTCATCCTCTGCAATTCCATTTTTCATCCTTTACAATTTCGTCCTGCTATCGCAATGGCCCCCAAAACCAAAACTAATTCCATTATGGTAAACCCCATGCTCTCTTCCTCTTTGGATTTATACCACATTCCCTTAGCCAATAGATGTTATAATATCACCAAAGCACAGTGTGAATTCGACCTCCTCGAATTACACTATTGGTTTCGTGACACCTACCTCAATCAGTCTGATTAGATTAGCCTCTGGAAAACTAGACTACCCCTATTCATCTTCCCCAATCCTATTATTTCCCTGAATTCTTCCTCTTGTGCCATGCATATTATCTCTCAAGTAAGACAACTATCATCTCCCCTAATGGTGAAATCCTTTTCACCATTACCCTTGAGAATATAAGCTAGATGTTGCAGGTCCCACATAGTGAATCCCTGACTCCCTTTTCCATTGAAGCTCTTAAAGAAATTTACTAAACACACACTTTTCCCCAAAGAGCCAGGATTTTTTAAATCTTCCTACTAGAAGATACTCAACTGTCCAAGAAAAACCCCCCTTATTCCTCTTCTATTTTCCCCCAAAGAACCAAACAGATCATTTCCATCTTGTCTTGCTTACTTGTGTACTTCTCAGATAAATGGGTAGATGAGCCTATTTTAGGGTTTATATCCACCCTTTCAACAAAAGAAGGATTTCCAGTCATCTTTTACTATGGTCACTTTCTTGCAGATCTGATACATGAACAATTCCTTCAGTTTTTAACTGAAGGAATGTTCAAATATTCTTCCATTCTTATGCATATGTTCATTTTCTTCCAGACAAAAAGGTTTATTTTTATAGTTTAGAAACTCAATTAGTAGGGTGAACCTCAGTCCATAATCCGTTGGAACTCAATTATCATAAGACATTCACAGGACTAAAGTTTCAAATATTTTATAGATCATTTTGTATATCCAACAACCTGTATTCCACTTTACCACCAGATTCCCAGGATCAGTGAGGACATTCAAAAGGTGTTGCATCTCAGTGAGCAGGTGAAGACAGTAGACTGGTATTTATACCAGTCATTTACAGAAATCAGGGTTTATTGCTCCAACCTGCCACCCTATAAACTTCCAAAGTACCTTCCTATGAGGATATTTTCCTTGGAGTACATCAGGAAAATAATCCAATAAGACAACATTCATTTTGTGGCAGCTAAGAAGAAGTCCCAGTTTCGAATCAAAACACAGATAGGGCCATTTATTTGTAACATCAGAGCAAGAGGAGAGGAATCAAACCTCCTTCTAAAACAGATGAATTTTCCCCTTAGCTTCACATGGTCTTATGACCACTTTGGGGTAATTTCTAAGATGATCTTGGAATAGAAGACAACCCCCTATGTGCATACCCAGAGAAAAGAGATTGAGAAATACATGAATCAAGAAGATTGGATAGAGAACACATTGCAGGAGGCCGAAGAGCAGGTACTTTCCAGAACTGCCTCAGAGAATCCTAACCCTAGAGAGAAGACTGAGAAAAGACCAAGAGAGGAGCACTCCCTTTCAGTTACATAAGTGTCAGCCAAGGAATTCAATATCCATTCAAAGAAAAATAAGGCAAGATCCAAGGTGGATTTCCCACCATTGGAGGAAACACATGGTACTATTATACTCTCTGGCCTACATACTTTGAAGTTTGGCAACACCACTGAGTTTTCATCATCCTCAACCACCAAAGTTAATCCATCTACAACACCTTGTAAACCGGAGTCATCTACAAAACAAAGGAAACTTGATATATTTCAGAGGTACAAAGAAAGTAAATAGAGAAATGAATCCCTCCATTATAGCATTTATGCTCAAATCAGGAAGCATCCTTCCTAAATTCAATACATGCTCATCTCGGCTTATGACATAGAGAAAGGAAGAATACAAAACAAAGGAAACTTGATATATTTCAGAGGTACAAAGAAATTAAATAGAGAAATGAATCCCTCCATGATAGCATTTATGCTCAAATCAGGAAGCATCCTTCCTAAATTCAATACATGCCCATATCGGCTTATGACATAGAGAAAGGGAGAATACATATGGAATTCTTACAGGCACAAGTTCCTCAACCTAAATTAGGAGCTAATTTCAAGTAGACTACATTTGATTTTGAGGCAAAGGATGTTCATCCTTTGGATCAAATGGACATGCACAGGAAAACAAGAGAGATGGTTTATTCAACCTTCACATAGAATTCCCTTACTACTTCTAAAGTGTAGTTGTCTTTGAACAATGTTCAATCACAGCTCAAACTCAAGAAAGTTTCCTCTCTAGCCAAAGACATCATAATTAAATATTCAGAGGAAATGGTGATCAAATCATGTTTTGATCCATCTAATTCAAAATCCATGGAAGAGATTATTAAACGGAAGAATGCTAACATAGCATCCCTGAGGAAGAAATTTAAGCTCCCCACCACTGAAGATCCCCACGAAAAGGAGTTAGAAGAAGCATAAATACAGAAAGAACAAATGATGAAGCTCTTGATGGAATAGAGTGCATATATTAAGGAAATGGAGGCAGAGATGGATACGTTTTTCAAAGAGAAAGAACAAAGTTCACAATTTTCTATGGTTCCTCTTGATGCAATTCCCATTGCATCACTACTTCAAACATGCATTCCAACAACAACTACAATAGAAAGAACATCCTCCTCTACAACACCTCTTTCTTTTTTAACTATAGATGATTCAATTAAATTTCCTCAATCAATGGAAAACATGTCGATAAAAGGAGAAGAAATAAAAAATCTGAGAGATGTAAAAGTCCTATAGGAAAAAAGAAATAGATATGAGAATTCTCTTCTGATAGAGATACAAAAATCCCAGATTCTTTCCCAGAGATTGCAATAGATGGAAAAAGGAAACTTCCATGGGTAATAACCTAGAACAAGTTAAAGAGAAAATTTTGAAAACGATAGAGGAATCCATGGTAGAAATATGATCATCTATAAAAATTATATTTGAGAAAAAATAATTGATTGAGATATCTAGTGAAGCTATTGAACAAATCAAAGTATAGTTGGGGATAAACCCAGTGAAGCTATAGATCTCATCAAGTTCCTCAATTCCAAAAATAGGCAGGAACTAGAAGAACTAGAGATTGATGACATAACTGAAACCATACTAGAAATGCTATTGGGATTAATGCACAGGTGATTGGTGGTGGTGATACCATCAAGGATCTTCCCGGAATCCTTGGCAGACAGTAAGATTAGCTGCAGTTGGCCCAAAGAAACATGCACATATCCATATTAGTGAAATGATAATCAAAGTAATAAGAAGGATTGTTACCTCTGTAGGTTTTAACTCCGTATAGAGATTACCTGCATACGAATTCTAAAACACATAAAATAAACAATGCGAGAGCATAACACATAAAACACATATACACAGAGATTTTCCCCTCGATCCCAAAACCGGGACTACCAGCTTGACTTTTCATTATATTCCTTTCAATGTTACAATACATATATATACATGTCGAAGCATCCAATACCATGGACAGAAAACCATCACGTCCAAAACCATGGACCGAAAACCATAGGTAGGTTCACCCAACCTAATATAGGGTCCAAATTTTTTTTCCCTGGGGCACTGCCCTAGACCCTGTAGAGGGGGACTACCTGCCCCCCTCAAACCCCCTGGACAGGGGGGACTACCGTCCCCCCCACTATGCAATCAGTGCAACATAGGTTAGTCGTGGAAAGAATATAACACAACCCAACATTCTCCCACTTGTTGTTTTCTTTCCACAGGGCCACAGGAGAGCTTAGTCATTTTTCCAGCCCTGAAATGCCCATTGTTTCTCTACACCAAGAGAACTTCTCAGAGATCACAAATTTTTTCAATGCATCTGTAGTGTTCTTCAGAGTGTCCACCTTTACCAGCAACACCTTTTTGTCTTCTATCATATCCCTCACAAAGTGATACTGAACATCAATGTGCTTTGTCTTTGAATGATAAGTAGGATTCTTTGCCAAGAAAATTGCACTTTGGCTATCACAGTCTATCCTTATAGCTCCCTGCACTAACCCCATACTTGAACACAATCTCTGCAACCAAACTGCTTCCTTGCTTGCATGAGTGACTGCCATGTATTCTTCCTTTGTAGTTGAGAGTGCCACTATATATTGTTTCTTACTCATCCAACTGACTACACCTCCAAATAGGTTAAACACATACCCACTTGTAGATCTTCTTTGATCCAGATCTCCAGCCAAATTTGCATCAAAAAAGCCACGAATATCCAACACTCTTTCGAATCCTGGTCTTCCTTGGTAACACAAACCATAGTCACTAGTACCGCGCAAATACCTAAAAACCCGCTTCACTGCTGCCAAGTTCTCCTTCCCTAGTTTTGACATAAACCTGCTCAATACTCCCACTGCATGTGTAATGTCTGGTGTCCAGACCATTGCATACATCAAGCTACCAACTGCACTTGCATATGGAACACGAGACATATCCTCTTCCTCTTCTTGTGTCTTGGGACACTATTCAGCAGATAATTTTACACATACAAGAATAGGAACCTTCACCAGTTTACTATCCTGTATATTAAATCTCTGCAGTGTTGTCTCGACATACTTCCTCTATTTTAACCAGAGCTTCCTCTTTGCCCGATCTCTTTTAATTTCCATGCCCAAAATATAATTTGCAGCACCAAGATCTTTCATGTCGAATTTGGACGACAATTGGATCTTCAAATCCTAGATAATTTCTCTATCATTTCCAACCAACAAAATATCATCCACATACAAGACCAGATAAATAACACGGTCACCAATTAATTTAAAATACACACAGTGATCTTCTTTGCTTCTAGTGAAGCCAAGTCCTTGTATAAATGTATCAAATTTCTGATACCACATCCTTGGTGACTATTTTAACCCATACAAAGACTTCTTTAACTTGCATACCAGTTCTTTCTTACCCTTCACTGCAAAGCCTTCAGGTTGCTTCATGTAGATCTCCTATTCCAGATCCCCGTGAAGAAATTTTGTCTTCACATCCATCTGTTCTACCTCAAAATCAAAAGTAGCAGAAATAGATAAAAGTAAACTAATAGAAGTTACCTTGGCAACAGGAGAAAAATATCACCAAAATAAATTCCCGGCACCTGGGAATAACCTTTTGCTACCAACCGAGCTTTGTATTTCTCCACCTTTCCTTCTACATTTATCTTCTTCTTGAACACCCATTTGTTGCTAATGGGTTTCCTCCCAGCCCGCAACTCCACTAGATCCCAAGCCTCATTTTTGTGTAAAGATGTCATTCATCAACCATGGCCTCTTTCCAGAGCTTTCCATCCTCTAAATATACTGCTTCCTTCACAGTTCTGGGATCATCGTCAGTAGTATATAAAGAAAAATTTGAACGGAAAGCAGCTGGACCATACCTTTCTGGTTGCCTTCTTTCTCGAACTGATCTTCTCAGACCCAGAGTTTGTGGCTCTTCATCTTACGATTCCTTCTCTACTGTAGAGTCTGATTCTTCCTCCTTTAGCTCAAACTCTAAACACCACATGTTTAATAACATCTTTCACCTCTCTGAACACCACATCTTGGTTGTACATAACCTTCCTTGTTTCCGCGTTCCAAAGCTTATAACCCTTTAAACCATCCTTATACCCAATAAAGATGCACTTTTTAGATTTACTATCCAACTTGGTTCATTTCTCCTTTGGAACATGTGCATATGCATCACATCCAAATACCCTCAGATGTGAAAGAGAGGGTTTCTTACCGGTCCATACCTCTTATGGAGTCTTATCCTCCAATGCTGATGAAGGTGATCTGTTGACTAGGTAACATATTGTCTCCATCGCCTCCGCCTAGAATTCTTGTCCTAACCCAACACCACTAAGCATGCTTCTTGCCCTTTCCATCAACATCTTGTTCATTCTTTCTAAACTCCATTTTTTTAAGGTGTATATGGAGTAGTCTTCTGCCATGCTATACCACACTTCTTACATAATTCTTAGAATTCCTTACTGCAAAACTCTCCACCGTTATGTATCCTCAACACCTTTATCTTCTTCTCTGTCTGGTTTTCCACCAGAACCTTAAATTCTTTAAACCTATCAAAGACTTCAGATTTTTTCTTAAGGAAATATATCCATGTATTCCTTAAGAAGTCATCTATAAATGATACATAATACGTAGACTTACCCAGTGAGGGAACCTTCACAGGTCCAAACACATCACTGTGCACAAGCTCTAATATCCGTTTCACCCTCTTACCATCAGAGGGGAAACTCACCTGATTCTGCTTCCCATATACACAATTTTCACAAAAAAAATAGTCTCGAGAGCTATTACTCATACCTTCTACCATACCTTTATCATGAAGTATTCGAAGGCCCTTCTCTCCAATATGTCCAAGTCTTTGATGCCACAACATCATCTTCTCTCCAGAGACCACTAGATTTTATGCTCCACTTTCGGGAACCACAAAACTGTTGCACCCATCAACAATAGTGCTACCTTGCAGCTTGTACAGAGTTCCAGTCCGAACTCCCCGCATAAATACCAGTGCTCCTTGAACCATCTTGTAGGTATCCTTCTCGAACACTGTTTTTACACCTGCATCATCCAATTTTCTTACAGAAATCATATTTCTGGCTAATGTAGGAATATGCAGAGCACCCAAAGGTGTTCTAAACCTTCCACCTTGAAACTTCAATTTTACTTTTCCACGACCAATGATTCTAGCCTTCTTGTCATCCCCAAGGAAGACATCACCACCATCATATTTCTCATACTCGCAGAACCACTCTCTATGCAGAGTGAAGTGAAAGGATGCACCTGAGTCAATCAACCATGCCTCATGATCTACATGTGTACTTGAAGAAGCCAAATACACATCCCCACCTTCATCTGAGGTGGTTTTTGCCTCTACAGAAGGAGCATCATCAGATCCCTTTCCTTTATCAGGAGCTTTAGATTTACAATCCCTTTTGAAGTGCCCTTCCTTTCCACATTTCCAGCACACCACCTTTACAGGTTTTCCTGGAGATTTAGATATCCCTCTAGATTTAGATCTCCCACTCGATGACTTATTTTTGTTTCTATTCTGGGACTGTCCTCATACAGAAGAGGCATCACCATTCTGGCTATCCATATTTTTCCGTCTCATGTCCTCCGTTAGCAAGGATGAGACTATTTCATCAAAATGCAAGGCAGTTGCATTGCTACCTATTTCAATAACTAGACTATCCCACGAATCTGGTAGAGAACACAACAAACTAATGCATTTATCTTCATCTGAAATTTTAATATCAGCAGATGCTAACTAACTTACCACAGTATTAAATGCATTCAGATGCTCTGTCACCTAGTCTCCATATTTCATCCTCAGGTTATACAACTTTTTCCACAAGAATAGTTTATTCGCCAGAGACTTATATTGGTACAAAGTCCCTAACTTGTCCCACAAAGCCTTCATCCTAGCTTCCCCTGATACATTCAACAATATTGAATCTGAGACACACAATCGTATTGTTCTCTTTGCCTTCCGATCCAACATCTTCCATTCTTCATTAGACACTCCTGTTGGTTTAGTACCCAGATCTACCGTGATCCACTGATCTTTATCCACCAACAAATCCTCCATCTTGAGTTTCCACAACTCAAAACTCTGACCATTAAATTTCTCGATCTTTATCTTTCCACTACTCGCCATCTTCTTTCACCACCAGAATCGATCTCACAGATCTCCCACTGAACGGGGTCTACCATAGGCCTGACTGAAACCCCTCAACAACAAAGGCGTCCCCTTGAAGCCAAAATAGCTTTATACCAAATGTAGGTTTTTACCCCGTACAGAAATTACCTGCATACGAATTCTAAAACACATAAAATAAATAATGCGAGAGCATAACACATAAAACACATATACACAGAGATTTTCCCCTAGATCCCAAAACCAGGACTACCAGCTTGATTTTTCAATATATTCCTTTCAATGTTACAATACATACATATACATGCCAAAGCATCCAATACCATGGACCGAAAACCATCACGTCCAAAACCATGGACTAAAAACCATAGGTAGGTTCACCCAACCTAATATAGGGTCCAAGAAAAATTTTCCTGGGGCACTGCCCCAGACCCTATAGAGGGGGGCTATCCGCCCCCTCAAACCCCCCAGATAGGGGGGGCTGTCAACCCCTCTATGACCCCCCCGCTACACAATCAGTGCAACAAAGGGGGGGCTTTGTCCCCCCTTTAACCCCCCAGTTCACTATGTAGATTAGTCGTGGAAAGAATATAACACAACCCAACAACCTCAGATCTTGGTGTGGTATTCCTAGAGAACAAAAAGTAGCATAGTGGAAGACCCATCAGCTAGCTCTAAGATCAATACGTGCACATAAACAATGTGAGGCCTAATATCAAAACATATAACTTCGATAATCAATACAATAATACATAGGGATATCTAACTACATACATCTAAGCTACTCATAATCATTAGCATTACATAAACATGTAAATAAATCACAATACCAATGCCATGGAGTGGAAAACACCACTACAGGTCTATATTAATGATAGGAAAGGGTGATTACAACCATCAGTTGCATCAATATTCCCTTACTCCTCCAACTCCTCTCTCTCTCTCTCTCTTCTTAACCTCTTGAAGAGCCAATGTCTAATACAAGATTCAACAGTAAATAGATAATGCTTTCAATACTTTCGACCCCTTTCACAATGGACCTAGCCTCAAATATATACCATGAGAGGATAAGCCTTGCAAAATCCTTCATGATCTCTTTTGGGAAAAGGCAGATATGTTTCCATGCTTTATCGCTCTTTCCCTATTTGTATACTCCGTTAGGAATAAAAATTCCTTAAACAAGTTGAATATGGATGTTTCCCTGCTTTATGAGATGACATAGGAGTGAATATAGGGATATTATTTGGTCAAATTGCTCCTTTGACCTCCAGAAAATCACTTAAGTTGACTAATGCACCTCTCGAGGCAGCAAAGAGGGTTACCCTAGGGGCTAATGCACCTGATGCATGGCTAGGAATATTTATAAAGAATCTTGATAGTTCTTGGAGAGTGTTAGCTTTGAAAATAGGCCTGTGAACTTGTTCAATCTTTCATTCATATTTCCCTTCTCCTCTGAGCTGATGAGGATGTCATTTTACTGTGTAACAGATGCACCCTAATGTGTGAGATCAGAGGCAAAGACAATGGCCGAAATACTTTATAACTATCATTTTCTTCGAAAAAGAGAGAGATTATTAGAGCTTCGTGAATACAAGAATCCTGATAGAACACACACACACACACATATATAAAATCTAAAATCATGTCCTCATTCGGGCATTCCCATGCTCAGTAGCTATGTCAGAGTGATTTCTCAATAAAGAGATATGACGATCGTGTCCGCCGATAAGCACAATGTGGAACTTGTGGCATAATAATATCATTCTGATGAGCTATCTCCAAAAAATAATATACATAGTTTCAGAGAGGAAACAAGGCTTAGTGATGTAAGCCTCTACCCAAGGTATTTATTTCCACTTCACGTTAACAACATATTTCGATACATGTGAATAAAGGCGTTGAGGTTGAACATGTATGAAATTGTCTAATTACCAGTCAATAATGGATATTGTCAACAGACACGAGGATGGCCACCAATAATTGTGATGGTCTCCAAGATGCACAATACAATCTAGCGAGTGTGAATAATGTTTTTGTCGTCAAACACTCATAGAATCGTTCAACCAGGAGCCAAAAACGAAAACCCCTGACCAAACACAAGGTAACCTACCACTGATGTCTGTAAGTTCAAAGGTACTGAAGTGTTTCTGGGTCTGCTTCCTAGATAGATTGTTGAGGTCAATAGGAAGAGACCTATCGAAAGGTAGGCAATAGTGTGTCCTACATTAGTCGACATGAAACGAGACAAGAATGATTGTTTTTTGGGGAATAGTTTGAGAATTGTGTCAAATTGACAGAGGGCATGATGGAAGAATATGATTGTTTTTCAAGGAATAGTTTGAGAATTGTGTCAAATCGACAAAGGGCATGATGGAAGAATATGTTTGGTGGTTTGATGGAGGAAACAGAAGATAAAGGGTATCCATTGAACAATAGAAGGCACGACACAAGGGGTTTAACCATGCAACACTAGACTCATGAGCACCAAAGAGTGTTAGGATATAGAGATGCAAGAACATCGGGGTATATAGAATAAACTCATAGGATGGTAAGGTTCATTTTGAGAGGCCATCACGAAGAAGGTTTTGCTAAGGGAGTTCCATGTTCTAGGGAACAAATTCTGCCAAAAAAATGTTTCCAAAATATTGAAATAAAGAAATTGTATTGTCCAATTTCCCCATCTGATTAATTTATAGAGTCCAGAGAGGTGTGACAAAGGTTTAATAGTATACCTAAAATGGTTCCTTTTCTGTAAGTTATTCTACTGAGTCTAGATAGATCAATAAACCTACGCTCAATAGACGTTTGCATCATTTTGTTACGAGTAAGAGGGGACAGAGTAAACTCGATATTCGTTTTGAAATTTTAATGAGTCATGTGATGACAAAATCAGTATATCTTGATCAAATTTTAATGAGTCAAATGAAGAAAACTCAAGGTATATTTTTTATTTTAATGAGTGAGGAAAAAGAGATAAAATAACTACTCATTCCTTCTTCATAGATTTTACAAGCTTGAAGGAAGGAAAAACTCGGGGATTTTTCAATTTAAGAGCAAGAGAGAGTCCCAAAAAATGAAAGTGCTCATACCATCATCATAGGAGTTTTATGAGCCCGTTGACAAAAACTCGGGGATATTTCAATTCAAGAGCGAGAAAATATCCCATAAAATAAATCTCTCATAGTGGATCGAACATGGTAATTTCTGCAATTTAGCTCTGAAAATCCCTTCATCAAAGAATGAGTAATACTGACAATATATTGACATGGCACATGATAAATAGCATAGGAAGTGAACTAATTCTACTTCAATGACTTAATTGAGATGATTCATACTCCAGAGTGACTACAAGGAGGTTTTTTGAGCCTCCATTTTCACCATTTGCATCATTTGAGTGCTGTGAGAGTGTTTTAGAGCAAAAGAGGAGCATATCTTCCCCAGGCAATTGCGAGAAATCCAGGTGACCATTCGACTTTCCGTTTGTTTCAAGTGGATGAAAAAACCCTTATCCAACATTTCTTAACCTTTTTCAATTGCATTACTGGTATATTTATTGATTTTGGGGAAGCCCTAGGTCATTAAATGTGACAAACGCTCCCCTCTAGGTATAAAGGGGCATTAAACACCCTTCACAACCTAGAGGAGGGCGTTAGTGCACCTTGTATGCCCTAAGGAGGGGCGTTAGTGCATATGAGTGAACTTCTAAACCCCAGCAAGTGATTTAGCAAGCATTTCTTCATCATTTTTAGTGATTTTTGGGTTGATTTGTGCAGGTTTTGATTCATTATCATGAGTTTATGGAGAGAAAGAGCTAATGATCACCAAGAACTACAAATGTGGAATGATCAGGCATGCATACTTCATTCCCTTAACAAAATGGGTTTCCAATCTGGTGTTCCTGTAGATAATAAATGGTGTATCATCCGCGTCTGTGTCAACTATTGGGACTTGAACACCACGTGTCCAAAAGATAATTATCTAACACCGTTCATCGACAAAATAATTAATGATTGCACTGGTTATGAATCCTTCTCATTTATGGGTGGTTACTTAGGCTATAACCAGATCGGCATAAAACCCATGGACCAACACAAAACCGCCTTCATTTTCCCTTGGCGAATATTTGCATATCAAAAAATCCCATTCGGTTTAAAGAATGCTAGAGTAATGTTTCAACGGGCCATGGACTACGCATTCCATGATATCAGACATATTGATGGTGATATGGATAATGTAAAGGCAATTACACAATTTCCCATGGCCCGTTGAAACGTTACTCTAGCATTCGTTAAACCGAATGGGATTTTTTGATATGCAAATATTCCCCAAGGGAAAATGAAGGCGGTTTTGTGCTGGTCCATGGGTTTTATGGTGATCTGGTTATAGCCTAAGAAACCATCCATAAATGAGAAGGATTCATAACCAGTGCAATCGTTGATTATTTTTTCGATGAACGGTGTCGGATAATGATCTTTTGGACACGTGGTGTTCAAGTCTCGATAGTCGACATAGACACAGATGATACCCCATTTATTATCTACATGAACACTATATTGGAAACCCATTTTTTTAAGGGAATGGGGTAAACGAAACCAACACGTAACAATTTTTCCACCTCAGTCTTGATGGCTGCAGTGTTCTAGGGGTGGACTGGTCGAAGCCTTTGGCAGACAAGCTTGGAATTGTCATAAAGCTTGATCTCATGATCGACTGTAGATGGGTCTATGTCATGCATTTCCTCGTAAGACCAAGAAAATACATCATGGAATTCCTTGAAAAGGTAGGTGAAGCTTGCAATTTCCTCAGGAGTGAAATCAGGTCCAATCTAGACGTTTTCCATGATGCCTATCTTCACTAAAATATCGATGAGAAATATATTTGAAATGTTTCCCATGTTCCCTTCCAAACCCAATGTTTGAACGATTGTGTAACTTGAGGGGACGATTTCAAGTGTTTCAAAGGACATGATTTGTATTGGCATCATGTCCAAATTAGATATCGAAACGTGATGCTAAGAATCCTCCCAAGGTCGCTTCTCTAAACACATGATCTCTCGAATAGTTTGTCTGAAGGTAGGACTTGATTGAGGAGATTGTTAGAGGGAGTAGTTATGGGAGAGGAGGTGGTACCATTTCTCATGACCAAAGTGACCGAAGATTTGGATGCATATTGAATGACTTGGTAGGCCAATTTGACTGGTGACAACGACATTTGTTATTCGTAAGAGTCAATGTATCAAGGGGCTGTGAGGATCCAAGGATTGTTCCATTCATGATGAATAGATGAGACCATAGAGATTGTCTATGGAACTACGGGTTGTGGGAGAGGAAAACAACCCATCACGAAAGAACCCTTCAATAGACCGGTATCAATACTGACATAAGAGTCAGGTATAGCACCCACTAAAGGTATAGAGCCGCTAGGTAACGAGGAGTAATTTGGGGTGAAAACAGACAACTCGTCCACTGTGACTATCCTTCCATTCAATGGAAATAGGATAATACAAAAGACAGTAGGCACAATGGCATTCATGGCAGAAGACCAACTGTGACCCAACAAAAGATTATAGTTGAGTTTTCTATCCACGCCTTTGATATCCATCGTTACCATTTCCCCACTCAAAGTGATGGGGTAGTTGGCAAGATAACCTTTTGGGATGAAAGTGTGGCCATCGAAATCTTTAAGGGAATTCAATGGTGGTGAGAAGGTTGGAGAACCCAAGGTGAGACAACATGAAGTCGACATGACGCAGGTTGAAGCACCTTCATCAATGACAGTTCTATGTACCCCTCATCCTTTCGAAAATATTTACACCTAAAATGCAAGCTAGTGTGAAAGGGCAGGTTTACATTTTTCCATGTCGAATATTTCCAGCATGGAATCCCGAGGGTCGAACCAACAAATTGCTGAAAGAAAAGCTTTCCTTTGTGCTGGACAAGTTTGTAATACTTCAAGTGCTGACATAGTTGATGGTGCTTGTGCCAAATCTTCTAGAATACTGTAGTTTTGGGCAGCATGTGCAAATGTATTATGTGTTGTGTGACGAAGTGCCCCTTTTGGGGGGTGAATCACAAGATCAGAAACTGGTCATTCGATATGAAGATCGTTGGGTAGCGGTGGGTTTAGACTCGAGGAATGTTCCTCAACATTAGCAACTGGAGCTCCATAAGTTTTGGGTTTGGTTTGAAGATGGACCATTTCAAAGGTGTAAGTCGTGGATGGTCCTTCACTAAATGAAGGATGATGCGAACCATCATTTCCCCCTTGCGGGGGTTGAGGCTGGTTCGCAATAAGATGTTGCTACTTCTAAGCAGGGAAAGGGTTGTTTAGGACCGCGGGGGTCCAGCCAGTTTCCTTTTGAGGAAGGAGATCTGTGAATTCATGGATGCACGGACAACAATGTGTCATATGGTCTTCCACACAGATATTGCAAGGGAATTTGACATCTTTGTCCTTTCCACTGTCAGGTGGCACAACAACCTTCTGCTTTGGGTTGGACTGCTTGGCTAACTTCTCTTTAGAAGGAGCGGTCATTTTCTTGTTCTTCTTATTCTTACTATTGGGTTTTTGTGTAGAATGTAGAAGTTTATTATGACGGTAGGAAGAGTAGTCGATTGGTTAGTGGGGTCAACTGAAAACTGGGCAATGTGCTCACTAAGTTGTTTTACAAAAGCTCCAGAGGTAGTGTCGATAATACCATCAGCATGCACACTAGGTTTCTAAGTAGCGAGAGAATTGGAGTTTCTAGGGGCATTGGGAATGACATCATACAATGTGCCAAATTGTGAATAAATTAAATCTAAGTGATGGGCATGAAAAATGGATTGCTCTTCCGTGACCGCACCACCTAAGGCAACATCCTTAGCGATTTGAGGGAGAAGAGATTTTCATAACCAATCGGCTAATAGATAATACGGTAGGGGTGCTTTGACTAGGCTCCACCTATGTCTCCATTCATGGATTTGATCGTAGATGTGGGTGGCTTTGTATTGGTGTAAAGAAGTAAGGAGTTCCATCCCAGTTTCATAGAATATGGGTAGCTAAAAGTGCTTTAAAAATTCCATCACTAAAGCACCAAAGGTATTGACTAATGCGCATGGTAACTCAATGTACCACTTGGATGAATTTCTAGTAAAGGCGTGGGGAAAGAGCTAAACTAGGATACTATCATCCACCATGGAGATAGAAACACACCATAAATGATAGGCGGTGATGTGTGTGCCCAGATCCTCCCCTTGTTTCCCTTCAAACTTTAGGATGTCTGTGGAAATTTTGTGCAAGATTGGAGGCCAAAGTAAGTTGTGAAAGATGGGGTCATTGGTGAGTTTCTTCAAATCGGGGATGCCAAGCATTGCCAAGAAAGGAAAAGTATATGATGCCCCTGATTCAGACCAAGGTGATGACAAATTACTTGAGGGTCCTTGTGGTCCTCCCATCATATTGTTCCCAACATTATAAACATGATGAGTGGAATAATAATTTCCTTGGGGATAGTCATATATTGTGGTTGTCCATAGGGGTTGTTAGGCTAGGGTATATAAGTGCCCCCAGGATAAGGAGTGCCCCCTTGAATCATTTGAGGTTGAGAGTGGGGTGCCCATATGGATTGAGCGAGACCTTGTTGAGGGATCCTGCTAGCCACGTAATTAGTCGTAGGCCTTTGACTAACATACAGAGGATTAATGTCAATTAATGACTATCCATTTTTTCATGTAAAAGGAGGGGGAAAAGTAATGTTCTTGGCTGGTATATGAATATTGGGAACCTTGCCCCCAAGTATTTGAACCTAGGGGTTGGAACTAAACAATGGATTCGAACCAAAAGGGTTTTTGAAGGGACCCGTGTTAATTGCGCTATATGGAGTGCTATAAGGAGCACTATATGCAGCACTTGCTGACGGTCCAGGAGTTGACACAAAAGGGGTGGAAATCAGTATGTAATGGGTTCCACTAGTGTTGGGTGTAACTATGGTGCTCAGACCTGGCATAGTTGGGATAGCTGGGTTTTCCATCAATGGTGTGGTACTGACTGTCGACTGGGGAAGTGGAGGTCGACCAAAAGTGTCCAAAAAAGCCCACGACCTGTTAGTCGTCGATGGGATGGTGGGTATAAGTGTTGGAAATAATACTGAGAGGGGGGGTGAATCAGTATTATCAGATCAATCAAACTTTTTCAATGCTCAGAAACATATACGCTACTTCAGTTAAGTGAACCAGCGTGTACACGCTACTGTGACTAAATAAAACAGCGTATAAGAAGAAAGCTTATAATTTAGTTAGATTAATCTTCAGTTAAGTGCATCAGGACATTATTCACCACATTAACAGTAAAGAGGTGCAGTATAACAGAACAGATCAAAAGCCACACACATGAACACCAAGATATAAGGTGGAAACCCAATGTGGGTGAAAACCACCTGCTGCAAGTCGTCTCTATCTTTCTTTAATATAAAACTTCAGTTTACAATCTTTTTGTACTGGTGCAGCCTTATACCAGTACGCAGGCTACAACCTGCAGAAGGCTACAACCTTCTCTCGTTCTCCAAACTTCCTTGGAAGGGAGCTCCAACCCCCTTTTGCTCTTGTACTAGCTAAGATACTAGTACGTAGGTGCTGGCCTACAATCTTCTTTCCTTCAGGTACCACTTTTCATACATTTTCAGACTGGATATTCCTGAAGCACAACATTACAATCTGAAGACTACAATTCATTCACCTTTCACAACAGATCATTGAAGCATAAAACAACCAAACTTTGAATCACTGAACCACTGAACCCTGTCAATCACCAGTTACCAGAACACAGAGCAGACTACAGAACTCTGCAATAACAGTCAGACCCAACTGTAGACCCAAAATCAAGCTTCAAAAGATATACGCTACTTCAATGAGCAAAACCCGCGTATACACGCGCTTTTACCGAAGCCAACCTGCGTACAGATCTAAAAATAAACTCTCTCAATTTGCAGCTGTACCAGACATCAGTTAGACCCAGAACATAACATTGCGACAGTATGCAGATCTAGAAATACGCATAATCAACCATATCATGATAGTGCATTTCAAACCATTAGATCCCAATCTATCCTTAGATCTAGTCTTCCATCAACCGATGTGATCTCTCCTTGGCTTAGATCAAGCAACCCAGAACCTGCATGTCAGATCTCTTTCTTTTTCAGATATTCAAGCCTTCTCAAAAGATGATTTTGCCTAATGATATTCTTCTCCTTATATAGCCTTAGGCCTTGCTCAATACCAAGAGCCAAAACCATAGAAATCCAAAACCATCAACTTCAAAACTAGAGATCTACACGACTGTCGAGGTACTTTGGTCCAAAGACATGGGCACAAGTACCGAGGACTAACTACCATGGACCAAAAGGAAACTTCCCGACATATACACATTTTTCTGTTCATGCATCTGCGTGTATACGCGACTTATTATATAGCTCTCCTGCGTATACGCGACTTAGTATGCATATCACCAGCGTGTATACGCAACTCTGACTTAATTAACCTGCGTATATGAGATTTCTTCTTCATTATGTAGACTGAACGGAGATCTGTCATCAAAGAGAGTTGCCATCAAGGACAACACCTGTATCATAGCGCCATACCTGAGCCAAAATGCCAACAATCTCCCCCTTTGGACTTGATGGCAACCTTCAGATCCTTAGAATCATTCTCCCCCTTTGTCATCAAGGGCAAAGGGCTGTGCTCCCCCTGAGAACATGCTGATACCTCTGCTTGGCTGTGCTGAAACATGCTCCCCCTGACTGTAGGCAAGATCTGCAAAAGATGTTCTTCAACAAGAACCAAGACTTATACACCATAAGGGACCTTTCTATCACAAAAAGACTCAATACATACATCCATACTCCCTACCAAGAGGGGACACATCAGAAACAATCAATTATATTACATCATTCATCCCAGGCATAGTGGGGAAACCAACATAGGCCGTTACATGACCTTGACATCATAAAAGAGATATGACATAGAGACAACAGATCTAGACCAAGACTTATGAAAGTCACCAGCAGCATCTAAGAAACATCTTTTTAGATCAGCAACCAGGATTTCTTTCTGAGCTCCTTCTCCTGAACCCAACAACCAAAACATCTGAATGCCAACAGTGCTTTATGAGACTTTTAAGCTGCTCCCCCTGAACCTGTGCCTGCTGCACCCCCTGAAACTGTGCCTGAAGAATTCTGACATACCCATTGCTGTTCAGGACTCCAGAGATTGCCCTTGCTGTTCAGAACTTCATATACGCGATTTCTCCTGCATGAAATTGCGTATGTACGCGGATATACTTTCTGCAACAAGCGTCCAACATACACGCGACTTCCTTTTCCGTAACCTGCGTATATACGCGGATATCCCTTCCGTAACCTGCGTATACCAACTTTTCTGTAGAATAAACAAACTTCAACAGCAGGATGAAGCATCAACTACTCCCAGCTTTTGTCTGAGATATTCAAAAGTTTCCCTGGGCAGTGGTTTTGTGAGAATATCAGCAACTTGTTCCTTAGAAGGAACATACTCCAACTTGACCTTCTGCTCAAGCACTTGTTCCCGAAGAAAATGGTACTTGATTGGTATGTGCTTGGTCTTTGAGTGCATGACTGGATTCTTTGAAATGCTGATTGCACTTGTATTATCACATAAGATAGAGACGGGTGGAGTGCAAGTGATTTGAAAGTCCTGCAAGGTCTGCATCATCCAAAGAAGTTGTGTGCAACAAGATGCTGCAGCCACATATTCTGCTTCAGCTGTAGATAAGGCAATCGAACTCTGTTTCTTGCTGAACCAAGATACTAATCTGGAACCCATGAAGAAAGCACCACCACTTGTGCTTTTCCTATCATCCACACTTCCAGCCCAATTTGCATCTGTGTAAGCATGAAGAGTGAGATCTGTATTTCTAGGATACCATAAGCCATAGTTTTGGGTCCCTTGAAGATATTTGAAGATTCTTTTGACTGCTTGAAGATGAGTTTCCTTTGGGTTGGCTTGAAATCTTCCAACCATTCCTACTGCATGTGTAATATCTGGTCGAGTACCTGTCAAATAAAGCAAACTCCCAATCATGGATCTATAAGTGGGTTGGTGAACTGCTGCTGATTCATCATTTGCACTGAGGCTGCATCCTGTAACCATGGGTGTACATACTGGCTTTGACTCTTCCATGCCATACTTCTTCAAGATCTGCTTGAGGTATTTGGTTTGAGACAAGAAGATACCTCCTTCATTTTGTTGGATTTGCAATCCAAGAAAATATGTCAATTCTCCAAGAAGTGACATTTCGAATTCTTTCTGCATAACCAAGGCAAAGTTTTGACTCATAGTCTCTTCATTGCTGCCAAAAATAATATCATCTACATAAACAACAAGAATTAGCAATTTGTTATTTTCAACTTTTATATAGAGATTGCTATCTGCTGATCCTTTTGAAAAGCCTTGTTGGTGAAGATATTTGTCCAACCGATAGTACCAAGCCCTTGGAGCTTGTTTGAGTCCATAGAGAGCCTTTTTCAATCTGCATACAAGGTTTGGATCATTCCCAAGAATGAAGCCATCTGGCTGCTCAATATATACTTCTTCTTCTAAGTCTCCATTCAGGAAGGCTGATTTCACGTCCATTTGAAATACCTTGAAGTTTTGAAAGCTTGAGAGAGCAAGGAACATTCGGATGGCCTCAAGTCTTGCCACAGGAGCAAAGGTCTCTTCAAAATCTATTCCTTCTTGCTGTGCATACCCTTTACAAACAAGTCTGGCCTTGTTTCTAATTACTTCTCCATTTTCATTTAATTTATTCTTGAAGACCCATTTTGTTCCTATTACATTCTTATCTTTTGGTCTAGGAACTAATTCCCAAGTGTTGTTCTTTTCGATTTGCTCAAGTTCTTCATCCATTGCTTTGACCCAACATTCATCTTTGCATGCCTCTTTCACATTTTGTGGTTCAGTGGAGGAGAGTAATGCCAAGTAGCTTGAAGCTTCTGCAAGTGTCCTTCTTGTTTGTACTCCTGCTTCTTTCTGCCCCACAATCTGAGTTTCTGGATGATTCTTTTGAACATATCTGGATGGAGTCTTCTCTTCTATTCTTGTCTGCTCCTCTGGTTCTTCTTGAGATTCTTCTTCTTCTTGAGGTTCTTCTTCTTCATCATTCCGCCTTTGAGAGTAGCCTTCATCTTCTTCAATGTCTTCATGATGAACTTGCCTAGGAATATATCCCTTCTCATCAACCACTACATCAATACTGTCAACAATTCTGCCAAGTCTTTTATTGTAGCACTTGTATGCTTTGCTATGCGGAGAATAACCAAGAAGAATGCCCTCATCTGCTCTTGGTTCAAGTTTGCCAAGTTGCTCATCAGTATTCTTAATATAACATTTGCTCCCAAAGATTTTGAAGTGCTTCACGGAAGGAGTTTTACCACTCCAAAGCTCATGAGGTGTTTGAGTGCTGTTTACTCGGACATTTGTTTTGTTAAGAATAATAACAGCAGCATGTGCAGCTTCACCCCAGAAGGTTGCAGGAGTACCTGATTCATCGAGCATAGCACGAGCCATTTGTTGGATAGTTCTGTTCATTCTTTCCACAACCCCATTTTGCTGAGGAGTTCTAGCTGTAGAGAATTCTCTTCTTATCCCATGTTCGTCACAGAAATCGAAAAATTCATTTGAGGTGAACTCCCCACCTCTGTCAGATCTGAGACACTTAATTTTGTGTCCTGATTCATTTTCAACCAATGCTTTGAAGGATTTGAATTTTTCGAATGCTTCATCTTTGTGCTTCATAAGCCCTAACCAAACAAACCTTGAGAAATCATCAATGAATAATATCAGATATTCTTCTCCTCGAGGTGTCCTTTTCCTAAATGGACCACATACATCTGTATGGACTAGCTCAAGAGGCAAGCTAGCTGATCCTTCCTTTTCTGGAAAGTTAGTTCTGGTTTGCTTTCCAAACTGACAAGATTTGCATATGGTGTTGTCTGGAATTTTAATATCTGGAAGATCGCGAACTGCCTGATATTTGCATGCTTTCCTTATTTGTGAGAAGCTTAGATGTCCCAACCTTCGATGCCATAACCAGTGCTCTTCATCCTTGCTAAGATAGCATTGTTGTTGTCCTTCTTCAAATATGTACAGATTATTTGGAGTTCTTTTGCCTTTGAGAACTGTTTTACCTGTATCAAGATCACGAACAAGACATCCATTCGATCTGAAAATAACCTCGGTTTTTTGATCACACATCTGGCTGACACTTAGTAGATTATGCTTCAATCCATCAACATACAAAACATTTCCAGCCTTGACCTTTTCTTTCAAAGGAGCAATACCTTTTCCTTTTATAGTTGCAGGAGTATCATTTCCAAAAGAAACTTTCTTTCCCTTTTCTAAAGTAGAATAAGATTCAAGTTTTTCTTTATCACCTGTCATATGTTTCGAACATCCACTGTCAATGTACCATAGATTTTCCTGTCCTTCTGCATAAAATGCTATCCCACATCTTTCTGTTTGAGGTTCCTTTATTCTCCATGTTTTGGTGCTTGTGGCTTGTTCCTTTCTCTCCTGAAACCTGCTCCTGCATTCAGAATCTTCATGACCAAAATTATTGCAAATAGAACATTCAACTTCATTTTCAAGAACCGAAAAGTTGTTATAGGTCCTTTTTGTAATCCCTGTCATACTTCTTTGTTTTTGAGCTTCCCTAGTCATGATTGTTTTATATGCAACACATTGAGCTGCTTTGTGACCAAAGTTATGGCAAGAAAAGCATTGTCCATTGAAGAAGCTTCTGCGGTTATTGAATCTACCAGCCAACTGATTGTAATTTCTATTTTCATCTATTCTTGAACCAAACTGAGAAGATTTTACCTGTGGCTGGTTGTAGCTTTTGTTCACCCTTAAGATGGATTGTCCCTGATAGTTTATGTTTGTAATTCGTCCCTGCTTTACCTGATTATCTTCATTGTTCTTCTGCTCATTTCTTCTTGCTACATCAAGATAACTTTTTGAGGTGGATGCTTGAGAGGTTTCTCCATTATAGCCCAAACCTGTCTTGTTTAGAGGAGACCGCTGCACATTGATAATCTCATCCAAAGTTTCAGATCCTTTGACAAACTTAAGATTAATAGCTTTTGTTTTCTCAATTTCTTTTCTGAGACCAACAATTTCACCTTCTAGTTTTTCAAGATGTTTTTCCTTTTCATCAATTTGAAATTGCAAAGTATCAATGATCAAATTCTTTTCTTCTACGCATCTCTTGAGTCTAGTAATTTCATCATAGAGATTATCCACATCTACAGCATCCTCATAATCATCATCTTCAAATGCCATTAACAGCTTATATTTATTACCTTGTTCATCTTCATCACTGTTTGATAAGCCATCACTATCTTCATGGGTGTAGTAGCTTTTCTTATTTGCACTTTGTTTCTTGTTCCATCTAGCAGGTTCTTTTCCTTTATCCTTATAAGGACATTTTGCAGCATAATGACCTACTCTTCCACAAGCAAAGCATTTGAAAGGTAGCTTACCTCTGAACCTTCCAGAACCCCTTTGAAGATTTCTGACAAAATTTGATTCTTCTTCCTCTTCTTCTGGAACATGGCTTGCTTCATAGTAATCTTCTTTTCCTGATGCCTTAAAAGCAGCTTCCCTTCTGTCTGATGGACCTCCCTTTCTCATTTCATAAGCAGTTAGAATTCCATGTAGCTGAGACATAGTGAGAACACGGAGATTTTCCTTTTCTTCTATTGCAGATACTTTAGATTCAAACTTGGGGGATAATGATCTTAGAATCTTTTGAACTACTATAGTCTCTTTTATTTCTTCACCCAAATTTTTCATATAATTAACAATCTCATCTACCCGAAGAAAATAATTAGCCACACTTTCATCATTATACATCTTGAGAGTCTCATATTGAATCCTGAGAGTTTGAAGTTTAGCTTGTTTTACCTGTTCATCTCCTTCATAGCTAGTGATCATTTTGTCCCATATCTCTTTTGCTGATTTGAAGTGCATGACCTTCATGAATTCTGTTTGGGATATACTTCCTAATAGAGTACTGACTGCTTTTGCATTTGTTTCGTACTGCTTTTTCTCAGCTGGATCTGTAGGAGTAGCTGAAGGAAAAGCATAGCCTATTTCTACAATGTTCCAAACTTCTGTACCAAGAGATTGAAGATATGCAGTAACTCTTACCTTCCAATAATTGAAATTTGTCCCATCAAAAATCAGTGGCCTGATTGATGCTTCTTTCTCGTAGTTGCTCATGATGAATGATCTACCTTCAAGCGATCAAGCTTCTCTGAAGGACCTGCTCTGATACCAATTGTTGGAAATAATACTGAGAGGGGGGGTGAATCAGTATTATCAGATCAATGAAACTTTTTCAATGCTCAGAAACATATACGCTACTTCAGTTAAGTGAACCAGCGTGTACACGCTACTGTGACTAAATAAAACAGCGTATAAGAAGAAAGCTTATAATTTAGTTAGATTAATCTTCAGTTAAGTGCATCAGGACATTATTCACCACATTAACAGTAAAGAGGTGCAGTATAACAGAACAGATCAAAAGCCACACACATGAACACCAAGATATAAGGTGGAAACCCAATGTGGGTGAAAACCACCTGCTGCAAGTCGTCTCTATCTTTCTTTAATATAAAACTTCAGTTTACAATCTTTTTGTACTGGTGCAGCCTTATACCAGTACGCAGGCTACAACCTGCAGAAGGCTACAACCTTCTCTCGTTCTCCAAACTTCCTTGGAAGGGAGCTCCAACCCCCTTTTGCTCTTGTACTAGCTAAGATACTAGTACGTAGGTGCTGGCCTACAATCTTCTTTCCTTCAGGTACCACTTTTCATACATTTTCAGACTGGATATTCCTGAAGCACAACATTACAATCTGAAGACTACAATTCATTCACCTTTCACAACAGATCATTGAAGCATAAAACAACCAAACTTTGAATCACTGAACCACTGAACCCTGTCAATCACCAGTTACCAGAACACAGAGCAGACTACAGAACTCTGCAATAACAGTCAGACCCAACTGTAGACCCAAAATCAAGCTTCAAAAGATATACGCTACTTCAATGAGCAAAACCCGCGTATACACGCGCTTTTACCGAAGCCAACCTGCGTACAGATCTAAAAATAAACTCTCTCAATTTGCAGCTGTACCAGACATCAGTTAGACCCAGAACATAACATTGCGACAGTATGCAGATCTAGAAATACGCATAATCAACCATATCATGATAGTGCATTTCAAACCATTAGATCCCAATCTATCCTTAGATCTAGTCTTCCATCAACCGATGTGATCTCTCCTTGGCTTAGATCAAGCAACCCAGAACCTACATGTCAGATCTCTTTCTTTTTCAGATATTCAAGCCTTCTCAAAAGATGATTTTGCCTAATGATATTCTTCTCCTTATATAGCCTTAGGCCTTGCTCAATACCAAGAGCCAAAACCATAGAAATCCAAAACCATCAACTTCAAAACTAGAGATCTACACGACTGTCGAGGTACTTTGGTCCAAAGACATGGGCACAAGTACCGAGGACTAACTACCATGGACCAAAAGGAAACTTCCCGACATATACGCATTTTTCTGTTCATGCATCTGCGTGTATACGCGACTTATTATATAGCTCTCCTGCGTATACGCGACTTAGTATGCATATCACCAGCGTGTATACACAACTCTGACTTAATTAACCTACGTATATGAGATTTCTTCTTCATTATGTAGACTAAACGGAGATCTGTCATCAAAGAGAGTTTCCATCAAGGACAACACCTGTATCATAGCGCCATACCTGAGCCAAAATGCCAACAATAAGTTTAGAAAAAGACATAGGAGGTACAGGTGCAACTGGAATCAATAGTGCTCCCAATGGGTTTGTGATCAAAGGATTATAAGGAGGAATGAAACATTCAGTAAAAAAATATCCCGGTAACCTTGAGTCATGGGATGTCCAGATTGATTTAGTGTTAGATCTTGGAGACTGATTACCCGAAGATGGGTAATCCGTCTCACTGGGGCTTGGCGGATCCTCCAAAATTAGTGAGGGAAGAACTTGTAGCCATCTATATTGACGATGAGGGCCGTATGTAGCCACGGTGACTAATACATTTTATCAAAATATTTTACTATGATATTTATTATAGTCTCGGTGATAAAAAACTGGAACCTAAAAATAAAAAATACTCTAAATAGGTCAATCAACAAGTAGATGGTATGACCCTGTCTAATAACCACCATTTGCTAGAGATGAAACCCATTATCATAATGGATAAAATAGTGAGTTGGCCAAATGTATGGTTACAATTACTCTTCAGCTTTACCCAAACCTTAGATTAAGGGGCCAAGTACTCTCGTGAAGATGAGCACCCTCTAAAAAACCGAAGACAGAGTAGGTTCGTCTATTTAGGTACTAGGGAAGCCCACCCCAGTCACATTATGTTCATCCCTAAAACGTATGGCCACTATGGTTACCTCAAATCATAAACACTATCAGGGGGGACATGGTCGTAGATAGTACGCTGTGTAGGTAGGATACCTGAGTCCCCGACTCAGCTCCGGTATCCCCGAAGAGATCCCCGATACCTAGAATACCCAAAGGAGATGTAAGCGAAGGCAAGATACCTTCATTTACAGTCCAATGTTTTCTTGCATCTATCTCCACTTTGACTGGAGTGGTCCCAGATAGTATGAGCGCAGAAGGATTTCCCTAGTTAATGATCCTAGTTTTGGTGTATGATCTTTTGAAGTTAACTCACAACTTCCTAACCCAAGATCCTAGCCTAAACTAATATGTGTTTACTCAAAAAAGAGTTTTTGATTGATTATATTACGATGTAAATTTTAAATGTACTTTGTTAATGTCTTCAGTGGGGGTGTTGATGTATGAAGTTATGTGGGACTCTAACTCAAACCATATAGAAACAATGTTTAAATTTCACTTCGATGAATGAGTTGCTTATACAAGGAAGGAGTCATTTTATACATCAATATATACCATGCATCCAGTACAGTAAAAAAAAAGCAGAACCAACATAAATACAATGCTCTCTAACAACTTTTAAAACCAAATAAATGCAGATCTAAACAACTAAGTAGAAAAAATTGTAAAAAAATTGTATTTTATTTTTTATGAAAGACTTAAGTAGTAAATCTATTTTCTTAGAAAGAAAAAATTGTTCAGGAAATAGATGTCAATCAAACATGCACAACTGCAGATCCCTGATCAACCTACAAGAAAATTTGCCAACCCTTGAGTTCACAGAATTGGCTACTTATCAAGAAGTGGCTAACTAACACACTGTAACAGAGGATACAAAGAACAATGGTTGCATTAACACTTTGTTTGCAAGGCCACAATTCTTTTTAAAGCATTGTTTTCACTGGTAGGGTGTGTTAGTGAGGAATAGGCTCCAAAATAATGTTGTGGGTATCAAATCTAAGGCTAGGCACTGAGAGAAGGGTGTTGTATAGTCATGAGTGGTCAGAAAGGGGATCAAGAAGTATAGGAAGGCCTGGAAGAAGGAGATATCTGGGAACTTTCTGGGAGAAAATAGGGAACTAAGTGTAGTCCCCAGCAAAGTCACCAATTCTGCTATATGGAATAATGCACGAGTGATTGATGGTGGTGATACCCTCAAGGATCTTCTTGGGATCCTTGGATGATAGTCAACTATTAAATTAGTTGTAGCTGGCCCAAAGATACATGCACATATCCGTATTAGTGAAATGATAATGAAAGTAAGAAGGAGGATTATTACCTTAGATCTTAGTGAGGTGTTGTCGAAGAACACAAAGTAGTGGAGTGGAAGACCCCTCAGATAGCTCCAAGATCAATACTTGCACATATACAGGACAAGATGTAATATCAAAACATATAACTTCGACAATCAATACAATAATATATAGGGATATCTAACTGCATACATCTAAGCTAGTCATAATCATTAGCATTGCATAAACCTATAAATAAATCACAATACCAATGCCTTGGAGTGGAAAACACAATTTCAGGTCTATATGAATGATAGGAAAGGGTGATTACAACCATCAGTTGCATCAAGCTTCCCTTAATCGTCCAGCTCCCCTCTCTCTCTCTTCTTAACCTCTTGAGGAGCCAATGTCTAATACAAGATTCGACAATAAATAGGAAATCCTTTCAATACTTTCAACCCCTTTCACAATGACCCTAACCTCAAATATTTATCATGAGAAGATAAGCCTTGCCAAATCCCTCATGAGTTATTTTGGGAAAAAGAAAAAATGTTCCCATGCTTTATTGCTCTTTCCCTATCTGTAAACTCTGTTTGGAATATAAATTCCCCAAACAGGTTGAATCTGTATGTTTTCCTACTTTATGAGCTGAGAGAGGAGTGAATATAGGGATATTATTCGGTCAACTTGCTCATTTGACCTCCGAAAACTCACTTAAGTTGACTAACACACCTCCTAAGGCAACAAAGAGAGTTACCCTAGGGGCTAACACACCTGATGCATGTCTGGGAAGATTTATAAAGCATCTTACTAGTTCCTGGAGAGCTTTAATTTGCAAAATAGGCCTGCGAACTTGGTCAATTTTTCAGTCATCTTTCTCTTCTCCTCTGAGCTGATGAGGAGGTCATTTTCCTATGTAAAAATAAGTAAAAAATGTGTTGACCAAGATAAATTTGATCAGGAAGCTAGAAGAAAAGTGTCAAGTTCTGGAAATTGGTGTATAAAGGTTCTTCAACAAGATGGAAGCTCTCTACAAATAAGGACTTTCTAGTTTATTAGTAATAAATGGCAAGCTCAGCACACGGTCAGATTACAGTCAGAAATTGCTGACCAAGGCTAAAGAAACTTCTAAATTTGTAGGAGGGAGAATCACAGGAAAAGAAAATCGTTTTTAGAAGAATTGGCATATGATTTGGACATCCAATATGAAATCAAGCATATCTTTATTTCCAAACCAAATTTTACCAAATACACTGAAGTGGATGAGGTCTACAGGAAGTTACACAACACATCTATCCCTGGTGAACAATGTTGGGATAAATTATGTGAGTTGTTGGAGTAAGAAGATGACTTTGTTGTACATCTCAGCATCAACAACATAGCAGGATTCGAAGGGTCACATATTCAGCAGTTCCACCAATCTAGTGCCACCAATTTGAGTAGTTCCAATTTTCCTAAATTTTTGTAGAGTTAGATAGATTTGGTTTAGGAATCCCTAAAATACATCCTAGTCATTTTTTAGAGGATATTTTTTAAATAACTTATAAATACTTCTCTTTTTTAAGTATCGAGGGTTGATTACTGCGTTCCAAAAAGCTATTGTACTATTTTCATTTAATGGGCTGATCAGTAATAAAAATGACATTCTTCACATGATTCATGTGTTGGACTATTCAGTGAAGTTCTTCTCTTACTGTCTATTTCTTTATCTCTTTGTTTCCATACTTATGTGTTCTTAAAATCTGAATTATTTGATAGAAAGTTGATGAACCGAATTTGTGAAAAAATACACTCTAATTCTGGCTGTGGATAATTTAAATGTTTTCTTCTAATATCATGTTAAAGAATTCTCAACTTCTATTTAACTTCAATTGAACTTATACATTTTCTTCTATCACAATTCATTTAAACATACATGATCCAGTTAGTTTAGCTACCTTGCCCTATGAAACTCCTTTGAAAATCTGAAACAGATCCATGTTAAGCTGTAGAATCCATAGCCCAATGGAAGTTTTAGGCATTTAATCAACCAATCAATTTTAAAATTAAACTCCAAACTTTAATAACTAGCCTAATATCTAAATACAACAAAATTAAATATGATGAGAGATCCCTCTCTGAGTTTAATAAGCCTAGATCCTAAGCTCCAAAGTGGTTTTGTGGTTACCTCAGTGGTTCTTTTGCAACCTCAGAAAATTATAGAGTGCTAATAGGGGGGATGACTGATCCAGGTGGATATTGGTGGGAACCTACCTATTCCACCTAGACCTCCTGTTGGTTTCATCTATTTCCTTTTTTATTTCATCATTTACTATTTTTAATAGTTTTTTGGGTCCTGAACTTCCAGATCAGTTTTGACCCCCTAAAAGACATTTTTTTTTAGGTCTGCAATAGGCCCATATCCATAGGTAGGGGGATGTTGTAAATCCTGTAGTAATCAGAGAGACCTTTCCAACAAGGTATCGTATGTGCCAAACATATATAATATGACCAAGTTACGATCCTGGGAAGTTGGTTGCCCAGCTAACCCCAATGGGGCCCACAAACTCTTGGCATTACATCTCCCATGGTTAGGGTTTTAGTTGTTTAAGTTTTTCCCTTGTTTATCAATATAGGCCCTTGAGCCTCATTGTAACACAATTGAGAGGCATGTACCCACCACATCTCTTCTCAAAGGTAAGCTACCATAGCCCGAGCTAGTTTATTTCCATTTCGTTTGTAAGAATATTTTAGTATTTTGATATTAATGAAATGAAGCGTTATTTCTTCTACCTCTGTATTTATGGTTATATCTATAATTTTTTGCATTCCTAATTAAGTTTGTCTCAACTTAATCTATATTTGAAGTGAATTCTGATCATTATGAAGTATTGACACATATATATGAATCCCACTAGTTTATCTTTTCATCCTCGATTATGGATTTAGTTTCTCTGTCACCTTCATTGGCTTGATTAATCACGTATCAAAATATTTTAGTCATACACCAAAAATTTTGATATGGGATCG
Source organism: Pinus tabuliformis (assembly GCA_031772625.1). Lineage (NCBI taxonomy): Eukaryota > Viridiplantae > Streptophyta > Pinopsida > Pinales > Pinaceae > Pinus > Pinus tabuliformis. Next base: position 260,894,505 of record CM062807.1, on the reverse strand, counting down.
AGATAGTATATATATAAGCTTAAAATTTTCATATTTTTTATATGAGTCCTTGTTGTTTCTCCACTGCTAGCAAATTTCCACCCTAACAGAGTCACTCAAGAAATCAAAAGCATTGCTTCACTACCAATGAGCATTTACAGCCCCGATGAAGTTTCTTGCATCACCTCTTTGTGCAAGAAGACTTTTCTTAAGTATTTACCCTTTATCATTATTCTTTTCTTTTCATGCGCTTTGCATTATTTGGATGTTCATTGCACCAGGGTGAATGAGGGATCCCAACTAGTTTTACATCCATAGAGGTTTTCCTGTTGATTTTTCTTATAGAAACTGATTTTCTAATATTGATAATTACTTCCAATGATTTGTATTCTCAATTTGTAGTATGTCACTTATATCATTGAGAAATTATAAATAAAAAATATCAACTATAATACAATAATAACCATAAGATCATAGAGAGACAACCAGAAAGAAAAGACAAAATATTATCTTAGGAAAACAGAACCTTGGGAGAAACCCATCCAACTTTTCTTCTAAGGAGAATTCAATCTTCAACAAATTTTACAATATAAATTGTCTAGAAATATGTGCCAATTTCCAAACCCAAATACTAGCCAAACTTGGTCAAAGGAGAGAGAAACTCTCACTTCTTTTTTCTTAGTCAATTATGGTCCACAAGTCGAATTTCAACGTCTACTACTATCTCAGAAAATTTGGTCAAGGTTCCTCAATCAACCTATGGTTAATGCTAGTTAAATAGTTGAGTCAACACCCATAAATTTGTCCAAAATTTTGGTCAACAATATAGTCAAATATCTAGTCAAATTCCCAGAAATATCTTAGTCAACATAGGTAAAAACCAATCCAAAAGATTCTTTTGTCAACGTTGGTCATTGTGTCAATCTTCTTCTTGGAATTCATTTCTCAAACATCAATCTTCTTTCGTTCTTTTCACATGTGAACAAATATCAAATTTCTATTGAGATTCGAATTGATGATGATTAATAGAGAAGTTGGAATGAATTATTTATAGTGGTCAAAATGGATGGGTTTTGACCAAGGGTCACACTGATTCACAAGGTGGGGCCAACTTCACTTTCGGGGCTTACATGTAGGCCATAAATAATAATTTTTATTTTTCATATTGGTATTTTCTTGGGCGTATTTAGAAGGCCAATTTGGCATGTGGGAATACCTCTTGATGCTACAAAAAAATCCATAGTTCCTTGTGTTTCAGAGACTTTAAGATTTTCTAAAATAGGTTTACTAATTTTTTGTATTTTCTCCCTTTCCCTTCTTTAACAATCGAGTTGACCCACAATTCAAAATTTCAAGACCAATTTGAGTGACAAATATCTTAAAAGGGATGCAAGGCATTGCTTCTGACTAGAGTTATCCACATGATCTAAGGTATATTTTCCATTTAGATGTCATTGACTCATTAAGATATTCAGGACTAAGCTAGTAGTGGGAAATCTAATGCCAACCAATGTTTGGGAAACTACTATGATCTCTTTTAAAGCATTCAACATGTTACCATTGTGTCAAGGAAATTTATTTATATAGAAGGTCTTTTAATTTTACACTAGGGGTATTAGCGGAATTGGATTAAAGTAAATGCATCGAAAAATGAAATGTGATAAAGGAAAAATAAAAGGCAACATGAAAACAATATGTATAAATGAAAATAGTAGCAAAAAGAGATGCTAATAAAAGTAAAGCTTCAAATATTGACCATTTATAGGAAATGAATCAATTTTCCCAATTACGTTTTGAAATCTATAAGTATGAAGGCCAACTTTCTTGTAAACTTAAAGTGGACCAAGTCACACAGACTAGAAAATGGTGTGTTTTCCCTTGTCTTTATGGGATTTATCCCATTTCAAAACAAGGTCACCCACACTAAATTCCTTATCTCCTGTAAATATCTTATCAATTTTTTTTTTAATCCATTTTGATGAAAGGAAAACCTATTGCAGGTTCTCTGTCTTTCCTCTTCTAGCTTCAATAGAGTATCATTCCTACATTGTAGGATGGGCAAGGCTTACCATGGGACTCTTGGGAAAGTTGAAGTGCGAGTAGGTAAAGGTTTGGAGACAAAATTGATTCCTTCCCAAAAACAAGGAAGTGCGTTTTAAGTGCCTAGGGAAGGTTTAGGTGTGACTTGATCAACCTAGATAGCGTTAAGTAAGACATTGTGCGAATTTTTCTGTTGGGTTACCAAAAATTTCTTTATGATACAAAATTGCGTTTTGTTACTAGATTCAACCAATCCATTACTTTGGGAATAACAGTTAGCAAAATTTCTTATCACGCTTCCATTTTCCAAGGAAATATCATATAATATCAAAGATGAAAATATGTAGCATTAGAAAAAACAAGTGAAGTTGGAACATCGACCTGGTGATAATATTTTTGTTTGAGGAATTGTATCACTGCCTAATCATTTATTTGATTATTTGTTTTAGTGTGATGGTTTCAACCCATCTTGTAAAATAGTATTTCATTGTTAGGATATATTTTTGCTTCTTTGACGAGTGAGGAGTAATCTCGTTGATCATTTCCATTCCCCATTATTGAAAGGGATCTTCGACCGCAATCAACTGTAATGGGTTTGTTGATCTTCTTTCTCTCCGAGCATACTTTTGATGCAGGATCATATTTTAACAATGTTAATCTTGTGTGCTATGGTTTCATCAGAAAAATGTCTCACCCATCATGATGATTCTTTAATACCTTCTCAAAATTTGAAGATTCTAAATAGAAATCCATGGACCAATTGATACGATGTATACTTCAATATTATGGTCATATTCTGTTTTACTATTAGGTGTGATGGAAAAGTCCCTTCCTCCAACTATTGCCTTATTTCAGTGTACCGTGATGTTGGCATATCGGGTGAATGTATGGAGTCGTTATTATACATCTCCATCTCATATTTCTTCTTCTTGCGATTTTGTGGCTTCCACATCAATATTGGATATAACATTTAATCATGTGAGATGGCTTTAATTTGAGGTCATACTCCCGCATGGATGTCATCCAGTTTGATCTTTGTTCCCTTAATTATTTTTGTACAAATAATGATCTAACTATTGGATGAGGAACAATATCCTTAACATGAATGTTCAGGATGGATAGCCTAAAGTGTTTGACCGCCTTATAAACTACATAAGCATGCTTGTCCATGTATAGCTAATTTAGTTCATACCCTTGCATTTCAGTTCTCATAAATGAAATGGATTATTAATTCCTTTAATCATATTTATGTTTAAGAATAATTGCCAATGACGAATCCGAAGAAATTTTATGGAGCATGAACTTCTTATCAAAGTTCAGACGGAAAAGAGTAAGGGCCTTGACGATAGCTTCTTTTATCTTGAAAAAGGATCCTTTTTATTTCTAACTACATTTGGAAACAACGTATTTTTAAATCATGTCTTGTAAATGATTAACAATCTAGGTGAAATCTAAGACAAAATTTAAGAAGAAATTGATTTTTCCCAAGAAGGAATGCATTACCTTCTTACCATTAGGAATTAGGATTTGCGTGATTTATTTTATGCAATAAAGATAAAAAATTATGCTACTCTTGGATATGGTATGTCCCAAGAGGTTACTTTCATACACAACATGAATTCTCTTTTTTAGATTGAGCGATATTCCATATTTTCTACAATGCTCAAAAATTTGTCTAAGATGATGTAAGTGGTATGATCTTCTTTTAAAAAATACTATGACATCAGCAAGATAAAAAATCACACTCTAACCTATCAATTCTCTAAAAGAAATGTCCATAGCTCTCCAAAAATTGGCCTTCACATTGATGAGCCCAAAGGGCATTCACCCAAATGAAAAGGTGCCCCACTTTGTTCTAAATGTTAGTTTGAGTTTGTCTAGCTTGGCCACTAGGAGTTGATTGTAGTTAGAGAATCCATTGAGTAAGGAAAACATCTCAGAACCAGAGATGGTTTGCGGTGTGTACTCCATTTTAGGGAAAATATAATAATCCTTATATGATGCATGATTTAAATTTCGAAAGTCCACACACAAGCAAATTTCCTTGGACTTCTTCCTCACAAACTAGGTTGGAGATCCAAGTAGAGTTTCTGACTTTAAAAATAATTCTTTCATCCAAGAATTTCTTTAATTCCTTTTACATAAAGGGTTCCGTAGTTGGATGTACCTTTTGTATTTTTTGATAAAATAAATTGACCCATTCCTTGATAGGAATTACATGCTGGATAATTCACATATCATATTTTTTAAGATCATCATGCGTCCATGCAAAAATGTCCTGGCACTGCTAGAATAGTTGAATAAATGATCTTCACTCTTCTGGGGGTGAAATAGGTACCAAGGTTCACAAAATTTGGATATTTCTCTATTCCCAAATTAATTTTCTCCTGCAATAATGTCTAACTTTGATTTTTGTGTTGGTTAGTTCTTTGAATCGACTCTGTAGATCATTTAACTTCTCCAAATATATAACACCTTCAGGAATAGGATTCCCCTCTCGGATGTTCGATATTTTTTCCTGAGAGTTATCATGTTTTTCTTCATCTATATTCGCATCCTTGAAAAATCTCTGCATTGGAGAGAAACTAAATAATCTATTGATCATCATTAAAAATGTAGAAATTAGTTACCATTGTTGGGAACTGCATGTTTGTAAACTAACTCTATAGAAAAATTGTATCTAAGAGGGATAAACCTACCTGTTGCATTTTCTAATGTGTCTGCAACAACATAATTGATCCTAGGCACTGATATGATATTGAAAAATTTAAAACAAGAAATTGAATGCCATGACTCTTGCTGGTAGATTTTAAGATGAGGTGAAAGATAATGAATTACGTTTCGTATATGTCTTGTGATGGTTTCAAAATCACCAATAACCTTTAAGAACTCTACCTTCGATTATATGGCCTTCTTCAAACCGAAAATCAATGCTTCGTATTCGATGATGTTGTCTGTACATTGAAATTATAAGCGATATGATATCATGATCTTGTTCTTCTTTGGGTCCATGAGGATGTAGTCTGAACCAACTCCAGCTTTGTTTTCGATCCATCATCGTAGAGAGTAAAAACATTTCTATTTACATAACTATTGACTAAGCTAATATTATTTACATCTATAATACAAGTTTCATTGTCACTAGTCATATTACAAGGAAGGAGTTCTGACTATGTATTTGGTAAAACTTGGGATGGTTGTGCTTGATAACAACCAATATCGGATTGTAGGAAACAATTCCCCAATATTTCTTGAGTGACACTAATTGGTTTGTTATAACCCTCCAGCTTAGTAACCATGTGTTTCATAAGTGGCTCACTACTAACCATTATCTAATTGTTCTGACCCGTGTAGGGGAGCCATAAGTGATACCATTCTTAAGTGAAATAGCCCTGAAGCTTTCTCAACCAATATTTACTAAAAATAAGTCCATAAGCCTCAGGGATGTCCACACTACAATATTAATAAATTGATGCACTCATGAATCTGCAGACAAATGAATCAATACATATTTAATTTCACTAACTATTTCCACTTGAGATCTATCTAGTTGAATGATCTCTGCATCAGTCTTCTTTGGATTAGCATTAATATTTCTGCAAACTTATAAAGGCATTACATTCATTGAGGCACTAGAATCCACTAAGAAATTATGAGCATTGTAGCTGAAAATCTCAGAATCCATAAAAAATGGGGAAACTTGTGATTGTGAATTAACTCCCACATTTGTTACACTTATAATAGCTTCAATACTTGTTGTGGCTTGGGGTTAAGTAGTAGAAAATGTCTCATAAGTGAACCAAATTTACTTATTGAAGTTTCCAATGATAACACTTCTATAATCAAACCCATTTTCTCGTGTATCTGAGCTAAGTCAAAGAGCATTATATTTTCTCATTGTTTCTTCATATCTTCAACTATACTTTATTCCATATTACCCTACACACTCTTATCTTTAGTTGAATTGAGTCAAAGATGTTGAACGAGAGGGATTATTGGATGCCCTGAGTGTCTTGGAATTTCCTTTCATATTTCTCGAGGTACCATTAGAAGTTTTACCACTTGTAGGCCGAGAGGTTGGATTCTGATTAGTAGTCTTTGGATGGAGTTTTCTTCTAAAAAATATCATTTGCTTCTCCTCAATACTAGTCTTATCCACAAGTCCTTTGCTCCTAAAATTGTAAGGCTTAGGAGGGTTGGTAGGTTTATATTCTCCAAATAAAACCTCCCCAAATGACTAAGACTCACTTCCTTTGACCACTTCCATGATCAACATGGGTGACCCAATATTGCTATACTCTTCTGCTGGGGTAGCATGTTCTCCTTATTAATCACTAGGCTCATTGAATTTACCCATTGTGGGTAAGTCTTTTAGAAAGTCTTGTTTGATGATAAGAGAAAAACTTTTCATGATTCACAACTCCTCGACATTCATATTGACATTTTAATTTTGAGAATACTTGGCTGGGGGATTGTTATTATGCTTGGAGAATGGCTTAAAGGGTTTATTCTTTGAGTAAATTTCACATGTACTCCTCTTCAAATTAGATGCCCCATTTGTCAACTTCTTAAGTGATTTAACCACACTCTCAAAATAAATATTTTCCTTTTCATAGGGCTTGTTGATGATTGGGGCTTCTCACCACTAGCTTTAGAATCTTCTTGCATAATGTGTACTCCAATGGTCACCATATCTTTCTCAACTTCGAAGACCTCAACAATGTTCTATGCCAATGTAGTTTCTTGAGCCCTTTTAACAAACATGGAAATGTTAGAAGGTAGGGTCATGGTTTAATAATCAATTACTATTGAATGATGGGGTGGTACATTAGTAGGAAACTATTCAAAATAGTGGTAAAATGTTGATTGAAATATTTTACCCTAAATTCCTTGTTTCCCATCTTCAAAGCACTTAACTCTTTCAACAACATTGTTGATGTATTCTTCTCAATGAATTTCTCCTTAAATAATTCTTGAAATATTCCAATTGGTTTTTGGTCTTTCCAAAAGACTACGGTACCATGTTGCAACTTTTTTTCAAATATGTAAGGAAATAGCCTACAAGCCACATCCTTGTATGAAAAAACCAACAATCTCAATGAAAAGTGCAAGTTGTTAATATGATCTTCTGCAGTAGTGGGCTTAGCTGAATAATTTTTTTTAAGAAACTTCTCTAGATAGCAAGGTAAGGGGTGTGGCACACCTGAAATATTCACTGCCCCTTGAGACATCCATGCCATTTTTGGTTGCTATCCATATAATTGTTCAAAATTTATTTTTCACTGTCGAATTGATCCAAGTGGATATTGGTGGCCACCTACCAATTCCACTTGGACCCCCACCACTATTTCTTTCAATTATTCAGTTTTTGTAGCACAATTTACTATTTTTAGCTTTTTTTCGGGTCCCAAACTTCCGGAGTCGTTTTGAGGCCCTAAACGACGTTTTTCTGGCAATTTACCACCAACGATTTTTTGAGCACAATAATCTTCTCCATTGTAGTCCTCGGAGAAATTTCCAATGGGTTATCATGCACGTCAAACAGAGATAATATGACCAAGTTGCGACCCAAGGAAGTTGGTTGTCCAACTCACCCAACGGGGGCCATAAACTCTTGGTGCTACATCTCCTTAGGTTAGGGTTTTGGTTGTTTAGGGTTTTCTCTTATTGTTCAATAATAAAAAGGCCCTTAAACCTCATTGTAATGCAATTCAGAGGCATGTAGCAGCCACATCTCTTCTTAGAGATAAGCTGCCATCGCCCTAGCTAGTTTATTTCCATTTCTGTTTGTAAGCATATTTCATTGTTTTACATTAATGAAATGAAGTATTATTTCTGCTGCATCTTTGTGTTTATGGTTATCTCTATAATTTGTTATGTTCCTATTTAAATCCAGATTAGTGGTATCAGAGCAGTCTTCTCTTTCTATGTTTTTCTTTGCATGTCCCCAACAAGGTCGGGATATAAGGAGTCAAGGATTGAACTGGTTGAACCTTTGTAAGACCAGCCTTGCAAATCCCGACAGCTTCCCATGGCAGATGAAAAGAAAGATGAGTGGGCAGGACATCCTATCAAAATATTGCTCGAAGAAGCCCTCGAGCAACAAAGGAACACGATGATGGAAAACTTTGCCTAGATCCTTCAGCGGCTACCCATGGGCAATATGGCTACTTCCAGCAGCTACTCTGGAAGCACCACACCCTTTAAGGTACAAGTTAACTTTGACATTACCATATTTGAGGGTCAGATAGATGCAAACGCTGTCAAGTAAATGGTTAAATCTGCTAGAAGGGTATTTTTCTGTTCATGATTTTTCCAGCCAGGAAAAGGTTACTTCGCTCTTCTCAAAGCCACCCCCCACATCTAGGACTAGTGGGAAACTTACTGTGAGCAGAAGGATGAAAGCACGACCTCTCTGTTTTTAGTCGCGCCAACCTAGAATTCATTCTGGGCTGCCATCAAGGAGTAGTACTACCCTATCGGAAGCTATGAGGATCAATACATCGAGTGGACCATGCTACGGCAGGGAAGAGACCAAGATGTGTCAGAGTTTACCAATATTTTCCATGCCCTTCACATAAAGTTGGGTATCAAGGATTTGGAGTAGCATTTGGTACTCAAATACCATGACTGCTTGCACAGGTACATCCAGGACAAAATAGAATTCGTGAACATCTCCTCGCTCGACACGACATACATATATGCTATCAAGATCGAGCAAAAGTTTAAATAGAAGAAGTGAGACTTTGGATCTGCGAATCCAAAGCAAGGCAAAGGCCCCCCCAAACCACTGAACAAAGGAAAAAGCCAAGGTGGGCTAGGCCAGGACAACACGCCAAAGCCGCAAGCAAAGAACAACACCACAAAGTCGAAGAAGGACATAGGAAAGTGGTGTGAGTTCCATAAGAGCTCCACTCACAACACAAGTGAGTGTCAAGCCAAGAAGTCACTAATGGCCGAGCTAAAGTCTTCAGAATTAGAGGCATGTTCCAATGCTAAGTCAGAACCCGATAATGGGAATGCGAAAGGAAAGCAGATTATCGATGCAGAGCCCAATGCCACCTTTGCCACCATGAAGATCCAGAAGTAGGCACCCGATGATCCAGAGGAGGAGGAGCGACTCTTCCACTCCCAGATGTGGGTAAAGGGCTCCCTGCTATAGTTCATTGTTGACAACGGGAGCAAAAAGAACATCATTTCAACAGAGGTCGTGAAGTGTTTGGGCTTACCAACCACAACACATCCCCAACCATACACCATCGAGTGGCTTCACCAAGGATGGGATCTTCGCGTGAGCCAACAGTGTTGCCTTCCATACACCATCAAGCCCTTCACGGATGAGGTATTGTGTGACATTGCTCCCCTTGATGTTTGTGATGTATTATTAGGCCAACCATACTTGTGGAAGCGACATGCTATGTATGAGTCAAGGCCTCGTGTTGTTATTGTTACTTTGGGAAATAAGTTATACAGGATATCAGAGGTAGCACCAACTACTGCCATCTCTTTGGTTACTACAAAACAATGTAGTAAGATCATTTCCAAAACTGGGAAATTTGTTTTCTTGATGATACACCCTCAAGGAAAGAAGAAGACAGTGGCCATGACCTCTAGACAGGGCCCCTCCGCATGGCAACTACAAATGGACAAGGTCGTGGAGGAGTAGGAGGACATCTTCACCTCCCCCGCAAGGGTTCCTCTGCACTATCAAGTCAAGCACTCCATCGATCTAACCCTAGGTGTGCCGCTGCCCAATGGACTCATCTATCAGTGCTCTGTTCTAGAGAATGATGAAATCAAGAGGCAGACTCAGGAGCTATTGCAGAAAGGTAACATTCAACCGAGTTCATCTCCCTGTGGAGCTCAATTGTGTTGGTACAAAAGAAGGATGGGACTTGGAGACTCTGTGTTGACTCTTGGGCACTAAACAAGATCACTGTCTAGAATAGGTACCCAATCCCATGGATTGATGACCTTCTGGATCAACTGAAGGGGGGAAAATATTTTAGAAAGATTGATTTGAAGTCAAGATATCACCAGGTACCAATCGAACCCTCTGATGTGTGGAAGACTACCTTCAAATCCAAGGAGGGCCTTTTCGAATGGTTGGTTATGCTTTTCAAGTTGATGAATGCTCCTGCAACCTTCATGAGGCTAATGGATGACATATTGTGGTCATTCACCAACTCATTTCTAGTGGTATACTTGGATGACATCTTTCTCTTCAGCTAGAGTTAGGAAGAGCACCTCCACCACATCCGACAGGTTCTCCAAACACTGCGGCAACACAAGTTATGTTCCAATTTGGAGAAATGAACTTTTGGCATGACTCAAGTTAATTATCTGGGATACATTATTGATGAATGGGGGGTGCATGTGGATCCAACCAAGATCCAAGTCATTCGGGATTGGCCATCTCAAACCACTCTGACAAAGCTTCCCATCTTTCTGGGTCTTGCCAACTTCTACCGCAGGTTCATGTTGGGATTTTATCATATCACTTGGCCCTTGAGTCAAGTCACCAAGGGAGGAGCGAAAGAAAAAATATTTTGGTCTGAATCTAAACAAAAGGCATTTGAAGAGTTGAAACATCGCCTTTGCTCAGCACCAGTGCTCGCATTACCAAACTTGCAACAACCATTTGAGATCGAGATAGATGCCTCTGACTATGCTATTGGGGCAGTCCTTACTCAACACGGGCATCCAGTGGCATATCAAAGTGAGACACTTTCAGACACAGTCCGGAAGTATCCCACTTATGAAAAAAAGATGTATTCCATTGTGCAGGCCTACTAACAATGGAAGCATTACATTTTGGGGAAGGAAATGGTCATCCACACAAACCACCAACCCCTGCAGTTTATGCAGACCCAAGGGAAGTTGCAGAATGATCACCATCAGAAGTGGTCAACATACCTGCAACAGTTCCATTTGAATATCAGGCATAAGAAGGGAAGCACCAATAATTTTGCAGATTTCCTTATTCTACCATCGATCATGGCATTAACCAACACGCTCAACTCTTTTGGGCATGAGACTTCTGATTGGCCACTTCTCTATAAAAGTGAGCCAGAATTTGGCCACACATACCAAACACTCTTGGAGGGTCAACATGTTCTAGATTTTCACCTCTAGGATGCCCTATTATGCCACCTAGAGCACCTTTACATTCCTTTAAGTGAGCGTGCCAAGATGATTTGGGAAGCACACTACAGTCGTGTTGATGGGCATTTCGGGGTCGAAAAAATGGTGGCAGTACTGCAGAAGTATTTCTATTGGCCGAATCTTTGATAGGATGTCGAGAATTACATAAGATCCAGCACTGCCTGCACCATTGCCAAACTGACCATCAAGAAGAAATGCCTCTATACTCTGTTGCCTAACTCTAGTCAACCTTGGGAATCCATATCCATGGATTACATGTCAGGCCTTCCTTCTACTAAGCATGGAAACAACTGTGTTTTTGTGATTGTCAACAGGTTCTCGAAGATGGCCATTATGGCATCCTGCAAGAAGAATATCACAACAGAAACCAATGCTAAAGTATTCTTTGAATGAGTGTGGGCACACTTTTGGATCCCACAATCTACCATCTCAGATCGGGGCAGTAGGTTCCTCAGTACATTTTGGTCTAGTGTCTAGTCGATGTTGGACACCAAACTCACTAAGTTCATAGCCTTCCATTTCCAAACAAATGGACAGACATAGGTTATCAACAGGATGATCATACACATTCTGTGCATGTACAACTCAAAGAATCCACACACATGGGATGAGATCCTCCCCTATTTTTAGCACAACTATAATCGGGCTCTCCACAGCTTGACTGGCCACAACCCATTTCAAGTGGGCTTGGGATTCCAGCAACTATGTCTCATTGATGTGGCCATGCCATTTGGAGCTATTTAGGCAAATTCGACTCAAGTCCAGTCTGAAACAAATAAGGTAAACAACTTCATTGAACACATCCGACATATTCGCTAGTAGGTCCGTGACATTCTTGAGAAATCAAATGCCAAGTACAAGCAGTGACATGATCAACATCAGGTGCCACACAAATTTCGGGTGGGTGACAAAGTCTGGATGCATTTGCAGAAGGAACGCCTTACTGGAGCCTATTGTAAACTCAGACCACTTTGATATGGTCCTTACACCATTACCAAGGTTGTGGGTGACAATGCATTTGAGCTCAACATTCCCCCATTCCTTGGCCTGCACCCATTGTTCAATGTGGACAGCCTTCGACCATACTTCCCACCATTGCTAGACAGATAAGACATTGCAAAACATGGGGGCTTCACTCAATGAACCTCTAACCTATCATGTGCATTCATGGTATATTAAACAATACCCTTAATTTGACTACATATTGGAAAATAACCCTAAAAATCACATTATTTAACCCCATACCAATACGAACCCAATACACCTTCCCAATTTTAAAATCCCCTACTTCCACTCAATATTGTAGGTATCCATTTTTCATTGACATTTTTTATACCCCTTTATATTTTTTCATTAACTTTGAGCTCCATTTTTTTATACGTGCCAATATAAAAACCATTTACTCCCTATATATCCACCAATATATTATGCCATTTTTTCCTCAATATATATCCCCCAATATGAACCCACGTGGTATGGTATTTCCCCCCAAGTGAAGCCCCCATGTTGTAGAACGTTAAATCTAGATTGCATGGAGCAAGCCACAACTGATTGGATCATGGACACGTAGATCAATAACACTTGCCATCAGAAGATCCAACTGTATCAAGTTGTCAAAGCAAGCCAACTCCTTCTCCAGGGCAAGTGGCTCACCAGGGACCAACTTTAGCATAATTTTCCTCATCTCATGGAGGAAATCAACGCAATGGGGACCATTACTTCCTAAGGGTGAAGGAATGATCCAGGTGGATATTGGTGGCCCCCTGCCAATTCCACTTGGACCCCCACCGCTGTTTCTTTTAGATTTTTAGTTTTTGTAGCATAGTTTACTATTTATAGCAGTTTTTGTGTTCTAAACTTCCAGAGCCATTTTGAGGCCCTAAATGACGTTTTTTTGGCAATCTAACACCAATGAGTTTTTGAATAAAATCATATTTTTCGTCGTAGTCCTCAGAAAAATATTTCCAATGAGTTATCATGCATGTCAAACAGAGATAATATGACCAAATTGTGACCTGGAAGTTGGTTGTCCAACTCACCTAATGGGGCCCATAAACTCTTGGTGCTACATCTCCTCGGGTTAGGGTTTTGTTTGTTTAGGGTTTTCTCTTATTGTTCAATAATAAAAAGGCCCTTGAGTCTCATTGTAATGTAGTTCAGAGGCATGTAGCCTGCACATCTCTTCTCAGAGATAAGCTACCATCACCCTAGCTAGTTTATTTCCATTTCTATTTGTAAGCATATTTTAGTATTTTACATTAATGAAATGAAGTAATATTTCTGCTACATCTCTGTGTTTATGGTTATCTCTGTAATTTTTTTCATTCCTGTTTAAATTTGGATCACAAATTCTGAATTTTTTTCCCGATTTCAAGATTCTCATTGTTTAGCAATGCTTCCAAGTTCTCACCAATTACCAATGCTTCCAAGTTTTCACCTTCAAAATTTTCCATAGTTGATGGTCCTTCGTTTCCATTTTCATAATTTCTTTCTATATATTCTTCTAAGTCATCCAAAGAAGCATTAAACAAATATTGCATAGTACCAACTAACACTCCTTGACTGGTTGTTTGAACTCTACTTGAATTTTTGTGGGGAAATATAGGTGTGACTGGAAGGGTTCCAATATTTCTAGTGTATTCATGGGTAAAAAGTTTTATAGCTCCTAATTGATCATGAGTTACTTCATATACCCACTTAGGAATATGTGGAGGGGTTTTTTCAATTTCAGGATGTTCCCACATTGAAAGGTTTGGTGGGTGGGAACCCAGTTGATTACTGGTTTTCTTAGATATTTCATGAAGACAATGTGGAAATATTCTAGCCTTGTAATGGTGTCCCTCCTTTTAGTGCCAAATAGGTTGATGGGCCAAAATGGTTCACCAATGATATAGGGATCTCCCCAGTGCAAAGTCCTAATTAGACCTTACACCATTTAGGGTAAGAGTCCCATATAGAATGTGGACCGGACTTCCACCATGTTGTTTTGAAGTTTGTTTTAGATAGAATGAGTGGTGCATGAGAAAACCAATATAACTTTTGAAAAAGTAAAAGTTAAAATAGCTTTATGAAATATTATACATGTACGATACAAAAGACATAATATCAACCAAATAAAGTAACATGAATATTTAAAGGAAGGATGTAAGCATGCTTCGGTTAAGATACATGAATAAAGGAATAATTCAACTATCACTTGTGAATTAGTTCTGAATTGAAAATGACAATGAAAGCATGAACATCATACAACTTCAAGTAAGCTATGTGTTTAAATCAACAAAAGAGTTCGTTAACTTAACACATGGAAAGAAAAATCACATACCATTGAATCATCATGAGGTAAGTTGCACAACATTCAACAATACATGGATGAAATTGATTCCTTAGCTTTTTTAGTATCTATGAGTCACCAGTGACCAAATGTACTCTTTCCATGTGGTTGATAGGATCATTGGGTCAAATTGTTATATTTTCAAATAAAATTTGATACCTCTTAGTTCTCAAATGGTCATTGGTTACTGTATAGATCATTGCTACTCCTTCCACTTGTTCAAGGTCACCATCACTCATCATACTCATGTCATCATTTCCTATCCTAGGTCATCAAAATAGTTAATGTGTCATCATATAGGTCATGGTCTAGGATACACATTTTATGGTCATCATTATTAGTCATCAATATCTATTTAGCAAGTCATGTCATCCATTTGGTCATCATCACTAGAGTTAGCAATTAGGGAACAAAAGAAATCAAAGTAACATTTCCTTGTGAAGAAATAATGTTGCATGTCAAATCAGTCAATTGTCTTTTTCTCAAAAGTACACATGATGTCATGTTTTCATCAAGCCAAAATCCATTTTTTGAGTTATAAAGGAGCAATAAATCATTTCAAAAAGTTCTCATCGTCCAAGAGCTCCGATCTACCATCGTGCCTCATCACAGCCATTGGAAGTTAGAATTCCATCACCAATTGCTCAATTTTCCAATCGCTACATTTCTGGCAAGGTTGCTACGTTTTTGGTTTGAAGGTCGAAGGGAGCAAAGAAAGGGCTAATTTCTCACTCTAAAAGCTTCAAAAAATCTTGTACAAGTAAGTAAAACTTTCATCAACCCTATTATGTAGTCTTTTCCCTCTAAAAGTGATTAAATCCCCTCTCCTAGGGTTTTTGCTACGTTTTTGCTGTGTTTTTAAGTTTTAATGGTCTTAGCTTCATTCCAAGGAGAAGTTCCCTGCTTTTTTGCCCAAATACACTTGTATGGAGAGGACCTGATTGTTTGTCCGAAGCATGAACAAAATGGGATAGAGGAACCCTCTAAAAAGACAAGTTACTCACATTTGATCTGATGGTCAGAGGCAGATTCGGAGCTAGACAGTGGTAGTAATTCCCAAAATAAAAAGTCTATATCTATTTTAGATGATATAAGATAGAACTCTTATAGACACAAAATAGGTATAAATATCCAAATTATATACATTTATTTAACCTCCCCCAACCATTTCCCATACTTATTTAACTCTTCCCATCATTTTTCCCCAAAAACCCAAGCCCTCGTTCTGCTTTTGTTGTATTTTTAGGTTTTCACTGTGTTTTTCATTTTTCCCCTTCTTCCCTCACACATTCTAATAAATTTCACTGCCAAAGCATCCCTAACATCTACCCCTACCCCTCAAATTTTCCTTAAAATTTTCCCTAATTCCTATCCCCTCCATTTCCCTCCCTAAACTAGCTGCTTCGTTTCCCTTGTTTTGTAGGCATAGACCCTTACCCTTTTTCCTCTCAAACTAGGATTTTCAATCAAGCAAATCCAATAGCATGGCCAGTGAAAGGAAAAAATACAACAATGGGGGATAGATCTCAATATATGATCCAACTCACATGCAAGAGGTCAATGCCTCAAAATTTAACAAGAGGTCATTTGAACAAGTAGGCTGTCTATGGTTTTTTGAGAAAGTACAAGAGGTGGGCTACCATTGTGAGTTGACTAGTCTATTTTCCACTAATTTCAAGAGGAACGAGACCACCATAGTAGGGATGAAATTCCTAGTGTCATTAGAGGTCATACCTTCAGCAACTACTATCCCTAATCAAGGTTACACCTTGTTGCCACTATTTCAAGCCACTCGATATGATTTTAGAACAATTTGACTTGAAGGCCATTTTCAAAGTGTTTGGAGCCAGTAATTGAAGTGCTTGATGACTCCTTGGTGTAGTAGAGATGATTATATTTCCAACCATACATTTTTCATCTAAAAACACATTCGAGGAGGTCTCCAAAACGCTCTCCAAACTTCTGTTGTGTTTCTGCAATATTTATTGTGTTTTTAACGACCAATTTAAAACTTGGATTCTAAACAGATGGGAATGAATTTCACAAAAATGAGAGATGAGTTTATTCAAAACAACCTTATATACAAAAACTCTCCCTGTTTGGTGAATTTTTATATGTTTGAAGATATATCACTCCATCTTTGATCCCTATTTTTATAAAAAACAATGCAGAAATTTGACCCTTCAAAAACGTAAGGAGTACTCACTGTGCTTTTTCTCAGAGGCTCAAAATGAAGAATGGAAAGCATGTGGATATATGTATAGACTTGTACATGCTGGAAAGCTACTTGGGGTAACATAATAGTTCATCATGTTTCAGAAAAACACCAAAAACTACCTATTTTTTTTTCCTTTCTGCCATTGTTTTAGAGGACTCGCTACGCTTCTGGAGTACTTATTTTCAAGTCAGTTTTGAGGAGTCTTAATGATGGATTTTGGGTGAATTTCCTAGGGTGTAGTATACATCCTAAAATATATTCCTACGTCATCATCAAAGTTCAAAACCACTTTAAGGTCATCAAAACATCTTGCCAAAGTTCTCTGTGCTTCTATAATCATTCATTGCACTTCTGTGGAGGAGGATTGCTTCTGTGTTTTGTTGGTCAAGGTTTAACCTTGGTAGATGTAGCTTATCTCTGATTGATTTTACATGATGTAACTAATCATTCTAGTGATGGTCAGAGTTGATTTATTTGTAATTAAATGTTTCAAAGTCAAATCAAATCAGCTAGTGTAAAAAGGGAATTGGTTTGTAACCTCCCTAGTTTTTCGCAATGGTTAGAGAAAATTGTGTAATTAGTTCCTAGGAAGGAAGATTCGACCCTTGAGAGGGGGAATGTTGTTTTTCATCTATATATAGTCATAATGAACTCATAGAGAAGGTTGGATATTGGAAGCTCATCTCTTGGACTAGTGTACTAGACATTTTTGCAGAAATACAATCCAGTTGCAACTATTTTTATGGGATTCTTTTGATGTGGTTTGTGGCACTGTATTTCTCTATTTTTCTTTATGAATTTACTTCTTAATTATTTCCAACATCCATCTATATTATTCTAGTGATTATATGTTAATTTTAAAAGCACATTTCATGATCAATATGCTCTATTTTGTCTGAGATTTTCATATAAATGTTTTTTCTTCTAAGCAAATGAATTCATACCTATATGCTAATTTTTCTTCTTATTTCCTCCTCACCGTACTATAATGAAAAATTCACTTTGTGCCATTGATTACCCCTACCTTGCCTCATTATATGTCTGCAACTGATCATTTGGTATACTTGGCCTAGTTCTCTAAACTGGTGCTTCTCTATCCAACAAACCCTAGTCAAACCCTATTGTGCAAATAACTAGCCTAAAACCCTAATACTCTCTAGTCGCTTCCATTGGCCACGAGGTTGATTAAGAGAGATCCCTCTCTAATTTGGTAGGGCTAGATACCAAGCCAAAAGTTGGTCTAAGGTTACCTCCTTGCCTTCCTTTCTTAGCCTTGGGAAAACTAAGGAGTGCTATCAAGCTCAGCGAGCTTCTCAATATTATGTTGAAATGTCTAATACACCATTACATTAAGCATCCATGAAATCCAATAGTGGAATACTAAGTCATAACTTGGCTTCTCAAAATGATGTAAAAACTTTCCTAAACAAGGTTCTCAAATGGAGTCCAAAACTAAAATTCATTTCTAACTAGCCATGAGGGTATCTTTATTCAAAATGAGGGAACTCTTCACCTCCCTTTACCTTTCAAATTCCCTCGTGACTCTTCACCTTCTACATGACCTTTTATTTCTAAATTCTATTATAAATTTAATTTCAAAAATAGCTCTATTTACAAGGAATTTCAAAACAACAAGGTTCCTTCATGGAACTAAACTCATGATAGTCGTACCAAGGGCTTCAACATGCAACTCCCATATCAAGTATGTGTACCTATATTTTCATTTGGAAGTGATGGATTTGATATTTTTGAAAATTCTCCTTTGAATCTCATCTGGCATTCTATAGCATCAATAAATAGAATCTTCGTGTCTCATTGTATCTAATATGAAAACATGGAGAGTTTAGTGTAAATTTTTTTTGGCCCTACAATATTTTGTTCAACTACCTCTTTTGTAGGTTATAAGTCATTTTGAATAACCACTTGCTTCATTGCATCTAACCTCTCTCGGATATCCTACCAGATTTCCTCTTCAAGTATTATTAATCCTATTGTACCAATGGAGGGTATGTTCCTTAACGATGTCCTCAAATTCTTTGTGTTGTGTTTTGTACACATTTAATGTTATATTCATATCTCTAGTCAAATTTTCATGTGATTGTACATACATTTTTATTCTTTCTTTGTACCTATCCTTATTCTATCTTTCCTTGGAAGTAATACTATGACATCCAAATATTATTTTTTACATTCAAAGATGTAACCTCAAGCTGAGACGACATTCTTTATCAATGCTCCTCTTCCTTTCATATTCCCTTGCAATTTTTATAGTGAAGATATTTCTTTATGAAGGATGATCATTCCTTCATAAACCCGTTTGATAACTTCCTCTACTCCTTTGATTTCTTCCAATATTGCTACCTTGAAATATTCTTTATGGGATCTTGTATTTGATAGAGTGCGGTTCTCGGTACACAGAAAAAATCTCTAAAATCCATTAGCGTTTCCCCCAAGAAATCAGATCAACCTTCTTTTGTAGAAAATCCTGAAGTACAATCTTTAATTAAGAAATTAGAAGGGATTTCTCTATGTTAAGAGGTATCCAAGTCATCTAAAGCTAGAATTTCCTCATCCTTTCCTTCCTCTCGAAGATAAAATTGGAATACCTCCATTTGAATTTCCTCTACCTCCTCCTTGAAGGAAAACCAAGAAATATGAGTCTGAAAATTATAGTGAGATTTTCTCACCACCACCACAAACTCTTTCATTTATTCAATAATATTCATTGCAAACTCGCTCTATATAATCATCCACTTCACCATCTCAAATAGTCATTTACACCAGTATAGGAGCACAATCTTCCCCCACCTAATCACCTTCTACTACTAGTGCATCTTCTTCCACACAAATACCCACAATGGCTCAAAGACCATGGAAAAATCTAGGAGCCATTTAAATGGTAGGATGATTACATCCATTACCTGCCCATACAGAAAAGTGGTTGCCAAAATTTAACCCTAATGATGCTCTTCCTGCCGAGGAGCATATTAACAACTTCATGTTATCTATAAATCTTAATGGAGTTGTAGAATAATATGTTGTCGTATGTTTATTTCCTTATACTTTTGAAGGATTAACAGGATCCTAGTACTTTTAGTTACCGTCTGGTTCCATTGATAATTGGAATGTGTTCCAAGCACAATTCCTAACCAAATTTGGAGATAACCACTCAACAACTACTCTTATTAATGATCTCTCCAACTTAAAAGTTGAATCAAAAGAGCTGATTAAGGATTTCAATTCAAGTTTTAACAAATTTTTAAATAAAATCCAAGCGGCATCCAGACCAAGTGCCGAAGTACAAAATGAATGGTACATTTATGCTCTCCCTTGAAATACAACTATTTTTGTAGATAGAGCTACTAATCCAACACTCGGTGAAAACATGAAAGAATATATAGTTGTAGAGAAACGAATTATAACCTTAGAGAAGAAAAATGCATTAAAAGAAAGAAAGTCCAAAAAGGTCACCTTAAAAGATGAATCTAAGAATAGAATGCCTAAAGACCCTTTCGATCTTGAAGGTCTACAAAAGGTACATAAAACCACGTCCAATGAAATGGTTGAGATAAAGAAGAAAGTAGTTTAATCTTCTTTTAGAAAGAATTTTAGACCTTTTAAAAGAAATCCAACCTCTGATCCTAAATCTCCAAATACAATATCAAATACTAAATCATATTTAGAAGAAGTAGAAGTATCAATAGCCGATGAACAAACTAATGATGAAGAGCTGGTTGAAGTACATGGAATGTGAGATTTCATTCTCCCTTTGTCAGAAAATGAGGAAGAAGAAGCTTTACCTGTTACCACCAAAAGAAAGAGCGTTACTGATTCACCGCAGTCAAGTCAAAAATAGAAACCATCAACTCATGTTATCAAAGAAAAAGCAATCGGTAAGAAATCATCTCCCAATTCTACTCAAACATCCCCAACTCAATCTACGCTTTCACCTTCAGCCAAAACCTTGGTAATTTCTCATGATATGGAATACATCATAGTTGAAGACATGAAGAAGACCAGAGCTAATATTATGCTATATGAGCTTAGCAAGCTAAAACATTAGCAAAAACTATTTCTCAAGGACTTAAATGCATTTCCCACTTCTCCTCTTCTTTCTACTGCAATTTCTCAAGCACCTCAAGGAATGGGTAGGCCTCCCAGTGATTCATTGGATAAAGTCAAACCAATTGATGTTGTTTTAATTGGTGGTAGATCTAATTCTCATACTCCTCCTTTTCTTTTGAATTTTGAAATATTTAATAAGAATCTGCACAATTGTTTAATTGATTCAGGGGCTTCATCCAATATTATGCCAAAAATAGTATGCAAAATTAAATATTTTACCCCAAAAGTCTATTGTTCACATTACACAGTTAGATCGGACAAAAGTCAAAGTATTAGGAGAAATTAATTTAGTCACTCTTAAAATCTCTTCAAATCCAATTCTATGTCAAGTAATTAACATATTAGTTGTTGATATTCTTGAATTTTACAGCTTAATCCTCAACAACGATTGGTCCAAAAATCTTCATGCCTATTTTTCAATAGACTAGTCTCATATGTGGCTTCCTTACAATGGAAAGTCAAATCAAAAAAGTGTCGATCATGAGAAGCATTTAAAGTACGCTATGACTGAACTAGAAGGAGAAAATGAGCCTGTTTCATACAACAATAATCTCATTGGAAACTATTATGTTGAATCATTTTTGGGCAATTTTAATGCACAAACTTCACCTTTTCTGGAGAATTCTATTACCTCACAAATTGAAAATTACTTGCAAACAGATTCTTCCAAATGTATCAATTTTGTAGATAAACCAGTACTTAATTCTTTGTTTTGGAAATTATTTTTTGATGGACTTAAATCTAATGATGGAGCGGGAGCAGGTTGTATATTAGTTAGCCCTGAAGGAGAGAAAACTATGTTGGCATGTAGACTGGAATTTGAATTCATGAATAACTTTGTTGAGTACGAGGCATTGATTCAAGGATTGTACAAAGCCATAGGCCTTAATATCAAATACCTCCAAGTGTTTGGAGACTTTGAAATCGTGATCAAATAGGTAAGGAACACTATTCACTACCTTTTTGGGCATTTAAAGAATTATCAATCATTAGTCCAGGACCTTACCTCGCATTTCCTGGTATTTAATATCTCTCCAATACCAAGACTTCAAAACATAAGTGCTGATCTATTGGCTAGCATTGATTCCAAACTCATACCATCGATGATTATAGTCCTGATCGATTTTTTATTGAGTTTTAGACCTTCTATTCTCGATAATATCACCAATTGGAAAGTTATTAATGACGATCGGGATATAGTAAACTTCTTGACATCTGAGGGCTCAAATGATGACCAAATAATAGATGAAGACCAACATGGTAGTTAGCTTAAACAAAAGACAAATGAAAATCCCATACAAATATGTAGTAAAGTTGGATGATCTGTATGATATTAAAGACAAATTCAAGAAACCAACTAATTCAAAACTTCAAAGTTCAACATTGAGGTTCGACTTAGTAAATCTTGGAACTGATCTAAAACCACAAAATATTAATCTAGCTCTTGGTCTTACACCTGACGAAAGGTTAGCCTTCATTCAATTGTTGAGAAGATATAAAATTGTTTTTTCTTGGAATTATGATGATCTTAAAATTTATGATACTTATATCATACAACACACTATTCCTATGATATTTGACAAAAACCCTGTAGAGGAGAAGTTGAGAAAGATTCATCCAAATTTGGAGAATCAAATCAAATCTGAATTAAACAAACTTCTTAAAGCCAAAATAATTTTTCTTGTTAGACATTCAAGATGGGTTTCTAACCTAGTACCAGTCAGGAAAAAGAATGGTGATATCCGTATTTTCATAGACTTCTACAATCTAAGAAAGGCTTGTTAGAAGGAAAACTTTCTATTGCCTCCTATGGAACAGATACTGTACTTAGTCGCAGGTTCAAAATTAATGTCTTTTCTGGATGGATTTTCAGGTTACAACCAAATTCTCGTACAGCCATAAACAATGTAAACTTTGAAACGGAAACTATAGACTCAAAACGGGAACTCTGGCCCAAAAACCCCAAAAAAACATCAAAAACAGTGCTAAAAACGAAAAGTGTGTATACTGGAACGATGTTTTTTTTTTTTAGGTGCCAATTTTGAACGTGTTTTAAAAATGGCAGTGACTACGAAATTTAATACGAAATTTTCGTGCAAAATATAGCTTCAAAATGAAAGTGATGCTACTGGAATAACGTTTTTTTTTTTAGGGTCAATTTTCAAACTTTTTAAAAAATGCTAATAAAACCAATTTTTTATGTCTCAAACAAAGTTAATTTTTAAGGAAAAAACACATTAATGTTTCTGGTAGAATATCATTTTTCTTTCCTAAGTATAAATTTAACATGTTTTCAACCACACCATGCTAGATACAAAAGAAATTGAAATTTTTTCAACTATAAAATTAAAAAACCATGACATTATGAACAAAGTATATCACTCAATGAAATCAAAAGTCTTTATTTGTATACTGAATAAAACAGACATTATATCTCTAATTTGATATTGCATTGTAGATATTTAAACAATAAAATTTATCATACTTAAGACATAATCCAACAACATAAAAATGCTTCATAACTTCTCATTTAACAACATATGGAAAACATTAATTTTATTTGAAGATATGATGCATACATCAGTTATATAATCTGTCTTAAACAATTATTCAAAATCACTCATATTTTCTTGCACACCATCACAATTCACATCTTCAGATGAGTGACTGGATGCTGATGAAGATGTTCCATATTCTTCTCTTTCATCAACTAGTGCCCCATCTGAGTCCACATGCATGCCCAACATTCCAGGTTTCAAAAGCCTTCTAGATCTACGACTGGTTTCAACAGACTCCCATGTCAACACTATTCCTTCTGGTAACAACCTTTTCAGAATCTCTATCGTCTTGAAGCGAAGAGTTCCTCTGTTTGTTAAATTGAATTCATAAACAAGTATGTCAACATCCTCCAATTGTAATATGTCTGTGCGGCGGCGATTTATATTTGTACCCTTTCTTTTTCTTTTTCCACCATTTTTTTTGTCAACTACCATATCTGGCTTATACACACCATTGAATGGGTGTGTATTTGTGGCATACCAATGTACTTCAACACTTGTAACATCCTCATTTTCTGTAAAGACCTTTATAACTTTAGCAACCCAAAATGGATAACCTTTGGGATCTCCATCTGCTAGCACTGCAATCATGCAACCCTCCTTAATATCATGTACTGAACCCCTATAAAGGTCTTCCATGGCTTCACGTTGTGCACGAGATCTTCTGGAACCAATATACATCTCTCTTTCCATTGCCTGTGAAGAATTAATAATACCTTGAGTTTGTTGTTGTTCAACAATGTTTACTTCCTCTTGTTCATTCGACACATTTTGTGGCCAAATAAATGGATTTTTCAAAGGTATATCTTCATTGGTTGTTGTTGAAATGATATCACTTTCATTATTGAAAAATGACTCCCATCAAACTGAATCAGCAATTTCAAAGTGCTCATATGTATATCTAATACATTTTTTAATTTCTTCTAGGCAATCAAAATAATTTATATGTCTATTCTGTCTGCGTGCATTCTAAACTTCACCAACTGATTGTAATAACAATATTTTTGATGCAAATATTGGACAATCTGGAATGAACTTCAAAAATTGAAAACCTGATGATGGTGCCCATTCTGTAGTAGTTGAAAACTTCTTGCCCCATATTAGTGTTTTCCCATCAATTTTTTTTTATACGAAATTGATGTTGGAAGCTAATATCATTAAGTTGTTCAATGCATTTCCCCTCACCATATGATCCTAGAATAAACCTTCGCATGTCAACAGTTTCTTCCAACACTTCAAAAGCAGGCTCTGGCATGTATGATTTCTTAATACATTCAATTAGTGATGGCAAGCTCCCAACTTCCTTCCTCCTCAATGTGACTGAAAAACGACTGAACATCTGATCAATATGGTCATGAGTGTGCCCAACAAGAAGGAAACAAACCTTTACCTTTTGAAAAATTCTCAATTCAACAAGCATGTTCAGATACCCAAAAACAACCTGATTTTTGTTTTCACGGCAAGTGTTGTCCAATTGTAGATACAAAACTTCAGGAAGATTACCAGACCAATGAGAAATCACATCATGAATTATGGTTATGGTCAGATTTGCATCATTATGAATATTTGGAGCTGTGAAGTACACCCTTGGCAACATTTTCCCATTGAAGACCATACAACCGACCAAGTGAAACTGAATAAAATTTTCCTCTTGTAGATTTTTGGGTGTGCGAACAAAATGTGGTAAAAGTGTTTTCTTCTGGTCCATACCATCAATTATCAAACGCAAATATTTATTTGGATTATCATAACACTTCTTTTGATGCTTGTACAACTTCTTCCTTTCATTTGTTTGTTGTTCACGATGCTCCTGAAGTTCTTTGACAATTAAATCTACACAACATAAAAGAAATTCATTAAGAAATATGTTTTCATAGTTGATGACTATACAATTTTGAAAGTAAAAGTTATGAACACTTACCTCTTTCTGAGCCTTCACATTTGTCCTTTTTTGATTTAAGAGAAGCACATGTACTGCAAATCCCCATCCTTGTCTTCTTAGGAATACGAACATTATTGAATTCTTTCTTCCATATCTTCACAAAATATTGATATGTAATAAATTGGCCCTGTCCCTCAGCACTTTCTGCATATTCTTTGTATAAGTTGTAGATTTCTCGTCTTGAAAAATTATCTGGAATATGTATTGTCTCTCTATTTGGCATACACTCTCCATGCTTTGAAAAGAAATCTTTCATCCATGACATTGCAGTATTTGATAATGGCCCAAACTGTCTTTTATAACGTACTTTTGAATAAAATGTGGGATCCTTTTCCAAATTTTCTTGAATTCTCGAGAGACGAAAATTCCGAATTGAATGAAACATTTTGAAAGCTTTTCTACACAATAATAAATTCCTAATATGGTAATCATAACCTGACAATGTAGATTGCATGCAGCCAACTAAATATGAGTTTTTCATGCTTTTATTCATTGACAAATATCTCTTCCTGCTTTCTAATGCAAATGTGAAATCCATACGTTTCAAGCAATTTTTTTGGCAACATTCACTTGAAATGAGAGCGCTGATAGAACTTCTTCTCGTCAGATATTCTGCTCTACCCCTTGTATAACTAGAATAGTTTGCATTGATACGAAAAGGTCTGCTCCTACTCCTCGATACAATATTTCTTGGCAACATCTCCATCATTGGATCATCACTGCTGCTCTCATCCTGTTCTTCATCACTGCTGCTCTCATAGTCCTTAGAATCAGGACTAAGAGGAGATTGTGATACTCCAATCTTTTGAAAATCATCATCCCGCGCTTCATCACTGCTGCTCTCATAGTCCTTAGAATCAGGACTAAGAGGACATTGTGATACTCCAATCTTTTGAAAATCATCATCTCACGCTTCATCACTGCTGCTCTCATAGTCCTTAGAATCAGGACTAAGAGGACATTGTGATACTCCAATCTTTTGAAAATCATCATCCCGCGCTTCATCACTGCTGCTCTCATAGTCCTTAGAATCAGGACTAAGAGGACATTGTGATACTCCAATCTTTTGAAAATCATCATCCCGCGCTTCATCATTGCTGCTCTCATAGTCCTTAGAATCAGGACTAACTGGACACTTTGACACTCCATTCTTCTGAAAATCATCATCCCGCGCTTCATCACTGCTGCTCTCATAGTCCTTAGAATCAGGACTAACTGGACACTTTAACACTCCATTCTTCTGAAAATCATCATCCCGCGCTTCATCACTGCTGCTCTCATAGTCCTTAGAATCAGGACTAACTGGACACTTTGACACTCCATTCTTCTGAAAATCATCATCCCGCACTTCATCATCGCTGTTCTCATAGTCCTTAGAATTAGGACTAACTGGACACTTTGAGACTCCATTCTTTTGAAATTCATTATCACACTCATCATCACTGCTGCTCTCATAGTCCTTAGAATCAGGACTAACTGGACACTTTGACACTCCATTCTTTTGAAAATCATCATCCCGCGCTTCATCACCGCTGCTCTCATATTCCTTAGAATTAGGACTAAGTGGACACCGTGACACTCCATTATTTTGAAATTCACCATCATGCATGTCAAAACTGCTGCTCTCATAGTCTTCAGAATTAGGACTGAGTGGACACCGTGACCCTCCATTCTTTTGAACTTCACCATCACGCTCTTCAAAACTACTACTCTCATAGTCCTCAGAATTAGGACTAAGTGGACATCATGACACTCCATTCTTTTGAACTTCACCATCATGCTCTTCATCACCACTGCTTTCATAGTCCTTAGAATCGGGACTAAGTGGAAGAATTGACTTTCTATTCATAGTGGAAGAATTCCCGCTATATTCATCAATATGAATAGAGTTGTTACGCGATGAAGATGTTGATGGTGTATAAACCGAAACTTCACCATCAGAACAATCCATCCCTTTCAAACAGAATATGTTGAATGATACAAATGGAGTCTCCTAAGAATATTATATAGCTTAAAGAATGAAATATTCCCTCCAAAATTATTCCCTCCAAAAATTTTCTTGAAAATATTTCCCTCCAAAAATTTTCGCGAAAATATTTCCCTCCAAAAGTTTGTTAGATTTATTTACCTTTATTATTTTATTCTACAATTCATTGAAAAACATAAACTAATTTTTTTTATGAAATCAATCACTGAAATTCAAATTGTAAACTACAACTTCTATATTAATTATTCTAATAGTTAAAGTATATAATATTTACTAAACAACTAATTTTTTTAAAATTTTTATAATATATTCTAAAACAAATTAATCCCACATTCAATCCATTGTAAAATAACTCTACAATATTCGCTCTATAATAATTTAAAACAAATTATCCCACATTAATCGTACAGAAAAACATCTTCGTATTTTCACTTATATATTAAATTTCGTTATCACTATTACTTACCTCACATCCAGGTTTTCTGAAGTTCGTTGAAAGACGTGAATTTGTGGAGCAGCTATATTGCTATCAACAACATATTCAACGAAGAATTATCGCAATTGAAAGGTAAGTTCAATTTTTTTTTCAAAATTTTCATATTAAATTAATTTAATGTCGAAGAAGATTTTTTTTTTAAATTAATAATTTTTCCAATCTCAACTCCTCCCCCCCTTCCTTAACGCCGGCCCCATGGGCCCCACCACCTAACTCCTTCCTCGTGCCCCCTCTCCCTCCACCCCCTTTTGCCCCTACACCCCACCTACCCTTACCCCCCCCCCCCCTGCCCCTAGCCCTACCCCCACCCCCCACCTACCCTTACCCCCCCCCTTTCTGCCCCTAACCCTACCCCCTACCCCCCGTACCCTAACCCCCCCATCCCCCGACCCTACCCCTACCCCCCATTCCCCCCCTATCCTACCCCTCCCCCGTCCCCCCCCACAATGCCCCCTATCCTACCCCCCCCATCCCCCCACCCTACCCCTACCCCCCCCCCGCCCTAACCCATTCCCCCCCCTCGCCCCCCGCCCCCTATCCCACCCCATCCCCACCTTCCCTACCCCCCTTACCCAGCCCACCCGCCCTACACCCCCACCCAGCCCACCCGCCCTACACCCCCACCCAGCCCACCCGCCCTACACCCCCCACACGGCCCACCCGCCCTACCCCCTACCCAGCCCACCCGCCCTACCCCGCCCAACTGCCCCCCCCCCCCTCCCCTCCCCCCCCCTCCACCGCCCCTCCCCCTCCTCCTCCCCCGCCCCTCCCCGGCCCCCTCTGCCGCCCCTCCCCCTCCCCCTCCCTTTCCCCTCCCCGGCCCCCTCCCCCTCCCCCTCCCCTGCCCCTCCCCAGCCTCCTCCGCCTCCCCCTCCACCTGTGCAAGGCCACCCCAGGGCCGCCCCGCCCCGCCCGACCGGAGGCGGGTCGATTCCCTCTTCAAAAATTGTTTTGAAAGTAGAGAAAATTCCTCTAGATATTTTCTATAGTCCCAAACATTGGGCAGTTGCGAAGAGACAAATGAAAAATAGAAAGATTAATCCTACTACTACTATCTTGCTAGAAAATGAGCCAATGGATGTTTTCTGAAAAGATACACCTATATATCCATCTGAAAACTTGACTAAGTTATCTCAGTTTGTAGGAGATGTTACACTAAAATTTGTCACCATGACTATTTGAAGTCAGTATGGCTCCATCAATAACCATACTGTCCTCCTTGGCAAGTCTTATACCTCTGCTCCTCATGTCAAACTCAAAAAAAGAGAGAAAGCCTTTAAAAAATCAAAATAACTCTGGTTCCGCACTTTCTCTTACTCTTACCTGCATGCACGCACCTCAAGTACATAATACCTGCGTACTTGTACGCTCTGTCTGTAAAGGGGTGGGTGCGTACCCCTGTAAAAGTCAAAAGGTGCAAGTTTTACTTCAAAAATCTTACTTGCGGTCGATTCTAGAGCATTCTAGAAGATGGTTTGACGTGGATTGAGCGCCTCCAGATGGTTCATGCATCCCAATGAAAGAGGAACTTATCCCATGAAGAGGGGAACTATCCCTTTGAAAGAGGGGCTTATCCCATTGATGGTGGACTTGTTTAACTTCCTCGAAAGAATTATAAATACAGGCATTGGGCTAGAGGCAAAGGAGGTTGAAAGCTAAACATTCCTAAGGGTAGATGTTGCTGAAATTAGGACTCCCTTATAGAGCTTGAGAGGAGAGATCCCATTCCTTTCTTAGCTTCATTTGGAAGTGGGTGAGCTGATCAAAGTAGAGGAGAACTCTTGCTGGACCCTGGGAGGGACCTGCACAACACCAAGGCATTGGTTGTAAGGTTTCTTTTGTTTCCAATTAATACAATTAAGTTTATTTTTCTCAACAAGTTGTTATATATAATTTGTTTCATAAACTCCTTGGTCTTTATGATGAATATGTTTTATTATATGAGTTATTCAGGTGCTATGTAATCGTTTGCTTGTTTGTGTATGCAGGCTTCAAGGAGAAGGAGCTCATCTGGATCAAAGAGGCTTGGCTACTACAAACAATGTTGGACTAAAGGTAAGCCTTAAACACCTGGTTGCTTTTATTTTAAATGCATATTTAGGGGAAGATAGTGCTTGATTGTTTTGTTTGTCACTAGAAAAGCCTTGTTTTCTAGGGAGGTCGGTTTTGTCTGCAAAATTGACTCTTTCCGCATGACAAAATGGCGACTCCACTGGGGAATCCATGGATTTGATTGATACTTTGATTTGAGAAACGTTGATTTTCTGTTTCTGTTTTTGACTTGATGATTGTGGGATTGGGTGAATTTAATTAATTTTGAGTTAGTTTTCATTTTTCATAGTTTTGGGCGAGGTACGCACCCTCTGAGTTAAGCACAGTGCATACCTGTACACACTTTTTCTTTGTGCACAGAGCGTAGACGCACCTGTGTAAACAAGTTGCCTGTGTACCCTGTCAAAAATTTGAAAAATTTTAAATTTTTCTCTTTTTTATTAGCTTAGAATTTGTTTATAGGTTTTAGCCATTGCCCAGACCTGCTTGTTCCCTGTCAAAAACTTTCCTTGGTTAATTTCATTGGCATTCCTGCTCTAAGCTTTTATCAATTGGGTGTTTTGAGTCTTTTTTTTGAGAAATTCTTGATTTATTTTGCGTTTTGAAAGTGTCTCGCTATATTTTTTTAACTTTGTTTATATTAACATATGATATTTTGTTTGGCAGAATTTTGTTGAAAGTTGTTCAATTAGGTTGGGAGGCATTCATTTCATAGAGCATGATATCATGAAAGTTGTCAGCCATTTTTACTCAGTGTCAGAAGAAGATATGGAAAACATGGAAAATGTAGTAATTGATGATGCTACAAAACTACATCCAAAGAATCAGAAAAAAAGGCCTCTGGTGGATAAATCTAGCAAGGGTAAACAAGTTACTTTTGAGGATGATGAAGTTGAAATTGACAATGAAGCATATGTTGCCATTACTGAAGATGACATTGGAACTGAAGAAGGTCGTAAAAGACCAAAAGTAACAATGCCCAAGAATAGATCTCTTGAGAATGTTATGACGAAAAAAAGTAGAGTTGAAGATCTTGAAGTAGTCATTACCAGCAGTCAAGAACCTAGTGAAACTTCAAAAGAAAGCAGAGAAATCATTACACCAGGAGCTGATTTAGATGATGGCATAATCAAAACAAAACAAAATGCCATTCGACAGAATTTGACAAAGAGAAACTTAATTGATGGTGGTCGTACATTTCAGTTAAATGTCAGACAAACCTATAAGGCAAGTGAAGGACAATGCCAATATCAAATCAGAAAGCCACATCATCTGCATGTTCACAACTTGAAGACATTGATGAGGTACAATCCATATGCTCATGTGGTTAGTTATGTGCTTCTTGTTGATCCACTTCAAGTTCCCAACAAAGAAGCATTTGATAAGTCAAAATGTTTTGAATACAATTATTATGTGCTTGGGGGGAACCATTTTGTTGAATCTCAAAGACAATTGATGGAGGAATATCCTAATAACCCACGTTTTGAAACAATGAAATGTGTCATTTATGCTGGTTTAAATGAAACAGAAGAAAAGTTAGTGGCATTGGATCATAATTCAGATAATGAATATAGGATGTCTATGACTTTGATCCAAAAGGTTAGATTTATTCATAGTGAATTCCTAGAAAAATGTGGTGGGGATAAGATAAATATTACTGCAGATTTCCGAAAGGAATGTTTTATGGAAATAGGCTATCAAATTGAAGAGAAAACCAATTCAAAAGGTGGAAAAGACAGCAGATATAGCGATTTATTCAGAGGTATTGATAACATTTTCCAATTGGCATTTAGAACTGGAGATATTTGGAATTTGATTGATGACATTTTTAGCATGTGGGAAGACATTGGCATTAAAAACCAGAGGGTCAAAAAATCTAAGCCATTGATATGTAGCAACAATAAATCAGCTCCTGAACTGAAGCAACTTCCAGACGATATGACCATCACGCCTTGGAGGGCGATGCAAGGAGTGAAAGATGAAAAAATTTTCAAAACAATATTATCTCGTGTGAGGTCAGGGGAATTATCATTGGAAGAATTGTCTGAAGAATTTCAAAAGTAAGTTTGCTGAATTATTTTTACTTATTTCTAGGATTATAGTTATCTTTTAAATAAAACATGTTGTTATTGGTAGTATTTGTTATACATATCATTATATTAGCTTTTTCTTACTTTATCTATGCAGTCACAAAGTTTACATGAAAATTCAGGAACAAATGGTTAAACTGTTGAATGAAGATAGTTGGGATGATGTTGTACGCAACTATCCAGATTCAAGTTCTACATCAACATTAAAAGCTTTTTATCTTGCATTTAAAAAGGTAACTTGATTTATACATTCAGTTTTAATCATCTGTGTACTATTTTTAATTTAAAACTTACACATACATTTGTTTGTTTGGTAAAAGATGAAGAAAGAAGATAATGGAGCACCAGACAGTTTCAAGACTTTTATTGAAGAAATAAAGATTGAAAGACTGAGAAAGCAACGTATTGAGAATGTTGTACTTGATCCAACTCTTAATCATTTCATTTGGAATGGGCTAGACACTATTCAATATCAAGTAATACAAGGCGACTGTGAAGACATTGCTAAACTCGTACCAAAAAGGGATTATGCCCTGGTTATTGCAAATATTCCCCATGGTTTCAATATTCCAAACATTTACTATGATAGTGACCCTTATACTTATCAAGCTTTTAATAAAGTGGTGGCGGGATTTATGGAAGTGACGTCATCACCATTATGGAGATTTGTGACATTTCATTCAGACACATAATTGGCAATGGTATTGTCAAGCTTCAAGGGGAAAACAAATTCAAGGATGCAGCTTACATGGTAAGATGTTTAAAGGTATATTTGATTAATGTTGAAAAATTCATTTATGTACAAGTTAATTGAACTTTTACTATTTTATGTTACAGGCAAAAGTCAAATCTTCTTAACAATGAAGATCAACAATTTATAAATGACTGTGAGTTCATTCATATTGATAGTTGGGCAAAAAATGATAGTCATATGTCTATGATTTTTAGTCGGGTGGAGAGAAAGAGTCATAGCCAAATACTGACTTATGATGCTGTTGTGAGAAAACTAACATATGAAGACAAAGAAACGAAAGGAGAGATAGTTAACATTTATCAGAAACCACAATTATTGATTAACTATCTTATAGACATATGTCCAAATGAAGGAGATTGGGTTCTGGATTTATTTTCTGGCTCAGGTAGGTTTTGCCACATGGAATTGAATTTCAATATGTTCTTTTTTTAATTAATATGTCATTGTACTAATTTACTTCATTATTTTTTTGTGCTTGATAATTAGGTACAACACTAGCATGCTGCCTTCAAAAAGGAAGAAATTTCATTGCAATTGAGAAAGATCCTTTACAATGCAATTTCTTTCAGCAAAGAATTAATGCTCTTCAATTTCTTCCAGATGAAATGCAAGAAATTGGGTTGAGGAAAGGGGACTTTAGTGAATCACGTGTGGCAAAAAAGGCAAAGGAACCCCAACCACCATTACATGGAATGCTTGGAAAGACATATATTGGGAGATTTGCAGACATCAAAGACCCATTAGAAGAGGAAATTGCGCAAAAGGAAGCAGAAAATATTGTGGAAGATGACAATGATGGAACTCTAGAGGACGAAGAGTTTGGATTACGTGACATTGTTGATTAAATTTAAGTTATACCTGGAAATCAAGCTTTGCAATGTTTTGACTCTGACATTTCATGAAAAGAATAATCAATGAATTAAAGTTGTTATATGTTCAATATTTGTAATTTGTGATTTTCGCATTGATTTTTAAGTTAATTATTATTTTTTGAAAAAAAAGTTGTTATTATTTTTTTTTGACATGAAATTCATAAAAAAAACTATTATTTGACCATTTTTAGTTAATATTTTTGTATAAAAATTGGGATTTTGACATGTTAATTCTAGCAAAAAATTATCAAAACGTTTAGTTTTTTTGTTATATTTATGTTAAAAATGGTTATTTTTATGTCCATTGTTAAAAAATGTTGTTTTTTAGAAACAATTATTTCATGTCGATTGAAAAATTAATTAAGGATGTATAAATATGTAGATTATCTAAAATTCAAACTATCGACTTTCTAATTTAAAAACGCAAAACAATAAAAACTCCCCTAAAAAATAAAATAAAAAATTAAGATAGAGAACAAGAAAATATGAATAAAATGACGACTTCAAAAACTATCAAATTTAGAAAATAATTTTTCATATTTCACACACTAGAAAATTAAAAGTCAAAAAATAGGTCTTTTAAAAAAAGGGTGTGATGCAGAATACTCACTTTTTAAAATCGGCATGAAAATCACTACCATTCTAAAACTTGATTTCATCCTTGAACATGAAAAAAAAATTAAAGTTCCAAAAACCATGTTCTAAAAAAAACATGTGTATTCTGCATCACCACTTTTGAAAATCGGGTCATTTTTTTGCTACCTCTACGAAACGGGTAACAGTATCAGTTCCCGTTTCAAAGTTTACATTGTTCATATGATCGATTGAAAACCACATTCAAAAAAAATGGGGAACGTACGCCTATCAAAAGATGTTGTTTGGATTAATCAATGCTGGTGCGACTTTACAGAGAGCCATGGATATAACTTTCAAAGGTCTGGTAAATAAAACTATGGTCATTTATTTATATGATAGAACAATATATTCAAAGAAACGTAGTAATCATTTAAAAGACTTAAAACAAATTTTTGAACATTTTAAAAGGTATGAAATTTCTCTAAACCCAGAGAAGTCTTACTTTGCTCTAAGAGAAGGTAAACTTCTCGGATTTATTGTATCAAAAGACGAAATTCACATAGATCCTAATAGGATAAAAGAAATTTCTGAAATCTCTTTTCCTCACAACAAAAACTCCATGCAGTCCTTCCTAGGTTAGTGTTGGGCCTCACAATGGTCCCTATTTTCACTCCATTATTCACCAATATCTTCACATTTTACCTTCATGTCACCTCCATTCCACCTCCACATCATTCCATTTACCTCATTATTGGGTTATAACTATGCTTTTCCAAAGGTTATTAATTCTTAACATCTTTAAGTGAATTTATGGCTAAACTTTAGAAAATAAGATGCTTATACTTATACCTAACAATTAGAATGAGTTTGTTGACATGTGTAGGCACAAAGGAAGCTTCCAGGGCATCTTTATGTGGCCTTGAATGATCAAATTCGAATTTGATAAGATAAGCCTCATGGAAAAGATCATGGAACTCATGGAGGAAATCATGGAGGATAGGGTTATGTGTCTAGATGGTTGAGAAATGTATGGAACTAAAAGAGAGATTAGTGGATCATCATTATGAGTTTGTTATCTCCTCTCATTGTATAAATAGGAGTACCTCCTCCATTCCAAGGGGAGGACTCTTAGAGCATTGTATCCAACTTATGATGGCATAGAATAAAGCTTCATTTTTCATACATTTCCAATATGTAGTTTTATTTCCATTATGTAGTTTTTAGATATAAGTTTCCTTAATGTAGTATATGGAATAATTTGTCTTGTTCTTAAGAGAATTGAGCTCACTCTAAAAGGATGAGAGAAACATGTTATTTCATATTAGATCTTATTTCATTTAATTTCTTAGATGTTTGAGGATTTGATTTGTTTATGATTGATGAATGAGTTTTAAATTAGAATCTTATCAGCATATGAGAGAACAACCAAGAGTCTAAGTTGGACTCTCTCTCTATTTGATTTGTATGATAATTGAAATTCATTCATTTGCTTTTATGTTTCAAGTATCATATGAGGAGATAACCAAGAGTCTAAGTTAGGCTCTCTCTCCATTGATTTATATGGTAATTGAAATTCATTCTTTTGCTTTCATGTTTCAAGTTATTTCATTTCTTATGCTTGTGGATGAATCTTAGTTTAGTTTGGATTAGTACATGAGAGGACAATCAAGAGACTAAGTTAGTCTCTCTCTCTACTTGAATCTGAACAATGATTAAGTTCATTCTCTTGTCTTTATTTTAAGATTCTGGTTTTATGAATGATTTCTCTATGATACTGTAGGGAAGGACAACCAGGACCTCCTTAGTTAGGAGCCTCTTCCCTTGCATATTGTATTGAATCTTAAATAATTTCATTAGACATAGAGTTAGTTGCCTACTCTTGCATATATATTTCTGGCACCATCACAAGCTTACGAGTTTCCCTTGTCGATAATTTATGCAGCAATTTAAGCCTAATAAATTGCCCAACAGTTAGATAAATTTTGTTAAAAGATTTGTCCCTGACTTTTCACAAATTGTTTTACTCTTATAATCCATGATAAAGAAAAAATTAGTTTTTAAATGGGGACATTGTGAGCGAGAAGATTTTGATCTTATCAAATAGGAAATTATAAATACTCCCGCTTTAGCAACCCCTAACTTTTCTAATTATTTTATTTTATATACTTTTGCCTCTGAAACATCATATGCAATCATTTTGACACAAATCAATGATGAGAAAATTGAAGCAACAATCTCTTTCTTTAGCTCCAATTTGTAAGGCTCTAAATTGAATTACTCAGACGTTCAAAAACATTCTTTTGTTGTTTTCAAATCTATAAAGCATTTCAGACCTTTTCTTCTTAAAACACACACTAAAGTAATAGTCCCATTCTCATATGTGAGAAATTTACTAGTGCAAAAAGAATTAGGAGAGAAAAGGGAAAATTATGTGAAAATACTACAAGAATATGACATTGAAATTAAACAAGCTAAAATCATCAAAGGACAAGGTTTTTGTAGAATGTTAGCAAGAGCTTCCAACATATCAGCAGACGAAGATTCAGGTAATACTGTGCAAATATCTGAGGTAAATATAAATGAGTCTAAATCCCAATATGCTGATTTGAAGTTCTATTTGAGAAATGGATTTCTCCTCCTGAACTTAGCTATAAAAGGAAAAGATATTTAAGGCTAAAATCTAATCAATATAAAATCATTGATAATGTGTTATTTCAGAAAAATTATGATTCCATTTTGCTAAGATGCCTCGAAAAATCTAAAGAATAAATTTTTTTGCAGGAACTCCATGATGGCCCAACTGGTGGAGGTTTTAGAGGAGATACAACAGCGCACAAAATTCTTCATGCTGGTTATTATTGGCCAAAACTGTTTAAAGACACTCATGAGTATGTGCAAAAACACAAAGTATGTCAAACAACTGCTGGAAGACAAAGGAAATTAGCACTTCCCTTATAGCCATTCAACATTGAACAATGGGGATTGGATGACATAGGTGAGATTGTTCCTAACTCTTCAAAACAACACAAATACATTCTTACTGCTACATATTATTTTACCAAGTGGGTGGAAGAAATTCAACTAAGAGTAGTCAATTATGATGCAATTATTGAATTCATTGATCAATTTATCATAACCAGATTTGGCCTACCCAATGCACTCATGTTCGACAACACATCTTATTTTTCTAGAAACAGTATTACTCAATTCGCACTAAACAAAGGTTTTAAATTGAAGTATTTTCCAATTATCATCCTCAAGGGAATGGGTTAGCAGAATCAACTAACAAAAACCTCAATAGAATCATTAAATGGAATGTCCACCAAAGACAAAGAATTGGCACAAATATTTGACATTTTCTCTATGGGAAGACAAAATCATGGAGAAGTGCCTATTTCTAGCTATTCCCTCTCTAGCCCTAGTGAAATTTATTGAAGAAAATCCTTCTTCATTACAATTAAGACAAGATCAAATTCTCAAATTAGAAGAGGAAATAGAGAAAGAAAAGATCACACATGTTCGTCATCAATAGTTAGTTAAAAATTCTTTTGATGCAAGTTTAGTTTCCACCAAATCATTTCAAATCGTAGATCTCGTCTTGAAATGGGTCAAAGCACACGAGGAAATATGAAAACACAGCAATTCCAAAGACTGTGGCTTGAACCATTTCAGGTTGTTGATCAAGTAGGCCCATTGACCTTCATATTACAAGATTTATTAGGAAGAAGAGATTATATTCATGTTAATGGGATTATCTTGAAGAAATTGTTTTCTTAGGAGATAACCTCTCCTAATTGTAACATTATCACATTTATCTTCTTTCATTTTTATGATTTATTGGAAAATAATGTTAAATAGCATTTACTTTTGGCTTCACAATAAATCTTTTGGAAATATTTTGATTTATCGCTTTTAGAAGTGGAGATTGTTAAGGAAATAATTATAACATTTTAAAATTAGCTAATTTCCATGAATCTCTGAAATTTTATTTTCCACCAAAATTATTTATTCTTTGAGAAACCTCCAACTTTATTAAAAAAATTTGTTCTATTATCAGTCAAGAAAAGTTATCTTTGACAAAGTAAAGATTGTTTGCAGATAAGCATCTTCAACTCTATAATTGTCATCCAAAACTCTTAAGGAGTAAATGGTTCTCCCCATCCAGTAAGATTTTTTCTTTTTAGAGTGTAATCCTAAAATATATTAAAACTCAAAGGATAAGAGGTCTCATCAAGAGCCTACTTACCATGTTCATATGAAAATAATAGACTGACATTGCCAATACTACATACCAAAATAGGGTCACCACTTGAGATTATTTTAATCTTTAGACAAGGGTCTCATTATGAGCCAACTAGTTCAGTTGAATTACAACCGGTGAATGGAATTGTCATTATTTGGCCACCAAACCAAGACAATGACTTTTGACTAATATTTTTTTTTTTTTTGCAAAAAAGTAAACTGTTTAAAAAAAAGAAAAAAGATAAAAAGAAAATAAGTATATGATTTTGGACTTATCTCTAAAAATTGCACCCTTATCTAGATGGGACACTAAATAATTGTTGGTTAAAAGGTAATCTTGTCGAGGCTATGGATGCCTATTGGTGAAAGAGGCTCTACCTGTGACAAATGAGTACACTAAAAATTTGATCTGCAAAAGCCCCTTATTTTATCTTTTAAGCTAAGTAATGATTGATATAGGCAAATGAATTTTCAACTTTAAGAGAATATCAAATGAATTATAATTAGGTGAGTTTCTTTAATCATTCATAGAAATGTTGCTTATCTAAAATTTCATACAATTCTTATTTCCTGAACTATCTTTACTTTGAAAGTTTTAGAAACTTCAAAATTATCAGAGATAACTGGTTCTTCCAGTGAATCACCAATTGTTGTGTTGTACAACAACCCCCATTTATGGTGAAATCCTTTAGATAATAAATGGGGACCCTTTAGAAAATAATTTGGTTTAAATTCATTAAAATCCAAATAAAAAATTCATTTACCCCGCTCCAAAGTGAAATCGCATTTCGCATTTTGCAAAGTCTCGTGCGCAACACTTAACGTTACCATATGAACATCGTCAATTTGCGATATGCGGAGAATCCAAGAATATTCCTTTTCAGTCAAATCCTGTCATACTTTTCGCATCGTAGAAAAGCAATAGAACATGTTAAACCTTCCTTTGCATATTGTGATATGATGACAGACCCGACAAATGAATTAACTATAATATAAAAACATGTTCGCATCCATTAGACCGCAATCTTGCAAATCGCAAAATCAGAAAATTGGCAATCAAACTATTTGTGTGACATTGTAAATTGCTGATTTGCGAGAGAATTCGGGACCACCAACGTGACACGTCATTAAATCATAAAATCACATTTCACATTCTAAGGATGGTACTTTAACAAGTTTTTAATGATCTGCTCTGAAAATATTTTTGCGATAGACTACATTAATGAGAGTTAATCCGAATCTTACATAGTTATTGTTTCAATTTATGGATAGTTATGACTCCAGGGCTTCAAAAATTCGATATCTTCTCATCGTTATGGGTGCTTTTAAGTTTTTCAGTTTCATTAATTTGAAAAAGGTTTTCATATCTACATGCCGTTATATTTCCATTTTTTCATCCTTCGCACTATCACTCTCGTCTTCTTTGTGGTTATAGGACTATCATAGAGACTCAATTACTTGGCTTAATGGTCAAGATGAATAAAGGAAAGGCTACACAGTCCCCAGCTGAAGATGTGCTAGAATCATCACCTCTATTTTCTGATACAACTTGTTCACTAGAGTGTGCACTGACTCCTGGGAGAATGTTTATAATATATTCGAGAAGGGAAGACAGAAAGAAGCAACGATAGATGATATTGAATCCTCAGACGCTTCTTATTCTGAGGTCGCAAGCTCTGTTTTGCATAAGGTAGTAGCCAG
Source organism: Pinus tabuliformis (assembly GCA_031772625.1). Lineage (NCBI taxonomy): Eukaryota > Viridiplantae > Streptophyta > Pinopsida > Pinales > Pinaceae > Pinus > Pinus tabuliformis. The sequence goes on along the minus strand of CM062807.1, from coordinate 260,854,377 downwards.
ACCAAAAATATTACCCTACACTAATATGGTGAAATGGGTTATTGAAAATGTGAACATCGAAGATAGAGAATTTGTAACCTCAAGACAAGTGGTCATCGACTCTTTTAAACCCGAGGATATCAGGAGGATGTATCATTTACCACAACCACACAAGGTTTATGATAAAGCATTTGTTGAGAAATTTGCTGCTAAAAATGAAGAACCATCCGAAGTTATAAAGCAATGTAGGTCAAATCCTAGCAAGCACAAGATGGAAAGAACTGGTATGTATACGGTAGCCTCTCTTGCCACTCCTTATTTATACATCGTCGCAATGCTATGTAGATTATTTGGATATGCAGATGCTACCAAGTTTTTAGTTGAATGGGTGCCTTTGATTGATGTTGCTTCTAATTCTATAATAATGGATTAGGCCTCAATATTGTCAAATAATTTAGCCCACTACATCATAGAATACAGGAAGAACCATTTTGTCACCACAAGAACTATTCTTTCGTTTTTTATGTGTGCCTACATCATGGATATGTGCGCTTCATCTTTCCCTTTTTGATTATGGGTTGGAAATGGACACCTCAAGATTCCCACCCCAATTCATACATATCATAAATCCCTTTGTAATTCTTGTTCCAATGAATAATTCTATCAGATTTGTCAGGGAGTTATGCTCCCTATCCATCAAGTTGCTTTTGAAAAGAAAGCCCCAAGATTATCTGAAGAAGAGAGGGTCGATATTCAACTTGTGGTGAAATGGTTTGGAGAGGAATTATTCACATATATTATAGTTTTTTGAAGCACCGCTCCACCACATGTATTTCCATGGCATGTCCTTGAAAAATTATTAGCTAAAGAAATTGCAAACCAGACAGTTAGCAAGGGTGTAACCAGGTCTCTCAAAGAATTTAAAAAATCTCTCTAGCTCACTTTTCCACTTTGGTGTGGTGTTTATTGTTTAGAGGACTTCAAACATGCACAAGTTGAAGTCAAACATATTTACAATTTAAATCTCTTTGAGTTTCGCGAAGGGCATTATGACCCTAATCAAGTTGTGTATAATTTTACCTTATCTGTTAAAGTCAAGGAATTTATTCATGAGGGCGATTGTTTTGACAATATTTTTGAATCAGGCAAACAATTTTCATAGGTACAAAGCTTAGCTTCCATCAGACTAAATCCATCTGAATTAGCACAATTTAAGGAGTACAAAAATCAAAGGTTAATGAAAGTCTCTTTAAATCTACCTCAAATAGCCCCGCAGGAGACTTAGGAGGAAAGGGTTTCTACTAATGTCTTAGGAAAGGATGCAAAGAAAGCATACAAAGATGATGAACCACCAGAGGAGTCTTCTACAAAGAATAAGGTGGAAGAACCTTCCATAAAAAGAATACCGAGAAGGGACTTGATCAGGTGAAAATGAAAAAAGAATGGGGACAATTTGAACAAATAATCAATGAACCCTAGGGAAGTATGAATCAAACACAAAATTTTCTTGAAACACCAAAGCCTCCCAAGAAATATATGAAAGAGCCTCTCACTACTTCAGAATAAATGAAAGTTATTCTTTCTTTTCCCTCTACAGAGATTGTTTTGAAAGTAGAGAAAATTCCTCTAGATATTTTCTATAGTCCCAAACATTGGGCACTTGTGAAGAGACAAGTGAAAAATAGAAAGATTAATCCTACTACTACTATCTTGCTAGAAAATGATCCAATGGATGTTTTCTGAAAAGATACACCTATATATCCATCTGAAAACTTGAATAAGTTATCTCAGTTTGTAGGAGCTGTTACACTAAAATTTGTCACCATGACTATTTGCAGTCAGTATGGCTCCATCAATAACCATACTTTCCTCCTTGGCAAGTCTTATACCTCTGCTCCTCATGTCAAACTCCAAAAAAGAGAGAAAGCCTTTAAAAAATCAATATAACTCTGGTTCTGCACTTTCTCTTACTCTTACCTGCGTGCATGCACCTCAAGTACATAATACCTGCGTACTTGTACACTCTGTCTGTAAAGGGGTGGGTGTGTACCCCTATAAAAGTCAAAAGGCGCAAGTTTTACTTCAAAAAACTTACTTGCAGTCGATTCTAGAGCATTCTAGAAGATGGTTTGACGTGGATTGAGCGCCTCCAGATGGTTCATGCATCCCAATGAAAGAGGAACTTATCCCATGAAGAGGGGAACGATCCCTTTGAAATAGGGGCTTATCCCATTGATGGTGGACCTGTTTAACTTCCTCCAAAGAATTATAAATACAGGCATTAGGCCAGAGGCAAAGGAGGTTGAAAGCTGAACATTCCTAAGGGTAGATGCTGCTGAAATTAGGACTCCCTTATAGAGCTTGAGAGGAGAGATCCCATTCCTTTCTTAGCTTCATTTGGAAGTGGGTGAGCTGATCAAAGTAGAGGAGAACTCTTGCTGGACCCTGGGAGGGACCTGCACAACACCAAGGCATTGGTTGTAAGGTTTCTTTTGTTTCCAATTAATACAATTAAGTTTATTTTTCTCAACAAGTTGTTATATATAATTTGTTTCATAAACTCCTTGGTCTTTATGATGAATATGTTTTATTATATGAGTTATTCAGGTGCTATGTAATCGTTTGCTTGTTTGTGTATGCAGGCTTCAAGGAGAAGGAGCTCATCTGGATCGAAGAGGCTTGGCTACTACAAACAACGTTGGACTAAAGGTAAGCCTTAAACACCTCGTTGCTTTTATTTTAAATGCATATTTAGGGAAAGATAGTGCTTGATTGTTTTGTTTGTCACTAGAAAAGCCTTGTTTTCTAGGGAGGTCGGTTTTGTCCGCAAAATTGACTCTTTCCGCATGAAAAAATGGCGACTCCACTGGGGAATCCATGGATTTGATTGATTTCTCTTTTGATTGATACTTTGATTTGAGAAACGTTGATTTTTTGTTTCTGTTTTTTACTTGATGATTGTGGGATTGGGTGAATTTAATTAATTTTGAGTTAGTTTTCATTTTTCATAGTTTTGGGTAAGGTACGCACCCTCTGAGTTAAGCACAGTGTGTACCTGTACGCACTTTTGCTTTGTGCACAGAGCGTGGATGCACCTGTGTAAACAAGTTGCCTGTGTACCCTGTCAAAAATTTGAAAAAATTTAAATTTTTCTCTTTTTTATTAGTTTAGAATTTGTTTATAGGTTTTAGCCATTGCCCAGACCTGCTTGTTCCCTGTCAAAAACTTTCCTTGGTTAATTTCATTGGCATTCCTGCTCTAAGCTTTTATCAATTGGGTGTTTTGAGTCTTTTTTTTGAGAAATTCTTGATTTGTTTTCCTTTGGTCATTAATCGCCTTTGAGTGTTTTTATTTTTTGATCTTTGGAACTATCACCCAATTTTCTCAACTTGCACTTGATTGGTTCTTAGATTACATTAGAATCATCTTGTGTTTGAGAATTCTCTTGCATAGATCACATTTGCATAATTATAATTCTCATTTTCAGAATATTAATGAAAAATGTGCATAGACTACATTTGCATACTTTTCAAGTGAATTGTGCATATATTACAATTGCATAGTTTACATTCTGAAGAATTAATCGTAGATTTAGATCAGTTTTCTTTGATTTGAATTTACACAAAAAAAAAATAAAAAAAACTATTTTGGAATTGATTTGCATTAGTTTTTCTTGATGAAATTAATGCATTAGAGAATTTGTTATATTTTCTCTTAGTGATCAATTTTTTGCATTGTTGGAAGTGAATGGAAACTCTCTCCTTACTTTAGTTAGGATTCATCGAATTGAAAAGATTACATTATCATATTCGATTGCATTCAATTGAGTCGGGTCATAACACCATTGGTTTCATATCCATTTACCCTTTTGAGTAATAACAGCCTAAATAACACAGCGCTTAATTAAAATTCATCTAGTAATTTTTACATTTCTAGGGCTCTGATACACCAACATAGCTTAGGCTAGTGTCTTGGAGTAGGAGAGTAATTAACTCTCCAAGACAGTAAAAACAAAAAAGTAGTTGTATCTTGTGGTTAGGAAGAAATCCAATTGTTGCATTTATGCTCTGGGAAAGCTCCTCTTAAAGGAGAAGCACGAGATCGTGTCCGAACCAGTGTGGGAATCAATCCTTCCTCATTGGGAACGATGCCAGATATTCACGTATTAAAAACGGTAAACCTCGGATTAACCATTGTCGAGGAGCCTGGGGTCACTTGTTGGTAAACCTTGGATTATGTCAAGGAGCCTTCAAGGGGATTGAGCTTGCTACTCTGCCCTTGCGTGCGTACCGGATCATAGACTGTTCCCCCAGGTATATTTGTTTCAGTTGGTAACCTTAGTGGCCATATTCTTTAGGATTCTTCCTAAGGTGATAGTGGTGGGAAGATCCCACTGTACCTGGAGCAGACGTCGGCTAGACTCACGTGGATTTTCTGGGGGGTTCTCTTCACTCGAGACGGTTAAGTGGAGGAACTTGTGCCAGTCTATTCATTAAGCAGGTTGCCGGGGTAACTGTTCCAACCGCCATTTCTGTATTGAATTCTGCGAGGTTGGATTTCATCACCAACTAGTGTTTTCAGTACGGAAAGTTACTGTTTGTGTGTGGTTTGACTCCTAGATTTGATAGCGCGTGTTAATTTGTTTGTTTTTACTTTTAGAGACCATAGGTGTGAATTGTGAATTTTAATTGTTAGGTGTGAATTGTGAATTGTTAATTTTAGTTTTAAAATTATTAATAAAATTCACTGAAGTTGAATATAATGGCAAATGTTCCAGAATTTACCAACCAAGGAACCCCTCTTAACGAGAATCCTAGTACTTTTCCTTACTTTGGAAATGTTGGTCCTCCTTACATGGCTACTTTGTCATTACCTGGATTCACAATAGGTTTACCGATATGGTTATTTTCAACTTCGTTGGCCCCAAATACTCCAATTGTTCCACCTCAACCGAATGCTTCACCTCAACATAGTTCACCATCTCAACATCACCAACCTTCTGTTGACCCTTTACCTTCTTCGCCTAATTTTTCTTCCTCCATTTCTTCCTCTTCGCTTGGTAAAAGCCTTGATGCTAGTAACCAGGTGTCTAAGAAGAAGAAGAAAGGGAAGAAGAAGAAGAAGAAGAAGAAGAAAGATAAGAAAGAAGTCAACCAACCAACCGTGGCTGTAAGTGTTAGTTGTGTTGAGGAAAACTCCGACATGCATCGTAAACCCAAATACCCTTGCAGGCTTTGTAAGGGTGACCACTTCCTTATCAATTGTCCTGGTATTCCAAAGGTCTTGGAAGTATGGTCAGAAAAATCTCATCAGCTTTCCATTGATCCATCAACCAGTGATAGTCAGGTTCCTGGGAAAAAGGGTAAAGTTAGGTTTCCTTGTAAGTTATGCAAAGGGAGTCATCAAACTCACATTTGCCCTCACATGGATGAAGCCTCAAAATTGTTGGAAAACCTTACTATTCCACAGCAAGAATTTCCAACTGGTTACCATAAACTTTCTCCCAACCTACCATCAACTGACGGAGTGATTGATCTAATTTCAAGTACAGTCGATCACACTCTTCCATTGGAGAGTGAAACTCATGTCACTCAGGTTGATGATCCATTAGTTGATCAAGTGGTCGATTCAATTTCACATTCGATCGATCCCACTTTCCCTTTAGAGAGTGAACTTCATACCGCTGAGGTTATTTTTGTTACATCAGATTCTTCTACGCCGGGGGGCATTTCACCTGTTTCTACAGAACCCCCTCCAAGTACTGAGGTCTTTTCCTTTGATTGGAATAGACTGACAGAACCTCGTCTTCCTTCCTCCATCCCTTTCCAAATCATTGTTAAGGCTGGTGGTAGGGACATACATCATACTCAGGTAGATGAAGGTGCTTCTGTTAGTATTTTATCCTCAATTGTTTGGAAAGCTTTGGGTTCCCCTCAGCTTACGCCTATTACGCAGAATCTGAAAGCTTTTAACAGAACCATTAGTGAACCTTTAGGGATCCTTCCTAAGTTTTCTATTACCTTGGAAGGTAAAACTGTCTGTATTGATCTTATGGTAGTTTGGGGTCCCTTGGATTTCAATTTACTCCTTGGGCGAGACTATGTTTATGCAATGAAAGCTGTCGTATCGACACTCTTTTGCGTGATGTCTTTCCCTCACAATGGCAGTATTGTGACTGTAGATCAGCTTTCGTTCCCTAGTCTTGTTTCAACTACCAATAATATGACACCCCTAAATGTTCCTGATTCTAAAGTGGTATCTACCCTGCCACGGGTTAATTATGTGGCAACTGGTCCCATGTTTTCAGTTACCGATGTAAGTGAGCCTCTCACTGTTTGCTCATCTTCCTTTGATTTAGATCTGGTAATTGACATGGAAAACTCTATGGGATTACTTGAACACGATGTTCTTATCCCTTTTGAGTCCCTTGACATGTGTTCCTTCTAGAGAAGTATTCTTCCTTCTGATGAAGACCTCTTGGAAGCCATGATCAGTGAGTGCGAGGATAGTTTCTTTCCCTGTACCAACCTCGTTAAAAAATGAAACAGGTGTCCGCAAGGATAGTTTCTTTCCCTGTACCAACCTCGTTAAAAAATGAAACAGGTGTCCGCGAGGATAGTTCCTTTTCCTGTACCAACCTCGTTAAAAAATGAAACAGGCTGCCATGAGGATAGTTCTTTTCCTGTGTCAACCTTGTTAAAAAATGAATCAGTTGGTCAGAGGACAGTTCTTTTCTTGTGTCAACCTCGTTAAAAAATGAATCAGTTGGTTCGAGGAAAGTTCCTGTTACTGAGTCAACCTCGTTAAAAAATGAATCAGGTACGAGGAAAGTTCCTTTTACTGTGTCGACCTCGTTAAAAAATGAATCAGTTGGTTCGAGGAAAGTTCCTTTTACTGTGTCGACCTCATTAAAAAATGAATCAGTGAGTTCGAGGAAAGTTCCTTTTACTGTGTCGACCTCGTTAAAAAATGAATCAGTGAGTACGAGGATAGTTTGTTCCTCTCTCAACCTCGTTAAAAAATGAAATGGGATGTTTCGAGGAAAGTTCCTGTTACTGAGTCAACATCGTTAAAAATGAATCAGGTATGAGGATAGTTCTTTTCTTGTGTCAACCTCTTTAAAAAATGAAACAACTCCCTTTTCAAGTTAAATCTTGAAAGTAAACCTTCATTCCACTCACCTGGTTGAATGCAATGAAGCTTGGGGGGCATGTACCTCGCTTTGCATCATTATGCTGGGGGCATGCAAACTTCTGGAGCATAGTTCCTTGTCTTGTGTCAAGCTCGTTAAAAATTGAAACAAGGACTTCTTGAGCATAGTTCCTTGTCTTGTGTCAAGCTCGTTAAAAGATGAAACAAGGAGTCATAGGTTAATTAGGTAGATCGTAGAGAGTAGTCATGAGCATAGTTCCTTGTCTTGTGTCAAGCTCATTAAAAAATGAATCAAGGATTTTAGAGCATAGTTCCTTATCTTGTGTCAAGCTCGTTAAAAAATGAATCAATGATTTTTAGAGGATAGTTCCTGTTACTGAGTCAACCTCGTTAAAAACTGAATCAGGTACAAGGATAGTTCCTTTTACTGTGTCAACCTCGTTAAAAAATGAATCAGTGTGAGCGAGGATAGTTTTGTTCCTGTGTCAACCTCGTTAAAAAATGAGTCAGGGTTTTAGAGGATAGTTCCTGTTACTGAGTCAACCTCATTAAAAAATGAATCAGGTAGATTGTAGGTTATATAGGTAGATTGTAGAGAGTAGTTATGAGCATAGTTCCTTATCTTGTGTCAAGCTCGTTTAAAAAATAAAACAAGGGCTTTGAGGATAGTTCTTTTCTTGTGTCAACCTCACTAAAAAATGAAACAACTCCCACGAAGTCTTTCCAAGATTTCGAAAGTAAATCTTCATTTCATCCACCTGGTTGAATGCAATGAAGCTTGGGGGGCATGTACCTTGATTTGCGTCATTATGCTGGGGGCATGTGAACTTATAACAACCATAGTTTTTCGTTTCAAGCTTGCGTAAACATGAAACCAAATCCGAGCATAGTTCTTTTCCTTTGTCAAGCTCGTTAAAAAATAAAACAAATCCTCCTCTAATTGAGTCGAGAGTTTGACTAGATCTCATAAATGTTAAGTTGTATATTTAGGTTAGTTATTTCAGTGTTTTGCATAATTTTCTTACAGTCTTAGGTCGAGTTTTTCAAATGATCTCGTACATGAACCTTCATTCCATCCAGATTGTACTTAGTTGAATGAAATGAAGCTGGGGGGAATGCGCTCTAGCAGTTACGCTTAGGGGGCATCAAGCACAGTTTTCTCTCTGTTTCAAGCTTGTGTAAAAATGAAACTACTTTGAAGAATAGTTTTTCTCTGTTTCAAGCTTTTGTAAAAATGAAACCTATCTCGAGTCAATTTCAGTTATTTTCAAGACTCATTAAACTCATGAAAATCCCGAGATTATTTTGCTATCTTTCATTCTCGTAAAACAAATGAAAATGCCGAGTTCTTTCCGTATTTTCTTGCTCGTAAATTAAATTGAAAGTCGACCATATGAGTACATTTTTATCATTTTTTCGAACTCATTAAAACTTACGAAAAAGTGAAAACCATGAGTACATTTTTATCATTTTTTCGAACTCATTAAAACTTACGAAAAAATGAAAATCATGAGTACATTTTTATCATTTTTTCGAACTCGTTAAAACTTACGAAAAAGTGAAACCTTAGAGTTCTCTTTTAAGCTCTTTTCTGACTCCTAAAACATGAAAAGATTGCCGAGCGTTTCTTTTACACTCGTTAAAACAGAATTAAAAGATGGTCTACTTACAGCTCTTTTCCGACCGTAAAAAACATGAAAAGATTGCCGGATTTTTGTCGTTTCAAATTCGATATTGGTTATAAAACGACGTGTCCTTGATCGCTTTTTATTTTTTCAAATCAGAGACACTAATCATGAAAGTACTCCTTGGTCGTAAAGATCAAGCGGTTCTCTCAAGTATTATTTTATACTTTTTCGGGCTTGGGAGACACAAATTTACGAAAAAGGTCAACCCTGGAGTCTTCTTAAGTTTTTCAGACTCTCTAAAATTGAAAAACACCGAGTTTCTCCTATACTGGACTCGTTAAAATTTCATAGTAAAGGACCTGTTCGATTACAAACAGGAATGGACCACTCCTTCTTAGGGTTTGAATCTAAACTAAGTTGGACTCATCCGAAGGATGAGCTTATAATCAAGCAAATTTTATCCTCCTCAAGCTTGTAAAAAACAAAGAGATACTTGCCAGAAATGGTGGGGGAAAAGAGAGGAAAATGAGCCTATTTGTTATACTTTGTAACCACTCTTGAACACGACACTTTTATTCACCTAGGTTGGGAAATCCTTTGCCTAACAGTTGATCGAACCACATTGAAAGTCTTCAACCGGTTTCTGGGTATTAACTTTGGGTCAATTGTCACCAAGCCATCTGTTGTGTCGTTATGTGTTCAAGAGGTCACTGCCAATAAGCCATTCATCTGCAAAATATCTGCCATCCATCTTGACCATCCCTGAGTCAGTCCTTGCAATTAAATTTCTTCAACTTGATCTATGATTTCGTGTTGTGGGCTTGCCTATGACGGATCACTTTCTATTGACATCAGCACATTATCTAGAAAGATGATCTAGGAATCATCAGTACCTTGAAATCTGCATGCCTCAATGGCAGGTTTCTCGCCTTTGACGACAGGTTACATCAATGACCTTCGATCAAGGGATTCTGTGACATGTTCGACATCAACACATTCATTCACATTTCATGGATTGTACTGAGTAATTTGAGAGCCATTGACATCACTGGTGGTTTCTCTCACACTTGTTAACAGTTTACATCATTGACTGGTAATCAAGTGGTTTCTACCATGTTCGACATCAACTCATTTATTCGCATGGATAGAATCGTACTATTTCGGGAAGCAGAAATGAAGACCCTAGATCTAGTTTCCGCCATCCAGGCTGCGAGGAGTTTTGTATTCATTATACAGTAGACTAATTATAAACAGATGGCTGCGTCCACACTGTGTCTACATGTGTCTATGATTATGATGTATTGCGAAATCATTCCTATATCAGAGCAGTAGTTAGTTTGTTAGTTAAGTTTTTGATCTGAGCATGGGAATGCCTACCTCAGTGATGATATGATCTCATATATGTATTTTGTGTTGAATATTTGCAGGTTCCGACTGGCCTCTCCACAAGATAATCCTCGAAATGATAAAGTGCTTCACCTTTCCTAGATGATATAAAACCCTGATCTACTACAGACCTTGCACTTTAGGGGGCAATCTGTTACACTAAAATTTGTCACCATGACTATTTGCAGTCAGTATGGCTCCATCAATAACCATACTGTCCTCCTTGGCAAGTCTTATACCTCTGCTCCTCATGTCAGACTCCAAAAAAGAGAGAAAGCCTTTAAAAAATCAATATAACTCTGGTTCCGCACTTTCTCTTACTCTTACCTGCATGCACGCACCTCAAGTACATAATACCTGCGTACTTGTATGCTCTATCTGTAAAGGGGTGGGTGCGTACCCCTGTAAAAGTCAAAAGGCGCAAGTTTTACTTCAAAAAACTTACTTGCGGTCGATTCTAGAGCATTCTAGAAGATGGTTTGACGTGGATTGAGCGCCTCCAGATGGTTCATGCATCCCAATGAAAGAGGAACTTATCCCATGAAGAGGGGAACTATCCCTTTGAAAGAGGGGCTTATCCCATTAATGGTGGACCTGTTTAACTTCCTCCAAAGCATTATAAATACAGGCATTGGGCCAGAGGCAAAGGAGGTTGAAAGCTGAACATTCCTAAGGGTAGATGCTGCTGAAATTAGGACTCCCTTATAGAGCTTGAGAGGAGAGATCCCATTCCTTTCTTAGCTTCATTTGGAAGTGGGTGAGCTGATCAAAGTAGAGGAGAACTCTTGCTGGACCCTGGGAGGGACCTGCACAACACCAAGGCATTGGTTGTAAGGTTTCTTTTGTTTCCAATTAATACAATTAAGTTTATTTTTCTCAACAAGTTGTTATATATAATTTGTTTCATAAACTCCTTGGTCTTTATGATGAATATGTTTTATTATATGAGTTATTCAAGTGCTATGTAATCGTTTGCTTGTTTGTGTATGCAGGCTTCAAGGAGAAGGAGCTCATCTGGATCGAAGAGGCTTGGCTACTACAAACAGCGTTGGACTAAAGGTAAGCCTTAAACACCTGGTTTCTTTTATTTTAAATGCATATTTAGGGAAAGATAGTGCTTGATTGTTTTGTTTGTCACTAGAAAAGCCTTGTTTTCTAGGGAGGTCGGTTTTGTCTGCAAAATTGACTCTTTCCGCATGACAGGAGCTTATGCTTCTGCAATGATTGAAAAAGTAGAAGAAGTGAGAAATTTGATCAAAGAAAAGGAGGAAAGGATAAGGCAGTTTGAGGATCAACTCACAAGAGAAAAGGCGAATGTAGAGGAATAGGTTAAATCACAGCTTGAGAAATTCCAACAGAGTTTTGAGAGCCTAAAACTTCAAAGCCAAACAGAATTAAATGCCAAAGACACTAAAATCGCACAAATATGATTTACTGTAGATCAAACGAGGGATTACCATAAAGTTGATGAATTCACCAAACAGGATTTAGAAATTAATTCATTGTTATCAAGGAAACAATTAGTCTTTTGTAAGAAATTAGTAGAGATTATCCCACTATGCCATGAAGCTCATGCATTAGTGAATCAATTCACAGATGCTAAAATCAACTTTAAGGAAATAGATGAAAAGATTTCAAACTTGATCACATGGCAGGACAATTCAAAGGGAAAAATAGAAAAATTTCCAAAGATCAAAGAATTTCACAAGGACATTCTCTTTATTATTGGGAAATCTAGATAAAATAAGCTGAAATGGAAGTTGCTAGCACAAGTGAAACATCAAACAACATGATAGAAATTGTTAATGATAACCTTTGGTATGCAGGGCTTATTCAAAAATGTTCGTTAGGTAATCTGCCTGAGATCGAGGATTTGTAATCAACTTGGAACGAAAATCATGAAGCAAAAGAACAACGGATTAGGCAGCTGTCACAATTGATTTGGGAATCTTATTGGTCATACCTAGTGAAACCACATAGCTAATTGATGGCCCTATGATGCTTAACTAATTCTATCATCCATATGATGCCATCATTATCATATACAGTTTATGCGGGGCAAATGAAGATAAGCATTAGGCAACCTCCAGGAGTTCAGGGAGTGATAGATATCTATGAGAAGAGGAAACATATGAAAAGCCAACACCAGTCAAAATCATATTTTTGAATTTTAAATCAATTTTATTTTTGCATTTTTATTCTAAGAAGAGTCATTTTAGTCCTCAGAATTTGGCATTTAGCTATTTTTGTAATATTTTTATTATTTAAACCCCTTTCATGTATTTAAAAATGGGTTTGACAATTTTATTTGAGACCCCTTAAGAACATACACTTCTGTACTTTTAAAGACTTTCTTTAATTTTGAAGATCTAGTCCATGAAGTTTATTTAAGAAAGTTTGCTAAGAATTTCACTTTTGTTTTTATATGATTGATCTTCAAGAAAATGCATGGATTTCAGCTTTATTGTCAATGGATCAGTCATCTCGTGTCAAGTACTTTTATCATTGCGTAGTGATTATTTTATGAACCGTTAAGTTGTTTCTGCTATATGTACATTGTTTGTCAATTATGTTTTAATATAGCCCATTATTCCTTCTCTTTTGAAATATACTTGAGTTGTCATCCTCTTTATTTTTGATAAACAAAATTCTGTTAAGTATTTGATGTGATACATTTTACAGTCAACCATTTCGATTAACTATTTAATCGAAATAGTTGTTTTTACAAAAGTTTTATACTTCTTCTATGAATAATATTCATTATCGTTCAAGATAGCAATTTATTTAGATCGCGCAAATATTGATTTAATATCGGGTAATATATATATATATATATATATATATATATATATATATATATATATACATATATATATATATATACATATATATATATATATATATATACATATATATATATATATATACATATTTCTACATATATATACATACATATACATATACATATACATAGACATATACATATAGATAGATATATATATATATATATATATTTCTACATATATATACATACATATACATATATATACACACACATATATATATATATATATATATATATATATAGATAGTTTGATTTTTCCGTTGAAACCACCCTCATCTACCAAATCATCTTTGATAATAAAACGCATACCCCATCCTACCATCTTTCAAATTGGGAAACTAGTCCCATAATTTCAGTTGGAGCCACCAACCCAAATGGATAAGGGATGGTATTCAAGTCCCCAACCGGGTGGTTATCCCCATGTTGTCGCAACGAATTCCGCGGCTTCAACAACTTCTTAATTATCTTTCTAGAGAGATAAGAGTTATGTTCCTCCTTCCTCATTTCTTCTCCTCTTTCTTGATTGGTTTCCTTCTGATTTCTTATCATTCCATTTATGCTTGTAGATTGTTAATGGGTTATCCTTAGGCTTGTTATTGAATTGATGGATAGCACCAACTTCTTGTAGCCTTTGTCTCTATAATTTGGATAAGTTTTGAAATAGAAAGGAATTTACTTTTTCTTTGTCTTTGACAATAATTTCATTATCTACCTTTCAGGTTTTTAATTACCTCTTAAACTTCTAAGAGTGTCTACTAGTCCAGAGTGTCCTCCTCTTTCATTTTCCTAACTTATTCTTCTTCGGGTCCTTGTTGGGTTCTATTGATACCATGTTGTTTAGCTCTTCTACTCATCCTTTCGTTTTATCTTATGGTACCTGGATACCTATCAATCTACCTTTACCTACATACCAATGTTAGCCATCAATAATAAATAAGCATTTGACACAAATTACTTCTTCTCCTTGGTATAAATTAATATTTACCCATCACATATCAATCAGTATGTAACCATGTTTAATCAATAATCCTATATCCAATGCTTTACAACATTCTACATTCAACATAAAATAAATCTTAATAGATCAGGCATATTATGGATATCAATCAACCATCTAGCATGTGCATGTGAGGCTTTCCAGTTAAAGTGTTCGAACTTGTTTCTCTGATACCACTTTGTAACACACCCCATCCTAACCCTTACCCATAACACTGGTTAAAGGAGGTGGTTACTATGCTAAACCAAGATCCAAGGTATCATTGTGGAAATAGGGTCTAAAAATTTCAATCTCATCAAATTACTTAAGACCTTAGTTAGACATCATCATTGTATTTGTCTCATTGAGATAATTTTGGTGAGATAAAATTTCACTTCAATCAACTTTTGAATAATGTTTTTTGGCCATTTGAGTCCCAACGAATCAGAAATCACCATGTCACCACTCCATCACGTGGCATCCACGTGGTGGTCGTAACCATCCCCTCAATGCCACTTGCCTTGAGTGTATTAGTTGTTGACTCATTCATGGATTGGGTTCCCACAATTTTCCATGCATTATTCATTGGAATCTAATATATACTCCTCCCACACATAGTTTTACACTATAGTGAATGGTGTGTACGTTACGATTAGGATAAGGAAACCTTCCTATGCACATAGTTGCATACACTTGATTTGACCACAATGCTTCTTCCCAACACATGGTCCACAAAATCCCCTTACAGCCAATTATGAAGAGCTCCACCATGGCTTGGCCATGTGTCACGCGGAAAGAGTCGTTAGTGCAGACACAACCGACCTTCCTAGAAGCCTAAGACTTTCTAATGACAAACAAGACAAATAAGAGCAATCCTTCCCTAAATATGCTTTTACAATATGAGAAATCAAGTGCTTAGATCCTACCTGTAATCCAACGTTGTTGTAGTAGTCCAGCTCCGTTGATCCGGATGAGCTCCTCCTTCACTTCGAAACCTGCATTCACTAACAATCAAACGATTAAATAGCACCTGAATATCACATAAAATAAAACATATTTAACATATAGACCAAGGAGTATATGAAACAACTCATAAATAACAAATTGTTGAGAAGAATGGACTAATTTGTATTAAAAGGTAACAAAAGGAACCATTACAACCTGAGCCTTGGTGTTGTGCAAGCTCCTCCCAGGGTCCACAAGAGTTCTCCCTTACTCTGATCAGCTCACCCACCTCCCAATGGAAACAAGTAAAGATGGTAATCTCTCCTCACAAGCTTCTACAAGGAAGTCCTAATTCCAGCAGCATCTACCCTTAGGAATGTTCAGCTTTCAACCTCCCCTCCCTTTGGCCCAATGCCTGTATTTATAGTGCTCTAGAGGAAGTTATTCAGGTCCACCATCAATGGGATAAGCCCCTCTTTGGATGGGATATCTCCCCTCTTGATGGGATAAGTTCCTCTTAGGTAGGGATACATGAACCATCTGGAGGCGCTTCATACACGTCAAACAAGCTTCTAGAAGACTCTAGAAATGACCACAAGTAACTTTTTTGGAGTAAAACTTGCGCCTTTTGACCTTTACAGGAGTACACACCCACCCCTTTACATACAGAGCGTACAAGTACGCAGGTATTGTGAACTTGGGTTGCGTACACGCAGGTAAGGCTAAGAGAAACTGCGTACCAGAGATAATTGACTTTTAATGACTTTCTCTTTTTCTTGAAGTTTGACATGGAGAGCAGAGGCATGAGACTTGCCAAGGAGGATAGTATGACAGTGGATGGAGCCATACTAACTGCAAATAGTCATGGTGACATTTTTTAGTGTAACAGATTGCCCCCTAAAGTGTGAAGCCTGTAGTAGATTAGGGTTTTTATGATCTAGGAAGGGTGAAGTACTTTATCATTTCAAGGAGTATCTTGCGGAGGACCTGGTCAGAACCTGCAAATATTAAACACAAAATACATATATAAGATGATATCATCGCTGAGGTAGGCATTCCCATACTCAGATTGAAAACTTTAACTAACAATCTAACTACTGCTCTGATACAAGAATGATTTTGCAGTACATTACAATCATAGACTTTTGTAGACACAGTATGGACGCGGCCATCTGTTTATGATTAGTCTACTATATAATGAATACAAAACTCCTCGCAGCCTGGATGGTGGAAACTAGATCCAGGGTCTTCATTTCTACTTCCCGAATTGGTACGATTCTATCCATGCGAATAAATGAGTTGATGTCGAGCATGGTAGAAACCACTTGATTACCAGTCGATGATGTAAACTGTTAACAAGTGTGAGAGAGACCACCAGTAATGTCAATGGTTCTCAAAGTACCCAGTACAATCCATGAAATGTGAATGAATGAGTTGATGTCGAACACGTCACGAAATCCTTCGATCGAAAGTCAATGATGTAAACTGTCGTCAAAGGCGAGAAACCTGCCATTGATGCATGCAGACTTCAAGGTACTGACGATTTCTAAGTCATCTTTCTAGATAATGTGCTGATGTCGATAGAAAGCGACCCGTTGCAGGCAAGCCCACAACACGAAATCATTGTTCAAGTTGAAGAAATGTTGCTGTAAGGACTGACTCAGGGATGGTCAAATGGATGACAAGTATTTTGCATATGAATGGTTTATTTGCAGAGACCTCTTGAACACATAACGACACGACAGATGGCTTGGTGACGATTGACCCAAAGTTAATACCCGGAAACGGTTGAAGACTTTCAAAGTGGTTTGATCAACTTTAAGGCAAAGGATTTCCCAACCCAGGTGAATGAAAAGTGTCGTGTTCAAGTGCGGTGATAAGGTTCTTCTGTAATAAAGGATAACAAATAGGTTCATTCTTCTCTCTTTTCCCCCACCATTTCTGGCAAGTACCTCTTTATTTTTTACAAGCTTGAGGAGGATAACATATGCTTGATTATAAGCTCATCCTTCAGATGAGTCCAACTTAGTTTAGATTTGGACCCTAAGAAGGAGTGGTCCGTTCCTGTTTGTAATCGAACAGGTCCTTTACTGTGAAATTTTAACGAGTCCAGTATAGGAGAAACTCAGTGTTTTTCAATTTTAGAGAGTCTGAAAAAACTAAAGAAGACTCCAAGGTGAACTTTTTCGTAAGTTTGTGTCTCCCAAGCCCGAAAAAGTATAAAATAATACCTGAGAGAACCGCTTGATCTTGCAACCAAGGAGTACTTTCATGATTAATGCCTTTCACCTGAAAAGTAAAAAGTGATCAGAGGCATGTCGTTTTATTTCCAGTATCGAATTTGAAACGACAAAAATCCGGCAATCTTTTCGTGTTTTTACGGTCAGAAAAGGGCTGTAAGAGGACCGTCTTTTAATTCCGTTTTAACTAGTGTAAAAGAAACGCTCGGCAATATTTTCATGTTTTAGGAGTCAGAAAAGGGCTTAAAAGATGACTCTGATGTCTTGGTTCGTGAAAAATGATGATTTTACCTAAAGTCCTTTTTGTCCTGCACAAAAAAAACACATTACTCATACCTGTTTAAGATGGGCAAAAATACATTGAAAAACATCCTTTCATGGTGAAAAATAAACAAACTTAGCATTCATTCATCCAAAAAACCTATAAAAAGACTTTTTACCATGTCATTTTTACCATTTTACTGTTGAGGTCGAGAAAAGGGCTTTTGACAAGAAACTTCTCGTGGACTTTGCGGAGAATCCGACCGTCAGAATCGAGCGCCCTCTCTTTCAGGTATTTCACAACATCCTCCTCTTCAATTTCATCCGTTTAGAATTTCATTTCAAGTTTTAGTTTGATTTTTTGGAGGGTTTAGGGTTTTAGAGTCCGCCTTTCGGGGGACGCAGGTGCCCCATGGGCGACCTGCGTACCCTGACTTTTTCGTATATGGGAAAAAGGTCGGAGTACGCAGCACACCTTCAGAACAGCTGCGTACCGCCGCTCTGTTTTCTGAACGCGGGGTGCGTACTCCGCGCAAAGCGGATTTTCAAACCTCAAACACAAAAATCAACCATCAAATTTTAATTTTATGAATTCTAATCAATGTTTTTTGGTGTGTAGATTGCCCACCATGCTAGATTGGCGTGAAAGAGAACACAAAGATGTCGATTTGGCCGCAATAGGTCATCAACCTTCCATTGATGCTTTAAAGGCATGCGGTCTCTACAAGTACTGGGCCATACCTGGCATGAGGGCCCAGGTGCCATTCTTAGAGTGGCTGGTTGAAAGGTGGAACATTCAGGATCAATGCTTTTACATCGGAGAACACCAGCTGGAGATAGAGTCCTCCGACATATACTTTCTCACTGGCTTGCCTAACAGGGGCGAGCAACTCTCTCTATTCGGGACTAGGCCGGGTGGCCAATCCCTTGCTAGTCTCCGGCTAGAGTGGTGCAACAATCAAAACCAGGATAAGGGGATAGAAATCAAATACATATCCCTTTACAGTTACCAGACTTTGTGGTGCTGCCGCTTTGCACATAGCCACTGGTTCCCAAATGCGGATGGCTATAGACTGCTTCCGAGGCACCATTTTCAACTGGTGCGATGCTGTGTTGGCCAATATGAAGGGCCAACTAACCAGGGCAAAGAACGGACAACTGAAGACTTTTGGATATGGGCCTTTAGTTGTGAGCTTTGCCCTAGAGAGAGTTCCAATGCTGATCCCCCAGCATCTTACAGTTCCAGTTGGGGCTCCTCGGGAGCCTAAGTTGACGAGATGGGTTGCGGTAATGGCCCGACATCCTGATGAGGGAGCAGCGGTTGTTCGATTTCCTGATGGTTACTTTCACTGGCTGGAGGGCCAGGTCTTTGCGATTCAGGATTTTCCTTATGCCGGAATGGATTTTCACAATGATCCGGACATGGTTCTTCCACGGGGAGAACAATGGGACGACAGAGGTATTTCACTTTTCACAAGTTTTTTTTTATAAATTATCTATATTTTTTTGTTTTTTATATATCGTCTCAAAACTGACAGCACAAATTTTCAAAATGCAGATGTAGGTCCACGGCGTCCAGCCAATCTCCGGGCTTTTGAGAGAAGAGTACCAGCTGTACCAGCACCAGCCCCACAAGATGCGACTGCAGAGACTTTAGCCGAGCTGGAACAGGATCTAGAGCGTCTGAAGGCGGGTATACCAGAGATCACTATAGATGACATTCCTATTCGACTTCAACGCTATGTGGTCGCAGTCCCAGGACCTTTCAGGAGGTTCCTGTGTAGGGTAGCGCGGGCAGTGGTCTTGTATAGAGAGCACCACCAGTGATTGGCTAGTCACTTTTGTAGACACATATGACATTTTTGGTTTTTTGTACTTATCATTTTTGCCGATCATAAGGTGTTTTTCAACCTATGATCGAAGACGATGTATATTTTTTGACACACTTCTATCTATATATATCATTATTACCGGCTTATTTTGTTAAACATGTGTGATGAAATGTTTATAAATTTACATTTATGATTGTTACAAATGTCTATTTAACATTCGAGACGCCATTGCATCTGCTAATGTATTTAAAGACCTTGGAATATGCTGATATTCAATGTAATCAAATTCACGTTCCAAGAGACGCACCCTCAAAAACAATCTTAATAACACCGGATTTCTAATGGCATAGACTCTATTAAGCTGTAATACAACGAGTTCAGAATCTAACCTCACTATCAAACTCCGAATCCCAAATGAAATAGATTCAGATAATAGTTCAATCACTGCACTGTATTCTACAATGTTGTTTGTTGTTTGACCGAGGCTCACCCCATGCATAGAAACTAACTCGTCAGAGGGCGAATAGATAACCCAAGCTGCAGAAGAGATATTCCGTGTACTACGACAAGCACCATCAGCAAATCCAATGTACGTTTGGAGAGGCGTCGACATCTGCAATATCAAGAGTAAAACCAAGATAAGCCAGAATAACGACGAAAAACACACTCTCTAAACTAAGCACACAGTCTAAACTAAGCAAACATACTAGCTAGAAAGAAAAATTAACCTAACTAGAGCTAACTAAATCTCCATACCCACCATTTAAGCATAATACCTCTTTAGGTAAAGTCCATTTCTGGGCTTACCCAAAGAGTCCCCATCGAAATCTACTAGCTCATAGGCCCCTTTTGCTAGCTTTCGCTTGACAATGTAGGGCCCATGCCACATGGGAACGAATTTTCCAGCACCTAATTTATCGTTAGCTTGATCATATAATAGCACTAGGTCTCCTTCCGAAAAATTACGAGGGGTCACGTTACGATCATACTGAGCTTTCATCCTTTTTGCGTGAGTCTCGATTGCCAAAGCAGCATCACGTCGAGTCTCATCTAATTTAGCTAAGTATAACAGACACTTCTCCTCTTTGGAAGTAGCTGGGAGTAATTCGATAGCCATTTGAAGTGATGGGATTTCGCATTCAATGGGCAAGACTGCTTCCAAACCATAAACTAGTTGGAAAGGAGTGAACCCTGTTGATGTTTTCACTGAGGTTCGGTATGCCCAAAGCGCTGAAAATAACATGTTATGCCAATTCGACCGATGAATAACAATGATTCGTCGGATCATGATAACTAGAACTTTGTTGATGGATTCAACCAAACCATTTGCTTGAGGATAATAAGGAGTAGAACTATCATGGCGTAAACCAAGCTGGCTTGTAAGTTCTGTCATCATAATGTTTCGAAAATGGCGCCCATGGTCAGTGATTATCACTTGTGGGACACCAAACCTAGCAATAATATGATTGAATACGAAAATCGCTGCTGTTTTGCCGCTTGCCTCGAATGTAGGCATCGCCTCGGCCCACTTAGTAAAATAATCAACCGCAAGGATGATATACGCATGCCCCCCGGCCGAGTGAGGGTTACATGTAATAAAATCGATACCCCATTTAGCAAAAAGACCAACGGCAATTATAGGGTGGAGAGGAGCAGGTGGTGCGCGCATCTTGCGATCAAACACTTGACAGTTGCGGCATTTCCGGACCGCAATGATACAATCTTTAAACATAGACGGCTAGAAATAGCCAGCACGCAACACCTTCTGAGTTGTGGCATACCCAGACATATGACCGCCACATGCTCCAGAATGACAGTCATTCAGGGCCCTTTCTGCCTCTTCATGAGTTAAGCAATGACGAAAAACCAAGTCCGCCCCACGACGATAAAGAGTGTCTCCAATAATTCTGTACTGTTGGGACTGGAATCAAATTTTCCGGCGTTCCGACTTTGAAGCTTCGGGCCGAAAGGATTGGGTTTGGAGATAGACGATTATATCCCCATACCACGGATCTAAAGTGCTGATAAGAAACAGAGATTCGTCCGCAATGGGTTCCTCTGCCACAGTTTCCGTGTCAGCACGCGGGAAGTCACACATCAATTCCGCAAAAACTAAGGATTTCTTAGACTTGGACTTCTCGAACTCCAAATCGAACTCCTGCAGGATAACAATCCATTTGGAGTACTTGCCCCCTAGCAATTGTTTAGTCAAAATATAGATCATAGGGTTGCAATCCGAAATCACTGTAGTTTTATGGAGAAGAATGTAATGACAAAAACGCTGGACAGCCTGAACAGCTGCCAGGGCCAATTTCTCCACATGCGAATATTTTAGCTCAGTGGGATTTAACGTCCTACTAAGATAATATATCACATGTTCCGTTCCGAATTCGTCTTCCTGAACTAAGACCATTCCAATGGTGGAGTGGGAGGCGGCGAGATACAAAAAGTAATCCTGGTTGTAGTTGGGAGGATGCAGCAACGGTGCATGGGTTAACGCGTGCTTAAGTGCATCAAAATATTTCTGAGCTATCTCATCCCAAGAAAATTGAGCATTTTGTTTCAACAACCGGGTGAAACCCTTTGTAACCTTGGCGTAGTTAGAAATGAATCGACATAAAAAGTTTGCTTTCCCCTGCAAACTTTGGAGTTGTCACAGACTCGAAGGAGGAGGCAATTTGATGATGGCTTCGACCTTCGAGGGATCGACGCGGATACCGGCTTTTGAAACGACAAATCCTAGAAATCGTCCCACTTCTATGCAGAAGACACATTTGTGTGGGTTCAACTGAATTCGATAATGCCGACACCTCATAAAAATAGCGCGTAAGTGGACAAGGTGATCAGCTCGATGTAAAGAATGAGCAGGCAAATCATCGAGATACGGTTGCACAATGTGCTTGATGTCGTGAAACGCGTAAGACATTGCCCGTTGGAAAGTGGCTCCGGCATTCTTAAGTCCAAAAGGTAATTTGCAGTAAGAAAATGTCCCCCAAGGACAAATGAAAGCCGTTTTTGGTTGATCGACAGGTAGAATATTGATTTGGTTGTAACCGGAAAAACCGTCCATAAAGGAAAATATTTCACTGTCGGCACAATCATCAATTATTTGATCGATATAGGGCGTAGGATAGTTGTCTTTTGGACAAGCACGATTTATATCCCTATAGTCGATGCATATTCTTATTGTTCCTTGCTTCTTGTTAACCGGAACAATATTCGATACCCAATCCGTTAACGGGATCGGATAAATGAAACCTGCTTTCAACAGCTTCTCGACTTCTGCTTTAATCGCAGCCGCTTTCCTAGGGTATATCTGACACAGACGTTGCCGAACGGGTTTAGCGTCTGGGTAAGTCTTGATTTCATGAACAACAATGGAGGGATCAATTCCTGGCATTTCCTCATAGGACCAGGCAAACACGTCGCGGAATTCTTGAAATAGGACCTTGTATGTTTGAATTTCGTTATCTGTACACGAGGCACCTATATGAATGTTTTCAATAATTCCGGTTTTGACTGAAATGTCAATGGAAATAGTTTGGGAAATGTTCCCAAATTCAACTCTGAATCAGGATGTTTCGTGGGATTCTGAGCGTCCTTGACATATTCAGCTGTAAAAATTGATGAAAAATCATTTTCAAAGTCATCACTCTCAGGTAAAAACGAAGATCTATGATGAAGATCTTCCCATGGTAGATCGTCTACACTTAGGATTTCGCGAAGTTGTTCGTCAGATGACACGACTTCAGGAAACGTTATCCGTTCTGAGGTTGATGTGAAAAGTGATTCCTCACGGACCACATTCATTTGGTCGAATTGGGTTGAACTGGAGTCGGAAAAAGACTGCACGGCCTCATAAGCAATTTCATATGGACTCAAAGGCATTGCATTACCGAATGAGTCTATCTCAGATTCAGATGGGACAATCCAAGGATCATCATAAATAATAGTGTCTGAAGTAATCATATGAATGGATGCGAATGAAGGGTCTGCATTGATCGAAGGAAAAGGAAAAGTTCCCAGTAAACCGGAATCTTTAACTAATCCTACACCAACATCCTTGTAAGGGATAGTCGTTTTACCGACATGCTGAATACTCTCTGAAGAGGCTGGGTCGGATGAAAAGTAAGCCAGCTGGTCTATCGTCACGATCTTACCATTATGTGGAAACTTTATAACTCTGAAGACCGATGACACGACCGCTGTCATAGCGTAAGACCAACTGCGACCCAAAAGAAGGTTGTAGTCTAGAGGGGCATCAACCACCTCCACATCCAGACTAACGGTTTTTCCTTCAACCCCTATAGGCAAATCCTGTAGAATGCCAAACGGATGGAACCCACGGCCATCAAAGGCCTTAAGAATCGTCGGGGATTGGTTCAGTGAAGGAGAACCAAGCGATCTCCAACACTGAATCGACATAATACACGTAGAAGCTCCTTCATCAATTACAGTCCGATGAATAGGCCTGTTTTTGACTATCACTGGAATCTAGAAAGCCATCTGATGAGGGAGACGTGGTGCACTATTTTCTAGATCAAAGATTATCAGGTTCAGGTCCTGAATATCAACAGCTCCTATAGCCGACAAGAGTAATTTTCGTTGTGCTGGGCATGATTGCAGCACTTCCAAAGCCGACATTGCTGAGGGTGAAACAGCTAAATCCTCAACAATGTTATAATTCTGAGCTGCTCTCGCATGTGGATTGAAAGCAGACTTTCGAAGTATACCCTTGGCGGGCGGTTTGATTACCAAGTCCGGATTAGGTTTCTCGATCTGTAGTGGATCGGAACCGGGAGCTGAGGTTGATGGATTAGAATGAGAAGATTCTGCTTCTTTGCCATCAACAGGATTCTTACTACCATAATCTTGCGATCGAGTCGCAATCCGTACATGAGACATCATCAATATGGGTTCTTCACTGGCACTCGAGGAAGAACCTATCATTTTACTCTCCTGCTTCAGAAATGGATCTTTCAAAACAGCAGGAGTTGGGGAACCTTTAACGATTTTCACAACCTCCGCCTGATGAGGGAAATCTCTTGTGAAATGATCTTCTTCACAAATTAAACAAGGATAGCGAGGTTTGCGCTTTTCGTCGTTAGATTTCGACTTCTCTTTTTTCTCCTTTGGAGCCTTGTCTGCTATCCTTCTTCTTACCTTTCTTCTTACCACCGTTTTTTGATTTAGCCGTCGATGACTCTACAGCGTGAATGTAGGCGGTAATTTCAGGAGAAGACTCTCCTGCCGGGGAGTCTGGTAAGGTTATTATTGGAGAAGAATTCTTTGAGGATTTCTTCTTACTTTTAGTATTCACCGTACCAATCATGCCATCAGCAGCATGAGACCCCGAAGGAGCAGCAGCGATTTGATTCGACTTAGGAAGATCTGGGATCTTCTCATGCAACGTACCCGACTGAGTGTAAACTAAGTCAAGGTACTGGGCTTGAGCAATGACTTGCTCCTCAGTAACTACTCCGGCCTTAGCTACATCTTCAGTAATCTTCGGTAATAATGATTTTACAAACCATTCAGCTAAGATTTGGTCCGGGATAAAAACTTTCACTAAACGTCTTTGACGTCTCCATTCGTGAATATGATCGGAAATATAAGTGGAGGTCGACTGTTTTAATGAAGTTAATAGCTCCGTGCCGTTATCGTATCTGACCGGCAACTGAAAATGAGTTAGGAACGAGGTAGCTAACTGGCTAAAATTGTAAAAAGAGGCCCGTGGTAACTCAATGTACCACTTGGCCGCGAGACCAATGAGCGTACGCTGGAAAAGACGTAAGCGGATCGAATCATCCGAGATAGAATTTGAAGCACACCAGAGGTGGTAAGTCATCACGTGATTGGACGGATCCTCTCCAGACTTACCTTCGAACTTGGGTATATCACTGGGCAACTTATTTGGCATTGGCGGCCAGAACGGAAGATATTGAATTGGATCGTTCGTTAGGCGCGTCAACTCTGGTAAATCCAAAGTTGCGATAAACGGTAACTGCCGGTTAGGATCTCTAAAACTCTGGGTCACAAGACCAGTCCCAGGAGGAGGATATCCAGGATAACTTGGAATAGGAATCGCATTCGGGATATTATATCCTCCTGGAAAACCAGGATTAACCAGACCGTACTGGGGTTGCTGAGGTTGTTGATAAGTGTACCCAGGATACGGTTGATACTGGTAAACCGGTTGTTGGACAGCAGGACCGAGTTGGTACTGTCCCTGGTACTGTTGGTAGGTAAATTGAGGTTGACTTGTTACAACGGTACTTAAACCAGGTTGCCCTACAGGCATCTGGACCGTGGTTTGAATCGTAGATCCGGACAACGGTAAAGATGTCTGAGGAGTAGTTGCAGAGATAGTAGAAACCAGAGTTGTCGATACTCCAGAAGTAAGTGCGGTAGATGTTGCGGTAGTTGCAGCAGTCGTTTGAGATGGAGTACTAGGTGCAATTGGCGGCTGAGTAACTACTGAAGTTACAGAAGTTTGAACATTTGACTGGACAGGTTGCGGTTGCTGGGGTGAACCAGAAACTACGGGTTGTCCAGTTTGAGGTAACAATTGTATACTTGGCTGCAACACCTGTTGACCTTGTGATGGATCCCACACTATCATTCCGGGGTATTGACCCGTAACAGGTTGAGGATACTGAGATCCATAACCGGATTGAGGATAGGATTGATAACTGAAAGGTACAGTTCCCATACCTTGAACATATGACTGACCTTGAGGTGGTTGATAACCTTGACTCGAGTATTGACCTTGAGGTTGATAACCTTGGGGTAAATACTGATACTGGGGTTGACCTTGACCTTGAGGTTGATACCCTTGAGGTTGATACCCTTGGGGTTGATACCCTTGAGGTAAATATTGATACTGAGGTTGACCCTGGGGTACATATTGAGGCTGGGGTTGACCTTGAGGCATGTATTGTACTATGGGTACATACTGGCCTTGAGGTTGCCCCCCAGACACAATTTGTGTACCTTGAGGTTGCCCCCCAGGCATTAATTGAGGCTGCCCCCCAGGCGGTAATTGACCACCTTGAGGTTGAGAAACGGGAACTGAACCTGACATCATGTAAATGTCCCCTACACCCAACGGTTTATTACCATTGTTTCCAGCTAATAACCCATGATCAATGGGTTGAGGAGATGCCCCCGCAAAGGTACCAGAAAGTGATTGATACCCGGTGGGAACAGAAGGACCGCTGTGTAAGAAAGATTCAGGAGATTGAGTGAACACGGACGACTGACCAGACATATTTACAGGAGTATAAATACCTCCAGGTGGAAAAGGAATACGAGGTGGAGAAAAACCTACCCCTGAGTTGTCTAAATAATTGGTTAACGAAAGGTACCAAGTAGTACTTCTAGGAGGACTGTAAAAGATAGATTCACGCTCCCTTAGATCAATAGTAGGTTGATCTTCAAGGATGGATACGCCTAATTCTTCCTCTGGAGCAAGTTCTTCAATAGCTATCAAACCAGTAGGAAGATTTTCGGTGATGACTCTTTCTACCCTAGGTGAATCTGGTACACTAGAAGTTGGAGTAACAGGTTCAGATATTTCAGGTTCTTCGCCTATATCACTAGTAGATGAAAAACTACCAGCAAGCTCAGAAACTGCAATAGCTTCAGGATTATAACCTGTTTCTAGACTTTGGTAATCTTGATGGACTACCAACGAAGACTCTCCTTCTTCAGGTGAACCTACTCTACTGCCACTAGGAGGAGTTACAAGGACCTTTAAACCTTCGTAATGACTTGGGACGTCTTGAGGAGGTTCACCCCGAAGTCTACGGGATTTCCTCAACAATTCGGCCACAGAAACAACCTCAGGAGACTTGCCCCGAAGTCGACGGGACTGTCTCGGTAATTCTGCGACAGTTAAAAACTTATAACTACTGCACACGCAAACAAAGTAAAATCTCAAAGAAAACCACCTAAAGTCTCTAAAGAACCAAACAAATTTGAATCACACGCCTAAAGAATCTAGGGCGTCAAACCAAGCACAAACAGTAGCCTTCCAGACTGAAAATGCTAGTTGGAGATGAAACCCAACATCGCCGGATTCAGTACAGAAGTGGCGGGTGGAACAGTTACCCTGGCAACATGCTTAATGAATAGACCGGCACAAGTTCCTCCACTTTAACCGTCTCGAGTGAAGTGAACCCCCCGGAAAATCCAAGTGAGTCTAGCCGACGTCTGCTCCAGGTACAGTGGGATCTTCCCTCCACCGTCACCTCGGTAGAATCCTAAAGATAATGGTCACTAAGGTTACCAACCGCAACAAATGCACCTGGGGGAACAGTCTACACTCCGACAGCACGCAAGGGCAGAGTATCAAGCTCAATCCCCTTGCCGGCTCCTTGACAATAATCCAAGGTTTACCGACAAGTGACCCCTGGCTCCTCGACAATGGTTAATCCGAGGTTTACCGTTTGTAATACGTGCATGTCTGGCGTTGTTCCCAACGAGGGAGGATTGATCCCCTCACTGGTTCGGACACGAGCTCGTGCTTCTCCTTTAAGAGGAGCTTTCCCAGAGTACAAATGAAACAATTGGATTTATTCTATCACAAGATAAGCTACTTGTTTGGTTTTATTGTCTTGGAGAGTTAATTACTCTCCTACTCCAAGACACTAGCCTAATCTAAATTGGTGTTTCAGAGCCCTAGTAAATAAAAGTTACTAAGTTGATTTTACTTTAAGCGTTAATTTTATGGTTTTTCGTAAAGACAAAAGGTAGTGGAGATGAAACTTGTGGTGTGTAGACTCGACTCACAACCACTACAAAGATGCACCTAAGATGATTTACACTACTTTTCTTTTTCAATGAATCTCCTAACTAAGAGAGTTGGAAAATGCAAATTTTATAGAAAACAACTTTCTTAGTAAAGACAATCAAAGAAACAATTCTCTTTATCTTTTCAAAACACACAACTCATGACCACTAATTACTCTACGAAATTTCCTTTTTCTCCCAAAAGTCTACAAATGCTACCAAAGCAAACTTTTTCCAAAAGAATTTTTGTGTTTTTTCTATATTAATAAAGCATGTAAAACTATTTTATCAAATCAAATTTAACAAATCTAAGACAATCAAATCAAATTCACTCAAAAGCAAATTAAAAGTAAATTTACCTAAAAGCAAAAATAATGAGGACAAAAGCCTACAAGGATGATTCCCGGATGTTTTACTTAGTCAAAATGCAACTAAGGATCAGTTCATGCAGAATCATAAACTAACCAAAAAACAAAATCGAAATCTTTTTGTTCTTTTTTCTCAAAAATGGAATTCAAGGCTTTAACAAACAAACTTTTCGAGATTCGCAAAGAGAAGACACAAAGGTAGGTCTCTCACTAGGGTGACTTCTATGACAGGCCCGACTCCTAAGAGGACTGATCAAAACCAGGGAGATCCAAAGTTTGACAACCTCTAACGCCAAAGTCACTACAGGACCAGTTAAAAATCGAACCCTAAGGCAAAATCCCTATGAATTCCACCAAAACCCTCGACACTAACGGGACAAGTTCAGGTGAAGATCTCTGACAGTAAACTAATGGATCTGGGCAGTAAAAACAAAGTAAAAACAAAATCTAAAGAGCAAAAAAGGAAAAATGGAATTTTCTCAAATTTGACAGGGGTACGCAGGTGATCTGTTGACACAGGCACGGGTACGCCCTGTGCACAAAGACGCAGTGCGTACTAGTATGCACTGTGTCAAACCCAGAGACTGCGTACTGCTGGCAAAGCTAAGAAAAATAAAAATCTAAATTGACTCTAAGCTAACCCACCCAAATACACAGCTAGACAGCCAAAAATCAGAAAACAAACGATTTTTCTCAGACCAAAATATCAAATCAAAAAGAACTCAAACACATTCATGGATTCCCCAGCGGAGTCACCATTTTGTCACGCGGAAAGAGTCGTTAGTGCAGACACAACCGACCTTCCTAGAAGCCTAAGACTTTCTAATGACAAACAAGACAAATAAGAGCAATCCTTCCCTAAATATGCTTTTACAATATGAGAAATCAAGTGCTTAGATCCTACCTGTAATCCAACGCTGTTGTAGTAGTCCAGCTCTATTGATCCGGATGAGCTCCTCCTTCACTTCGAAACCTGCATTCACTAACAATCAAACGATTAAATAACACCTGAATATCACATAAAATAAAACATATTTAACATATAGACCAAGGAGTATTGAAACAACTCATAAATAACAAATTGTTGAGAAGAATGGACTAATTTGTATTAAAAGGTAACAAAAGGAACCATTACAACCTGACCCTTGGTGTTGTGCAAGCTCCTCCCAGGGTCCACAAGAGTTCTCCCTTACTCTGATCAGTTCACCCACCTCCCAATGGAAACAAGTAAAGATGGTAATCTCTCCTCACAAGCTTCTACAAGGAAGTCCTAATTCCAGCAGCATCTACCCTTAGGAATGTTCAGCTTTCAACCTCCCCTCCCTTTGGCCCAATGCCTATATTTATAGTGCTCTAGAGGAAGTTATTCAGGTCCACCATCAATGGGATAAGCCCCTCTTTGGATGGGATAGCTCCCCTCTTGATGGGATAAGTTCCTCTTAGGTAGGGATACATGAACCATCTGGAGGCGCTTCATACACGTCAAACAAGCTTCTAGAAGACTCTAGAAATGACCACAAGTAACTTTTTGGAGTGAAACTTGCGCCTTTTGACCTTTACAGGAGTATGCACCCACCCATTTACATACAGAGTGTACAAGTACGCAGGTATTGTGAACTTGGGTTGCGTACACGCAGGTAAGGCTAAGAGAAACTGCGTACCAGAGATAATTGACTTTTAATGACTTTCTCTTTTTCTTGAAGTTTGACATGGAGAGCAGAGGCATGAGACTTGCCAAGGAGGATAGTATGACAGTGGATGGAGCCATACTAACTGCAAATAGTCATGGTGACATTTTTTAGTGTAACAGATTGCCCGTTATATAAGAGTTTGGAACTGTGACAAAGTTTGATTCTTACCCTTGGGATCCTATGAAGCATGTAGAGTGCTATCCCTCCTGAGCTTCTTATAAGAATACCATCACAGGGTTATTGATGATAGGAATACAAGGGATTGTTCAAATACTTGTCCATATAGACTAGGGACTTTCCCATTCAACATCTTAGAGTTATATAGTCTCTTGGGTCCTCAATGTCACATCAAGAACATATCAAATTGGGCTCTGATATCTATGTGTTTATTTTGAGAACTAACTAATCATAGAAATATTATAATAGAAGGTGGAAGGCATACAGTGCCAAGAATGCCACTAGAACATCAACATTCCTCGAAAATAATAGGGAATCCCTCTTTACAATCCTACTACAAGTATAAACCATATATACAAGCACATAAATCAACATTTTCACAAGCCTACAAGCATTCCATTTTTAGAAAAGAACCACATAGTTTCATGGAAAATACTCATAAACAGAATTCATAAAACATTCCAGTAATTCTATAAAAAAGACTCATGTAACAAAATCATGTAAGATTTACAAAGAATATTCTTTAAATTCACAATTATCAACTCATATCATTTTCATTTACAAATCAGAAAAGAAAGGAAACTGAAAGTGGGACTTTAATTTTCCACACAACCTTTGATCTATTGTACCTAGGATTACTTAAAATAGTCACCCTTGAGCTAGAACTAGGATCTAAGGAAAATTTCTTTTTTCAGTAGCCTTGCAAAAATCCGTCTTCTAGACATAGAGGATGTGAAATTATGACAGTCGGTGTTTTATCATCTAGTCAAGCATAGAAAAATCCATTTTATGGGTGGTTTATCAATTGGGTCAAGCACTCCAAGATTGTTTTATCGGCCCTTGGTAAGAACCTTGGGTGGTTTATCATCTTCGTTAAGCATTATAAGAGTGGTTTACAACCCACAACAAGCACCCACTTTTGCATGTGGTTTATCAGCCCTAAAAAGCACCTTGAGTAGTTTATAAGTTGTGTTAAGCACTCCATTAGTGGTTTATCATCCCACATCAAGCACTCGGTCTCATTTCCTCTTTCTCTTATGGTTACACTTCTTTCTCTCCGGGAAATCCCATTCTAACTATGATTATGAGCTCCACTAAGAAGAGGTCCAACCCCATATTTCCGTGCATTATAATTTTTATTATTCCCAAGGGGTCTCTTCATATTCCTCTTCAACTCTTCCTCTTCTTTTCTTTTTCATTATTTTCTCCTTAAAATTAATTCCAAGTGCCAACTAATCCCACATGGGTTTATCTTTCCTCTTCGCTATTAATTTTTGCAATTGCAGTAAACTTCCACCTTGGATAGCTCAAATTACCGAGATAATTATTGCATTGGATTCCTCTTTTTGAGAGAACCAACATTGACCTAAATATCACCCAATTTGGTTAATCGGAAGTCAAGTTATGATTTATTTTATTCACACATGTGTTATGGAATGGGTTGGTCCTAACCACATGGGTAACTACTTGGGTCAATCTGAACCCCAAGTTAACCCTCAATAAAGCCTATAAAAGGAAGTGACCTTAAGTTCATTTCAACACATCATCATCTTTCTATTATTCTATTTTGTCTTAGCTCACATAGTTACGTCGGAAGGAGTTCACACAAGGTCTGAAATCACAGGTGAAAGGTTCGCTTTGAGTTTGGGTTTTCTGGATCTCGGTTGCTGGAACAGATTAGGGAATTTTCATCCCTGGTCATAGACACATAGTAGGCAAGGGAGTGACTCTAGCTCTCTGGTCACTTGGAGATAGTTTAGTGAGAGCGACTATGGGTTTAGAGGCAGATTGGAAGGTTTCGGTCTGTGGTCGCTTGCACATAATGGTCTTGGGAGTGAGCATGACATCTCGGTCGCTCACATATCTATAGTAAGGGATCGACTATAGGTTTTAGCTGTATTATGTCACAGTCTCACACTTGAAGGATTCCTTAGATAAACTCTATAGTCATAGTCACTCGCATAGAGTATTTATGAGAGCGACAAAGGAGTTTTGGTCACACAAAAAGAATTTTGATGAGAGCGACCAATGTTCATATCTAGGGTTGACGTATTGGCTTTAGTTGACTTCAATGATATGGTAGATCTAGGTTTCTCTCTACTATTATACAGATCTGTAGATCTATAGATTTGATTTATTAGCTTTCGTTGCAAACATATGTATTATGCTCATTTACAGTGACAACAGTGCTCGACAATGTTTGACACAGTGACAACAGTATACAATAGTTAACATTAGTTTATGACAACACTTTACAACCATCAATATGAGGGTTCTAATTCCTAGCATGATTAGATATGTTTCATAGATATCATTATTGTTTTGGTGCATAAACAAAGTTATGGATCATTGTACTCTCTTGCATCATTTGATGATGATCTATGAAGGAGAATATTTGCAAGGGTTTTCCCCATAGTGGGTTTTTCCTTGGTATTGGACCTATTAGCTATGCTACATTCTTCAACATTTGATGGATCAAAAATAGGTCTGGCAGTGCTGTTTATGCTTACAAGAGGCTCGCAGCAGTCTGTTTCCTTCTTCTCCTTCATTTTCCTTATACTCCCATAACCCCTGCTATCCCTATTTTACTCCAAAATTCAGCATAAACCTGTATTTCCTTAGCTTCTGAGTGCTGATTTTAAACGTCATGTAACCGCGATAACCCGACCGAGCGCTTTCACAAGCCCTTTTTCATGTAACATCCGACAAAAAACATGTGCGCTGATCTTCCACCATTCGATCATCTTTGGAATGATCAGACGTCATCCGCTTCCCCCATTGCCGAAACATGCCCGCGCTTTAACTCGTGGGGAAAGCGGTTTCCCTTACGTCCCATCTGCTATGCATCGGCCGCTTACTCGCATCGCTCGCCCATGTACGAATACCGCCATACTACGAAAGTGGTGCGGGTAATACCGCCCTCCACTGAAACCGCCTTCCTCATGCATTAACCACCCGTGCATGTCTTCCGCTTGATCACCATCGGATCTGTCCGCCTGAGATCCGACAGCTCATGACTGTCCACCTCCCATTTCCATCCATTACTCTCGGTTATTAAGTGCTCACGCAGCTTCCGCCCCTGATCACCGTTGGATCTTCCCATGTTTAATCCAACGGTCCTCATCCATCCCGATCCCATATCTCCCCACACCTCCTGCAAAACGATCCCCGCCATCGATCACTGCAATCCAACAGTTGATGTTCATCCTCTGCCCACTCGTACATCCTCCATGAAGTCAACACACCTTGGTCATGCCGTGCACCTGAAGGATGACAGTGATCTTCTACCAAGTACCTGGTGCATTTCCTCTCCAACAACCACATTCAAGAAACAGAGTGGCTGAAGAATGAGAAGGACAAGCCTTGAGCAGTTAAACGCATTTATCAACTATGGAATGTCTTCCATATTTTCACTCCACCTGCTCAAGAAGGACAACAGAATATCAGAGAAGATCAAGTCCGTTCACCAAAGCACGTAGTTTTTAGCAGAGACTCCATCAGAGAGTTAAGGTGGTTGGTGCTCCATTATGACCCCTCCACGCATAGCACGCCAACATATCTTTGTAAACAAACTCTATATATACCCAGAAAACAGATGTAATCAGGGTTGATGGTTGTTGTTTTGATGTAAGGTTCAACTTCTGGAGACTATAAATACTTTGATACTTGCAGCATCTGGTCTTCATTTTCAGCTAATACAAGCTTCTTTTGTTGTTAATTTCTCACTTTCCACTTTTATTCTATTCTAGGTTGTGCCTATTATGCATTTGTTCATGTGCTCTTAATATTTAGCATTAGAGGGGCTATCATCCCACCTTTGTGTTGAAGTCTAGTATGTATCATTGAATGTGTTATGCAGGTTTCTGTTTACTTAGTGCCAGAGAGCTATCATCCTATCTGTGCATTAGGAAATAGGTTTGCAGACCTCTTTACTGGTTGCAGCCAGCCATCACATGGTCTTGTGCATCTGCTAGTGTGGTTAGTATTCTCTATGTTCACCTAATCCTCAAACTGTGAGTAATTAGTGGTCTAAAGCCTTGTAGTCTGGGGGTTTTCACCCATGTCTGGAGTTAAGCATAGTAGAAGTGGTTATCTATCTTGGACAAGCATCATTCCTTCCATTCATCCATTTCCAACATTTTTGTTGAGTTTGTAATGTTCCTGAGCATCTCTGAGATATAACCTAGGAGAGTTTCTTTGGGTGATAACATTAATTGGTGCTGTTGCCAGGGAGAGGAGATTGAAGCTCAGCTTCCCTGGGAGAACGACATAGTTCCAGATTTTGATTATAGACAAGGTCTGGACACATTTCTGATTGTAATCATCTATCTGGCGACTCCACTGGAGGAAGACCAACCTTTGGCCACTCCACGTTATAGTCTTGGCTCAGTTTGTGAGACACACTCGAAGAAATCCTCAGAAATCACCAACTGTTCCAGTGCCTGACCCTGAGAAGATTGTTAAACTGAAGAAAACATCACAAAAAGGAGCATCAGGATCAAGTAAGCCCAAGAAGTCTTATTTGCCTCTGCATGAGAAGTTTTTAGTTCAAGATACACAATTTGAGTATCTGGAACCTAGTACTGATAGTGAAAAATTAGCTGCAAAGATTCATACAGCTCTTGGTCCATTTAGTTCCCCTTTGGATCTTAGTCCAAAGAAAGCATCCCGTACAGTCCATAACATTCCTTTGTCTCTGTCATCCACTTCATTTTTCCCTACTACTCAATCTGTCAGTATCCTTACACCTACCCCAGTCATGGCGGGCCAGCAAGCACCCACGAAGATTGAAAGAATTGTCGCTGCAAGATATGGACCTTTGGTCTTGCCTGTTCCTTTGAATCCCATGCATGTGGGAGAATATCAAAAGTATATGCCCAAGTTTACTGGTACAGAGGGAGTAACAACAGAAGAACACCTTGAGGCTTTCTACAGTTATGCTGATAACTTAGATATAAGTGAAAATGATGTGTGGATAAGGGTTTTTGTCCAGAGCCTTGATGGAGAGGCCAGAAAGTGGTTTAGAGAACTAGCCCCTAGATCTATTGCTGATATTGAAGCCTTAGATGATGCATTTTTGAAGCACTGGGGAGATAAAAAAGACTTTCTATATTACCCTACTGAGTTTGGTAACCTAAAGAGGGAAAATGGGGAATCATTGCCTGATTTTAATAAAATATTCAACCATATGTATAGTAATATACCAAATGAGGTAAAGCCTACCCCCACCTATGCCAAACTCACTTATGCCAATGCTTTTGACTCTGATTTCTGCCTATTGTTGAGAGAAAGAAGATGTGCCACTCTAGCTGACATGCAAGATGCAACACTAGAGGTGGAATCCAATATTATGGCTGCAGAGAAGCTAAAGAGTCATGCTGATAGAAGGAGGTAGAGAGGTGAGGCTTCTTCTTCCTCTGCTTCATCTTCAGAATCCAAATTAGACAAAATGACTAAGATAATAGAGTCATTGGCTGCTGAAATATCTAAGCTGAAGGTTGAGCAGAATGCAGGAAAGACAAGGCAGCAGAAAACATTTGCTCCAAGAAATCCAAATCCATTCAGAAGAGAAAATGAACAGTTGCAAATCATTCAGAGGGGAAGAGAACCAAATGAAGAACACAAAGTTAAAGCTCCTTTTCAAAATGTAGTCATGGAGGAGGAACAATTTGAAGAATATGATGAAATTCATTGCATGGAAGATAAAGGCAGTGCTGCCTTTTTGACATTGGCTACATATGAAAAATCATTGCTGCAGGACCAAATAAGTCAAGAATGGGACAGAGAGGCTGTTCTTCAGACTAGTGAACAACAAGGATACAATCTGAGGTCGAATGCAAAAAATGTCAAGAAGAATCCTACCCAAAGAGGTGCCGTCGAAACAGAGTCACAGAATAGCAGGCAGAGAAGACCAACAACTAATCCAGTCATCCTCAAAGCTCTAGTTCAAGAGGTAAGAGGTTCTGATAAGTTACCTCCCTCTTTCAACTTTGAGTCAGAAGTCCAGAAGTTAAAAATATTTGTGCCTTTGGTAGAGTTGGTAAAGAGTGAATTGTTTAGAAAGCCTATCCTTGAACCTCTTGAGCTGGAAACCACACATACCTATACTAACTCTACCAATTTGCAAGATGACAAGCCTGCAGTTGTGCTAAGCCCTATGATTGAACCTCCTGATAATAATTCTCCATCATTTTATGTCTCCTTGACCATTCATGAAAAAATCCTCCACAATTGCTTGCTAGACACGGGGGCCAGCCACAATTTGATGCCTAAAGCTATCATGGAAGAGTTAGGCCTTGATATCACTAGACCATATCATGATTTATTCTCTTTTGATTCAAGGAAAGTGAAATGCCTAGGATTAATCAAAGACTTGGCCATTACCCTAACTCAGCTACCCATGAAAAGTATGATTATGGATATTGTGGTAGCAAATGTCCCTCCCAAGTTTGGCATGCTGTTGTCTAGAGGGTGGATTAAGGGACTGGGTGGGACATTACAGAATGATCTATCTTATGCCACTGTCCTAGTTCTTGGAGGAGAAAGAAGGAGATTGTAAAGAGAAGCACAACTGGCATACATCATCAGTGATGAGAAGAATCCTTCTAATCATCCTATTTATGCTATGGACAATGATTTTGGAGCATGTATCCTCCAAATTGAAGAATCTCAGAAGGCCTCAATGCAGCTCAAGAAACCATTAGTTCAGTCCGAGGAAGAGCAAGGAAATCAGGTTTGGGAGATGTTCTTTGATGGAGCATGTTCCCGGGAGACTGCAGGAGTAGGGGTGGTGCTGATATCTCCAGAAAAAAAAAAGCACACAACTGTCTTTTAAGCTAGCTTTTCAAGTCACTAATAACATAGCAGAATACGAGGCTCTGATATTAGGCCTTAATGCAGCTAAAGACAGAGGAATCAGAAGCATAAAGGTGTTCGAAGATGCTAATTTGATCATTCAGCAAGTAAACAGAACATTTCAAGCAAAGCACCCAAGGCTGAAAGCATACAGAGATGAGGTATGCAGACTTAAATATTCTTTTGATGATTTCTATATTTCATATATCCCTAGAGCCAAAAATCAGCTTGCTGATTCCCTTGCTGTGTCTGTAGCCTGTTTATCCCTCCCATGCCTCCTAGACTAGTGTATGAAGTCCAACTGAAATATAGGCCATCCTTACCTGATAATGTCCACCATTAGAAAGTGTTTTTAGATGATGATGAGATAAATAGGTTTCTGCAAGTCATTGATGAATTCTCCGAAATGCAAATTGACCAAGAAAATGAAGCCTTAGAAGAAATCCCCCAAGTTAAGCTTAGAAATAAAATTGGTAAAGATGGCATTGTCCAACTTCCCAGCAATCGTATACCTAAGGGCCTAGTTCCATTAGAAAAGTTGTTTGACCAGAATTATGTGCCTTATAAGGCTGCCCAAAAAGAAGATCAATCTACAGTCTATAAGCATGACATAGGGAGTCCAGGTCAGCCTAGATACATAAATATGTCCACTCATCTGTCTACTGATCAATGTTCTGAATACTGCAATTTAATGAAGCAACTTGCTGATGTGTTTGCCTGGGAATATAGTGACCTGAAAACCTATGATAAAAAGATTATTCAACATAAATCCATCTAGAGAAAGACACCATCCCTTTCAAGTAGAATCTGAGACCAAAAAATCCTATGCTCCTCCCTCTGATTGAAAAAGAAATCAAAAAGTTGCTGGCTACCAAGATCATAGTCCCTCTCAGATATTCAAAATGGGTAGCCAATTTGGTTGTGGAGAGGAAGAAAAGTGGAGAAATCAGGCTTTGTGTTGATTTCAGAAACTTGAACAAATGCTCAAAGAAAGAAAATTATCCCCTACCCAAGATGGAGCATTTGCTGCAAAAGGTCTCAGGAGCCAAAGTAATGTCTTTCCTGTTGGCATTATGTTTCTGGTATGGCTATATATATGTTACAGATGTTGTACTTGATGGCAATCCCCATGGCAAGGCTCTCAATATATTGAAAATTAAGAAGTACGCAGGAGATCAGTTCAGAAAGTGCGTACCCGCAGGTACACCGTTAAGGGACCGCGGCCTGATACGCAGATAAGCTGTCCAGGAGGTGCGTACCCCCAGTGCACTCATTTCAAGGCAGAGAAAAGCACACCTGGGGTTTCTTATGTTTAATATTTGATATTTAGCTGACGGTATTTGTGTTATTATGGTGTCGGCCCGTGGTATTGATCCATGATTTGAGGAAGAGCTTTCCTATATAAAGAAAAGGAGATCATTTGGCTTGGGTATGTGCTTGGGTTGAACATCTTATGAGAGCTAGATCTGAAATATTATGATCTCTTGGGAGTAATATCTAGATCTAAATAAGGCGAATCTACTGATGGATTGAGATCTCTTCGGCGCATGATCAGATCTGTAGATCTGACTGTTTGGGTTATTCTTGAAGTCTTGAAATCATCTATGCCCGAAGGTATGCAAGTACAGTGAAAGAAAAGTGCGTATATACGCTGGAACGAAGCGTTTCAGGTGCGCCGATACACAAGCACAGAAGGGTTTCAGGTGCGTCGGTATGCAGGCATAGAAGGGTTGCAGGTGCGGAGATCCGCAGGCAGATCAATGGACACAGAGCATAGGTAAGCAGGTGAGCAGTTGAGTACAGTGCGTACGTAAGCAGGTGAGCAGTTGACTGCAGTGCGTACGTAAGCAAGCGAGTAGTTGAGCAGGGTGCTTACTGTAAGTAGGCAGTACATGGGTGAAGCTGCTTACTTCTCTTGAAATCTCTGTTTATCATTGCTGTGTTCTGGGTTTGGTTCTATTATTGTTGATCTGGTTACTACAGTTGACTGGGTGATTCTCTTATACTTGATGATCATTTGATGCTTATGGATCTAGTTTGAAAATTTATGAAAAGTGGTCCTTGTAAGAAAAGAAGTAGGGGGTTGTAGCTCCCTTCCAGGAGAGACTGGAAAACGAGAGAGAGTTGTAGCTCTCTGCAGGTTGCAGCCTGCGTACTGGTAAAGGACTGCACCAGTACAAAACCATTGTAAAAGGAGTTTCTAATTTGAAAGAAGATAGAGACATATTGCAGCAGGTGGTTTTCACCCACATTGGGTTTCCACCTTACATCTTGTGTTCTTTGGTGTGACTATCTGTTTTCTTTGTTCATGCTCATTATTTTATGGTACTGACATGCAAAAATAATTCAAAGAACAAATAAGGAAGATTTATTAAAAGAATTAGATAATACTGATTCACCCCCCCCTCTCAGTATTATTTCCAACAATTGGTATAAGAGCAGGTCCTTCAGAGAAGCTTGATCGCTTGAAGGTAGATCGTTCATCATGAGCAACTACGAGAGAGAAGCATCAATCAGGCCACCAGTTTTTGATGGGACAAACTTCAATTATTGGAAGGTAAGAGCTACTGCCTATCTTCAATCTCTTGGTACAGAAGTTTGGGACATCGTAGAGACAGGGTACGCTTTTCCTTCAGCTACTCCTACAGATGCAGCCGAGAAAAAGATGTATGAAACAAATGCGAAAGCAGTCAGTACTCTATTAGGATGTATATCTCAATCAGAATTCATGAAGGTAATGCACTATAAATCCGCAAAAGAGATATGGGACAAAATTGTCACGAGCTATGAAGGAGATGAACAGGTAAAGCGTGCTAAACTTCAAACTCTCAGAATTCAGTATGAGACTCTCAAAATGTATAATGATGAAAGTGTGGCTAACTATTTTCTTTGGGTAGATGAGGTTGTTAATTGTATGAAAAATTTGGGTGAAGAAATAAAAGAGGCTATTGTGGTTGAAAAGGTTCTAAGATCATTGTCCCCCAAGTTTGAATCTAAAGTATCTGCAATAGAAGAAAAGGAAAATCTACGAATTCTTACTATGTCTCAGCTACATGGAATTCTAACTACTTATGAAATGAGAAAGGGAGGTCCATCAGACAGAAGAGAAGCTGCTTTCAAGGCATCAGGCAAAGGAGATTATTATGAAGCAAGCCACGTCCCAGAAGAAGAGGAAGAAGAATCAAATTTTGTCAGAAATCTTCAAAGGGGTTCTGGAAGGTTCAGAGGTAAGTTACCTTTTAAATGCTTTGCTTGTGGAAGAGTAAGTCATTATGCTGCAAAATGTCCTTATAAGGATAAAGGAAAGGAACCTGCTAGATGGAACAAGAAACAGAACGCAAATAAGAAAAGTTACTACACTCATGAAGATAGTGATGGTCTATCAAACAGTGATGAAGATGAACAAGGTAATGAATATAAGTTGTTAATGGCATTTGAAGATGATGATTATATGGATGCTATAGATGTGGATAACCTTTATGATGAAATTACTAGACTCAAGAGATGTATAGAAGAAAAGAACATGATCATTGATACTCTACAATTTCAAATTGATGAAAAGGAAAAACATCTTGAAAAATTAGAAGGTGAAATTGTTGGTCTTAGAAAAGAGATTGAGAAAACAAAAGCTATTAATCTCAAGTTTGTCAAAGGATCTGAAACTTTGGATGAGATTATCAATGTGCAGCGGTCTCCACTAAACAAGACAGGTCTAGGCTATAATGGAGAAACTTCTCAAGCATCCACCTCAAAAAGTTATCTTGATGCAGCAAGAAGAAATGAGCAAAAGCACAATTAATATCATCAGGTAAAGCAGGGACGAATTACAAACAGAAACTATCAGGGGCAATCCATCTTAAGGGTGAACAAAAGCTACAACCAGCCACAGGTAAAATCTTCTCAATTTGGTTCAAGAATACATGACAATAGAAATTACAATCAATTGGCTGGTAGATTCGATAACCGCAGAAGTTTCTTTAATGGACAATGCTTTTCTTGCCATAACTTTGGTCACAAAGCAGCTCAATGTGTTGCATATAAAACAATCATGACTAGGGAAGCTCAAAAACAAAGAAGTATGACCGGGATTACAAAAAGGACCTATAACAACTTTTCGGTTCTTGAAAATGAAGTTGAATGTTCTATTTGCAATAAATTTGGTCATGAAGACTCTGAATGCAGGAGCAGGTTTCAGCAGAAAAAGGAACAAGCCTCAAGCACCAAAACATGCAGAATAAAGGAACCACAAACAGAAAGATGTGGGATAGCATTTTATGCAGAGGGACAGGAAAATCTATGGTACATTGACAGTGGATGTTCGAAGCATATGACAGGTGATAAAGAAAAACTTGAGTCATATTCTGCTCTAGAAAAAGGAAAGAAAGTCTCTTTTGGAAATGATACTCCTGCAACTATAAAAGGAAAAGGCATTGCTCAGTTAAAAGAAAAGGTCAAGGCTGGAAATGTTTTGTATGTTGATGGATTGAAGCATAATCTTCTAAGTGTCAGCCAGATGTGTGATCAAAGAACCGAGGTTATATTCAGATCAAATGGATGTCTTGTTCGTGATCTTGATACAGGTAAAACAGTGATCAAAGGCAAAAGAACTCCAAATAATCTGTACATATTTGAAGAAGGACAACAACAATGCTATCTAAGCAAGGATGATGAGCACTGGTTATGGCATCGGAGGTTGGGACATCTAAGCTTTTCACAAATAAGGAAAGCATGCAAATATCAGGCAGTTCGCGATCTTCCAGATATCAAAATTCCTGACAACACCATATGCAAATCATGTCAGTTTGGAAAACAAACCAGAACTAACTTTCCTGAGAAAGAAGGATCAGCTAGCGTGCCTCTTGAGCTAGTACATACAGATACATGCGGTCCTTTCAGGAAAAGAACACCTCGAGGAGAAGAATACTTGATATTATTCATTGACGATTTCTCCAGGTTTGTCTGGTTAGGACTTATGAAGCACAAATATGAAGCATTCGAAAAATTCAAATCCTTCAAAGCCTTGGTTGAAAATGAATCAGGTCACAAAATTAAGTGCCTCAGATCCGACAGAGGTGGGGAATTTACTTCAAATGAATTTTTCGATTTCTGTGAAGAACATGGGATAAGAAGAGAATTCTCTACAGCAAGAACTCCTCAGCAAAATGGAGTTGTGGAAAGAATGAACAGAACAGTCCAACAAATGGCTCGTGCTATGCTTGATGAGTCAGGAACTCCCGCAACTTTCTGGGGTGAAGCTGCACATGCTGCGGTTGTTATTCTCAAAAAAACAAATGTCCGGGTGAATAGCACTCAAACTCCTCATGAGCTCTGGAGTGGTAGGACTCCTTCGGTAAAGCACTTCAAAATCTTTGGGAGCAAATGCTATATCAAGAATACTGATGAGCAGCTTGGCAAACTTGAACCTAGAGCAGATGAAGGCATTCTTCTTGGTTACTCTCCACATAGCAAAGCATACAAATGCTACAATAAAAGACTTGGAAGAATTGTTGACAGCATTGATGTAGTGGTTGATGAGAAGGGATACATTCCTAGGCAAGTACATCATGAAGACATCGAAGAAGATGAAGGCTACCCCCAACGACAGAATGATGAAGAAGAAGAACCTCAAGAAGAAACTCAAGAAGAACCAGAGGAGCAAACAAGAATAGAAGAAAAGACTCCATCCAGATATGTCCAGAAGAATCATCCAGAATCTCAGATTGTGGGGCAGAAAGAAGCAGGTGTACAAACAAGAAGAACAGTTGCAGAAGCTTCAAGCTATTTGGCATTACTCTCCTCTACTGAACCACAAAATGTGAAAGAGGCATGCAAAGATGAATGTTGGGTGAAGGCAATGGATGAAGAACTTGAGCAGATCGAAAAGAACAACACTTGGGAGTTGGTTCCTAGACCAAAGGATAAGAATGTTATTGGAACAAAATGGGTCTTCAAAAATAAATTGAATGAAAATGGGGAAGTAATTAGAAACAAAGCCAGACTTGTTTGTAAAGGGTATGCGCAGCAAGAAGGAATAGACTTTGAAGAAACCTTTGCTCCTGTTGCAAGACTTGAGGCCATCCGAATGTTCCTTGCTCTCTCAAGTTTTCAAAACTTCAAAGTATTTCAAATGGACGTGAAATCAGCCTTTCTGAATGGAGACTTGGAAGAAGAAGTATACATTGAACAGCCAGATGGGTTCATTCTTGGAAATGATCCAAATCTTGTATGCAGATTGAAAAAGGCTCTCTATGGTCTCAAACAAGCTCCAAGGGCTTGGTACTACCGTTTGGACAAATATCTTCATCAACAAGGCTTTTCAAAAGGATCAGCAGATAGCAATCTTTATATAAAAGTTGAAAATGACAAATTGCTAATACTTGTTGTGTATGTAGATGACATTATTTTTGGTAGCAATGAAGAAGCTATGAGTCAAAGCTTTGCCTTGGTCATGCAAAAAGAATTTGAAATGTCCTTGCTAGGAGAACTGACATATTTCCTTGGTTTGCAAATCCAACAAAAAGAAGGAGGAATCTTTTTATCTCAAACCAAGTATCTCAAACAGATTTTGAAGAAATATGGTATGGAAGATGCAAAACCAGTATGTACACCCATGGTCACAAGATGTAGCCTCAGTGCAAATGATGAATCTGCAGCAGTACATCAACCAACCTACAGATCTATGATTGGAAGTTTACTTTATTTGACAGGT
Source organism: Pinus tabuliformis (assembly GCA_031772625.1). Lineage (NCBI taxonomy): Eukaryota > Viridiplantae > Streptophyta > Pinopsida > Pinales > Pinaceae > Pinus > Pinus tabuliformis. The sequence continues at coordinate 260,810,540 of CM062807.1, read as the reverse complement.
ACCCGACCGGACATCATGCATGCAGTTGGAATAGTTGGAAGATTTCAGGCAAATCCGAAGGAGACTCATCTTCAGGCAGTGAAGAGAATTTTCAAATATCTTCAAGGGACTCAAAATTATGGCTTATGGTATCCTAGAGATACAGATCTTACACTTCATGCTTATACAGATGCAGATTGGGCCGAAAGCGTGGATGACAGGAAAAGCACAAGTGGTGGTGCATTCTTTATGGGTTCCAGACTGGTATCTTGGTTCAGCAAGAAACAGAGTTCGATTGCCTTGTCTACAGCTGAAGCGGAATATGTTGCTGCTGCATCTTGTTGCACCCAACTCCTTTGGATGATGCAGACTTTGCAGGATTTTCAAATCACTTGTACACCACCAATCCCCATCTTATGTGATAACACAAGTGCAATCAGCATCTCAAAGAATCCTGTTATGCATTCAAAAACCAAGCACATACCAATCAAGTATCATTTTCTCCGGGAACAAGTGCTTGAACAGAAGGTCAAGTTGGAGTATGTTCCTTCTAAGGAACAAGTTGCTGATATACTCACCAAACCATTGCCCAGGGACACTTTTGAATACCTCAAGCAAAAGTTGGGGGTTGTTGATGCATCATCTTATTGCTGAACCTCTTCTGATTGATGGTACAGGTTCAGGGGGAGCATATAATGCATTGTTGGCATTATGGAGGATGTGCAGAAGGAGATCTTGGAAGTAGCTGCAATATGTCTCTATCTCTTTCATGGTGGTTTATGGTTCTTCGCTGCAGATCTGGTTCATATTCAGGGGGAGCATGTTCTTAGGGGGAGCATAACCCTTTGCCCTTGATGTCAAAGGGGGAGAATGAAGCTGAAGTTTGTGAGGTTGCCATCAAGTCCAAAGGGGGAGATTGTTGGCATTATGTTTCTGGTATGGCTATATATATGTTACAGATGTTGTACTTGATGGCAACCCCCATGGCAAGGCTCTCAATATATTGAAAATTAAGAAGTACGCAGGAGATCAGTTCAGAAAGTGCGTACCCGCAGGTACACCGTGAAGGGACCGCGGCCTGATACGCAGATAAGCCGTCCAGGAGGTGCGTACCCCCAGTGCACTCATTTCAAGGCAGAGAAAAGCACACGTGGGGTTTCTTATGTTTAATCTTTGATATTTAGCCGACGGTATTTGTGTTATTATGGTGTCGGCCCGTGGTATTGATCCATGATTTGAGGAAGAGCTTTCCTATATAAAGCAAAGGAGATCATTTGGCTTGGGTATGTGCTTGGGTTGAACATCTTATGAGAGCTAGATCTGAAATATTATGATCTCTTGGGAGTAATATCTAGATCTAAATAAGGCGAATCTACTGATGGATTGAGATCTCTTCGGCGCATGATCAGATCTGTAGATTTGACTGTCTGGGTTATTCTTGAAGTCTTGAAATCATCTATGCCCGAAGGTACGCAGGTACAGTGAAAGAAAAGTGCGTATATACGCTGGAACGAAGCGTTTCAGGTGTGCTGGTATGCAGGCACAGAAGGGTTTTAGGTGTGCCGGTACGCAGGCACAGAAGGGTTGCAGGTGCGGAGATCCGCAGGCAGATCAATGGACACAGAGCGTAGGTAAGCAGGTGAGCAGTTGAGTACAGTGCGTACGTAAGCAGGTGAGCAGTTGACTACAGTGCGTACGTAAGCAGGCGAGCAGTTGAGCAGGGTGCTTACTGTAAGCAGGCAGTACATGGGTGAAGCTGCTTACTTCTCTTGAAATCTCTGTTTATCATTGCTGTGTTCTGGGTTTGGTTCTATTATTGTTGATCTGGTTACTACAGTTGACTGGGTGATTCTCTTATACTTGATGATCATTTGATGCTTATGGATCCAGTTTGAAAATTTATGAAAAGTGGTCCTTGTAAGAAAAGAAGTAGGGGGTTGTAGCTCCCTTCCAGGAGAGACTGGAAAACGAGAGAGAGTTGTAGCTCTCTGCAGGTTGCAGCCTGCGTACTGGTAAAGGACTGCACCAGTACAAAACCATTGTAAAAGGAGTTTCTAATTTGAAAGAAGATAGAGACATATTGCAGCAGGTGGTTTTCACCCACATTGGGTTTCCACCTTACATCTTGTGTTCTTTGGTGTGACTATCTGTTTTCTTTGTTCATGCTCATTATTTTATGGTACTGACATGCAAAAATAATTCAAAGAACAAATAAGGAAGATTTATTAAAAGAATTAGATAATACTGATTCACCCCCCCCTCTCAGTATTATTTCCAACATTTCCTGGATGGATTTTCAGGCTACAACCAGATTTCCATACATCTAGATGATCAGGAAAAGACTGCATTCACCACTCCTTGGGGCACTTTTATGTATTCCAAGATGCCTTTTGGGTTGATGAATGCTAGAGATACCTTTCAGAGAGCTATGGATATAAAATTTGTGGGAGAGAAGGATAAGTTTGTCCTTATCTACCTTGATGACATAATAGTATACTCCAGCAGCCATCAAAACCATTTGCAAAATTTGAAAAAAGTATTCCTGAAGTGCAGAAGGTTTGGTATTTCAGTCAATCCTAAAAAGTCATAGTTTGCTTTAGAAGAAGGAAAGTTTTTGGGACATGTTGTTTCTGCTATAGGTGTCTGAATTGACCCAGAAAGAGTAAAAGCAATACAGACTTTGTCTGTCCCGAGATCAAAGAAGGATATCCACTCCTTTCTGGTCAAGATTAACTTCATAAGGAGGTTTATACCAAATTTTGCAGAATTGGTGAAGCATATTACCTCCATGTTAAAGAAGAGGTCAGAGATAAAATGGATTGATTCAGCAAGAAGATCTTTCGAGTCCATCAAGAAAGCCATTATGGAAGCTCCCACTCTAAGCAGTCTAGATTACAGCAAGGAGTTCCATATATTTTCATTTGCCTCTGAAGACACCCTTGTAGCAGTTTTATTGCAAGCAGATGAGAAGGGCTCAGAGCCTCCAGTAGCATTTTTCAACAAAACATTAAGGGATGTTGAGCTGAGGTATGATATTATTGAGAAACAAGCATATGCTCTTGTCAAATCTTTGAAAGCTTTCAGAGTCTACATTCTGCATTCCAAGATAATTGCATATGTACCCTCTATTGCAATAAAAGATGTCTTAACACAGCCTGATGCTAATGGAAGAAGGGCTAAATGGATTGCAAAGTTAATTGAATTTAATATAGAACTAAAGCCCACTAAGCTTGTCAGAGGTCAGGGTCTTGCTAGACTATTAGTTGAAGAGAATTGCAGATCATTGGATATAGATTTCTTGTGCACAATTGCAGAAATTGGTCAGACAAATGAAGAAGAGGAAGCAGCTGGACCAAAGAGAAAGCAATCAGTGGCAGAAAATCTAGCTTCTAGTGATTGGTATTATGCAATAGTTAAATTCTTTCTGAAGCTAGAAATCCCTCCAAGCTTTACTCAAAGTCAAGTCAGAACTGTTAAGCTTAGGGTAGCAAAATATTGCATCCATGAAAATCTGCTCTATTGGAGGGATCCATCTGAGTGCTTTTGAGGTTTTTGGACAAAGAAGAGTCAATGGAATTTATACAACAGTTTCATTCCAGCATGTGTGGAGGACACCATTATTGGAAAACCACTGCACATAAGATCCTCAGAGCTGGATATTACTGGCCCTCCTTATTTTCTGATGTATTTTCATTTGTTAAATCTTGTGACAGGTGCCAAAGATTTGAAGGGAAACAACAATTGAAGTCCCTGCCCTTAAAACCAATACATGCAAAAGGACCTTTTCAGCAGTGGGGCTTGGATTTCATTGGAGAGATCAATCCACATTCTAGTGGCCAGCATAGATGGATATTAGTAGCCACTGGTTATTTTACTAAATGGATTGAAGCAATCCCTACTAGAAAGGCTGATCATAATGTGGTCATGAAATTTTTGACGGAAAATATCTTCACCAGGTTTGGTTGTCCACATAAATTAGTCACAGATAATGCAGCAGCTTTCAGGGAAAAATAATTGGTGGAAATGTGTGATTCAATGGGTATTAAACAGGTTCATTCCACCTCATACTATCCTCAAGGCAATGGTCTAGCAGAATCCTCTAACAAAAGCCTAATAAGGATAATCAAAAATCTGTTGGAGGACAACGAAAAGAATTGGGATTCTAAGCTCAAGTATGCACCGTGGGCTGACAGAGTGACCATTAAGAAATCCACAGGGAATTCTCCAATCAGGCTGGTATATGGCACTGAAGTTGTATTCTCAATTCAGTTAACTCTCCCTGTGGCAAAGTTCCTACAAAATGAATGTAATGAGGAAGAAGACATGGAAAAAAGGATCACTGATTTAGCAGAGGTGCACCAAATCAGGGAATAGCTAGTTGAAAACGCTGCAACACATCAGAAAAAGATCAAGGAAGCTTTTGATAAAGGGACAAAAGCAGATAATTTTCAGGTTGGAGACTTGGTTCTGAAGTGGGATGCACTAAAGTAAAAGAAATGCAATCATGGGAAGTTTGATGCTTTCTGGACAAGGCCTTTTATCATTTCTCAGATTCAAGGGAACAACACCTTCATACTGAAAAGTATGAGAGGAGAGGCAGTTTTTGATGGCCCAGTAAATGGGCGTTTTCTGAAAATTTATGTTGTTTAAGGTCTTTTGGCCTTAAAGTTGTAAATATTTTATCTTATCAGTTTTAGTGTAGGATCAGTTAGACTCCATGCCCAATGGAACACTAGGAATTTTGTTAATTTGTTTTTCATCAGAAAGGCATTGATTTGCATGTTCTTGAGACCTCATAGGGAGGATCTCATCCCCAGAAGGAGCCAGTGTTAGCTATGCTACATTCTTCAACATTCGATGGATCAAAACTAGGTCTGGTAGTGTTGGTTATGCTTACAGGGGGCTCTCAACAGTCTATTTCCTTCTTCTCCTTCATTTTCCTTATACTCCCATAACCCCCGCTATCCCTGTTTTACTCCAAAATTTAGCATAAACCTGTATTTCCTTAGCTCACAGGTGCTGAGTTTAAATGTCATGTAACCGCGATAACCCGACCGAGTGCTTTCACAAGCCCTTTTTCACATCGAAACTGACAGAAAACATGTATGCTGATCTTCCACAGTCCGATCATCTCTGGAATGATCAGATGTCATCCGCTTCCCCCGCTTTCAAAACATGCGTGCGTTTTAACCCGCAGGGAAAGCGGTTTCCCTCATGTCCCATCTACCACACGTCGGCCGCTTACTCGCATCGCTCGCCCACATATGAATACCATCATCCTCTGAAAGTGGTGCAGGGAATACCGCCTGCCACCGAAACCGCCTTCCCTGTGCGTTAATCCCTTGTGCATGTCTTCCCCCTGATCACCATCGGATCTATCCACCCGAGATCCGACGGCTCACGACTGTCCTACTCTTGTTTCCGTCCATTACTCCTGGCCATTAATTCCCCGCACAGCTTCCGCCCCTGATCACCGTTGGATCTTCCCATGTTTAATCCAACGGCGCTCGTCCATCCCGATCCCATATCTCTCGACACCTCCTGCAAAATGATCCTCGTCATCGATCACTGCAATCCAACGGTTGATGTTCGTCCTCCACCCACTCGTACATCCTCCATGAAGTCAACACAACCTGGTCATGCCGTGCACCTGAAGGACGACAGTGATCTTCTACCAAGTACCTGGTGCATTTCCTCTCGAACAACCACATTCAAGAAACAGAGTGGCTGAAGAATGAGAAGGACAAGCCTTGAGCAGTTAAACACATTTATCAGCTATGGAATGTCTTCCATATTTGCACTCCACCTGCTCAAGAAGGAAAATAGAATATCAAAGAAGATCAAGTCCGTTCACCAAAGCACGCAGATTGTAGCAAAGACTCTATCAGAGAGTTAAGGTGGTTGGTGGTCCATTATGACCCCTCCACGCATAGCATGGCAGCATATCTTTGTAAAAAAACTCTATATATACCCAGAAAATAGATGTAATCAGGGTTGATGGTTGTTGTTTTGATGTAAGGTTCAACTTTTGGAGACTATAACTACTTTGATACTTGTAGCGTCTGGTCTTCATTTTCAACTAATACAAGCTTCTTTTGCTGTTAATTGCTCACTTTCCACTTCTATTCTGTTCTAGGTTGTGCCTGTTATGCATTTGTTCATGTGCTCTTGATATTTAGCATTAGAGGGGCTATCATCCCACCTCTATGTTGAAGTCTAATATGTATCATTGAATGTGTTATGCAGGTTTTTGTTTACTTAGTGCCAGAGAGCTGTCATCCTGTCTGTGCATTAGGAAATAGATTTGCAGACCTCTTTACTGGTTGCAGCCAGCCATCACATGGTCTTGTGCATCTGCTGGTGTGGTCAGTATTCTCCATGTTCACCTAATCCTCAAACTATGAGTAATTGGTGGTCTAAAGCCTTGTAGTCTGGGGGTGTTCACCCATGTCTGGAGTTAAGCATAGTAGAAGTGGTTATCTGGCTTGGACAAGCATCATTCCTTCCATTCATCCATTTACAACATTTTTGTTGAGTTTGTAATTTTCCCGAGCATCTCTGAGATACAACCTAGGAGAGTTTCTTGGGGTGATAACAGGACCAATCCTGGTGTTGCTATATGTGTGCATGATTTTCATCTACTGTTCCTTTTATGTTACGTTGCATTAATGATGTTGGTGATTTTGTTTCTTTCTATGTAATTGCATATTCTGATATATAACGGTAGATATGAATAATGCAATGATGATATGGGGTGAAATTAATGTATTAATGATGATATGCAACTATCATAGAAAATAACAATGTTTCCCTAAGAAAATTTAACATGGTATGAAAGTTGGGTTTAAGAAAAGACATGGAGATCACCTCGATGATGACACCATTGATGGAAGCAAGAAGTGGATTGTGGAGACCTAAAAGAATTCTAGGGTTTGAATAAAACTCTAGCTAAATTGATTATTAATGTTTGATGGATTCTATGAGGTTAGGGTTTAAGAAAAAACCTTGGTTTATGGAAAATATATGAGATATATTATGGTCAATGAGAATATTCTCAAGCACTTGTGGGATATTTGATGAAGCCCTAGATGGGATAACCCCTAGTAGATCTATTTGGATACTTTAAGGCAACATTGGTATATGTACCATGGACATTGATGGTTCTTGAAGATTGGCTCAAGAGCGAGAGGATCACCTCTCATTGAAGATAAGTATTTCTTTACTTATGATTCTTCTTACTTATTAGACTTATGGATCTGATGATTATGTTTATTACTTCCTACATATGTATTTGAGTATATGGATATTTCTAACCTCCTTGATGAGATGAGATGTGTAGATTCTTCTTGAGGATCATTTTGAGATGTAGATCTAGAAAGAGATAAATAGGCACTTGATGAAAAGATGAAAAATTGCTTCAAGTAGGTGCTCAGGTATTTGAATACCACAAGATATGCATGGTATTTTGTGTTTCAATTATTGGCTCAGTAAGCCCTAAGGTATGCTGAGAATGCCTCTTTCTTTAATGGATCATATATGCATATTAAAGTGACTTGGATATATGTCTCCTATGATGAAATTATGCACTTGATCTTGAACATTTTGACCTTCTTGAATTCCATGAGGCTATCTAATGTTTATAAATTGATACTCTTGATGTTTGGCTAACATCTATGATCTATATGTTGGATATATTGATCCTATAAAGAAGACTAGCACCTTGGCTCTAGAAAATGATACTCTTGATACTTGTCCTAATGGATGTCATATATAAGTATAGTTCATTGACTCCTATACATGAGTACGCTGGTAATGCTTGCGATAAACATGATGAAAGCATATGGAATGAGTGATTGACATTCTTGTTGTTTTGATAAATCTTTATTGAATGACCTAACTTGATCTTATTGGCTTTGAAGAGCATGATAACTTTGACGCGAGAGGTATAAGTGCAAGATTGATATTCTAGACATTTTACTGCCTATGGACTTATCTTGATGATGGAGTGACTTGACAGAAAACGTTATTATGTTCATAATCTTTGAGATATGATGCTGCATCTATCTACTACTTTGAGTCGAACCTTTGATTAAATATTGATGTCATGATGTTGATAACCACATGTTTATGATTTAAAATATTTGTTGTTGCATGACTCTAGTAGAGATAGGTTGCTTACATGAAAAAAGATGAATGATGTAGATCCCGAGATAGAGGGAGAATCTCTTCTCAATATTCTTACCCTTATTACTATTTTCTACTAAAGTATGATTTATGTGCATCTAACAGTATTAATCTATAGTAGAGTCTTAGATTTGAAGCTCGTACATAGATTAGAGTTTTTTCTCCAATCACATTCACAGATCTAGAAGATCTCATCCCTGGACACACACATGTTAAGGCCTAGACAATGTCCAGGTAGCTAAAGTCACTCTCATGCTAACTTGAAGGGAGTGACCGGAGGTTTGACTATATTTGACCATCATTTGAAGCTTTTTGAAGTTGTTTGACTTCTGAATTAAAGTGTCTCTGACATATTCTTCCACTGTTAACTGATTTATGAAGTAGTTGGGTTAAATTTCTAATCACATAATGAAGTATTGTACATGAAATCAAATGGTCACTGTTAAACAGAATTTATACCTACGATAAGTATATGTTCCCTAAGTTGGTAGTTACACTTAGAACAACTAAAGTAAATATGTTTAACCTTTTCCTACAATAAACAAAAAAATAAAATAACCTACTTGTGATCCTTCGCTCCCTTTTATCTCCTTTGAATTTCTCCCGTCGCTCCCGCTCAAACTGAATTCACTCAATTGGTACCTGCCAACATAAATAGAAGATGAGAACAATCAAAATATATGATCTATTTATTGTAAACAAATGGAATCGACAACATTTAAACATACATTCATCATAGATATAGACAAAAGTATTGGAAAAGGAACAAACAACTTTATTGATTGATAGAAGGAGAAGTTACACCCAATGTTGTTCAATCTCATGTCACTCATCCAGTTTAGTCCAAGCCCTCATCAAACCAATAGAAACATCAATCTAGTAGCATAACATGACTTTGATAATGATTTCAAGTCTCTAAACCAACAATATTTCTCTATAATATCCAAGCTCTTTGGCTCTATGATGGGAGGCCAATTTATAAATGAATGCAAGTGGTTTTTTCATTAATATGGCATTAAATGGTTTTCCATAATTGGATGATTAGTTTCCATGTTTAAAGGGATGAGAGGATAGAGGATTAGATGATCCAAGGCTATCCTAAGTTGAGCTCATCTTGATAAGATAGGAGTTGGGTTCCTTCTAGAAGGCTCTAGAAAGGAGGAATATACTCAGGATCCAATGAAAATTTTGAGGATTCTCGCCTAGCAGAGGCTTGAGTGGGCTTAGGTTCTCTACAACGCAGCCTTGAATGGGGCTACCTACTCTGCAGTTCACTTACCCCCGACTAGGGGTGTGCTGGTGACGCAAGGAAGCACTTCAACAGGGTTTGAAGTTAGGAAAATCTCATGGATGAAAGCACTCAATGAGGTGGCATGTCTAGGGCATGTAGCAACTCAATTAGGGTTTGATATACCCTGTTTACACTGATCTGATCATCGAGATTGATGTGCCCAAATAGACCTATAATAGCTACCCCATAAAGCATGAAGTCAAAAATGATGATGTTGAGTGATATGCTTTATGATGTGATGAGAAGAATCTGAAGCAGACAATGACCTGCATCAATTACAATACATAATATCATGATATCTTTGAATTTTTCATGAATTTCCGAGGGAAGGTATACCCATTCTCAACATAAAATTTTCATTACATGTACATAAATCAGATAGTCGTCTACAGATATAGACCCATGATAAGATGACCATCTGTGTAAATCCATCATACAGATGATTTAGTACTCTCCTGAAATTGCAGCCCAGATGGATGAAACTAGATCTGGGGTCCTCTATCTCGTCCAATCGTTTTCTCAAGTATGATTCTAACCATGTGAAAATGTGATTTGAAGTCGAACATGGTGTTATCACTCAAGAAAAATTTCTAAATTGTTCACATCAGTTCGATTGTTTGCCAAAGGGTTGGTGTCAATTTTGGGTCTAGTCTTTTTATCTGGTTTTAGAGTCTAAATAGTTTGAATAGGAGTCTTGTTAAGAGTATTGTTGGTATGTATAAAGGGGTCAATTCTCTATTTTAGTCTATCATTGGTCTCACATCTCACATGGATATCATATGTCCAAACTTATTTCAAAGCCGAAATTGTCTAGGTGATTTCGTAGCGCCTGTAATCATTTTAAAGTGGTTTTGCAGCACATAAATCCTTTTTAGTAGTTTCGCAGCGCAACATGTTTTAGGTGGTTTCGTAGCGCATAATTCATATTTTGCACTGGCTGCGCTACGAAATTGGGGATTTGTTTGAATCCATAGCCATTCTTTCACAGCTTTCATATCCATCAAAATCCATCAACAGTTGTCAGCCTATACACTTCATCTATCATATCTGACCGCTTATCCTCATCATTAGGTCGTTAGGTGTCTTGGTACTGACACATGTTTGAAGTTGTATTTTATTCAACGGTTTTGGTCATTCAATCAGGGTTTTCAAAATAGTATCAGAGCAATCGAGGAAATGTTCTTGTGGGTTTTGCTTCTATTCTTTGAATTTGGAGCAGTCTGAAACTATTCCTTGTAAACAATCTTGAGCTTAGTTTTCAGGGATATCCTCATTGTACTGGATACTCTGTTTTCTGAGATTTTTCACCCAGCTGAAAGACACACTTGAGATCTGTGATTCTTATAAGAACAGCTGGAGGAATGATACAAATGTTATTCTTGCAGTTGAAATGGGCCTTGGAAAAACTGTGCAATCTGTGTCAATGCTCGGGTTTTTACAGAATGTGCAGAAGATACACGACAATCGTGCAAGTAGAGAGGTTTAGTAATGATTTCAATTAATCACAACCGCCGGCAGTAGCATAAGGAAGAAGTATCTGACAGCAGAGATGTCAGCGGAAGGAGATTCTCAGAGTGATTTCCAAAAGGAATACCATGAGATTATTTATGATATTTGTCAACAACCACTTCAGTTGCCTCTGCCAAATGTCTCAAGTACAGTTCAGGAATTTCAAAAAGTGGAAGACTATTTATCTATGGTGGAACAGTAACCTTCTGAGATAATGCAGGATGCAGTGATTCCATCCATAAGTGCGTTGGTAAAGCCAGAGCTTCTAAGGCACCAAGACAAAGATGTCAGGCTCATTGTTGTTACTTGCATTAGTGAAATCACTAGAATAACGGCACCTGAAGCACCATATAATGATGATTTAATGAGGGAAATATTTCAGTTGATTGTTGGACGCCTTCAGGGACTAGATCAAATGAATAGTCCCACATTTGGAAGGAGGGTAACAATTTTAGAAACTGTCGCAAAAGTCAGGTCATACGTTGTCATGCTGAACCTTCAGTGTGATAATCTCATCCTTGACATGTTTCAACATTTCCTTGCTAGTGCTAGTGAGAATCACACTGAAAACGTATCTGCTTCAATGCAAACAATTATGAGTTTGGTTTGAATGAGAGTGAAGACATATCACAACAACTGTTATCTGTTTTACTGAATAGCTTGAGAAGAGACAAGCAAAAAGCTTCACCAGCTACCCTTGCACTAGCCGTAAATGTTGTTAAACGTTGTGCAAAAAAGTTGAGGCTAATAACCATGCTCATTTACAGGTTGTTCCCATAACCTTGTCCAAAGCATCAAATATGCGAAGTGAATTTTTAAAGGCAGGGAAGAAGACTGTGCTTTTGAAATTACACAGCAGTTTTGTAGCGCGCTACGAAACTGCTGTAGTTGCATGTTACAATTCAGTTGATCAATTATGATTGACAAAGCGGCAAATCTTTTTGAAAGGTTTTGTCATCACACAGGTACATGAAAACGGTGGACAGCACATCAAGGACGTGGCAGTCTGCTCTATTTTGGGTAATTAAAGGATAAAGGACATGCTTCTTTGGATTCGAACATTTTGAGGTAAACCAAAGACTAGTAAAACAGGGATAATTTCCTATGTTTCAGGACAATGGAAAACGTGTGACATTGAAGACCAACATGGAGCCTTGAAGATCCATCACAGCCAAACTAAAAGAGACCACTTGTCAGGGAATAAATCCTGATTGTAATAAATGCTACATTCAGCATGATGTAGAATTAGAATCCTAATTGTTTTAGGATTCTAGAGCTGTCAATTAGTAGTCAGTTGTATTTATTAGTTAGTTAAAGGGTTAATATGTGTCATTAGAAGTAGTTTTCGAGTTCCCTTAATGTTTAAGGAGGAATCTCGATCAGTTAGAAGAAGAGCTCCATATATAGCTGAAACAGCAATGTAATCAGGGTTGGAAAATGTTAGAGAAAAAGACTACTTTGTAAATGCTATGCAGGGATTGATATATACAGAAGCAGTTGGACTTTTCTGAAGCTGAGATTCTTAGTGTACTTCAGTGAGCTTCATCTTTTATCTTTGAAACACTTTACTTCCATAGTCTTAATGCTTATTACTCAGAATTCATGGAGGTACATGCTCTGACTTCCTTTAAGTGTTAAACTATGGTGAATTGAGTTCAGTAATACATGCTTGACTTTACTTCTCAGGATTCGTGAGGGATTTTTTATGTTCAGAATATGTGATGTTGTCCTTTTCTTAATTCTTACAGTGGTATGGATGTATAATCACTCAGAATTCACTGAATGTGCTCTGACTTCCTGTATACATTTATAAACTGTGTGGTCCCATATGAGTTTATGTTCTGAATGTTTAAATGCTGAATGCCCTGACTTCCATGTAAGGTTGAGTTCATTGTTATATTGAGGTGTTGTTGACTCAGAATTCATGCCCACATGCTCTGACTCCTATGAACTTCAAGTTGTTGAGACTTTCTTGAATGTGTCACTCTTTCATTGAAGTATATACAAGCCTCAGTTTTATAAGAAGAGCTATTTGTTATCCTTATCTCTGTCACTGACTCCATAGCCCAATGGTAGCAAGTCTCCATCTTCCAATCTACAAACATATAAAATCACAAACCATAGAGTTAGCCATCTATCCATTTCTTTAATCAATATCATTAACCCTTTGAGAGAGCCCTCTCGGGCTAAGGAGGCTAAGCCTTAGCTAAAAGATTGGTTTGAAATAGTTACACTGAGATAGTCTGATCAGCAGCCTATCAGGGTCCTATTTTGGTGATAACACATGGGAAGACACCATCTGATTACTAGCCGATGATGTAAGTTATTAAAAGAGGCAAGAGAAGTCACCAATAATGATAATGATTCTCAGGGTACTATAGTACATTCTTTATGGTGGGAATAGATGTTTTAATGTCAAACACCATACAATGTCTTTCGGTCAAAGGCCTGTGATGTCAACCTGTCTCTGGAAGCGAGAAACTTGCCATTGATGTATGCAAGCCTCAAGGTACTGGAAGGGTGCTTCTAAGTCAACTTCCTGGATAATGTGCTGATGTTGACAAGAATTGACTCATCACAGGAGGGCCTTGATGTATCCCCCATCAATGACATGAAATAAGTGTTATGATTTTGAATATAGAATGTGACTGATGACACAATGTTTAGGAATGACGGTCATCAAAATGAAGGTTTATGAGTATTGCAAAGGATGAAGTTTACTCAGTGACTTCTCTATAACATGTCAGTGACATTGAATGAATTGGCAGCATTGACCCAAAATCAAAGTGATGGATGGTGTGATAGACCGTAGGTATGATAACCGTCAAGCAGATAACCCATAGGTATGATAACCATCAAGCAAATAACCCATAGGTATGATAACCATCAAGCAGATAACCCAACCCAAATAGTCACAGAGATGAAGTGAAAGTGTCATGTTCAAGAACGACTTGCTACCATAACGTGATTTATCCCTTTTCCCATTTTCACCAGTCATTGCTTACCAGTACCTCTTTATTTTTTTACAAGATTGAGGAGGATAACATATGCTTGATGTATAATTCTACCCTTTGGCTGAATCCATCACTATGTGATGTTTTAACGAGTCTAGCGAAGGTGAAACTCGGTCTTATCATGATGGAAAAGTTTGTCTCTATTTGATGCTTTAACGAATTTAATGACAATGGGAACTCGGTCCTTTTCATATTTAGAGAGTTTGAAAAGGGACAAAAAGAAAAATCCACAAGTTATTTTTCGTAAATTTGTCTCTCAAGTCCGAAAAATGTACAATAATACAAGAGAGAACCGATTGACCATGTTCGATCAACGTATTCCTTTTTTGTAAGTAATCTATCTCAGTTCGGAAAAGGGTTAAACTTATACTAAGTAGATGTTGTTTCCAATCTGTTTAATAGCTGAAAAGGACAAGTGCCCGAAAATGTTTTCATATTTTGAGAGTCTGAAAAGAGCTGAAAGAGGACTCTAGGGGGGTTCCTTTTTCGATGTTTAACAAAGCTCGAAAAAAATATGAAAGTATGCTCTATGGTCAAAAGTACATTTTACGATCATGCACGCCAAATTCACTATGTCAGCTGTAAACCTGCTTAAAGAATCACCAAACAGATTAAACATACCTGTTTCATTGGTAAAAATAGGTAAAAACTATAGTTTATTCATTTAATGAACATGAAATAACAATAAAACAAGAATTTACCAAGTCATTTTACCATTTGACATTTACCATTCAGTTTTGTGCTCTGAACCAGTTTTTTACCTCAAACTTTAGCAGCTAATTGCGGGAGATTCTGTGGATCATTCTTCATGCTGTCAGGACCAGGTAGGATATCTACCTCTTCTCTTTAATTTAAGGTCATTATTTTTCAATTTTTGGAAAAAAAATTAGGATTTTGGGGTCCCTAGGGTAATTGTATCACGCCTTAGGATCAATGCACCTTTATGCATAAAAAATTGTGCTGCAGAGCAGTCAAACAGAAGGGAAACTACTCTGCATCGCACTATCTAAAGATCAGGGGTGCGTTGGGCATAATTTAGAAATTTTATTTATCATTTATACCCAAAATATCTTCAATTTTTTGCATGAAATGGATCCTAACTAAGCCTATGGTGTGATTTCAGATTTTTAACAAATCATAATGACTATCACATGGCGTGAAAGAGAACATGAAGAATAGGATATGGTTGCCCTAAATGATCCCGGTACTATTAAGGCCCTTAGAGATTGTAGGTTACTCAAATATTTCAAGTTATCCAGGATGAGGCAACAATTAGAGTTATTGCAATTCTTGGTTCATTCATGGGATCCAGCGGAACAAGTTTTTCACATAGGGGACAAAGTGCTCCCTATATTTATCGATTATATTTAATTTCTCACAGGGATTGTCGAGACATGGTGCCCCCATTTCTCTTTCAGGTTCTTCCCATGGGGGTGAATCAGTGAGGGACTACATTCGACAATTCTACCGGCTAGGTACACAACCTAGCAAAGATGGAAAGATAAACATCGGGGATGTTCATGATATGCCCTTGCAAACAATCCTCTTTACTATCGCAAAGTTGGTGGGTATCATGACCTTCATGTTGAGAATAGATCATACATTCAGTATGTCATCGAGTGTCTTGAGCCAACTATGTTCAATTAGTGTGAGGCAATATTCTCTTTGATGAAAGAGCAGCTGACTAAAGTAAAAAGTGGTAAGACAAAAATTTTTAGCTATGGATCGATCTTGATCGCTTTTACTTTGGAGAGAATTCCATTGATGCAACCTTAACATGTGATGCTGAGTTTAGCTAGTCCTAGAGATCCACAGATGTAGAGATGGGTACAGTTGATGTTTCCAAGACTAAACTAAAAATGTTATCATGTATACAGATGTTGGCACTGTTCGGCCAATGGGTCATCAACAAGAGGCGGGTGAATCAGCAGGGAGAAATGTTCGAAGAGCAGTTCTCCAGGATTTAGATCTGATCAAGACACTGGCAGATTTGTAGCATCATATAGAGGGGTTAACCCTCAGTATACTAGATGTTTGGATCGAGGAGTTACTGATGAGACTACAACACCATACTATTGGTGTACCTAGCCATTGGATGAGGCTATTGCACATGACAGCTCAAGAAATGACATGTTATCATGAGAATCATTAGATCTACTTAGGATGATTTACTATATGCATATTGAGGTTTTAGGGTTAGATGACCAACATGTCTTGGACACAATTTTTTTAAAAAAATTGAACATATATCTATTTTACTTTCAGTTTTTTTGTATGGTTATGTGTAATCCTATTCAACTGTTGATGTGAATTGAAAATTTACTCTTTACATATGTTGTAAATGTCTGTTTAACACATAATTCGATAAAGAATAAGTCAATGTGTTAAAGTTTCTGGAAATGTGTTGATATTTAATGTAATCAAATGTATTTCCAAGAGACTAACTCTAAGGAATATACGATGAATAGTTGGATTTCGGACAGTATAAACATTCGTAAGTTCTAGTACGACAAGTTGTGAGTCTAGCCTAATGATGATTCAGCAAATTCCAAGTGAAATGGCATCGAAGAGGAGCTCAATCAATGCACTATACTCATCGATATTTTTCATAGAATGACTGATACAAATCCCTTGAAAACTCACTAACTCGCCACTTGGAGCGAATATGGCCCATGCTGCAGAGGATAGGTTTTGCGTACTACAACTAGCACCATCTGCATAACCAATAAATGGTTCCAAATATTCCGACATTTGCAACAAATGAAAAGTGGATTAATAACCACATAAAAACTCTAAAAGTCACACTGTGATACACACACGCAATCAAAGAATATATACAATGTTTTTACTATGCATAATCATGCATAGTAACATTTAAGATACAACCCGTTTCGAGGCTGCAACAATGGAATTCCATCATAATCAACAAACTCATAAGTGCCTTTTGCCAAAACACACTTGAAAATGTAGGGGCCCATTCAAATTTTCATGTTCCTAATTTATCGGCTTCCTGATCATAGAGCAAGGCCAGGTATCTATCTAAGAATATGCGAGGCTTGACATTGTGGTCATGTTCTGCCTTAATGCATTTCTTATGTGCTTTGTTGGCCAATGTAGCTTCACGGCATCTTTCATCTAGATGGATGAGTTCTAAGAAATGTGATTCCTCATCAGAAGTGTTAGGTAACAAGTCAATTGTGAGTTTTAGTGATGAAATCTCACATTATATTAGCAAGATTGCCTCAAGACCATACACCAAT
Organism: Pinus tabuliformis; assembly: GCA_031772625.1. Lineage (NCBI taxonomy): Eukaryota > Viridiplantae > Streptophyta > Pinopsida > Pinales > Pinaceae > Pinus > Pinus tabuliformis. Next base: position 260,793,303 of record CM062807.1, on the reverse strand, counting down.
TGGAAATGTGCGAATTCAGTTGCATTTCTTACCGAGGTTCGGTAAGCCCACAAAGCTGAGTATGAGATCAAATGCCAGTTTCATTTGTGAACTCCTATAATTCATTGAAGCATTCACTTAAAGACTATGTTGATGGCTTCAACTTTTCCATTAGCCTGTGGATAATAAGGAGTAGAACTATCATGTGAGAGTCCTAACTTGGCAGTTAATTCAGTCATCATGTGATTGTGAAAATGTGAACCATGATATGTAACTACAACTTATGGTACACCAAACCATGCAACCACATGGTTGAAGAAACAAAGTGCATCTGTCTCACCACTGTTGTTTAATGTAAGCATTGCCTCGGCCCATTTCGTAAAATAGTCAACAATGACAATAATATATTCATGCCCCTCGGCTGAGTGAGGGTTACATGTCATGAAATCAATGCCCCATTTTGCAAATGGTCCAACAGTAACGACAGGATGCAGTGGTGCAGGTGGTAATCGAGTTTTACGGTAAGCAATCTAGCATGCATGATAACTTCTGACAACAGTAATGCAATTGTTAAATATGGTAGGCCAAAAGTAACTGGCACAAAGAATTTTTTGTGTGGTAGCATAACCAGAAAAATGTCCACCACAAGCACAAGAATGGCAATCATTTAGAACTTTCTCGGCTTCCTCATGTGTGAGGCACCTATGAAAAATCGTATT